>OW799233.1:119748332-120948332 GCA_941918925.1 Phyto melanocephala | reverse complement strand
TATATTTATTTTTTTGATAGCAAAAAAAATACTACAAAAATAATTTTATGGTCCTGACAAAAAAATTTATTTTCCAACCCTGTATGAAAGCAAAACAATACTTTAAAAACATTTGAAATGAAATTGTATAAAAGCTTTAATATTCAAAATTAAAAAGTAACAAAACATTTCCATGAAAATTACCAACAATAAGCATACAATACTGTAAACACATACAAAAGTAGTACCAATAATATAATACAACTAGGGTTGTGAATTGAATTAATTTATAATACTTAGAAGGTTTTTAAAACATATAAAAAACAAAACTAACAAATTTCAAGTCAAACGCATAATATAACAATCAAATATAAGAAACCGTTTTATTACTCCTAAATACGGCCTTTTGCATTTATCACTGCTTTCAAATGACGGGGAATTGACTGCACGAAATTGAAGCAAAATTCCGGAGTTATGTTGTACCACTCACGTCTGCCTGACTGTGTAGAAAGCGGATTTATAGATTTTATGTGCTAGTTCGTTTCAAGTCTTCTCAATAATATTAATTATTTAGTAATGAGTATATTCAGTTATCTATATATATAAAAGTGAAACTCTGTGTGTGTGTGTGTGTGTTAGCTATAGACTCTGAAACTGTAAAACCGATCGGGCTCAAACTTTGGTAAGTTGTTGTACACATACCAGGGAGTGTTTATGGGTGAAAAAAAGTGGGCGGGGCCACGCCCATAAAAAATTAGTTATCAGTTTTAGCTACTTGCACTTGACCGATTTTTCTGAAACTTTGCACACATATCGAGCTGTCATGACTAAATAATTTCGTGATAAAAAAAGTGGGCGGGGCCACGCCCCTTAAAAAGTTTTAATTTTGAGGTACTTGCACTGGACCGATTTTTCTGAAACTTTGCACACATATTAAGCTGTCGTGACTTTATAATTTCGTGATTGAAAAAGTGGGCGGGGCCACGCCCATAAAAAATTAGTTATCAGTTTTAGCTACTTGCACTGGACCGAATTTTCTGAAACCTTGCAAACATACTGAGCTATCATGACTTTACACTTTCCTCATTAGAAAAGTGGGCAGTGCCACGCCCATTAAAAAAAAGGTATCATTTTGAGGTACTTACACTGGACCGATTTTTCTGAAACTTTGCACACTTATTGAGCTGTCATGACTATACAGTTTCGTAATTAGAAAATGACGATGACGAGTTAGTGTTTATAGATGCTCTTGCACATTCTTAGCCACATTAGCAATATTTCCGATTAAACTCACTGTACGAGAACGTACACAGGTTGCTGTGTCAATAACAATCCATTTTCATAAACTCTCTTCACAAATTGTCGCACAAATTAAACTGGAGGCCGATATATTTTTTTAAATTTTCCAATTTTTCTTAATTTTGTTCGTGCGTATAGCGTCCCATTTTGCAAACGCCAAACGTATACCTGAAATTTAAAATGAATAAATGAATGAATGAAGCCCTTAATCGGTGGTGCAAATTTATAATTAAATGGCCCACCTTATATTAAAAACTATAAAGGGTGTCAAAATTTAAGTATCAGTGATCAATGGAAATCGCTACTAGGTGATAAACTGAAGCTTTCTATGACAAAAAATTTATGATTTAGACGAAGAGAATATATGGAGAGAATATATATACAGGACACTGCCACTTGCCATACAACAAGAGAACAATGGATATTTTAAAAGAAATGTTCGAAAATCATGCGATTTAATACCATTTTACTATTTTTTGTGAGGGTTTTTGAAATCGAAAATGTACAGCCAAAATCCAACAACACTTCAAGAGATTAAAAACAACGTTATCGAGCAGATATCAAACATTTTATGGAACAACGTGATTGAGAATTTTGGTAAAATATTAGGTGACTACCGTGGTAGCAAGGGGGGGTTTGTGTTGGGTTTGTGGTTACTTGACCAGCATAATTTTTAATTTTTAACCGGAACCTATTTGTAATAAACTGAAATAAAAATATTTTTAATATTTCAAAAGACTGTCACAATCATGGTGTAATTATACAAGGTGGCGGTGCCAGCCCAGCTGATTATTTTTTTGTGTTCTGGAGTACGTCAAACTGCATATTTAAAAAATGATGTCAACTCCGGAGATTGTCAAACCCCATACATAAAAAAAGAGAGACAAAAATTGCTCTCCTTTACGCTATCACCTTATCTAATTACATCATGGTCACAATGATACTTAAAATTTGGACACCCCGTGCTAAAGTCACAAAATTATCTCTAAGTTGATTTTAAAAATTATAGGCTTTCATTAAAAAAATATCAAAGCTAAACAAATTTTTAACGTGTTTTGAGTTAATTTTCCTAGCGCCTTTTGGTCATAAATAGTTGACATCGCTGATGCAGTATATAGATTTGGAAGAATGTAGTTTAATTCACAAATTGATTTTGTTATTACTTGAAAATAATAACATCAAAATTTTTAACTCTTGAACATTCTATTAATTGACACATTTTCTGTATGCAAGTAGATCTAAACACTTATCTATTCAACTTACTTTATAAATATTTATCACTTATGCAAGACTGTGTACAAATATAATTGCTGCATATGAGCACTCACATACATACGTTTATATCTAAAATATATAATTTAATACTTGTTTGTTTGGTATATTTACGTCTTTCAATTTTGTGTATTTTTTTCTGTTAATGACACAAACAATTTTTCCATTAAAACAAATATTCTAAATGTATTAACTTCTATTTGTAATATTGAGACTTGAAAGCAAAAGTAGTACGAAACTGTATTAGAAAATATTTACATGCAAAATTGTGCATGTATTTGTACATAACAACTTGTATTAAGAGCATTTATTATAAACATCATTTGTATAAGTTGAATGAATATGAAAAAATAAAAAAAAATAAAAATATAAATGTTTCTGTCATTAGCAAAAGTATATTTGTATGTACTTACTTATGTTTATGCAATCCTTGATATGTATATTCACACGTTTTCACTAATAGTCGTATAGTTTTAACTTAAGCACAGTTATGCTTCTACATATGAAGAAGAAAATTCAGTCATAACACTAAAGCGTATGGGTCCATACTAATACAAGCAACCAATTAATACAGTGAAGTTTTATGCTACGAAGGTCGATATCAATTTATCGCAATTTTGTGTATCTTTTATTGCAGGTTGTCGGAAAACTTTTACTAAAATAATTTTAAAATTCTATAGCTGATACAAAATTTAAAATCTGAAATATAACGCGTGAAAGCGTTATGTTTGGCCGTGTCGACAAAATTTTTGAAAATATCAAAATGGCCCTATCCATACCATGTAGGGCATAAAAAAACAATAAGAATTGCATCTTTAGATATTCGATATCGTTAAGTTTGGGATTAGTAAGTTCTAAAAAAATAAAAATATTTTCTTTATAAATTCTTTAAATGATAAATAAATTATAAGCTTTTCCATTTAATATTGAATAATATTCTGAAATGCTTTCTAAGACATTGGGTGAAAGATGAATCAAAAATTCTAAAATTACAAGGCAGCAACATTTTTGCGGAACGCCATCAAAGTCGTACAAGATATTTTTCCCCAATGCAAATCAACACGAACTCTTAATCTCAAGTTATTTCACTTAACAAAGATAGTTTTTAGATTGTGATTTTGATTATAATCATACAATAACATTAAAAAAAGTAAACAGTTAAACAATTATAAAATAAAAAGTTTTGAAAAAATAAAAAAAAAATCTTAAAGGGCTTTCAGCAATCGGCTTCGACGCGGAACGTTTTTGTTCCGAAATGACCTGAGAAAACATTTTTCGGTTTCAGCACAACATCGGCTACAGCGTGGTAATAGGGCCTTACTTTGGTTGTACCCCTAATGAACATAGCCATATATATCTGTGGCTTGGAGCTAAAACGGCCAAAGTCACTTTTTTGCTATTTTGAGTTAATCATTACATCTTGCTCTATTTCATTATGGTAAAACAGCATACTTAACCCAACACAGCTTCATAAATAAAATGCTGGCCAATGTCACTATGAAAGCATCTATAAAAGTTAAAGTTCAATTCCAATTTTCTTAAAAGTAAATATTTTGACATTGGCCCCTTTAGCTCCAAGCCACAAATATATATCATCGTATCTAAGCCTAGATGTTATATTTCTTTATTATTTCCGATGCCATTTTCGATTTTGAATTATTATATAGTCATAGTATTCTTCTATTCAATCCCTTTCATTTGATACCCGTATTGTTGGGGTTAAAAAAAATTTTTCCGCCATTTTGTTTCAGACGCATCTTAGATTTTACACTTTTTTAATTGTTTACTACATTGTACTGGTTAAAGGGACCAAGCCGTAACTACTATATTTGACTTATATATTCGACATTTAATCTAGGATGCCATCTTGGATTATTTTCTTTTCATAGCCAACTATATTTTAATACTAAAGTCCTTTCATTTGATCCCCATTTTGGCTCTTTCGGTTGTATACAAACTGAAAAATATCCATTTCCGTTTGTAAATTTTAGAAAAACACCGAAACATCTATACTTTTTTGCTGATATCTTAGTTGATTTCAAACCGATTTTTTACTTTTTCTTAGAATTTATTTCTGAGATTACGGCTTTTAATTTTGTATCATAAGCGTGGTCAAAAATGATTTAGTTTGAAAAATTTGATATATTTAAAAAATATATGTATAATATTTTAAATAATTTTTACCTATAAAGTGATGAATTTTTCTAAAAAAATTTTGTGGTAAAAAAAAGCGAAAAATAGAGACAGTTGTATATATTTGTTCATATATTAGAAAGTTAGAGGGCGATTATGCTGATTTTCAATACCGATCTGTTCCCATATATTTTTGATATTTTAAAACCTTATACGGGACTTTCCAATGTCATGGGACTTTAATTTTTTTAAATACACACGGACAGATGGATAATTCTTTATCCCCTATTTAAAAGCTTTCAGAAAATATATACTTGATGTCGGGTCGGAAATGAATATTGTACACTCACTGTGAAGTGTTGGTTCATTAAAAGTTTAATAATTAATGCCTTTATTAATGCCTTTTCTTTTTATTAACCATAAATAAACTTTTCGTAAGAATTAAGGCAATCTTTAAAAATGGTTATTCCATCTAAATTCTACATTTTCCTTTTGTAAAAAAAACTCCACAATTTTCAATAAATTTTTCAACAAATCTCGTTTATTTTTCTCTAGTCAGATTATTTTACATGTGAGCGTTTGCTAATCTATTCGTCTCTCGTTTCTCCCAAATGTGATAAGTTACGTTGCTGTTGTTTTTTTTTTTTTTGCATTTAAATATTACAGACATGGATTTCTTTGAAAATTAAACTACATAAGTGATTTTTTTTTATATTATTACACTCCCTCGATTTATGTTTCATAATACATTCGTTTCATGCTTAAATGAAACATTTTTTATAAATATTAATTAAAAGCTTATGCATTACTAATGATATATAATCCATTAAAAAAGATCTACTAAAAAATTAACTTCAATATGTTAAAGATAAACAAACAATTATTTATGAGTATTTATTTTCAAATAGTACAAGTATTAGTATTTTGAATTAAACATGATACTGCTGTTTAGAGAATTGTTTGTACAACATCAAATAAATTAAAAGAGAATAAAAGCATTATAGTTTATTTAAAGTACATATATCACTTATTTGTTTTTTGTTATTTATTTGTAATTTGTTGTTTGTATTATTAGTTATAATTATTTTTATTTTTAAATCTTTTATTATTATTTTTATTTATTAATTATATATTTTACCACTTCATTCATTTTTTTTTACAATTTTGCCTTGTAATATCAATCACTTGTGTGCTGGTGTGACATCACGCATGAGAATTCCAGCAAACCTACGCAATCCGTAATCTAGCTTTTATCATTATTTAAACAGCATCTCACTAAAATAAGTAAACAGTTGTACAGCTTGATTTTGTTTACTTTCATAACCGCACAATTTCAAATGTGACTCATATCTTTCAGACTCTCTTTACGAGTACACATGTTCAAAGGACTTTATGGTCGATCTGTTTTAATTCTTGAATAAATTGATCTATGAGGTTCACATTCAACCCTTTGCTCTGCTGCGAAAAGGAGCCTCGAAAAACACCAATATCTAATGTAAACTGATGATAAAAAAATCCACAAAAATGTTTGAACGAGATACAGAACAATCTAAATGATACTCAGAATAAATTTCGTTTCGCAGCACCTTTTTTAAAATTTATTTTATTTAAATTGATTATATTTGATTTTTATTTAAGTTTAGTTTTACAAAAAATAGATTTACAAAATAGTTTTTTCAATTTGTAATGGTTTTGAATTTTTTTTTTTTGTTAATATAATTTGTATACATATTTACCCTGAAGAAGCTACTCATTGTTTGGTAACAAAATATTGGTTAATAAAAAATTTTTTATAAAAAACCAAAAAAAGTGATCTCAAGCTTAAATAAAAATCATATATAAAATTTATTTAATTAAAAAAAATAAACAAACTAAATAGCTAAGTAATAATTTGTATTAAAGAATAAATTTAAGAAGCATATAAATATTTTGTAAAACTGTTTTTTTTTTTAATAGGATTTAAAAGAGGGAGCCAGAAAAAACTTATCTTTTATGAAAATAAATAATAATATATTTATATTTTATTCGAACCTTTTTACTATATATTAAATTTTCAATGTGAACCATTTTTTATTTTGGCTTCAGTTTATTTATTCTTTCATTTAATTTTATAATTTAGTTAAATTGTAACCATGTTTTGGAATATTCTTTCTAAAATTATCTCCGATATTATTATTATAATCTATATATATAAAAGTGAAACTCTGTGTGTGTGTGTGTGTGTTAGCTATAGACTTCGAAACTGTAAAACCGATCGGACTTGGGCAAGTCGTTGTACACATTCCAGGGAGTGTTTATGGGTGGAAAAAAGTGGGCGAGGCCACGCCCATAAAAAATTAGTTATCGTTTTTAGCTACTTGCACTTGACCGATTTTTCTGAAACTTTGCAAACATATTGAGCTGTCATGACTTTATAATTTCGTGATTAGAAAAGTGGGAAGGGCCACGCCCATAAAAAAAGTTATAATTTTGAGGTAATTGCACTGGACCGATTTTTCTGAAACTGTGCACACATAGTGAGCTGTTATGACAATTTCGTGAGTAGAAAAGTGGGCAGTGCCACGCCTATAAGAAATAAGTTATCATTTTTAGCTACTTGCACTAGATCGATTTTTCTGAAACTTTCCACACACATATTAAGCTGTCATGACTATATAATTTCGTGATTTGAAAAGTGCGCCGGGCCACGCCCATAAAAACAGTTATAATATTGAGGTGCATGCTCTGAAACGATTTTTGTGAAACTTTGCAAACATATTGAGTTGTCATGACTATACAATTTCTTTATTAAAAAAGTGGGCAGTGCGACGCCCATAAAAAATAAATTATCATTTTAAGCTACTTGAACTTCACCGATTTTTCTGAAAGTTTGCACATATATTGAGCTGTCATGACTTTACAGTTTCGTAATTAGAAAAGTGGTCCGTGCCACGCCCATAAGAAATAAGGTATCATTTCTAGCTACTTGCACTAGATCGATTTTTCTGAAACTTTGCACACACATATTGAGCTGTCATGTCTATATAATTTCGTGATTAGAAAAGTGGGCAGTGCCACGCCCATTAAAAAAAGTTATAATTGTTAGCCTTTTGCACTTGATATTCAATTAAAATTCAGAATGCATTTCTATTCATTAAGGGGCGTAGCAACGCGCGCCGGTCTTTTCTAGTACTTATATATAACAAATAAAATTCTCAAAAATACGTAAATTCATGCTAATATTATACGAATTCAGAAAATTGTAAAATATTCACAAAATTTTTTGTTTTTCTGTAAATCCTCCCATTAAGGTTTTTATAGTTGCTTCTGTTACCTTTTGGACGTTGTGGTCCAAATACGCTTAAAATCGGATATTTACTGGGATATCTCTCCTGTGTGTGTGTCTAATAACAAATACGAATGACGGAGACAAATAATGTTTTTCCACTACGTACGTGACATTAAAATAACATCCAAGGGAAGTCAAAAAAATACCGCTAATTGGACTTTTTCTTTTTTCTTATGAATCTTATTAATTGTTATTGTTAACTAATTTTTAAGCAATATTTACAATTACAATTTATTTTTATAATTTAGTCGCTAAAAAAACAGTTAATTGCAATTCTTTAAAATAAGTCAAAAAGATAATCAGATTAAACTTTTATTATTTCTCTTAAAATAATTTAATAAGCTCTTAATACCTGCGCATAGTAAAATTTGAGTGTTTTTTTTGGCTCCACGAAAAGCCCCCCAATGAAATAACACCCAAACGAGAAATGAAATATTCTCCAAATTTTTTTCATACATTTTTGGGTGTTATTTCATATGAAATAACTCCCAATTTTTTTGGGCCGTTTTTCATTTTTTTTTTGGAAATTATTTCATTTCTCATTTGGGGTTTTCAAATTATGAAATAATCTCCAATGAAATAACACCCAACAAATTTTTAAAATTCGGGGCTTGTTTCATAGCGTGTATTATTTGGGTGTTATATCATTTTGTATTCGGGGGTTATTTCATTTTTAAAGTTGTTGGTTTTTGGGGGTGTTTGTAAATAAATTATATAAAAATAGGCCTTTTACAAGAAAACTTTTAGCCTGTGAATATATTACAATATCTTTTCAAATACATAAATGATAGCGTTCTGGATTTGGATGGTGCGACCTTCGTGACATACTACGAAATTTGTCTACGGACGGTTGTTGGTTCCACTTCTGCTAAGCAGTGAGGAGGTACATAATAACAATGTGTAACCATTTACGCATACAACGTATATTTTCTCCATCTTGATTTCATGAGCAACCATTTTGCTTTTTTTTACCATTTCTTACGTATAATGTATTAAGTTTATTATTTATGTATGTACATGAGAATAATTTTTTGGTAGTTGGGTTTTCAAAATAAATATATTGGAAATATTAATCAATTTTTTGTCCATACTTCCTCACATCTCCATTACAGAAAATTACTGCCTTCTTTACAATATTGTAACTATAATAACGTCTCCCATGAGTTTAATTTTCAAACCATTCGAAAGTTTTAGGATAGCACGTTGGTGGCTGATCTGATATAGCTTCCATCGTATAAGGGAAAATAACTGCACTGGACTTTCCATTTACAAAACCAAAAGTAGTCACTATTAAACGAGCTTTGTTTGTTCTTTCACCAAAAAAAATTTATTATGAATGCTAGCACACTTTCGTAGTTGCATATATCCTTATTATGAAGAAGACACCTGCGGGCCTCCACACGATTTATATCAATAAACTTGCGATTTTGCTGTTGGTCCATATTGACTTCATGAAATACTTAATGAAACTGACTCTTTTATGAATGTTGGGCATAATTTCATTTTTTTTGCTGATGGGGTTTATTTCATTGGGGGTTATTTAATTTTCATCATTGGGAGTTATTTCATATGAAATAACTCCCAAATATTGGGGGTTATTTCGTTTTCGCTTTAGGGTTTATTTCATTTATTTTTCGATGTTATTTCATTCCTTGTTTTTGGGTGTTATTTTCAATTTTTTGGGATTTATTTCATTGGGGGTTGTTTCCTGGGCGTTATTTCATTGGGGGGCTTTTCGTGGAGCCGTTTTTTTTATCAATAAACTCATATTGAAAAACATTCAAGAGTTTTTATTTTTACAGTCGTGATTGGCATATTTATAGAAATACCCATATGTAAGTCTAAATTATACGTGTGGTCTTTTCGGCATCCACACAAACAGATGGACATCCCTAAATTAATCCGTCTATCCATAAGGATTCCGAATTTAGATTCATATAGGGTCTAAAATGAATATTGTATAAGTTACGAACTCAATAACAAGCCCTTACGCTCTCGTTTGAATTGTATAAAATTATCAAAACAATGGCAGCTCAGTTCTTTATTTTTAATTTGTCGTTTCTCTTTTATTCTTTTAAATTGAATAAGTTACATCTTACAACTCATACGATAAAATGTGAATTGAACATATGCAAAACTTAATTCAGTTTAAGAAATTGAGTGTCATTAAAAAGTCAATGCATTAATAATTAATACAGAAATAATTGAATTAAATGCTCGTTTGTCACAAGGGTAAATCAATTAATAAGAGAATCAAGAAGTTAATTAGTTTTGTTTAAGCAAGCCAAAATACAATGGGTGTTTAAATTTGTAACTCCGTTCTAAATGCTGTAACAAATTTTACCAAATATTTAAAATAAGTTTTTCTGAGACTTAAAATAAACTTTAAATAGTTTTATCTAAATATTGTTTTTTTTTTCTTTTTAAAATTTTATTACTTGCAGTAAATGAATTTAAATTTATACGAGTTCAAGTTATCTTGTATAAAATTATAAATCTTCATATAATTTTAGTCACATACTAAATAAATAGCAGAAAAACATGCAACATAATTTTGTTTTTCATATTCTTAGACACACACGGAAGCACATACATACATATACATACATATCCATACATACAAACAAACATATTTTTGCATAATTAAATTGGTCTCATTTATTTTGTGGCATAATGACAACAATTCATTGTTGCTATTGTTGTAGTTGCTGTCTTTTCGGTTATACTCGTATTACTGTAAACATGCTTATGAATAGTGAAATGGTAAAATAACTCACACATACTTAGATAATTTATGTGAATTTATTCCAACTGATGTTGATATTTTCGTTGCTCCTTTTAAATGTCTTTCTTTTTTTTTTTTTTTTGATTTAGGATATTTGTATTTTATTGTTGCTCTTGCAATGACTGCTGTTGCACTTGAATGTAAAAATATATGTGTGAGTGTGTGTGTGCATGAATGATGCATAAAAGCAGAAAATGTTGATGATAAATTACTAAAGTTAACCACGACATTCATATGTCAAACTTAAAAGGGAAAAACTCTTAAATACGAGACACTATTAAATACTACAAATGACACAAAGAAATGAATTGCACACAATTTAAGAAGGTTTAATAGGGCCGCTAGAAATATCTAGGGAATTTGTACATGTTTTAATATCCACGTCCACCCAACATATTACAAAATGGTATATTATTTTTGTCATTTAATTCAAAAACACATTCCAATATTCATTATAGAACTTATAAAGGTTCCTGTTATTATTTTAGGACAATCTTGGTATGTTCATCCTGTCCTTCTGTCCGTCTGCCTTTTGAAAGCCGATAGAGCTCAAACAAATTCTGTGAATGTGTTTTAAATACATCAAATATTTGCTATTCATAATGAAATATATCAGTCCATTATAAAAAAAGTACTTCTTTGCAATGTAGAAATAGTTCATGTTAAATATCTTTATGGCATCGAAAGAAAGTTATTTCAGATATCAACGATAAATTTCTTTGGTAAAAAGTATGTTTTTCCAATATTACGTTACAAAAACAGTTGAAGATAAAAATTTTTCGAAAATATACCTCTCACAGTGTTCTCTTTGGTCTATTTAAATTTTAAAGTCGTATAAAAGATGATGGATGCAGCTGAAATTTCATCAAAGGAATATGGATTTCTGGCCAGTAATACTACAAATCTAGAAAACGTGTGTGACGTGACACGTGTGTAACGTTCTCCTCTCAAATAAGGCTTTTGCTTAAATTGATATATATACTATACGGACAATTATTTTAAATAAATATGGACTCGTTTTTTAATATCTTTGCTGAAGTCATTAGAAAATGTTACCTAGACGTTGCTACTTTAACGCCCACCTTACATATAAGGCATACTTAACTATTCTGTATAATTCTAAAGATTTTAAATTGTCACGAGAATCTGCGGTTCTATATTACACCTGAAATAATTTGGTGAATTATATGTGTGAAGCTTCAAATTTACGCCCACTTACCATAATGTGACTGGTATGTAAGTGAAAATTTAGTATAATTTTGCAGCATAATTTTCAGTGCATATGGTTCCAGTTACAATGCAATATTTTTATTGGAAAATCAGAAAGTGCAACGTCCATTCAAAATTCATATTGTTTTAAAACCACTTTTGCTTACCCGACTACTATAAAATACTCAGTCAGTTTATTACTCAAATTATGAACTTATAAACAATTGATAAAACATGTCGTTCAAGCTTAAGGTAATCAGACAAAAAGTTTATAGCTAAAACCGGCCACAATTTGCACAGTTGAATTTATTTTGAAATAAGCATTGCTAACGATATCACACAGACTTCAGCTGTATATCACATGTACATTAAAATAAACAGTTGTTCTTAATCTTCTTTATATCTTGAAAGGAACAGAATGATTTTTTTTAGAAGCGGCTAAGTTTATAATATTCATCCACTTGATTTTATTAATTAAAAAAAACTTCGCATTGATGCTTAAATATTTATGATTTTGTTCAGTTAGAGCCTATACAACCAGCAAAAAAAATTTTAAATTGTTCAAAGTGAATAAAATTTTTCACGACTTCCAAATCAAAAGCGCAATAGTGCCTCTTTAAAATCAAAATAGTTTGTCATAATTGATGTGCTTCAAAATACATTCAAATGCATTCAAAATATCTTAAGCAAATCATGTAAAAATTAGGTTTAATGTCAGAAAGAAAATTCTATATGACTCTTTCTTCTACTACAAGCCATAACTTTCTTTCTATAGACCCATTTAGCCCAGAACAAATCATTTCTAGTTTTTTAAAAATATACTTTTTGTTCTTAACTCATAATTTATTTATTGGATCTTTCTATATTAAGAAAATGACAATAAGTATTAAAACCTTAAATTAATTAATTTCTGGGTCTATTGCCATTGCAATAGAGGCTCCAATTTTCATTCCATAAGGTCATCATTCTAGCGGGTCCGCGGGGGCCATATATGAATGAATTTCAAGTTTTAGTACATATTTTGAGCAGAAGATTTTTATTTTGTCGCGATCAAATGGAAATATATTGACAAAATTTTTTTTCTCATTCTTTTTTGAGCTGTATCGTGCATTCAACGAATGGACGGACAGACGGAAATTACTACTGCTTCCTAAAATGAAATCGGCATTCAAGAGATATGTATCTTACAGGGTCTAGAATTAATATTTTTTACCTTTTTTTAATATAAATCATTGAAAATTAAAGAAGAATTCATTTATTTGTATTTAAAGCTTTTAAAGAATCAGTGCTAAGCTTAAAACAGTAGCAAAAGAAAATAAAAAAAATAAATTTGTTTTAAATGTATAGAGTGTTTAAAAAGACTGGCAAAAGCAAATATGTTGTAAAAATTTAAAAATCAGAATGCATTTTAACTGATCTTTAAACAAAAGATATTAAAAAGTTCTTCGTCAGAAGGTTCTAGAAGCCCCCTAGTTGGAAGCGAGTAAAGGAGACTTTATATTTCAAATGCATGAAAAAAATAAATTACTATGAATTGTATATTACAGTCTTTGTTACCGCTAGAAAAGACTTGCTTACCCCTTATTTTCACTGCTTTAAGCTTATATCTGGCATTAGTTACAACAACATTTTACTTAAGGAATCACTGCTCTAGGCGTTTAATAAATATCTTTACTTTTAACACATTCGCATTTAAACTCTCAGTCAAAGGAAATATGCATTTAAAAGGATGCATCGTATGAATACAAAGCAAGACATCATCATTCCCACCTTTGTTGTTTTCTGCTATTTTATTGCATATCTCTGTGTATGTATGAATACATCATGCATTTTCATGATAAATGTCTATGGGAGTGTGTGTTAAAGTCTGTTATAGAATTCTTGCAAAATACATTTGTAGCAACTACAAAAGTAACGACTACTATTCGTAATAGCAGAAACCATGAAAAGTGATGAAGATGCTTGAGTTTTAATGTAAGCAAGTGTTTTTTGTCAAATATCACAGTGACTTTTTTTTTGTTCTAATTTTTTTAAATTTATTTTTTATTTTTTCTTACTTTACGCTTTTATCTTGTATTTATATTGCAACAACTTTTTTTACTATGTATGTATGTATGTGTGTATGTGTACAATATATATTATTCTGACTGAATACAAAGAAGACATAAAGCATAGAAAACGTTTAATGTGTGGTAGGATTTTTTTATTTTGTATCTTGTTATGTCTAAATTGCATTTTATTTTATTATTTTAAATTCTATTACATTTACTAAATTTTTTCTTTTTTAGTCTTCTGCTTACAATTTAGGTTACATGGGGTAAATATTTACAAAAATAAAAATAAAAAAATTTATATAAATGTAAATTGTATTAAGAATTTTTCTCTTCTTTTAACAAATTTTTGAAATATTTCTTTTAAGGAAGCAAAATTAAGATACTTCTCAAGAGACTCCATAATTTTGAACGTTATTGTTTTCCCAAATTTACGATCGTTTTACATTTTTACTTCATGTTAAGAAAATTTTAAGCTGCAGTAGCTTGATAACAAAATTAATTTTAATAATTTACTCATGTATCTAAGTACTTTTGGTAAAAAACAAGGCTGTAAACTTGTATTCTGTTTTTATTTTATTTTTTAACACAGCAACAGCTTAAAAGAGAGTTTTGTTATATTTTTTTAAGTCACTATTGAAACCGGTTTAGAATTATTGCTTTTATATATTTTTTTTTATATTTACACAAAATCATCAGCTGATCAGTTGCTGACGCCATATTGAAAACATTAACAATGAACTTAGAAAAATCTAACAGCCAATAACAAGGATTATTTTCTCTCGACGTGTTAACTGTCGCATAATAATGTTTTACTGCCTGTTCAACGATGTCGAAAAAAAACCCAAGCGAAATTTTGTTGTTTTCAATATATTTGTACCAATGAAATGCCGCTTAGGTTTTCTTTCGACATCGTTGAACAGGCAGTTAATATCCTAAAAACTTAAAATAAATGAAAAGTACTGATATTGTTAATTGTAAAAAATAGTGAACAATTACAAAGTTTTAAAAAAATTATGACAATATGACAATACGACAGTTAGCATACTTTGTGAATTTTCCAAGATTTTTTTTGTTCTACTTCAAATAACTGTACCCTCAAATAATACATTCATATATGTTCGTATATAAAAATGTGTCCATGCAAATGTCCATAAGTATGTAATATTGTTGCTGCAACATTTGCTGATGGTACTTCATTGCTAGTATACTTGATTTAAGTTGATGTTGTGGCTGCTGTCCTGCCGCTCTTCTTTCCCATCATGTTATTATTGTAGTGATAACTCGGTGAATGCTTTGTTTTCTTCTTTTTTTTTTTTGTTTCAAATGCGGTTAAAAATTTTTATATTATTACGTGTATATAGCGCTGTTACGAAATAAAAATAATGAAGACTTTAAAAAAAATATGTATTATTTTCCTCACCGAATGTTCTTTCATGCAGACTCACGGAATACATATGAAATTTAATGTACATTATTATTATAATTTTCTAAATATAATTGTGTTTAAGGTTCGTAGCAATTTTGCTAAATCCACAATTTGTTGTAAAAAATTTTCTTTTTATTAAATTTCTTTCAATAAATATATTAAATTAAATGACAATAGTGGTGCTTTTTCTATGTATGATGTATTTAAAAGATATTTGATAAACACAACTAAAGTTATTGTATCTATATATATGTATATCTATAGAGCAATTATTAAGAAATGTTTATAAATGCTGTAGAATTTAATGACATGCTACTTATAGGGCAGGTAGACAAATAAGCCTTAAGTAGTGATATAAGGATTTTGCCCCAAAATATATATGGAATATATTTTATTACAAAAAAATATATATTTGCAATATATAGGAAGTTTATTATAATCTTTTAATATACCAATTTTGGCATACGTAATTTTTACATGCGTGCGTATTCTGTAGAATAAAAAAGTATATTCCATCGTTTCCAAATTATTATAAATTTCTCTACATTTTTCATTACTTGACAAAACTTTTGGTATTTTTATAAACGCCACCAAAAAAATGGTGGGGGTATATTCATTTTGTCATTCCGTTTGTAACACATCGAAATATCCATTTTAGACCCCATAAAGTATATATATTCTGAATCAGGGTTCGATTTGATGACGATCTAGCTATGTCCGTCCGTCTGTCCGTCTGTTGAAAGCACGATAGAGGTCGCACCGAAAAAGCTAGGGGGCTCAAATTTTGCCAGAATCTTTCTTACAGACAAGGTTTGTTTGGTATTGAAAATGGGCTAAATCGGAACATTAGGAAATGAGTTATAGCACGAAAAGGAAGAGTAGGTCGAAAAAACCGTATCCTTCGAACATCGAATAAAATGGAATTGTGTCCAAACGCATCAACGTAGACTCATGAAACTTGGAATATATATTTCCTGAGTAAATACAATATTTTTCCCCGAAAATTATTTAAATCTATGTATTAGGAGAGGAGTTATCGATCAAAATGTACGAAAATTTATACCGCACAGTGTATTTTTCGGTAAATTTAAAACGTCATAAAAGCAACAAAATTGGATGTACGACTCTGAAATTTTGCATACTTTGCTTTTTGGGGAAGGGCTTTTTTGTAACGGAAAATCAATGTGCCACGCCCACTTTTACGCCCACCTCCCATATAACGTTTTACCTAAAATTCATATAATTTCTCTATTAATAAAGATTTTGGAATAATAAAGCGCTAATTTGAAACACCTAAGTTGTACTGATTCGCAAAAATAACTTTGACACGCCTACTATAACGCCAACTTTTCACGTTATCTACCGTTAATGAAATTTAAAAGCTCATAAAACCGCCAAAATTAGAGGTATGATCATAAAATTTGCTACGTATATGCCCCTGGGCAATTTCATTACTGTGCCAGAAAATTAAGGTGCCACGCCCACTTTTACGCCCACCTCCCATATAACGTTTTACCTAAAATTCATATAATTTCTCTATTAATAATGATTTTTGAATAATTAAGGACTATATTGAAATATCTAAGTTGTATTTATTAGCAGAAACTTTATTGACACGCCTACTTTAACGCCCACTTTCATTGAAAGACTACATTTACAAAAGCATTTTAGTAGCATATCGAAGTTATAAAGGGTGGTTAAATTTTAAGGACCGATGTTGAATTCAAATAAAAC
This sequence comes from Phyto melanocephala, assembly GCA_941918925.1. Taxonomy (NCBI): domain Eukaryota; kingdom Metazoa; phylum Arthropoda; class Insecta; order Diptera; family Rhinophoridae; genus Phyto; species Phyto melanocephala. Next base: position 120,931,113 of record OW799233.1, on the reverse strand, counting down.
ACAAATTATTTAGGATATTATTATTTCTTTTTGTAATTATAATATTTGTATGGTTCAATTATGTATTTAACAAAATATCGGCCAAAAGCCCCCCCCCCATCCTTGGCGCCACTCCTCTATCTGATGGTCCAAATTTTAAATGACAATGTTGATGCTCAATTGTTGGGCATGATGATGAGGCGAGGTTGACTGCTCTTTTGCCACATTATCGCAAAAACCAGCAGTGGTTCCCATTCAACGAACTAAGAAGGCATTCACAAATTTTCTAACATTTGATACAGACCTGTTTTGGAGAAATTTAAATATTTTTTTACAATTCTCCCGATTGTTGACTAATTTGAACGATTATGTTGATCAAAAGAATTACAAAGTGCACAAAATGCATTTTGATTTGAACGCCCATTTTTATAGAAAACCTGAATAATTTTAAAGCGTTGCTTATTTGCGTATCTTTCCACAGATCAAATTGAGTAAGTCTGAGATTGAGAAATGTCAAATAAAATGCAGAAAACAAATTTAAAGACTAGGTGTAGTTCAATTTTAACATGGGCCCACCCTCTACAAAGAAAGTGATACATATTTTATTATAAAGAAATTATTCCATAGCGATTAACAAAATAATAAATATTGTGCTTTAAATGTACACAAAATCGGTGGTGGGTATAAAAGATTCGGCACAGCCGAATATAGTGCTCTTACTTGTTTTTTTAAATTTCTCATACATATATCATGCCCTATAAAAAAGTTCATATCATGCTGCTATTCTGTATTACTGGTAAAGCCTTTAAACATGTATAAGTCATGCAAGTAAGAGTTCGTTGTACACTGACAAATTTTTTGAGACAATGGTAAAAATTCTATTACTGATAATGGAATTCGTGATCTTTTGTCGGATAGTTTATATTTTGGCTTTATGTAATGATGTAGATTCAAGAAACCGAATCAAGGCAGAGATTAAAAATAGACTATTAAACTAGTATCCATAGTGTGAGGCTTCGTTTCCCAAAATTTTTACTGTAGTTATTTCAAATTATTGATATCAAATATTCTTTTTTATTTATTTCAATATTTGATCGAAAATTTAAAATTTTTTTTTATTACGTTGTAAAAACAGAAAGTTTTAATTTATAATAATTTTTGTTCATTTTGTTTCCATAAAATAATTAAATTGGAAATATGGGACAGAGACAAAGGTGGTTTAACGTATTTTATTAGAAATTCAAAAATTTTAATTTTTTTTTAAATTTGCTAAAGAGTTACGCAGGTAGTAAATGTGATATTGTTTTTATTATTTTAGACATTTTTTTTTGTTTTAGTTTTATTCTGGCATTTTCAAAGAGCCCTGTTTTCCAATTGAAAACAGGAACACCTCAAGTGAAATTTATTGTGGAAATAAATTTTGTGGACGACTTATCCCCTAAAGCTAATGGGAAATTGTGATATAAACTGCTGGTTAAATGTCAGATATCTACAGCTACAAATTTTGAACTTAACCACTACTTGGACACTTTCAGTTCTAATTTAAATAACAGAAAAGAAAAGAGAAAAGGAAAATATTTCAAAACTGAATTATACTCCGATGAGAGTAAAATAATAAAGAACATAATTTTATATTACTAATTTTATTTCGCGAATTTATACCTACATACAGACAGGAAAACTAAATTCGGGATACATAAAAGCACCTGTATTAGCGATAAGAAAAGAAAAAGTAATAATTAATTAATTAAAGCAAATAACATCGACATCAGGCCTGAAGTCATCGGGGGATTTGAATACGGTGAGTCAAATAATACAAATTATTATTTCTTTATCTGAATATATAATAAATTACCACTTTACAATTTGATTACTTTTACGATGTTACAATTTTTTTTTTTTTAATATACTGGTGTGACATTAGCATGATAATGTTAATAGCATAGAATATTGTCCTATTTATTTACATAATCTTGTAAATAAATAAAAACTGGATCGAAAGAATAATACAAATTTCTTATGTTGTAAACAAAAAAAAAGTATGTTTACAACTTAATCACATAAAAATGATTAAGATTTTTAAGGAGCGATTTAAGTTAAATTTGCCTATAGTAATTTAATATTTTAATGTTATTCAATTCAAATTTATATAAAATTTGAATTTTCGATCTATTTAATTATTTATTTATTTTTATTAAGCAGATATATAAAATAATTTAAATATAAATAGAACTTATCTATTTTTTTTTTTTTTTTTGATAGTAGATATTTTATTAGTGAATTATTACCAAATAATTTTTTTTTGCAAAAATGCGATAATGTCTTATTAAATTTTGATTATTTCGTTTAATTTCATGAAAGGTTAAGGACATACATAGGTAGGTAGGTTATAAAGGGCTATCTGAAAGTGTAACAAAAGATATCATGGCTAGGGTGGGTAAAGACAACTGGAGAGGAAATTACATATATCCCTCTTTTGCTAAGCTTCCTTCATTAATGTATTCACCCTTATAATTTATGGTCGATTTGAGTAATTTCATAGCTACCTAATTTTTTTAAATCATTATTTAGCGTACCGTACTAATTTGATAGGGGCAAGAACCATCTCAAATTTCCCTGAGCACGGCCGGTATTATAGGTAGCGCTGTTCCCTGTGAGTTAGGGCTATACTGCCAGGTTCATTACGTCAGCTAGTAAATGGTGTATGTCGATTAAATCAGAATCTTTCTCCGAGTTAATTTAAGTTCGAAAAACTAAAGTTGTGGTTCTCAAAAAAAAACATTCTGGGTATATGAAAAACTCAATCTTTCCATAAAAGACACCTCACAAATGGGTTCACGATTTAACGTTTACCCAATACAAATGCTTATCCTTTCAAAATATTTCTGTTCCTGTTGACAGACGCTTTGGTCGACTGTTCCTCACATTGGCTTTGGCTGACTGTTGCCCACAGCGGCTTCGGCTGACTGTTCCCAATTCTAGTTGTTCCGTATTTAGAAAATAAGACATATTAAAAGTATTTGATTATTTAGAAAATCGTTAATTATTAAATTGTTGGAAATATTGTAATTAATTTTATTGTAAGTAAAACATATTATTATATTTTTAAGTTATTGGAAATATTGTATAACTGGCGATTCACTAACCCTTTCACGAATTCTAAGCCGACGTTACCAGCCGACTAGTGTATATATTTCTAGTAACCCCCAGAAAGGGTAAATAAGATGCCTTATTACCGAATGTTATTGAATCCGTAAGTAGAAGCTGGAGAAGGCTAAGATACCTCAGCTGACAACAAAACCACCTTCCAATATGTCCATTTATCCCAAAATAGTACTCATGTCTTAAGATGATTTTTTGATGAAACAATGTTCCGCAGGTTGCTTGAACATAACCTGGCTATCTTTTGATAGAGGTTTGTCGTGCGGCAGTTAAGAAACCGTCAATTCAACACTGAGTAAAAAAAAAAAGTGAAACACTGGAAACAAAACTAAAATGATAAAAAACAAACATTGTGAAACAGTATACTGTTCTTACTTAAAACTTTCATTCTTTAATTATCAAAATTTTCAAAATTTAACTTCTCTATTAAAATTAGGGAAAATTTGAAAAAAAAAAAAAAAAAAAAAAAGAGAGAAAAGTCCTATCCATTTTTCCAGACTGTGTCTCTTTCGATGATCGTATGCTCCAATTGATAGCCTAATTTTAAAATAAATCAAGGATAACATTAAAATGTTTTTAAACACGATATCCATATGCTTCCGGAAAATTCTTTAACATAAATCTGAATATTATTTAAAAATTAATGACGAATTTTTAAACAAATTTTAAAAACTTTTTATTAATAAAAATGTACAAGATTGTAAAAAAATCTAACAGAATTCTTTCCAAAATTATAGAAAATTATTACAATGAAATATGAATATTTTCCTTTACCAAAATGTTTGTAATTGCTTACCACCATTTATTGTATTTACACGATCGATGAATTCAACAGATTATTTTAATAACTTTGTGCTGGCATCCTTGTATCTCTACTTTTTGTATCAGTGTCCTTCGGTCTGGATTTACGTATTTCTGTTTTTATGTTTCCAGTACTTGTAATAAATAAAAGATACTTGATTTTTTTATATGTCAAAAAAAATATTCAGGAATACAAACAGAAATAAATGTATTGAACAAGTTTCTGACAATTGAGTCTGTCTGTCTGTCTGCATGGTTTTGTGTATTTTTTCGTTGACTTCTTCACAATGCGTGCTTGTATAGATCTGTGTGTATGGATGAAATGTTAAAAATAATGTTTTAAGTGTGATGGATAATGGTTGGTTATAAAATGTTGCTTCTTTATTGTTTACTATTTTGTTTTTCTTTTGCATTTAAATTTTTTTTTTTTTTTATTATTATACCCTTCACACAGTGAAAAAGGGTATATATAGGTTTGTCATTCCGTGTGAAATTTCTACAATTTTGATTTCCGACCCCATAAAGTATATATTTTCTGAAAGCTTATGAATAGGGGAGTCGATTAAGCCCTGTCAGTCTGTCCGTCTGTCCGTCTGACCGTCTGTCCGTGTGTATGTTGAAATCAACTTTTTGAAGCCCCCCGACATCGCTTGGACTCGGGTGAGGTATTCAAATATCAGAAATATTCGGGAGTAGAACGGTATTGAAAATCAGAAACATCGGTACATAAACAACTGAGATATGAGCAAAAACCCACGACCACCTCGATTTTTTATTCACAAAAACAACATTACAACAACAACATACATACATACAAACGTGTATACTGGTTAGAGAAAACGTGGCATCGAATCCCAGCTGAGCCAAAAAAAATTTTTTTTTAATTTTTTTAAAATTTTTTTTTAATTTTTTATTTTTATTTATTTTTTTATTTTTTATTTTATATATTATTTATATTTTTATTATTATTTTTTTATATTTATTTTTTTTTTTAATTTTTTTTTTATTTTTGTTTTATATATATTATATATACAATAATTTTTTTTTTTAATTTTTTTTTTAAATTTTTTTTTAAAATTTTTTTTTAAATTTTTTTTTTTTTTTTTATTTTTTGTTTTTTTAACATACATACGTGAATTTATAATTTTACAATGGGATGTTTTTATATATGTATGTTTTTATATGTATGTACGTATTTCATATGGGATGAATGGTGTCACAAACTACTGTTATTGCATGACTACACGTTGTGAAGGGTATATAAGATTCGGCACGGCCGAATATAGCGCTCTTACTTGTTTTTAACTCAACTTAATAATGAAATATTTTCCATTAATTTGATTTTACTTAATTGGGGTTGTTACTCTCTTAAAATCGAATAAATTTCTCCTTGTACACACATATCGCACTTGATCAACAAGAGGGTATTAACTCAAAATTTTTGAATTTTCAGTAGAGTCAAAAAACTGTTTGTGGCAACATTTTAACAGAATTTAAAAATTCAAATATACCATAGGAAGCAAATTCCATTTGAAAATATATATATACATTGTTTTTGTTTTAAATTTTACTAATCATTGCAAAAAAAATCTATTTTTTTAATTAACACCATTTTTTCATGAAAAGGGTCACAACTCAAAAAAAATTTGAACAATTTTTTCATAAAAAGAGTGTGACTCTTCGAATTAAAATTATAGAATAAAACAAATTTTATCAAAAAAATAGTATCAACTCAAAATAAAACCAAATAAAAATAAAACAGTTTGATTATTTTTAACATAAATAAAGGCTCAAATCAAAATAATACCTTTTTTATGAAAATATACGATTCTTACCTATTTCAACTTTTGTATTAACTCGAAATAATACCTTTTTGTTGAAATAAAGGTAATCACTACATTATCATGAACATGGTCTCAAAAGTGGTTTTCGAGATGAAAGAGTAAACGGAATACGTTGAAATTTTTACAGTAGATAGATATTGATGCTGTTTGCCGATTTCTTGAAAAAAGTGATATTTTAAAAATTTTGAGTTAATACCCTCTTGTTGATCAAGTGCGATATGTATGTTCGTTTTAATTTAACACAACTCAATGATTAAAATTAAAAATATAATGAAGTCAGTTGAGGTTGTTGTATTTTATTTAATCACTTTATGGGTAAAATATAAAGAATTAATAAAAATTGTATACCCTTAGTGTTCTTCTCTTTTTTAATCAAATTATAGCATGTTTTAAATATAAGATTTTGTATATAGGTACACTTCTAAAGGGTTTTTAAAACTGATTTTCTGCGGAAGTTTGATTTTTAACGCTTAATCAACCTTCAATAATTTTTGTTAATAAGGTTGCTATTTCTTTTTATTTTTAATTAAAATTCTTACTGCCGTATTCATAAAAAATATTTTAGGCTTATTGAATGCTTATTTGACAAAATTCTATGCAACATCTGTCAAATAGGCCTTTAATAAACCTAAAATATTTTTTATGAATACATCAGTTATTGTATTATATGAAACAAACTAGTGAAATATCTTCCACTAAACTCTTTTGTTTTGGTAGACCAGAAAATTCTGAAAAAACATTTTCAAATAAAATAATCTATACTTTAAGTTGCTTTTTCTAAACACTCGTATATTTTACAAAAACTTTAATAATAAAACCATTCAAAACTAATTTTAATTTCAAGCAAATAATGCACAATGATTATACTTAACAAAATGTTAAATCAAAAATATTATTAAATACTTTGAAAGTTGGAAGTGGCAGATTTATTTTATCTTACACAATTTTTTTTTTTTTTTCTAAAAAGATTCTCGGTAAGAATGAACTTTTATTTTTTGCAAAAGGCAACTCTGAAATTTGGTATCTTTCCCATATGTTTATTTTTATTTTAAAAATTAAGCGTTTTGTAATTGTAAAAATTTATAACAGAAATTTTAAAATTATGCTGAGACCGCTGGCAAACTTTGAAGAATTTTCAGTCGAGAAAGTGCACCAACTTTGTCCAATCATAAAAGAGTAGTCTAAAAATTTTAAGAAATTGGGTCGGTTAATAGTTTATTTAATAGTGTTGTATCGTGATGTTAGGAATCAGTTGACAAAATCTGTTACATTTATTATGTGTGGTTCTTCTCCGTGAGATAGAATCTATAGAAAATAGATTTTTGCGTATAGAACGTAATACATTATTGTTAAAAGAGCAAAGGAGACCACACATTAATTTTACTAACTAACAGACACATTTTAACGATACTGACAGCTGTGTAGTAAAATAATACAAATAAACTGACTGAACCAATAGACTGCTGTGCTTTAACGCACCGGTTGATCTCCCGAAATCATTGTGTTTGCCGCCGAAAACCTGAAAACATCTACTCGGCAACGTTTTCAGCAACTTCAAATTTCACGAAGCACTGCGCAACGAATTTTGACAGAGGACCTCCACTTTTATGCGTACAAAATTCATCTTACTCAGGAGATCAACCAAGCAGAACATAGCAATGCCAATGTTTCCAAAAAAAGTCATCTTCTGATTTCATTCTGAATAGTTTCATGAATACCCAAGAATTTGATCTACAATCTACAACTAGTGCGGATTCGGTCAAGCGGTGTGATGGGGCCTTTTACCTTTTTGAAGTTCATTACAGAAACACGATAACGTAGTTCCTCGGCAACTGAATGGCTATTGACATCCAAACGATTTTACCAAGATGGTGTCACCAGCTACAATGCTCATGAAAAAATACATTAAGGAATTTATATAACAACTTACTATCCAGATCATGCGATTTAATGCAGTGCCTATTATTTCTTTGGTGTTTTATGAAATCTAGGACTTATGTAAAAACCAGAAATAATTCCTGAGCTCTAATCCGACATCCAATGAGCCATCGGTAATATACAGACACATTTCAGTGAAAAAATTTCATAAAAAGAGCCTATCATCAGAGGCAAGGCGACGATTTGTCATATGTTTTATTCCATATTTAATCAAAACATGTCTTCTTTACAATCCAATAAAATAATCGCAACTATCTCTAAAAATATGAACTTTTATTTTAAAATGAAAAAGTGTATTTTTAGTGAGACTTAGTTTACTTTTTCCAAACATTAGTTCACTTCTCGTGTTCATTTAGTCCATAGTGCATTTTCTTATATTCTTATATGCATGTGTGTGTGTGTTAGTGTCTATGTTAGTGTCTATGTGTGTGTGCTACATATACATACAGTATAGAGCAGAAATAAGTTAATTTCATAGCAGAGTGATAAATATTTACATTTTAAATTTAAAAATAATTTTTCAAGGACATTTATTATAAAAATTCATTATAGAAAGTAACTATAGTTCAGATACAGCTATATTTATTAAAATTTAACCTCGTTTTCTATTCAGGTCATTGATTGGATCCACATTTCTACTTTAGTATTATTTTTTGAACCAATGTCATGTTCTTTCATTTATATACAATACATGGACGCCTTAATATTGAACCCACAAATAAACATTTTCAGTCGTTATTTCTTCTTACAATGTTTAAGCGATTCATTATTTTGGCCAGAATTATTTACGCCTATCTTCTTGTAAACAGTTCGTTTTAATTGTATGAAATCAAATTATCCATATGACATACTAACAGAAATTATTTTGAGTTGCCTACTTTATGCCCACATCCGGCAGAACACATAGTTTATTATTTGTGAAATTAAAAACTTCTTTACACCGATAGAAGTAGACGTACGCGACTTAAATCGCGTAAATATGTCTCCGTAGTTAATATTCTTGTTGTATTTGAAAATTACGGTGACACTCACCTTTTAACACCCACTTCCTATACAACACTTTTTATTAAATTCATATAATTTCTATATGAACGAAGATTTAAAAAAAATTAAAGTTCTCTATGTTTCATTAACTAAATATTATTCTTTAACAGACGCGCCTACTTTAACGGCCACCTCCCACATAAGACATACTCAACTAAGTATTTATGGAATTCAAAACCTAAAAAAAAACGGTAGATCCAGATGTAATTTCGTAGGTTTGGGTTCTTTGTCAATATTATTGTAATACCGGAAAATTAAGGTGATACTCTGACAATAACGCCCACTTGCTATACTTTGAAGGCTTTTTCTTAAATTCACATATTTTTTAAATGGATATAGATTTTAGATAAAAATTGAATACTATGTTTCAACAACTTAATTGAATTCTTAAGCAAAAATTATTTTGACACGCCTACTTTAACACTTATCTTCCACATAATTGACACTCCACTATTTATGAATAGGTTTTTCATATTGTTAAATTTTTTTAATTATGAAAAATCTGTCGTTTTTTATTATAAATACTTGAAATAAATAGGTGGATTATTAATGTCTATGACCACTTAGTAATTGTAATTTTTTTTTTAGAATTTTGTAACACAATTTTTACTGCATATTTTTCCAGTCACAACTTAATACGCCTTTTCAAAAAAAAAACTTTGTTAACCACTTCTCAATTATTATGAAAATAATTTAAGTTGAAAAAATAATAATTTATTTATGAAGTCTTTAGAAATGTAAAATTTGACACGACCACTCAAAATTAATATTATTTATTTTAAACACCTTTAGCTATAGAATTTTGTGAAACTTTTTCTATTTATTTTGCTTCTGTAAAGTTACAGCATTAAGGTAGAAGTAAATGATCAGTACTACTGCCTTTGTAGGCATCCTTTTGGTTTAAATTGCAAATCGAACTAAAAAAAAAAGAAAATAATACACATTTTAGTACAATACAAAAAGATCATTCTGCAGTACTAACAGTTGTTAAAAGATATTATACTTTTTTGAACATTAGTAATACGGCACAATATAGCGCTCTTACTTGATTTTTATACCCGCCACCAAAAAAATGGTGGGGGTATATTCATTTTGTCATTCCGTTTGTAACACATCGAAATATCCATTTTAGACCCCATAAAGTATATATATTCTGAATCAGGGTTTGATTTGATGACGATCTAGCTATGTCCGTCCGTCTGTCCGTCTGTCCGTCTGTCCGTCTGTCCGTCTGTCCGTCTGTTGAAAGCACGATAGAGGTCGCACCGAAAAAGCTAGGGGGCTCAAATTTTGCCAGAATCTTTCTTATAGACAAGGTTTGTTTGGTATTGAAAATGGGCTAAATCGGAGTATTAGGAAGAGAGTTATAGCTCGAAAAGCCAGAGTAGGTCGAAAAAAACCGTGTCCTTCAAACATCGAATAAAACGGAATTGTGTCCAAATGCATTAACGTAGACTCATGAAACTTCGAATATATATTTTCTGAGTAAAAATAATATTGTCCCCCGAAAATCATCTAAATCTATGTATTAGGAGACGAGTTATCGATCAAAATGTACGAAAATTTATACCGCACAGTGTATTTTTCGGTATATTTAAAAACAAAAACGTCATAAAAGCAACAAAACTTAATGTACGACTCTGAAATTTTGCACACTTTGGTTTTTGGTGAGACGCTTTTTTGTAACGGAAAATCAATGTGCCACGCCCACTTTTACGCCCACCTCCCATATAACGTTTTACCTAAAATTCATATAATTTCTCTATTAATAAAGATTTTGGAATAAAAAAGGGCTATATTGAAACACCTAAGTTGTACTCATTCGCAAAAAAAACTTTGACACGCCTACTATAACGCCCACTTTTCACGTTATCTACCGTTAATGAAATTTAAAAGCTCATAAAACCGCCAAAATTCGAGGTATGATGATCAAATTTGCTACGTATATCCCCCTAGGCAATGTAATTACTGTGCCAGAAAATTAAGGTGCCACGCCCACTTTTACGCCCACCTCCCATATAACGTTTTACCCAAAATTCATATAATTTCTCTATTAATAAAGATTTTGGAATTATAAGGGGCTATATTGAAACACCTAAGTTGTACTCATTCGCAAAAATAACTTTGACACGCCTACTATAACGCCCACTTTTCACGTTATCTACCGTTAATGAAATTTAAAAGCTCATAAAACCGCCAAAATTCGAGGTATGATGATCAAATTTGCTACGTATATCCCCCTAGGCAATGTAATTACTGTGCCAGAAAATTAAGGTGCCACGCCCACTTTTACGCCCACCTCCCATATAACGTTTTACCTAAAATTCATATAATTTCTCTATTAATATAGATTTTGGAATAATAAAGGGCTATATTAAAACACCTAAGTTGTACTCATTCGCAAAAATAACTTTGACACGCCTACTATAACGCCCACTTTTCAAGTTATCTACCGTTAATGAAATTTAAAAGCTCATAAAACCGTTAAAATTAGAGGTATGACGATCAAATTTGCTACGTATATCCTTCTAATCAATGTAATTGTTGTGCCAAAAAGTTTAGTTGACACGCCCACTTTAACGCCTACCTCCCATATAACGGTTTATCTTAAATTCATGTAATTTCTCTATTGACAAAGTTTTTGGGAAAATAAAGGACTATATTGAAATATTTAAGTTGTATTTATTAGCAGAAACTCTATTGACACGCCTACTTTAACGCCCACTTTCATTGAAAGACTACATTGACAAAAGCATTTTAGTAGCATATCGAAGTTATAAAGGGTGGTTAAATTTTAAGGGCTGATGTTGTTTTTAAATAAAACACAAATTATTTAAGAAATTATTATCATTTCTTTTTATAATGATAATATTTGTATGGTTCAATTATGCATTTAACAAAATATCGGCCAAATGGCCCCTCCCCATCCTTGGCGCCACTCCTCTATCTGATAGTCCAAATTTTCAATGACAATGTTGATGGTCAATTGTTGGGCATGATGATGAGTAGAGGTTGACTGCTCTTTTGCCACACTATCGCAAAAACCAGCAGTGGTTCCCATTCAATGAACTAAGAAGGCATTCACAGACTTTCTAAAATTGGCCCTTACAATTAAGCCAACATTTACAAAGAAAGTGATACATATTTTTATATTATTATCACACGGTGATTCAAAATATACATTCTCAGCATTTTGCTAAAACGGGAAATTTATTAGTAAGATTTTGATTTTTAAACTGCTATAACATTTTGCTTTTAAAAGATTTTCAAACGAAATAAGTTTTGTATAATTTTAAAATTTGTTAGCCATTAGTACATGAATATAAATTGTTTATGATGTTTAGAGATAATTTTTTTTTACTTATGTCAAAATTTTCCTAAATTCCCATTTTTAATAGAGCATAACTTCAGGAGAACATAAGATAACAAATATAAATTAGCACTATTTCGTAGATAAAACTTTCCTCTTAAATTCATGTAAATTCTCTATGAATAAAGATTTTGGAATACTAAAGGACTATATTGAAATATCTAAGTTATGTTTATTAGCAGAAACTTTATTGACACGCGTATTTTAACGGCCACTTTCATTGAAAGACTAAATTTACGAAAACATTTTACTAGCATACCGAAGTTATAATGGATGGTTTAATTTTAAGGGACTATGTTGATTTTGAATAAAATTATTATGAAATTATTATCATTTATTTTTATAATGATAATATTTGTATGCTTCAATTATGTATGGAACAAAATATCGGCCAAATGGCCCCCCCCAACCTAGGCGGCACACCTCGATCCGATAGTCCATATTTTCAATGACACTGTTGATGCTCAATTGTTGGGCACGTTGATGAGTCGAGGTTGCTTGCTCTTTTGCCACGTTACCGTGAAAAAATGCAATGTTTCCCATTCAACGAACTAAGATGGCATTCACAGATGTTTTCACATTTCATACAGACCTGCTTTGCAGACATTTAAATATTTTTTACAATTCTCACGATTGTGGACGAATTCGAACGATTTTGTTGACCAAAATAATCACAAACTGCACAAAATGCATTTTGATTTGAACGCCCATTTTTATAAAAATCTTTAATATTTAAAAGCGTCTCTCGATTGCGTATCTTTCCACGGTTCAAATTGAGTTATTCTGAGATTGAGAAATGTCAAATGAAATGCAAGAAAAAAGTTGAAGTTTAGGTGTGGTTCACCTTCAACATGGGCCCTTAAAATTTGACCACCCTCTACAAAGAAAGTGATACATATTTTATTATAAAGAGACTATTCTATAGCGATTGACAAAATAATAAATATTGTGCTTTAAATGTACACAAAATTGGTGGTGGGTATAAAAGATTCGGCACAGCCGAATATAGTGCTCTTACTTGTTCGTTTTAGGACAATCTTTCAATATATTGGGCCAATTCAAAGGGGTTGCATATCAGTCATATTAGTACTATTTCATATTATTTTATGCACGCATAAAATTTTTGTTAGTAATTTCCATACAAAAACAAGTAAGAGCACTATATTCGGCCGTGCCGAATCTTATATACCCTTCACAACGTATAGTCATGCAATAACAGTAGTTTGTGTCACCATTCATCCCATATGAAATACGTACATACATATATAAAAACATCCCATTGTAAAATTATAAATTCACGTATGTATGTTAAAAAAACGAAAAATAAAAAAAAAAATTTTAAAAAATTTAAAAAAAAAAATTTTAAAAAAAAATTTAAAAAAAAAATTTAAAAAAAAAATTAAAAAAAAAATTATTATATATATAATATATATAAAACAAAAAAAAAAATAAAAAAAAAATTTTTTAAAAAATAAAAAAAATTTAAAAAAATAATAATAAAAATATATATAATATATTAAATAAAAAATAAAAAAAAATAAAAAAAAATTAAAAAAAAATTAAAAAAAAATTTAAAAAAAAATTTTTTTGGCTCAGCTGGGATTCGATGCCACATTTTCTCTAACCAGTATACACGTTTGTATGTATGTATGTTGTTGTTGTAATGTTGTTTTTGTGAAAAAAAAATCGAGGTGGTCGTGGGTTTTTGCTCATATCTCAGTTGTTTATGTACCGATGTTTCTGATTTTCAATACCGATCTACTCCCGAATATTTCTGATATTTTAATGCCTTACCCGGGTCCAACCTATGTCGGGGGGCTTCAAAAAGTTGATTTCAACATACACACGGACAGACGGTCAGACGGACAGACGGACAGACTGACAGGGCTTAATCGACTTCCCTATTCATAAGCTTTCAGAAAATATATACTTTATGGGGTCGGAAATGAAAATTGTAGAAATTTCACACGGAATGACAAACCTATATATACCCTTTTTCACTGTGTGAAGGGTATAAAAATAATAACACTTTACACATTTGTTTCCTATGTATAAGAAATTGTTTATGTTATACTTTTAACCATACTGTCTCTCAGAGAGAATTTCTTCGCTTCTCACCTCTCAGAGAGAATATTTTCTATTTTTTTCTTTCCTGTATACATACAATTTTTAACAGCGTCATCTCTTTGTCTTCTTTCTTGTATTAATACATAATTTGTTAACAAAAGGTGTTCAAATATATGAATTATATGACATAGTACAATATGAGAGTCTACTTTGAATTGGCCCATCATGTTTCAGTTAGTTTTCACGTCTTGGCCGTTATCTTTTATTAGTAAGGGTTTGGGTTTTCTTAATTGACTCTTAAGAGATCTAATTGTAAACAAATAACAGTGCTATATTCGGCCGTGCCGAATCTTATATACCCTTCACAACGTGTAGTCATCCAATAACAATTGTTTGTATCACCATTCATCCCATATAAAATACGTGCATACGTACACGTTAGAATAAATGTGGCATCGAATCCCAGCTGAGCCAAAAAAATTTTATTTTATTTAATATATTATTTATATTTTATAATTTTTTTTATATTTTTTTTTAAATTTTTTTAAAAAATTTTTTTAGAAAATTTTTAAAAAATTTTTTTAATTTTTTTTTAAATTTTTTTAAAATTTTTTTTGTAGTTTTTTTTTTATTATTTTTTTCTTATTTTTAATATTTTTTTTTTGTAATTTTTTTTGTTTGGTATGTTTTTTACATGTATGTATGTATGTTGTTGTTGTAATTGTGAAAAAAAACGAGGTGGTTGTGGTTTTTTGCTCATATCTCAGAAAGTTATGGGGCGGTTGTGCTGAATTTCAATAGCGATTCATTCCTGGATATTTCCAAGAGATTGATACCATATACAGATCTGAGGAACATAAAGTTGCTTCTAAAAGTTGATTTCAACCAACACACGGACAGACTTGCAGACGGACAGACGGATAGACGGACAGACGGTCAGGGCTTAATCGACTCCTCTATTCATAAGCTTTCAGAAAATATATACTTTATGGGGTCGGAAATGAAAATTGTAGAAATTACAAACGGAATGACAAAGCTATATATACCCTTGTGCACCACAGGTGAAGGGTATAAAAATATTACAGAAGACACATTCTTAAACAAAAACCATCCTACAGTATAGCCAAGTGCAGAATTGAGGCAATTTACAAACAGTAACTTCTTATTAAAAGTAATTCGTAGAGAATAAAAAGGCAAGGAGTTATAAAGCAATAACTTAAAAAAAAAAAAATTCAAATACTTAAGCTATAGTGCGAGGCAATCATACAGCAACACTAGCGCATTTTTAATCCATACTGTATATGCGTTTCTGTGGCGCTTTTTGTTTAGTTGCTGTTATAATTTTTGAAAACAAAGAGAAACAAAAAACCAAACAACTAAAAAGTTTTTTAATAAAATGTAAACACAATATGAAAATATGAACATTGTGAAAATAAACATTTTGCAAAATAAACAAAATTGTATCATAAAATAAGTTGGACGAATAAAAACACCAAGTCAAATCACTAATTGCATTTTAAAGAGTTAAACGAAACTTAAAGAGCATAATTACTAGAAATTCAATAAAATTTAAAATTTTTTAATTTGTGTATGTGTTGTAAAATATTCCCCTCTTCAATACCTATGTATGTAATAAGCTATTTTAGAATTAGATATCAAATATTATTCCCCCATTTCCTTCTATTTGAAGTTTTATTAAATTGCTGTAAAAAATAATAAAATCTCGATTTGAGGTAAAAAAAAGTAATTCTTACATTCGGCCATGAAGAATCTTATAATACCCTTCACCATGATGTACGTAGGTATAGTGACCACATCGTTGTTCAGTCTGGAATTCAAATTTTATTTTACACTCAACTTTCTTAGTTATACCGACGCCATTTTTGATTATCAGTTTTAACATAGTCAATTATATTCTACTAGCTTAATCATTACATATGATGCCCACCATATTGATGAGGGTTAAGCCAAGAATTATACGCCATTGTTTTTCATGCCATCTAGGATTTTTTAGTTTTTTTCTGACAATATGTAAACTTTGTAAATTTAAAAACAAAAAAAAACAACCAAGAAAATGTATTTTAGTGTTTATACCTCAGATATCTTCGAAACGCTTGGTTTGTTCTCACCAAAAAATTTTTAGACTAAAGTTTGTAATCTAGTTGTACAAGCGTTACTAAAAATTATTTATGATCTTAAGAAACTTGATATACAAGGTAGGCCAAAACGAAATCACCCTATTGGAAAATGCTCTTATTTTTTTCAAATGGCGGCCAATGTCAAATATGTTTTGACATTTGTGAACTAGACAGATGTAGAATACAAGTGAACAAGCCATAAAGCGATACACTCCTCGAGAACGCGATGGACTATTTTTCGACCAAAATCATAATGAGCGATGAAGCTCATTTCCACCTCAGCGGGTACGTGAACAAGCAAAACTATCGCTTCTGAGCACCATTACACTCGCTCAAAGTGACTGCATAGTGCACTGATCACGCTGGAGGAGTCATTCATCATCGGGCCATTTTTTTCGATGGCGCCGCTGGCTAAACGACAACAGTGGATGGCGCGCGCTATAAGGCTATGTTAGCCGAGTTTTTTCTACCACAATTGAACGAATTAGGACTGGAGCACATGTGGTTCCAACAGGACAAAGCAACGGCACACATTGCGCGAATCACATTTTGGCGATAACATTGGCCTGCAAGATCGCCCGATTTAGCCGTTCCAGACTTTTTTGTAGGCTTTGTTAAAATCCCGCGTTTACGTGAACAAGCCCGAGATCCTAGAAGCCCTCAAGGAAAACATTCGACACGAGTGCCATAATCTGTCGCCCGAAGTTCTCGCCGAAGTGATAAAAAAAGTTTTTCTGCGTTGCGGCCTGCGGCCGTGCTTACGCGTTTTCGCCTTCAGTTGAACGCGGCAGGTGGCTTCGCTGAATAAAGTTTTCCTGCGTGTGTCACAAGAATAAAAAAATGTATTTTCCCGGAAACAGTAAAGTTAAGTATTGAAATCTGGCTTCGCACAGTAAAGTGTTTGTGCATTGCGGCCTGCGGCCGTGCTTACGAGTTTTCTCCTCCAGTTGGACACGGCAGGTGGCTTCGCTGAATAAAGTTTTCCTGCGTGCGTCACAAGAATAAAAATTAATTAATTATAAAAATAATTATAACAATATTCTGAAAAAATATGGCTTTATCTCTCATTTGCAGAAAAAAATATAGCTTTACCTCTCATTTCGCAAAATTTTATATATGGCCTTACCTCTCAATGATTGGGCAATAAGGCCATTATGGCTTTATCTCCCATTCAATTGAGCAATAAAGCCATCATGGCCTTATCTCACATGGTATTAAAGCACCCCCCCAATTTCACACGGAATGACAAACCTATATATACCCTTTTTCACTGTGTGAAGGGTATAAAAACGGAATCGAAGTTTTTCATTTAGAAAATATGGGAGCCAAACAACATCGGATGACTTCTTTTGGCCCTCCTTGTATTAAGTTATAAATAATTTTTGCTATTTCTTTGTCGATTAGTAACCGATTTGAGTAGAGGCAGTTCTGTTTATTTGCTCACATCTTAGAATGTTATGAATATATTGTCGTAGATTTCAATTGAGGTCATTCCCGAATATTTCAAAAAGATTGATATAAGTGCAACATGAAGAGGTTTCTAAAAATTTAATTGAAAAATTGGCATATGAACACTGCACAATTCACTCCCCCATAAGCTCTCAGAAAATATACACTTTATGGGACACAGAAAAAATTATCGCTTAAATATTTTCAAATAAACGTTTGCCTAAATTTATTTTCAATTTCTATTAATATTGTTATTGTTTCAAATAATTTTTTGTTTGATTATATCCAAGGTTCAGAAAAAACACACACTTAATAAAAAAACTCGTACATAAATGTAAAAAAACATAGGTCATAGCAACACACACATATTTATATTTTCATAACATTTATGTATGTTTCTAAATGTTGAATTATACCCATCGCAAACACGAGTGTTTTTTCTTGTAATTTTTGGTTGCATACACGTACGTGTATAGTTCACGTATCTTCCATCGCAAAATACTTCAACACAACATAGGTTCGAGTGTAGCTATATTTTTAAGTTCGTGTACTCTAAGAAAACAGTTCGTGTACGCTAAAATAAAAGTACATGTATTCTTACATGTAAGAATACATGTACGAGGGTATTTACGAGAACATATAAGAGTGCATTTATGAGTTCATGTACATACATATTTCTGTAATTTTTGACGCCATAAATACTATGATTTCCTTCGTATATATATATAAATGTATATTGATTTTTATAAAAATAAAAAAACCATAAAAATTTTGACCCTAATTCTTAGAAAAACTATGTAAAAAAACAAAAATTTCCAAGGAAAAACCACAAAATCAAAAATCAACATCAATTAAGGACGGTACAGTTGAGCAGGTAGTGGTGACTGAATAGATGATGCAAAACATCAGAAAAACGTAAATGCACTCTTATATGTTCTCGTACATGTATTCTTACATGTAAGAATACATGTACTTTTATTTTAGCGTACACGAACTGTTTTCTTAGAGTACACGAACTTAAAAATATAGCTACACTCGAACCTATGTTGTGTTGAAGTATGCTGCGATGGAAGATACGTGAACTATACACGTACGTGTATGCAACCAAAAATTACAAGAAAAAACACTCGTGTTTGCGATGGGTATAATTCAACATTTAGAAACATACATAAATGTTATGAAAATATAAATATGTGTGTGTTGCTTTTGAACAGTACATTGTGTGTATAATGTGTGTATTTTCTGAACTCTGATTATATCCTTAGATGGGCTAAAACAACAAATTATTTTTTTTTATTTGCAGTTAGTGTGCGTTTTCATTGTCTGCTATTTTTATTATAATTAATTTTATAATTTTATTTAGTTAAAATATTAGTTTGATACAAGACTTTGAAGAAGCCTCTTCTTGCCTGGCATGTCATACGTCTATTTTTATTAATTTAATAATTGTCTTTGACGAAGTGTTTCTTAAAAATTTTAGCTGACCTTTGAATAACTTGTCATTGATTCATTCTCTGAAATTTTTGTCTGAATTAAACAAATATTTCTTTAAAATATTCTCGAACTAATTTCTAAAAAAACTAACAGATTTTGCTCAATTGACTTTTTATTTGTTTCTGTTAATAATTTGTTTGAATATTGGAAATATTTTAATAACAAATCTTACAGATACACACATAAAATTATATTGCAATTAAAATTTATTTTTGTTGAATTTACACGCAAAGAAAAAATATGGTTGTGGTAAATACAATCGAAGAGCAACATACTATGATTGAATTGTATGATTATGGTTAAAACATATAATGGTCATTAGTTATCATTATTATGTTTAATTAAAGTATCATTCAATAATCATATATATGACTACAATTGAAATCGACAATCTTT
Source organism: Phyto melanocephala (assembly GCA_941918925.1). Taxonomy (NCBI): domain Eukaryota; kingdom Metazoa; phylum Arthropoda; class Insecta; order Diptera; family Rhinophoridae; genus Phyto; species Phyto melanocephala. Next base: position 120,911,431 of record OW799233.1, on the reverse strand, counting down.
GCTTATTTACGGCAAATTACTGCCTTTTGCTGTTAATTAAATACATACACATATTGATTGTACTTACCAATTTAATTGCAATTTTTATACCAATTTTTTTTTTAGATATTCTCGTTTATTTATAAATCTTCTTTAATTTTTCAAAATTTTTGTTAATTTTTTTGACATCTCACACTTTTAAAATAATAAAAATTTATTCAGCAAGAAGAAGAACAGTTGAAATCAAATTATTATTAAAAAATCATAGCTTGATTAATTTTATTATTATTATTATTATTTCATTATTATTTGTAATTTTTAATGCTTTTGAATATAATGTTATTTTTGTCAAATTAATTTTTTTTAAATCATACTATTTTTAAATGATAACCATTTTGAAATTTTTACGAAAAGTAAACATTAAATGATACAATTCAAACAAATGCTTGATTATTGTGACAAAATATATTTTGAAATGAAACAAAAATAACTACTACTTGTTTTCGACAACCAAATATTGTTTTAGAAAAAATAATATGACCGTTGTGATCATGTCGTAACCATAGTTATTCTTTGCGTGTACAAATCAAGTCCTCATTCAAACAAATTGTATATTTGCTTCTCTAAATTTCTTTATTAAACCAGAAATTTAATTTTTCCTGTACTATATATATCATTCATACCTCACAGGTGCAGGCTAAAAAAAGACAAACCTTTTTATATTATTCATATGATTCATATGATTCAAACATTCTCAATACGTTGTAAGCTCAGCACTTATGTCATGGCTTATGCCTAGATATATCGCCATTTTGTAAAATACAATTTTTTCATGACAACCTTTTTTACAAATGCTATCCGCATTTATCTCCTAGTAATGCCATAAAGTCTAAAAAAAATTAACTTCAAAATTTAATAACGCCAATTTCCGGTTTTTAAACTGAAACCCTCTTGTTTTGCAAACCTTAAATTTTAACGAAATTTTAAATATTTGTTTTAGTTTCCTTTCCTTAAACACTTTGTTGTTTTGTCTGTTTCTGACTCTTACAATTTCATGTTTGTTTTTATCTTTTTACTAAATGAACATTTCGGGAATTATTAATTTACTTAATAAGGCCTTGAGGGGACTCTACTTCTACTGCTACAATTTACCACTGAGTTCACAAAGTACATATGTCTAGTTAATTAAATAAGCTACATTTTATTTAACATTTAATCTTATCTAAATTTTTTGTGTTTAACAACTACAACTATTTAGATGTGAATATGATAATTTGAATGTGCGTTAACCCTTTAAACACAAGTTAACAATAAAAATAAATATTTAGCTATAAAAAAGCGCTATTATTAACTTGAATATTTTTTCTGAGCATTTTATGGACTTAGTTTTTTATGTTGCAGGTTTTTCGTATAGTTAATTAAATTTTTTAATACAAAACAATTTGTATGTATTTATCAGTTATTTCTTAATGGGTTATTTATAAAAAACAATATTATTCATACTCGTATTTAGCATTCACAAAGTTTTTGAAAAGTATAACAAAAATAATAAAAATAAAAACATGAAACAAAAGAAAATACAAATAAACCAAATTCGCGTGCTCTTTTTTTTTTAGAAATATGAATTGTTAATTAAGATAAGTGTAGAGGATTTACATAAATATTAACAAGTAGACTCAAATGAGTATTTATACATACACATACACGTTAACTCTCCAATAAGGTTTTTCTATGTACAGGAATTTTCTATGCATAGAAATACTAACATCAACTTTAATTTATATAAGAAACTAGCCAAACCCGGCGCGCGTTGCTACGCCCCTTAATGAATCGAAATGCATTCTGAATTTTAATTGAATATCAAGTGCAAAAATCTAAATATTATAATTTTTTTTATGGGCGTGGCATTGCCCAATTTTCTTATCACGAAATTGTAAAGTCATAATAGCTCAATATGTGTGCAAAGTTTCAGAAGAATCGGACCAGTGCAAGTACCTCAAAATTATAATTGTTTTTATGGGTGTGGCCCTGCCCACTTTTCTAATCACGAAATTATTTAGTCATGACAGCTCGATATGTGTGCAAAGTTTCAGAAAAATCGGTCTGGTGCTAGTACCTCATAATTATAACCTTTTTTTATGGGCGTGGCCCTGCCCACTTTTCTAATCACGAAATTATATGGTTATGACAGCTAAGTATGTGTGCAAAGTTTCAGAAAAATCGGTCCAGTGCAAGTACCTCAAAATTAAAACTTTTTTAGGGGCGTGGCCCCGCCCACTTTTTTTATCACGAAATTATTTATTCATGACAGCTCAATATGTGTGCAAAGTTTCAGCAAAATCGGTCATGCGCAAGTAGCTAAAACTGATAACTAATTTTTATGGGCGTGGCCCCGCCCACTTTTTTTCACCCATAAACACTCCCTGGTATGTGTACAACAACTTCCCAAAGTTTGAGTCCGATCGGTTTTACAGTTTCGGAGTCTATAGCTAACACACACACACACACAGAGTTTCACTTTTATATATATAGATATAAAACGTTATCGAAAATTGCTCATAGATGCCTGGGACATACTCTATTTCAGTTAGGCAATAATATAAGTTCTGTAGTAGTTAATAATAGGAAACATTCAAGATAAAATTTATAAAAAAAAATTTAATGATCAATGATCATCTTTAGCAGTTAAATAATGCATTCTTTTTGTTCATTTGGAATACTTCTTTCAAAACCGAGTAAAAAAATATATTAGCAAAAATTGTTTAAGATTAAGTGGTGTATTTTAGAGCCGTAGAACTTCCGAACTAACGAAGTGTTTTATACTTTTTTCAGAAAGCTTCTGGCAAATCCCCTTGCAAAGACTTACACCAGAATAACATTTACATATCGTGATAATTTTTTTTTTAAATTCGCACTCTATTCGCCAAAAATATGTATCATTACGTAAAGTTTACGATGAAAATAATCGCCCATCTTAGCAGACAATACTCAATACTATGGATGGATTCATGACCACATTTACGTTACGCTGTAGACGTGAGTGTGACAGATTATTTTTAAATATTAAATGTCATGTCAGGATTTCGTTATTTTATAAACTTGTTATGTTGTGTTTTTAAATAAAGTTCGATACCTCTAAAAAAGCTTCTATTAAAGGCATGTAATGCATACTTGGTAGATCTCTATTTTGCAATTGATAGACGCTTGTTTATTCTTTGCAACTCGTAAAAAATGTAGCGCAAGTAAGAAAAATATGAAAAGCGTACTATTGAAATTATTTGTTTTGCTTGTTTTACTGCTGAAATAAGAACAAGATATACGCTAGCCTACGCCAGCAATTTAAGTATTGAGAGCACTATATACGACTATGTCTTATTTTTGATACCCCCTTTATAGCATAAAATTTATTATTTTGTTATTAACAGTAATCGCTGTAGAATAAACTCTTTATACTTAAATATAACATATATCATATACTTATATATAATAGATATAATAAAATATGTATCTTTGTAACTATTAATTAATTTTCTTAAATTTTGTCTTTCATTGAAAATGGGTGTTAAAATAGGTGTGTTACATTAAATTTCCGTTAGTACAAATCCATTGATCAAAAATCAATGTTTGCAAAATTTTAGCATTGTACATCTAATTTTGTAGGCTTTACGACGTTTTAAATTTTAAATATACCTAAAAAGACACTGTGCGGTATAAATTTTCGTACATTTTGATCTGTAACTTCTTTCGTAATGTATAGATTTTGAAGTTTCATTGCTCTACATCAAAGCATTTAGACACAATTGCCTTTAATTCGATGTTGGAAGGACACTGTTTTTTTGACCTACTTTTGCATTACGAGCTATAACTCTCTCCCTTATATTCGGATCTAGCCCATTTGTATATAATAAATATCCTGGCAAAATTTGAGCCCCCTGACTTTTTTAGTTCAAGCCCCATCGTGTTTTCAACAGACGGATGACGGACAGATGGACGGATATAACTAGATTATCCAAAAATAAAACCTGTATTAAAAAAATATATACTTTATGGGGTCTAAAATGGATATTTCGATGTGTTACAAGCGGCATGACAAAATAAATTTACCCCACACCATTTTTTTGGTGGCGGGTATAAAAATGTTAGTCAGTAGAGTGGCTTTGATTGGCTGCTTCAAATATTTGAGACTTAATAAGTTCGCTCCTGGGATCTTATCAAATATGCTTTTATACAGGCATACATTTTGTATCGATCAGACCAGTCGTTATATTTAAAATATTTCTATTCTGTCCCATTGTAAAGCGAGTCAAACGTTCGAGTTACGTGTACTAAGGAAAACATTTTGCGAACGCAAACAACCTAACAACCTGGCATGGACTCTTAAACAGTATTTTGCTAGCTATTATCGAGATATGTCCCCAATGCCTGAAAGAATTTGTCGAAAACTTGATCTTCGGAGTGCGGTACATATAAGTTTTCGCATGTGCGGAATCGTCTTCAAATACTTATTGCATTAAGTTTTCCTTCAATTTTTGGTTTATTTGGAAAATAGCCTTTGTAAGTAAGACTATGGCTGGCTTGAATCTATTGACAAATTTGCAAAATCAATTAAGCGCAAGTAATTTTTTATTTTATTTTTGTTTAAATGGTGAAGGATATGTAAGTCTAGTAGCTCGATTCACCAACTTGTTATAACGATAATGGTATCCGTAGCATATTTTTTATTATTATGTAAAAGACGATTTATTCTTACTTGTTTCTTTTTGTTTATTTTATCATTATAACTTTATAATTTTAAAAATTATGCCCATTATGGTGTACCTTTAAAAACTATTTGGTGCATAATCGTCAGTAAAAACAACAATAAATGTTGACAAAATTAACGATTGTCGGATTGTTAAAAATTAGTGAGTCGCAACACAGGCCCCAACGTCTTCTTACTGCCAATTTAGTATGATTTAATTAGTTTTTGAAGTGTCAAATTTTAGAAGCAATAAATTTTACGGTTAACAGTTCAAACGATAGCTAATTGATATCAATTGCACCAACACAATTTGTCAAAGTTATATAAATCCAAAATGATATAAATACACAAATCAAATAGTTTACTTTATATTGATTCAATTAGCCTGTGCTTTGAATCTTATACATGTCTGCAGGTACAAATATTAACATTTTATCTTATTTTCACTTTACGCAGTTTGCTTTAATTGGTCATATAATTTAATGATTTTTCTTTCTTACCACTCAAACTTTTTTTTGTCGCCGCGTGTATTTATTAACTACTTTTGTTGTAAAAACAAACCGTGTGAAGGTAAAGTTTCCTTTTATGGGTGTTTATGTTTTCTAATTGATGTATGCATGCATGCGTGTGTGTGTGTGCCGATTTGTGTTAATTTTATTTATTTTTTTATTATTTTTCTTTGGTTAACCATCAAATGTTTCATTTACTTAAATATAATTGTATGTAAAATTTGTAGTTTATTTTTAGTGTTACATTTTACTGTTTTCTTGTTTTATGTGTGTTTTTTTATGCGAATTTCCTTTAGTTTCGTCTACTAACTACAAAACCAACTTCCTCTTTATGTTGGCGTTTTTGTTGGCAGTTGATGTTTTCGCCTGATGTGTTAGTGTTAAGCTTACGTATGTATTTGTTTTATATTTTCCTTGTAGTTTTACCTAATTAATTATGCGTGTTGAGCCCACCACTTATGATAGAACAAATTGTAAAAAGTAAAAAAAAAAATAAAAAAAAAAATAAAAAACAATAAACAAATGTTCAGTGGTTAAATCGCTGGCCATTTGAAATGAGAGTGCAAAGTTTTTATATTATATGAATGAGTGAATAAGTTAAATAGAGAAAAATATAGTTTGTAACACAAACAAAATTTACTGCCGACATTCATAATATTAATTTACTAGTTTCCTGTTGTTGTTTTTATTATTTTATTTTGTAGCTTTTCTAACTCTAGGAATTGTGTTAAGTGGCAAGCGTTAATGAAAGAGTTTATAGCCTATCGATGTGGTTGTACTAATAAACATATGTACATATCGTCATATTAAATGCAATAGGGCCAAACAATTTTCATAATATTATAAGAAAGATAAAATTCTTCAAAAAAAGTTCTTACAATAATAGCTATTTGATTTGTATAGCAGCATTACTTATTGACCAGATCTAGCGAGATGTGGCCATTTATGTGGTTGCACCAATTTGACTTGTGAAAAAAAAATACTACAAGAAAGATAGAATTTTTCACAAAAACTAAAACTAGATATTCCTATTTTTTGTTTTATTTATATAACAGCATTATTAGATCTAGCGATATGTGACCATATATATCCTTACTAAGGCGATATTTTTAAAAATAAAGAGACTTTCCTGTTTTATTTTCTAAGTGTGCTTTTATGTGATGCATCATTTTGAATCAAAAACCAAGCTTAAATATATATTTTTATATATATAAAGGACATCAACTTTACTGATATGAGTGAGAGTGCCGGCTGTCGGACTATACCATTTTGCATTTCATATGACGATAACCTTTTATATAAATCCTGTGTAGGTATTTGTAATAACAACACAAAATACTTTCAATCAAAAACTTGAAAACTGTTCAATAAAATGTTTAAAGATCTAAGCATTTAAATACGAGTATAAATTTATTGTAGCAGTTCAAGTTCTAGAAACAAACATTTTAAAATACACGTTTGGTAACAAGTTTACAAACATGTTTTTCCATTTTTACAAAAAAAAAAATTCTTGTTAAATTAGTTTTCTTTTTTTCCTAATATTTAGTTTGTTCTTTATTATCAAGAGTGGAGATCTGAGCCAACAGAATTATATTTATTCATTTATTTTAAGATTTTATATTGCTTGAATATAATTTTTTTTTCATATCAAACGATCACATGAGCCAAAAAGTTGCACAACTTTTTTTGTATTATTTAAAAAGTACAAAACTAAATAGTTTCCCATCCCTGCTTAAATTTCATTACTTCATTCTTACCCTGTAGTTTTACTTTTTTTTTTTAAGTGGAGAAGACTTATTTTATAAAAACAAAATTAACTAAATGAACAAATTGAGAAAATTTATAAATAATTATGCTTAAGCCTTTTTTTTTGGAAAAAAAACGACAACGTTGTTTGGCTGCAAATATATAAACTTAGAATACCCATATAAATATTTGTCTCCTTCCCAGAAATTAAAAACAAGCTTCAACTTTTAAAATATTTTCGGGTTTTTGTAGCATGCGTCACAAAACTTTGTAAATGATTATTTCACAACAAATATCTGAGCAAATTGCATTCAAATATCTAAGCAAATTACAGTATTCGAACGTGATCGAAATTTGAAAAACCTTAATTTGTATACTTAAAGCACGGCGAACTCTATCGTTGGAGTAAAATATCGATTGTGATCAAATGTAATAATTTGCCACTTTTTTAATAAATACTTTTTATCTCATTCGAAAGTTCATTAAACTACTTAGGAAGACAGTCTTTAGTTAAAAATTATATTTTAATCAGAAAATTCGCACTTTTAAGCGTTCATCATCCAAGATTTGCCTATATGTTTGTTTGTTCTTTGTCTATAGGATCCTTTACCAGCACACCAATGTCACTGGGATCGTATTTTTCGAACGAGTGATATTTCTGTGATTTTTCCCGATTCAGATTACAGTTGTTTGATATTCACACGTAACCGAACGTAAAAATTTGTCCTTGAAACAAAATAGTTTTATAGATGAAAAGATGTATGGTTTTGTATACCCTTTACACTACAGTGTATAACGGTATACATAGACTTGTCATATTGTGTAAAATTTATACAATAAACTGAAAGTTTTTGAATAGGGGAGTCAATTGAGTACTGTACGTCTGTACGTGTATGCTGAAATCAGTGACCAAGGCCCCTATGTGATATAAAAATATCAGAAATATTTGGCAGCAGATCGGTGTATTAAATCAGCATAATTGCCAGATAACTTTTTGAGCAAATTAATACTACTGGCTCTCTTTTTTTCCTTTTATTTTTGTTACAAACATAAAACTTTTTCAGCTCTAGGACAATTAAAAGGTACGCTTGTGACTAGTTATAGAAATGCTGTATCCCTAGATATATTCGTGAAAATTTCTACACAAAACGGTCACTAACCGGCAAAATTATATGCAAACAGTTTTTTGATTTATATATGTATTTTTAAATATAAAAAAAATGTCAAGCTCCTAAATATTTTTGGACAAAGTAGAGACAGCAAATTATTTCTAAGAAAAACTTATAAATCGGTTTGAAACTAGTTTCTACAATACTGAGAGAGCCAATATGGATATCAAATGAAAGGGCTTAAATAGCTAAACATAGTTAACTTTGAAAAATTAAAAATCCAAGATGGAGTCCTATTTAAAATGGCGAATATATGAGGCTTTGTCTCCTTGAACCACCACAACATTGGTATCAAATGTAAGAGCTTGACCAGTAGAATTCAATAAAATATTAAAAGAAAATATAAAATGCAAGATGGCGTCTGAAATAAAATTTAGTAGCTTTTTAACCCCATCAATATGGTTATCAATGGGCTTGACCAATTGAACAAAGTAAACTGTGTAAAAATTTTAAATTAAATATAATAAAGCAAAAAGAAATCGAAAATTAAAGGAATCCTAAAATATTGTTAGCTCAATCCTGCTAAAAAAAGTGTATGAATGTCGTTACAAAACCTACAGGGATAATTTTAATTCCACTCGTCTGTGTGGTTTAAGTTTGAGTGTTGACTTTTTTCTTGCTGTTGTATTTTAATCATTTGACAACATGTAAAATGTCATGTTTTTGTTAATTTCTTTAACCTTTAAGATATGAATATCAAAATCAGAACAAACGAACCAACACAAATTTGTGGTTGTCACACAAGCACAAAAAAAACAAACACATAACAGTTTTTATTGTTAACACACACACACACATAGATACATAGACATACATACATACATATATACGTCCAACTAAGGTTAAATATGTGCTTATATACATATATATATTTTTTCTAGCAATTTGCCTAAACTTAAATTTGTTGTTACGAACTTCATGTTTTCGTATGTTTCGTTTTTGGTTTATGCATTAAATAGTTGGTTAAGTGGGTGTGTCTTAATTTTTGGTTCTGTATAATTTGATTTTTATAATATTTTACTTTTTAATTGTATTGTTTTCTTTTCGCATGATTTTTATTGCATTTTGTATAATTATTTAACGATTTGTTTATACTTAATAATTACTTTCTTACATTCCTGGTGTCGTTTTTATTATTTTTTCTGGTTTTTATGATAGTATTTCATTTCTATTTGTTATCGTTTTTTTTTTTCTTTCTCTTTTATTTTGTGTTAGTCTCGAGGTCACAGAACATGTTGTTAGAATAATTTCTTACTTTGCTCTATTAACTTTATAATCATTTAGGTTCTGTTGCCTTCATGTAATTAAATGTTTTATTTTGCAAAAAAAATAAAAATGGACTATGAAGCAAATGAGTTTTAATATTTATTTTTATGTCTTCATTAATACTGCATAAAAACAGTGTTTGTCATAATTTACCTTATTATCATGATTAAAAGCAGTTTCTTTAACCTTTTTTGTAGGGGGGAGTATTAAGGAATTTAATGAAATATAATTTTTATGTCTGTAATAATCTACTTTTATTTATTGCTTTTTTGATTAGACTAAATTCGTTTTAAAAATATGTGCTGTGAACAATTTTGTAGGCTATTAAGAGTTTCAAAAATATTGTTATAGCAAATTTTCCCATCTTTTTTTTTAGTAAATCTTTGTGAATTAAATCTTTTATACTGTTTAATTTTGGTGCTGAGAGAAGAAGATTAAGCAAAGTCCATCTGTCCGCTTGTTGTTTAGAATCAACTTTTAGAAGCACACTTGCTGCAAAGACCAGAGGCCAAATTACGGCATTCGATCACGATCGAAATGGTACTCGAACGATCGACTTTGCTGTGCTTAAGGTATATAGATTTTTATAAGAATTTTCTAATTTCGATCACGTTCGGCCCCAGGGAGCAAATTACGGCATTCGAACGTGATCGAAATTGTAAAATTCTTATTAGAATCTCTATACCTAAATCACAGCGAACTCGATCGTTCTAGTAAAATTTCGATCGTGATCGAATGCCGTAATTCGGCCCCTGTATGTGGTGTAAATTTTTGCTATTGAAAACCAATACAATCGCCTATAATTTTTTGCAACGAAATAAATAAAGTCTCTGCTTTTTTTTTACATAAAACTCAACAATTTTTAATTTTGTGGTCATTTATAGACATGTTTGCTACCATTTATAGATATGACTCTTAGACTATTCTCCAAAATTTTGCACAAATCGGTCATTAATTGACAAAGTTATAGGCAAAAAATATTTAGATAAATATTTTTTTTATTATTCGAAGGTTTCCTTTCTTTTCTATTTCGAGGTTAGAGACAACAAACGTCGGATGGTTTATTAAATTGACAATTTGAGAATTCAAAAATTCCCTTGTCTGAATATATATGTATGTGCTAGCTTTCCTTGTTATGGTGGAGACGGAACTATCTTTGGCAGTTTGGTTTTTCTTATTTTATTAAAGACTTCTAGCAAATAAATGGTTGTCGATGCCCTGCTGTGAATTTAATTTGTAAGAAAGAATCGCCCAAAAATATTAAAAATCTAATTCCATATCTGCCACAAAATGAATTTTTTAAGTTACTGTAAGCAACACTGATGTGACCTTTTCCGAGAAAATGGACCTAGTGTGTCAAAAAGGTGGTTTGGACTTAAGAGTGGATTATAGTACCTAAAAGGGTGTAGAAAAAGATGAAATGAGTTAGACTTTTGATAAAAATTTATTTACCACATAAAAACTTTGTTCCGTCGGTCACTGGTTGCGGCTTAAAAATCAAGTATCGAGATCATAACAAACAGAGCAGGAACAATACCAAAGGTATTGTAAAACAAAATGCGGAAAAAAAATACGTCACCACATAGGCATGACGGCACCAAAGTCAGCACCCAATCATAAAGCTATAAACACAATCAAAGGCTACCGACCATCGACTACCGACTACAAAAGTAGCTGGCTACAAAAATAGCCAAGTCGCCAGCTACTTAATTCTTTTAACGACTACCGACCACTAACTACAAAAAATAAACATCTGTCTTGACATATGTATTAAAGTTAACCAAAACAAAACAAACTTAGTTAATGGTGCCACTATAATAGTTTTTCGCGTTTTTAATAGTGATATTTAATGTATTGCGTTTTTAAAACCACCATTTCATGCATTTATTGTATTGGCAGCACTAATCTGTTTTTTGTAGCTAAGAAAAATAGAAATTAGCCTAAGTTGGCTACGGGCTACAAAAGTAGCCGTGTAGTCGGTAGTCGTGTAGCGGCTAAAAGAATTATTTTCATAAGCACGCATGTATTCTATTTTTGACATCTTGTAGTCGATGGTCGGTGGACTTGATTGTGTTTATAGCATAACTAAACATACCAAATAGCATCTCCCAAGTGCATGTGTGTTCACAGCAGGGTTGCACAATGAGAACATCAAAATTGTACCAAGAAGCTCATAAAATTGTACTTTTTCGACCCCAATTCTACCAAAAAATTTTATTTTTAAATTTTTTTTAATTTAAATAAAAGCCAGAAAAAAACATAAACATAACATACAATTGTACATAAAAATTCATTTTTGTAATATTAAAATTAACATTTGTACTTAAAAATGCATATATACTTTAAAAGTATATCTTTAAAAAAATAAACTGCACTAAGATATATATATAAAATAAATTACATAAAAAGTCTCCCGATATATTCGTGAGATCAAATTGGTTTTGATAAAAAATTATTTGGTATTTTGAAACTAAAACAAAAAGAATTTGATGACCTAAACAAATCTTTTATCTGTATAAGACCGGAAACTGTAGGCACATGAAGCCTATTTCGTTCTTTCGTTTTAATAATATTTTGGAAGGAAAAAATCGTCTGCGAATGTGGAGTTAATAATATCCCACCTACAACTCTTGAAAGTTCCGGAAACATTAATTCATTCAATTGGTTTTTCATTTCAGAAACTTTAGCCCAAAAGTTCCATATACTTTCATTTTTAAAATCTTTTAATACTTCTATATCCGCCAGGGATCTAAACTGTGCATTAATTGAGTAAAAATTTTTGTATTCGTTTTGAAAAATTTTTATTAAAAGTGGCACTATGCTATTCGTAAACATAAACTGAGAAAGTTAGTATATTGTACCAAATGGGTAATTGGTGCACCATTGTACTTTTGAGGTTTAAATTGTACCACAAAAAGTACAATTGTACCAACTTTTGCAACCCTGGTTCACAGTGATAATGAATGATTAAACTTTAAATGCGTTTTTCTCAAAACTTCATTTTCACACACTCTCTCTCTTTTCTCGAAGAAGGTCACATATAGTGTTAATAAGTCAAAACGATCTGAGTACGTATACTATCATTTATTTTGTATATAAATGTATATATTTTTTGTATATATACTATAAGTTGCCAGATTTTCGCTTCATATCAATAATTGGGGAAAAACACCAAAACCTACTGATATATAAGCGCATCTATTTTGGTGTTTCTCACAAAATTTACAAGCCAAAATCAATTTTTTTTTGCAGGGATTAGCCCTGTAAGTTTTTCGGGAACAACCTCGCATACCGTCGAGTTCTAAAAGTCTCCACAAAGTCTATAAATATAAGGTGTAATGGTGATCTACATTTCACTAAATACTCACCAGTAATCCTAAGATTGTTTATTTGGTTAGCACAATATTTTCCGGAGCAAAGGTCAGTTTGCTCATAATTATTATAAATTATAATTATAAATTATAATTATTTATTTAATTTATTTATAATATTTTCAATTGCTAATTATTTTCGTTGATAAAATTATTAAACCGATGCTACTTGATCGAGGTAACTCGTTAGTTGGTTAGCCGGAGAAAGAACCGTAAGAACTTCTGTCGTTGTAAACACCATCGTACTTCACATAATCCAAGTAATAAACGTTTACATGTGGCGAATTTCATGCATAATACTTCTAGCTTTGAAGTTTCCAAAACAGTACAAACTTTCCGTGTTCCGATGTTTGCTTTAGGGTTTATATTAAACTCCATTAACTTTAAATCGCTCTTATTCGTTGCCATTCTTGATCTAATTTTATTAATAAGGTTTGTATTTAAGACAAACCAAAGTAAACAAATATGCTCCTAGATGTAACAACCATGAAGGCTAATAAAGAAACGAATTGTTTAAAAAATCTTTTTAGAAAAGTAATAACGTTGACAACCATAAAAGAATTCATATCTTTTGATTTTAACTTCCCCACTTTCCTCAAGGCCGTGTGCTTGATTCTCATCAGAGTCTAATAGATAACAAAAATGGAAGCCTTAAAAAAACAGCTTCTACTTAAAAACATACGCAAAAATAATTTTTTATTATTATAAAACAATAAAACTTTAAATAAATCTTAAATTCTAACAAAAATCATTAAGGGTTAATTAAGTGTTATTAAATAAAATCTCTATAGTAATTCAGTTTTAGAAACCCTCCATTTATCCTTGTTAATTTTTATAAATCTTTATTCAGATTTTCAATGAATATCAATTTTTATAAACCTTTGATAATTTTAAATTTTTTATTAAAATAACAAACAAAAAACAAACATCTTAAGTCTACAAATACTTTTAAAACGTAACATTTGCCTAATGACATGTTTCCATTACGATTAATTTACCACCATCCCTTCACCTTGTGTAAGACAGTTTTGAAAACTGGCACTTTAACAGGGAATGGACGTGGTATTTTGATGGGCACATATTTTACCACTGGATATGGTACACGTTTCTCCACAGGCACTGGTACATGCTTCTCCACTGGATAGGGAACAACACGTTCAACAGGTATTTTCAATTCCTTCTCGACAGGCACTTGTACATTCTGAGTAACTGGTATGTGGATGGGCACTGGCTTGCTGACTGGTATAATGACAGCATGGGAGACGGGTATTTGAACTTGTTCACGAACTGGTACATGTTGTTTCTTGACTACCGGATAAGGAACATAGTTGATGACATCGGGTTGTTTCTCCTGCTGTTGCTGTTGTTCAAAGTGACCTGCCGTAGCAGAGGGTGGATAGTTGTTATTATCATGTTCATGCTCATCGGCATATGATGAGGAGGATGAACTGTCGGCTTCTGTATGTTCAACACTATTGTAAAAGTTTTCATGATGTGGTAGTTGTTGTTGTTGATGATGCTGCTGTAGCAGCTGTTGTTGATGTTGCTGGTATGGTTGATACTCATGCTGGGGTGTGTATTCATTAAAAGCGGAAGCTGAATCGTAATGATGCAGAAAATTGCCTTCAGAGATTTTATCGTTATTACTACCACCACTACCATAGCTGCTACTGGCATAAGGTGTTGTTGCAGCCTGTGAAGCAATAAATGATGTTGAAAGTTTACCAAAGTTCCATGATGGCAGGAAACCATCACTTCCGCCATTACTTGCACTACTACCACTACCCGTACCCACAGCTGCATTATGCGTTCCTGCAGTTTGTAAATTATAAATTGCCGAGTGTAAAGCTGCTGCTTTAGCAACATCTCTACCTGCACTACTACTGCCCCTCAAAAAATCGTTCTCTTGTTGTTCTTCATAAATGGGCTTTGCCTCAGTATACTGTTGATATTGATAATGTTCTTGTTGTTGTTGTTGTTGTTGCAGGGGCAAAGATTGTTGTATTGGCTCATAACTATTGCTTCTAATGTTGTGCTGCTGCTGTTGTTGTTGTTGTTGCTGTGATGAATCCATAAAACCTGTTAGTCCATTAAACGCTGTTAATGCCCAACCACCACCAGTAGAAAAACTTCTCTTTGTTTTCGAATTTGTAAATGCTGATGATGGATTTTTAACTTGCTGTTGATGGTCCTGCTGTTCGTTTAGTTGCTGTTGCTTTAGACTTTGAACTGTGTGACGTGGCAATCGATTAACCGTTCCAGTCAACATCATTGAAGGCTCACTTTTGCTGGTAAAACTGTTTACATCCATGTCCGTTATTTTTTGTGATGCCGACGATGAACTTGCACCAACAGCATGTGCCATTGCATATCGTGACGATGTTGATGCTCTCGTTGTTAATGATAATTCATAGACAATTAACATCGTTGCCACCAAATACAACATTTGCTGATGCATTTTGCAATATGAGTTTGATAATAGAAATAGACAAAGAAGAAGAAGAAAAAACCAAATACAAAATTATATTTATAATAATGATAAAGTTTTTGTTGTAGTTGTTGTTGCTGGTATTATTATTGTTAGTAAAATGTAAATTTATGCTTTCATATCATGAAGTTAAATGCGAACAGAAAGTTTTGGGAAGTCACAATAAGGAAATTATTCATTTAAAGTATTATCTTGACTTCTTTATTTTTTACATCTTTATAAAACTCTCTGTTTATGATTTTAATTTATGCATCACCATTGTTTAAAAAATGTATTTCGGCTTTAAGTGACACTTACGGATGATTTATGTTAATGTAATATAAAAGAAACATACATACATACTTTTAAATAAGAAACCTAAATACATTTTAAGGTTAATACAAAATATCTATAAGTTAACATATTATGTAATACCCGATTTTAAAATATTTGTTTTATAACTTAAGTACTTTCAGTAATATCGTCATATTAAGATTCTACAATCAAGACTGGTTGAAGGGAAATAATTGAAAGGTTAAGCAGTAATCTTGAAAAGTAACACAGACTAAAATGTTAAAAATTTTAATGGGTGAAATAGATAAATTTCCTGAAATATGTTGATTTTTAGCTGACTGAAACTTATTATAGCATCGATTTGGTCTTTTTAGGAAAACTTTATTTGGGTGAAACGATATTGTAATCTGTTATATGTATGTCTAATTTTAACATAAGTATAAAGACTAACAATCAACAAGATGTTTTTGAAAATATATTTTTTTGAATTTAAATTACATACCTTAACAGGCTATTTACATACTTGTTATAATAATTAAACTTGGGTTAAGACGAAAAAATGCAGGGGCCGAATTACGGCATTCGATATCGAGATTCTAATATGAATTTTCAAATTTCGATCACGTTCGAATGCCGTAATTCCGCCCCTTATGTTTTTAAAAATCTTTTTTAAGCAAAGATGATAAGTAGTACTGAAAAATAACATTTTTAAAAGAGGTCTTTGCAACTAGTATATGAATGTTGAAAAAATATTGCCATGAATATAAGTTGCGGGAGAGAAATTGAAAACAAAACATTGTGAAAAGTATCTCTTAAACGATAAATCTCAAACTTTAGCTTTTAAGGTAATATTTAAATCCATATCTTTAAATTTATATAAATTTTTAATTTTAAAAAATTTTTCAAAGCAAACTGCTCGAAAAGTTATGGAAATATTTCTGTTGCTTCCAATAGCAATTAATTCTCAAATATTTCCAAAAGATTGATACCACGTCTGTGCAAGATGTAACAGACGGATAATTTTTAATCGATGTATAAAATTTTAAAACAAAATATACTTCATGGGATCGCATTTGAATATTTTAGAAATTAAATTGAATAGATTAAAAAGTTTTTTTGTATAATACCACCTTGCCACCACATCCGAAGAGCTTAAATAAATATATATGAGCCCTTTCTTATGCCGTACCGATTCTGATAATGCAAAAAAATTCCTAATCAAAATAGGGCGTTTGAATTATTCTAAATGACTCGATACCAATATTGAATCACTCATTGTTCTGAAGCTACAAACAAACTATTTTATATTCGGCATAGCCAAATTAGTGCTCTTACTTGTAACCTATGCCTACTGGCTAAAAACACCAAATTTCTATCTTATATTTCCGAAGGAATAAATAATAATACATACGAGTATGAACCTGGCACGGCAGTAAGAAACTATTATTATGTAGCTCTTCTAGAGCCATGAACACCGGTATACAAAATGTTGTGATCGGACTAAAAATGGCGACACATTGAACAAAATACTAAAAGGACGGTTGCCAAAAAAAAATAAAAACTTTGGAATTGTTTTTACATTATATTTAATCCTAGGGGATGACTGGCACAATTTTTTTCCGAACCACTGTAATATACTCTTTTGTAAATAAATACTGTGGAAAGAACAGAAAGTATGACAAAGCCACCATAATTATAATTAATTGAATCCAGTTTTTTGCACAAAGGATCAAATTTAAAAATGTATTGAAATACATACAAATAACTAGTATGGTGATGATGATTGACAATATATAGGTTTATACAAAAAATATCGATATCGAAACTTATATATTGGAGATTGTTTTTAAGACGACAAATATCAATATGTATTTTTATTCCCGCCACCAAAGGAATGGTGGGGGGGTATATTCATTTTTTCATTCCGTTTGTAACACATCAAAATATCCATTTTAAAGTTTATATTTTCTGTGTAGATATTAAATTTTATAACGATCGATCTATGTCCGTCCGACTTTCCTTCTGTTGAAAACACGATGGAGGTCGGACCGAAAAAGTTACGGGGCTCAAATTTTACCAAAATATTTCTTATAAACAAGGCTTGTTTGGTATTAAAAATAAGCTAAATTGGAATATTAGGAAGAGGTTTATAGCTCGTAATGCAAGAGTAGGTCAAAAAACCATTTCCTTCCAACATCGAATAAAATGCAATTGTGTCCAAAAGCATTAACTTAGAGTCATGAAATTTCGAATGTAAAAGAAAGAGTAAAATAAATATTTTCCACGAAAATTGCTTAAATCTACGAGTTAGGAAAAGATTTATAAAAAATGTACGAAAACTTATACCGCACAGTGTATTTTTCGGTATATTCAAAATTTAAAACGTGATAAAACTGGCAAAACTAGATGTAGGATTCTAAAATAAGGCTGACACGCCCACTTTGACACCCTCCCATATAATGCTTTATCTTATATTCAAATAATTCCCCATTGGAGAAAGTTTTTTTTACAGAATAAAGGACTCTATATTGAAATATCTAAGTTGTATTTATTAGCAAAAACTATATTGACACGTCTATTTTAACGACCACTTTCATTCAAAGACTAAATTTACAAAAATATTTTACGAGCATATCGAAGTTATACAAAGAAAGTGATACATATTTAGTTTAAAGAGATTATTCCATAGCGATTACTCTTTATAACAAAATAAAAAATTCTGTGCTATAAAAGTTCATATAAGTGTTGGTGGGTATCAAAAAATCGGAACCGCCGAATATAGTGCTCTTACTTGTTTTAATTTCAATATATATATAAATAGTCTTAAACTCAAGTTTCCTATTTTGTCTTACTTTTTTGTAAAAAGCAATTTTAACTTTCCAATTTTATATTACTAAAGATCTTTTTATTATTTTAGCTCCGTTTAAAAACGCTCAAAAAAGATCAAAAAAGAGAATCTAATAAAATGATTCTACTTTCAGTTAGGGATTTGACGCCATCTTTTATTTTACACTTTTTTTTATAGTTTACTTTATTCTACTGACTAAGCCCTTTCATTTGATACCTATTATCGGGTATCAGAGGGTATGTTTTAAAATACCAGATATGACCCATATATAAATTTATTGACGCCATTTTATAATAGCATCATTTTACATTGTATTATATAATGCGCTTAACATTTTTTTTCATTTGATATATTTATACATATATATATTAGCTGTCTCGGCTATAAGAACACTGAAAACAATCGATCTGCTGTTGTAATTTAGTGTTTATATCTCCGTTAGTTTTAAACCCATTTGTTAGTTTTTCTCAGAAATTGTTTACGAGATCTCGCCTTATAATATTATATCCTAACTGAGTCTTAAGATTTATTTAGCCGCATGAAAAATTTGATATATTTAAAAAATATATATTTTGACCAAATAATGTGTACCTATAACTTTACCCATTAGTGGCCGATTTCTCCAACATTTTTAACGAGTATATCAATCGTGTCTTGAAATGATCATAGGGCTGAAAATTTTAAATTTGTGTGGTAAAAACAAGGGTAAAAAAAGAAGCAGTCGTGTTGACTTGCTTATATCTCTAAAAGTTATGTGGTGATTTTGCTGATTCAATACTGATACACATGGGTCTTATCGACGTTGGGAGGCTAAAAAAACTATCTTCAACATGTGTGTATGTATGGCAGACTGACCATGCTTAATGAACATCTCAATTTATAAGCTTTCAGAAAATATATATTTTATGGTGTAGGAAAAGAATATTGAGAAAAGACAAACCTACAAATATATACCCATACATTATTTATGAAATGTTTAAAAATAATATTTTTTAAATCTAATGCTTTAAACACAATCAAGTCCACCGACCATCGACTACAAGATGTCAAAAATAGAATACATGCGTGCTTATGAGAATAATTCTTTTAGCCGCTACACGACTACCGACTACACGGCTACTTTTGTAGCCCGTAGCCAACTTAGGCTAATTTATATTTTTCTTGGCTACAAAAAACAGATTAGTGCTGCCAATACAAAAAATGCATGAAATTGTGGTTTTAAAAACGCAATACATTAAATATCGCTATTAAAAACGCGAAAAACTATTATAGTGGCACCATTAACTAAGTTTGTTTTGTTTTGGTTAACTTTAATACATATGTCAAAACAGATGTTTATTTTTTGTAGTTAGTGGTCGGTAGTCGTTAAAAGAATTAAGTAGCTGGCGACTTGGCTATTTTTGTAGCCAGCTACTTTTGTAGTCGGTAGTCGATGGTCGGTAGCCTTTGATTGTGTTTATAGCTTAATATGAAGATTTTTAATTATGAAATTTTTTCGGGTGACCCGTTGGACTAGTCAGTAGTGTGCTGGTCTACTAGTCTGGGGGTTGCGAGTTCAATCCCCGCCAGAGACTCAGGACTGGTCTGCTTCTCTCTCTTTTCTATTATATTCTTAATTTTCTATTCAGGTATCACAAAGGGATCAATATAATGGACCCAAGTGAGCTGCACAACAGCTGCCTGTTCTGCCTTACCTAACATAACCTTGGTTGACCACATTAAATTTCTCAATAGAAAAAAATTTGTGCTCGACAAAAATTAAAACTTTACAAAATTCACACACAAAATAAAATACACATTTTAGAAATAAATTATGAATTTAATTTGTTTTCAGATGTACATCCATAGCTCGACTTTTGTAATTTAGAGTTCTTCCCCTTTAATGCTTTAAATATGGATTTTGTTCACAACTTGTTTTGTTTTTGTAAAAGTTCTTTGTCTTGTTTTTATTCCTTTACACACTTCAATACCATTTTACCATTTGGATTTAATATACTGCCATAAAGACTTTTACTTCATTCAGTTTCAATCCATAAACACGTTCATAAATACATTCCCCATTACCATAGAAAAATAGTATTAGCTGGTGAACAGTGTGTGAGTGAGTCAATACTAGGCTTATGAATAAACCCATAAACTCCTACTGTTAAAGCACTCCTGCCATAGTTATTGTCTAACTATTATCATCTCCTATTTATCTAATATGTATGTGTGTTTGTGTGAGTGAATTTTAAGGCACATCATTATCATCATCATCATATGTTTAAAGCTAAAATTTATGTTGGCTTATGTTTGCTTAGTTGATTGATTTAAGTTTGGAGCTTATGTGGTTTGCGCTTTGCTTCACTCATCCATTCACTCATTCACTAAATGTAGATGCTACACCGCTGAAGGTAGTGTGGATGATGATATAAATGTTGATAACTTTAAGAGTAATGTCATGTATTCAATAGATACATCTAAACATGTTTACACTCATGCATGACGTTTAAATCAAGATTTATGTTTAGTTATTTTTTTTCTATATTACACCATAATTTATACAATATTTATTTTATGATATATCTATATTAGTATATATATATATTAGTTTTCAAAATATTTTAACACTTTTCACTTGGCTTAGTTATAAAGAAAAATGGTAGCCTTTTTGCTTCTTCTTACCAAGTTTCCCAATCCCATTTTATTTGAATTTACTAGCACTTTATTTTGTATTTAAAACTTTATATTTATTGGAAATGTAACTTTGTCCCTTTTGCGGTTCCCAAGTAAATGCTAGTTAATGTATATTTTGCATTTGAATTTATACGATTTGGAAATATTTATTTTAAGAAGGAAAACATTTCATTTCATTTTCAAACATTTCAGTCTTTCTTTCTTTCTTTCTATTTTTCTGTTTGTTGTTTGGCGTTGTCTATTACTCCAAAAGAGCCAAAATGTAGCAGCAAAACAAATGAAGCATAACAAAGTACTCTTGGTTTATGTTTAGTATGTTGCAAATATTTATATGTATTAGTGCTCGTAGTGATGGCATAGGAAACTCTCAATTTTTCTTTGGATATTGTTTAAATCTATGAAAGTATTGGTATGTATTTGCCAATTTTTTTGGGAATTTGGCGCCATAGGATGTACGGATGCAAGTTTACCAAAATTATTGCACAATTCATTCATTTACTCAAGGAGAGCCAAGTTTTATGTGAAATACATTCATACATGTGTATAATATCACTAAGAGAAAAGACAAACTTTTGAAAATAGCAGTCAATAGAAAGGAAACCAGGCAGACATCGAGTTAGACATTAAGTCGTATAAAAAAACTATGAAAAAACTATGATGTGTTAAAGGTTATCTTGTCATGGAGCTATTTTTTAATAAGCAACTAAGAACTGGAACTAAGAATTATGGTATTTCGGCAAATAAAAAATGTATACGAAATATAAAAGAAAAGGATTTAAAAAAAAAATCAACTGTATGTTGATTATTTATCAAAATATTTCCAATTTATTGATGCGTTAAGTTTTGTGTCAAGGTGTATTCGTATGAAATGTATTGGAGTAACCAAAAAGCTTCAATTTCATAAAAAGTACTAGGTAGTGCTTTTCTGCCTATGACCATCGATATTGTAGTTCCTTCAAGCGATTATGAGCGTGAAATGATATGATTTTAATTATTGTAAAGAGCAGTTCGAGCATAGTTGCCACAATATAATATTTTGGCTAAATTAAAAATAAAACTAAAAACACTAGAATTAGTCTTTTTAGATTTCGTTATTGTTAATTTAATTTACATTTATTTGTATTTAAAGGGTATGCAAATTTAAGCCATCAATTTCATTTTAATTTAAAAAAATAGTTTATTGAGATATTACAAATATTTCTATTTCAGTTTATTACAAATAGGTTCTAATTAAAAACGAAAAACCTTCCCCTACTGATTCGCCATCGTTCCAATCCTTTACCAAAATGCTCAATCAAGTTCATCAATAAACTTTTGTCAATGTTAGATAATGTTGTTTTTAAGCTCTAGAGCTGTTGTGAGATTATTGCAATACACTTTCGATTTTAAAAAATCCTACAAAAAATAGTCCAAACTTGCTTCTTGCATTGCCTACTCTAAAATATGAACTTAGTGCAAAAACTTATTATTAGCGGAATTCACTCTTGATAGCATTTTTGCAATTAGTGCAAATATGCACTAATTTTTTGCTACCAAGCGTGAGTGCATTTTTCATGTGTGTTGCAAACTTATGGCAACGAGCTGATTTTTTAGGTATTTATGAAACAACAAATCTTTTTTTAAATTAAGAAGTAAGATTCTGTATTTTAATATTTTCCGAAAAGGAAATTAATTATTTTTCAATAATTTACAATGCCTAAATCAACGGAAAAATATAATATCACAATGTTTTTGGTTAAAAATGCCATGGATGAAATTGAATTTGTGGAGATTTTAAATCCTGAGAGTAAAAAAAATTGTGTATCTGTTGTGCAAATTTGTGTGACATTACTTTTCACTGATTTTTAGTTGTGCATATTTGCTCAAGTGATGCAAATTGCAATTTAATAGAATTTGTTTTTGTAGTCGTGCACAAGTTAAATTGTTTGCTAGACTTGCACGGTCTGCAAGACTTGCAAGGGTAGTTTGCATCAAAGAGTGAGTTCCGCTATTGTATTTTTTTTTTAAATTTTATCTCCATATTGTTCAAGTCTACACAAACAGAGACATGGTTAAATTCTGATTTATTTTCATAATAAACTAAGGAAATTCCCTAGCTGTCTTCTGATGACATGCATGTTTCATTTGGTGCTTACATTCAACTAAAATTTCATAAAAAGTACTTAAATAAGATAATTTATAATATCTTCGATCATCATAATTTCTACGTTTTCAAGCTTGAATATTAGGACAACATATATA
Source organism: Phyto melanocephala (assembly GCA_941918925.1). Classification (NCBI taxonomy): domain Eukaryota; kingdom Metazoa; phylum Arthropoda; class Insecta; order Diptera; family Rhinophoridae; genus Phyto; species Phyto melanocephala. The sequence continues at coordinate 120,888,124 of OW799233.1, read as the reverse complement.
TGTGACCTTCTCCGAGAAAAGGGACCTAGTGTGTGAAAATAAAGTTTGGAGAAAAACGCATTTAAAGTTTCATAACGCATTATCACTATGAACACACCTTCAGTTGGGAGATCCGTTTTGGTATGGTTAGTTATGATTGGGTGCCGACTTTGGTGACGTCATGCCTATGTGGTGACGTATTTTTTTCGCTTTTTGTGCGACAATACCATTGCTATTGTTGCTGCTCTGTTTGCTACGATCTCGATACTTGATTTTTAAGCCGCAACCAATGACCGACGGAACAAAGTTTTTTAGGTTTTTATGGGTAAATAAATTTGTATCACAAATCTATTCTACCCCCTTTTTTGTACCAGAATCCAATTTTAATTCTAAACCCGTTATGCGACACACTAGATCCCTTTTCTCGGAGAAGGTCACATATGTTCTTAAATATGCATACAAAAAACGTAAGTCTTTGACTTTAAATAAATAATTAGAAATTATAGAACACTTGCATGAAAGTGCTGGTGTTACTTATTATTAAATTATTATTAAATAGATTCGTAATAAAATGTTAATCGGACTTGGAAAAGAAAAAACTGCACAGCCTTCCGAGTGCCCAAAAATGGAGTCTGCATTAATTATACCGTTTTTTTTTGAAACAAAAAAATCTCTGTTAAAATCCCACTCTTAAAAGAATGAAAGAGCTATACGATAAAGATGATAACAATAAAACATTGAATTGGGGCGAAATTGAAGTGGTTGATCAACGACTTTTAAATATACCCAGATAGTTCAAAGAGCGAGCTGTTCTGATTAAACCAAATAAACTGCAGTTTTATTTCCACACTAGCTAATACTCGGTGTGATTCGCCACCCCCATCGTAATGAAATAAAAATTTTATAGTTCAAAAATATATTTATTTTGCATGTGCCACACCTATTATTCCTAAATCAACCATTTCTTATTCAAATAATCATATATACGCCAAAGTGTCGCTTGAAAAATTTGGGTACTCTAACTATTATCGCTTTCCAGATATACGAATTTTTGTTTTTAATTCATATGACAGGTGCCACGCCCACTATTACTAAAGCATCCATTTCTAATCAAAATAGTCATATAGATGTCAAAGCTTCTCGTGCAAAATTTGGGTACTCTAACTATTATCGCTTTCCGAATATACGAATTTTAGTATTCAATTGCTATAAGAGCTGCCACGCCCACTATTTCTAATGTACCCATTTTTTCCAGAAATGTTTATTTGGGTGTCGAAGTTGCTCTTGCAAAATTTTAGTACACTAATCGATATCGTTTTCCATATATACGAAATTTAGTATTTAATTCATGTGGGCACGCCTACTATTGAAAGTTCGTCCATTTTTTACCCAAATGTTCGTGTGGATGTCAAAGTTTACCGTATTCAATTTGAAGAGCTGCATTAACTTTCGTGATATATAATGTTTAATACTTATTCTTTAATAGGGCGTGGCACCCCGCCCACTTACAATTTCAAACCAAAGCATAGCTCCTTCCAGACATACAGAAAGATTCTGTGATAATTTCAAGGAAATCGGTCCAGCCGTTTAACGTTTAAAGCACAAACAAACATACAAACACATATTGATTTTTATATATATAGATAATTTTTTATTTAATAATTAATTTATTTTTTGATCTATGAAACAATAAATAAAGAGTTTAACATAAGATACTTATGAGAAAAATGTATTTAAATGATATTAGGTGCCATTCGCAAATATGAAATATAAACTGGGTTGATTTTAATTAGTTTATGTTATCGCGCGATCACTGTAATGCGATTTTTAAACTTTTCTTCCAAAGAAGTCACAAAATCTTTTGTCATACTTAGTTGAAAATCAAGTTGAATCAAATAATAATAAAATAATAATATATTTAATAAACTTTTTTAATATCTGAGTATGTTTAAACAAATACAGCATTTATATCATAAATTTGCAATTAAAAGAATCCCAGTTTATTTAAAATCAATAAACAAAAGTTTGTAAAAGGTATAAATGTAAAAATGTGTTAAAAAATTTTTATACTTATATTGCAATGAATCTGTTGTACGAAAATAGAAAAAAAAACGTATTTGTACCTCCTTACAAGCAAAACCAAGTGTTCGCCATATAATTTTTAATTATTAAAAGTTTTAGCAAAGCCTTTTCAAATTGTTTGTTATAACTACGGCATTTACAGTACAGGAGCTCAAGGTAGTATATATTGATGTCTTTCCCCAAGTTCATTAGACTTTATCCTTTAATTGGCAACTTTAATTAAAATAAATTCTCAAACTTTTAAAGAACAATTTTTTTAAAAACAAAAAATCTTTAAAAAAATTTGTTTTCATGTAAGAGTTTTAAAAGGTTTGTAATAAATAAAAAACTAATCAAAAATTTTCTTAGAGTGGAGCTGTTGACATGAATTATCTGTAAATACTATATTTTGAAGACTAAATTTTTCGACTACTGAAGACTGCAGTGAATTAATTGAAAGATTTTGTGTTAATGGTAAAATTCATTGAAAAGCTTATGCAAATCATATGTTTGCTATTGCCTAAGTAAAAATTTTCAGCAACTAGCTTAATTTATTGCTCTATTTTTTGTATACTAAGTATTAGGCCTACTTTTTAATGACTTAAATTTTTGGCTGGACTATGAAAAAATTAACAAAGTAATTCACACAAACAAAAGGGTATAAAGACTGTAAGGAATTAGCACAAATTGACTGCTTGGTGTGATTTATGGGCTGGTTGAATAATTGATCAAAATGATGCTAGTCAGAACGTTATAGTCAATGGTGACCGCTATAGAGTCAGGCTTAATGACCTTGCCTTTCATCAATTGAACAACCCGTGCATTGACCACAAAGATCGTGCGATATAACGTCGCTCGAATATTTTCTCTGAGGATATATGAAGTCACTAGTTTACGGCAATTATCCCGAAACCATGACCATTTGCAGGGCAACATTTGTCTCGTTAATGCCGAGAATTTTACCTCCATATCATATCACGTCCGGGCCGGCCGCGGCGGTCATATGCTAGAAGCCATATTTAAATTAAAATACCATTATATTTCGAATAGTTTAAATTTGATGTCAATTAAAAAAACATCGACCTTGTTTTATTTAATTTCAAAATTTTTTAACTTTTATAAAAAAACACCCTTTAAACTAATTTTTCTAGAGTTACCTAAAACCATTTACGTCAACATATGACTAGATATGGCACATACATGCACAGCACTGTATAACAAATGTCCCATACATTTGAGAACAAAGTTTTATGTCTATATTAAAAATATATAGTATAGTATAGTATAGTATAGTAAATTTTCAAATTAAGGATCGATTTCAGTCATTTCTGATATGTCTTTGCATTTTATGATACTGAAAAAACTTCTAACTTTTAAGCATAATTAAAGGTGTTGTTCTTCAAAAGTACACTCACAAGCTGTTAAAACTATAACTACTTAGTTTATCCTGAACATTAACAAAGTACTTATCACTTCGACTTTCTAAAATGACAAAACACCTTTGCAGTTGACACATTTCCAAACACTTTTGTTTTTCAAACCACAAAAAAAAATGAAAAGCATTGAACGAATAATAAAATGAGTAATAAACAGCTGGCTAGTTCCTTCCTTCTTTCACCTAAATTACAAAATTGAAAAAAAAAATTTAAATGGTATTACAGCACAGTCCCCTTATACTCACTAAGTCATAATCTTTATTCATAATAAACTGTTTCTTGGAAAAAACAACAACATCAAAGTAAAGGAAAAAAAATAGATTAAAAGAGTTTAAGAAAAGGAAAAAATAATAATAAAAATGATTAAAACCAGTTGAAATTTTCTGTTGGTAATAAAAGTGTGGCAGGCCACCACATACAAATTATACTTCTGTGCAAGTTGTTGGCGCATGCGCTAAGCTGTGCCTTGGCTATACATCGCTGCCAACATTACTTACGGGTAGCACTTGAAACTTTGTAAGTTCAAAGTCGTAAAAAAGAGCATGAGCCATAAATAATTGAAGACAATCATAAAATATAAAGAAACAAATAATAATCGTAATACAATAACGTAACTGTTGCAATAATGCAAGTAGTATGTATGTATGTATGTTTGTAGATATGTATGTAAGTATATGTTTATTAAAAAGACCTTCACTTATCCCATAAAATTCACTTATACAATGCAGCAGACTCAAGGTAACTGAGATTTTTCCCTGCTGCTGTTGCAATAATCATAAAGAATCAGGATTTTTTTTTTAAATAAAAAAACAATAACCGTAACAAACTTAAATTACGTAGTTAAATGAATTAAAGACAATGTTTTGTAGTTTTAAAGGCACAGTTTTATTGAAAGATACTTGAACATTTTGTAAAGAAAGTAAATTATTTACATGTTTCTTTTTACATAACTATAGGACTTTTACACTTGAAAAATTAAAACAATTTTTGCATTGCCTTAATTGAACAAATAACAAGTACGAGCACTATATTCGGCTGTGCCGAATCTTTTATACCCACCACCAATTTTGTGTACATTTAAAGCACAATATTTATTATTTTGTTAATCGCTGTAGAATAATCTCTTTATAATAAAATATGTATCACTTTCTTTGTAGAGGGTGGCGCATGTTGAAGGTGAACCACACCTTAACTTCAACTTTTTTCTTGCATTTCATTTGACATTTTTCAATCTCAGACTAACTCAATTTGAACCGTGGAAAGATACGCAATTGAGCTACGCTTTAAAATATTAAAATTTTTTATAAAAATCGGCGTTCAAATCAAAATGCATTTTGTGCACTACGTTAACGTGGCAAAAGAGCAAGCAACCTCGACTCATCATCGTGCCCAACAATCGAGCATCAACAGTGTCATTGAAAATTTGGACTATCAGATCGTGGTGTGCCGCCTAGGTTGGGGGGCCATTTGGCCGATATTTTGTTCCATACATAATTGAAGCATACAAATATTATCATTATAAAAATAAATGATAATAATTTCATAATAATTTTATTCAAAATCAACATAGTCCCTTAAAATTAAACCACCCATTATAACTTATATATAACATTATAACTTCGGTATGCTAGTTAAAATACGCGTGTCAATAAAAATGTTAAAATACGCGTGTCAATAAAGTTTCTGCTAATAAACATAACTTAGATATTTCAATATAGTCCTTTAGTATTCCAAAATCTTTATTCATAGAGAATTTACATGAATTTAAGAGGAAAGTTTTATATAAGAAATAGTTCTAATATATTTTTGTTATCTTATGTTCTCCTGAAGTTATGCTCTATTAAAAATGGGATTTAGGAAAATTTTGACCTTAGTAAAAAAAATTATCTCAACATTATAAGCATAAGTTGCTAGCATGCCATCTAGTAGTTGCTAGTAGAGTCATCTATCTTATCATCTTTATCTTTATTTAGCTACAGTACAATAAGTGACGCAGTGTATGATAAATAAATGCTAATATATATGACTAATATATTTTTATAAATATTTCAGAATCGTACATATAGTTTTGTCAGTTTTATTACGTTTTAAATTTGAAATATACACTGTGCGGTATAAATTTTCGTACATTTTTATCTATAACTCTTTTCCTAATTCATAGATTTAAGCGATTTTGAGGGAAAAATATTCTTTTGACTCGATAAATATATATTCGAAGTTTCATGACTACGTTTATGCGTCTGGACACAATTCAAAAGTGAAAGTGGGCGTTATAGTAGGCATGTCAAAGTTGTTTTTGCTAATGAGTACAACTTAGGTGTTTCAATATAGTCCTTTATTATTCCAAAATCTTTATTAATAGAGAAATTATATGAATTTTAGGTAAAACGTTATATGGGAGGTGGGCGTAAAAGTGGGCGTGGCACATTGATTTGCCGTTACAAGAAAGCGTGTCACCAAAGAGCAAAGTGTGCAAAATTTCAGAGTCGTACATCCAATTTTGTTGCTTTTATGACGTTTTTGTTTTTAAATATACCGAAAAATACACTGTGCGGTATAAATTTTCGTACATTTTGATCGATAACTCCTCTCCTAATGCATAGATTTAGACAATTTTCGGGGGGAAATATTGTCTTTACCCAGGAAATATATATTCGAAGTTTCATGAGTCTACGTTAAGGGGTTTGGACACAATTCCATTTTATTCGATGTTCGAAGGACTCGGTTTTTTCGACCTACTCTTGCTTTTCGAGCTATAACTCTCTTCCTAATATTCCGATTTAGCCCATTTTCAATACCAAACAAACCTTGTCTATAAGAAAGATTCTGGCAAAATTTGAGCCCCTTAGCTTTTTCGGTGCGACCTCTATCGTGCTTTCAACAGACGGACAGACGGACGGACATAGCTAGATCGTCATAAAATCAAACCCCGATTCAGAATATATATACTTTATGGGGTCTAAAATGGATATTTCGATGTGTTACAAACGGAATGACAAAATGAATATACCCCCACCATTTTTTTGGTGGTGGGTATAAAAATCGGCTATTGTTAAACAGTTTAAAAAAATGATTTGTGAAAAAAAAAAATTTAATTGGAATTCTCTCCAAAATGTTTAATTTAGAATACGTTTAAAGAATATGTTATAGTGCACAAAATACCAAATGGGCATAAATAAATAGGTTTAAACTTTTAATGCCCCCTCCATTTCGAGCTTACTTATTAAATATGTAAAATGATTCTTGATGTTTGAAAATAGTTTGAGCACAAAATTTTTTGTAAAATAATTTTTAGAAAGTTTTGCACAATAGGAGTATGAAAAATTATTAACAACCAATTTGTAAAAATGCGTGCTTTTAGAATATTTTACAAAATTCTGCTTGACTTTTTCGGGAGGCATTAAATAATTTTGGATCTTAAATGGATTAGTGTCGTCGCAGGAACAAATATTTTATATGTTGGTGTACCTATTCATCGCTGATAATGCCCCTTTAATTAAAATTACAATCGGTTTTAATTTTCAATTTGGTTTTATTTTTTAAAACATAATAAATAAATGACTCGTTATACAATTAGTTAAAAAAATTTCTTCCGAAAACTTTCTATTGAAGAAACGATTCGTAAATTATTGTATCTTTTAAAAAAAATATAAAAAATTTTACTCATTTTCATAAGAGTGTCGGATTTGACTGCAGGATTTTTTTTTTCGCCAATATTATAATTTTATTCTGATCTCCTCTCGGGGGTATGTAACCCTGACAAAGTGTCCACGCCTTGGTGTAAGATCTGGTTTATATAGAGGATACAGTGAATCAGATACCAAGGGGCGCATGAGTTAATGTGGTCGTGAGGTTGAATTTCTACTCGTTGTGTATTATACAGAATAGTACTGTATTAAAGAGTTTTTTCTGTATAAACTCTCCATTCGAAAAAATAATTAAAATATTATTTTTTCTTCCTTATTTTCATACCTAAAAGTTCTTTAAAATGTTATGTAGTTTGTGCTTATCAATATATTTCATTTAACAACAACAAGAAAGGTTTGAAAATTTTATGATCAAGCGCGGATCCCAGAAGGAAGGAAGTAGTATTATTATAGAGTTGTATCTGCAATATTTCGTTTCGATATATTATTCTTGCAATTAATTGTATAACTGACGAAGAAAAGTTCGATTACAAGAACTAACCAATGGTTTAAAATTTGACTGTCTGTTTTCTGGATCTACACAAATGTAGTAAAAACTGACCAGATTCATTTTGTAAAAATGTGGCAGCATTTAATTTCTTTCACCAATGCACGCATATTTCTGGGCTTACTAATTCGGCTTTTTGTCTTTAAAATATATTAAAGAAAAATTAAATGGGAGCCAATTCTGGCCGAAACGAGAGAACTAATATTGTTTTGAACAAACAAAATTGCTTTTGCAATACTTTTATTTGGCGTTGCGACTTTCTTAATCAAAAGTTTAGTTGTTACCGCTTTTCAAGAACAGGCCATTTAAAACAATTAACCACAGTTGCCATGAATTTAAAAATAACTCTGTTGACTCGAATTTCTTTAAGTGTTTTATTTCTTTATAATCTTTTTAACTAAACGAATTTTATGGTTCAAAATTTCAAAACAATTTGCTAAATAATTTCAACTGTTTTTGCTTCCATGCCAACAATTTGGGACTATTGTTTTGTTTAAGTTTTTTTCGGCCTTACACGCTTAAACTTTACAACAATAACAATAACAAAATGAATTTAATTCTGTGTCTCTATTTGGTTCCTCATTTAAAAAAAGTGAACGCCTTTTTCCTAGCGTTGGTGCACCTGCAGCAAAACTTCATTGAGACTATTTTTTTATATTTTGCCCCCTCCAAGTTCAAAATGTTTTACTGAAATGCATTTTGCCATGCATACATGTAAACGACTGAATGAATGGATGAACAATGTGAGTGACTGAACTAAATTAAATTGAATGTGTATGAGAATGTGTTTGTAGTAATTGAAATTCAATGGGCTAAGATTAATGTAAATAAAACTAAAACAGTTTTCCGGAATGTCATGATTTTAGCTGATGATTAGTCTGTTTTCCTTTCTTTCAGTTTAAAAATAATTGAAGGTACTTTTAAAGCTTAACTCTTACAATTTTGACATATTTTGTAAAGTTGTACTAATAATGTAGCCTTTTTTCTATTTAGTTCATATTCACCTGTTGGCTTTAGTGGTTGGCTCGTTAGTGTGTTGTATTTAAACCTTTACGGTTAATTGTATCAGGAACTAACTTTTGATATAATTTGCCTTCGTTTTTCATTATATATTTTTTTTTTTTTTTTAATTTTTTTACTTTTTTTCCTCCTAAAGTAAACCAAATAATCGTTAAAAACTTAAAGCGTTTTTGTAATAAATAGTTAGTAGAGTAAAATATATATTTTTTTAATGATAATTTCAGAATGATTATGGTGAACATTGTATAAAAACTTAATGATGTCTACGTTTTTTTAATTTTAAATCTAAATTTTGGTTAAATTTTTTAAATATTAAAAAAAAATCCATTTTCTTTATTTTGTAACAAAATCATGATTATTAAGTCAGTTAAAAAGATAAATTAAATTATATGAAATTTTTAAAAGGGAAATATTTAAGTTAGTTAAAAGTTTCTTTTGCTACAGATTTAATGAAAACACACAAACACAAAAATAAGCAAAAATATTTAATTAAAAAGAAACTTTTTTTTAGCAAAAAATTGTTCATAACAACTAAGGGTCGTATTCATAAAAAATATTTTAGGTTTATTGAAGGCTTATTTGACAAGTTTATGTACAACATCTGTTAAATAAGCCTTTAATAAACCTAAAATAATTTTTATGAATACGGCCCTATATCTATTGAAAATGTTCATAAAAAAATAAAAATAATTGAAAAAAAATATAAATAAAAAAACTCGTATAATGTAAATTTATAATTAAATTGAATTATGTATATAACAAAACACTGTTTTCGTACAAATTTTTTCCTCTTTTCGTATTTAAGGATAATTAATATTTTTCTCAATATAGAGAAATTAAATTAAAATGGAATTGAATAATTTTTGTTTTATTCGTGAATAATTTATTGGCAATTTTTTTAATTAAATAAAATTTTCGAAAAAATTTATTCAAATAGAAAATTGATTTACCATTTTCCACAAAAAAGCTTTGCAACTCTTAAAAATTTCTATTCGAGAATATATCAAATTTATTTAAAATGTCAAATGTTATTACCACTAATAATAACTGAAATCGTTTGTTAGTTGGGATTCGAAGGACTCCAATTTTCAATCATGGATTAAAAATGCACAATGGCAGTTGTTGTAGCATGGGAGAAGAATATCAAGAGGTTGAGCAGACTTCTGATAATTGTAGTGTATTCCAAGCAGAGATACTCACCATTTATATGGCAATGTATCTCATAATGGATCGTGTTCCCAACGGTAGGAGGTGGTTACTCTTGACGAGGATAATCAGGCGGCTCTGAAGGCTTTAAAAAAACATTTTTTCAAATCTAGGCTGTTTGGGAACTGTAGAAGAGCTATTTAAAAGAAACGTTGGATTGTCTTCGGTACCAGGGCACTGTGAAGTGCAAACGTACTTGCATATGGGGGATCGACACTATGGTCGACATATGAAGAGAGTACAGTAATGCCATCAATGGGCCACTATTTTTGACGAATTAGGGAGTGGATATCAGATAGGAGTGATATGGCATGCTGAAACAAAATGGACTGCAAAGTGTCACAAGCTTTATGGCTAAAAGAGGACTATAAAGGTCCTATTGGACCTAAAAAGAGTGTGTCTGAGGGCTATTATTGGGATTATAATAGGAAATTATCCAGTAATGGCTAGGTTTGGTAAATGAGATTGCAACACTCCGTACTGCTAATTCTAGGATAATTTTTTTTTTCAAAGGTCTAAGGAAGTTGACATAAAGTTTAATGAAGATAAATGTAAAATTTTACAGACTGAGATAAAGTTTTTAGGTCATGTTTTCAGTAATTTTGGGATTAAGCCGGATGAGGAGAAGATTATATCTATTATCGACATGCCTAGATCGAAAAATGTTAAAGAATTGGAACGGTTTTTGGGTATGATTTAGGATCATTTATAGAGAATTTGGCCTGGAAGAACAGAAACTTGAGAGAATTGTTGATGAATGATATTGAGTGGCATTGGTCGGAAACCCATGAGGGTGAATTGAAGGACTTAAAAACTGAAATAACGAAGTCACCTGTACAGACATATTTTGGCCCAAATAAAGATTTTATATTGTCTGTGGATGCTTCTAAATTTGCACTTGGTTCAACAATTATGCATTACAAAAATCCAATTGCATATGCATTGGTTTCGTTAACACCAGCGCAGCAGAATTATGCACAAATAGAAAAAGAATTATTTGCAATTTTATTTGGATGTGTGAAATTCCATCAATATGATTATGGGTAAAAAATTTTAGTTGAGACAGAACATAAACTTCTAGTCAATTTGTTTGACAAGCCTTTATATAAAATTCCGGCAAGACTTCAAAGGTTTATGTTACGTTTACAATTATATAATCTTTCAGTAAGATAGAAGCCTGGAAAGGATTTACAAATAGCTGATACTTTGTCAAGGGCACCTTTAAAGGATACAACGTTAACGGAAATAGATAAAGAAATTTCGCTTCATTGTAATTTATTGGCATCTTGCTTGGAAATACCTTTGCGGGAATGTATCTCCTTAGGGAACATACAAAGAATGATGAAACGTATGCGAAGATTTTTGAATATGTTAGGAACGGATGGCCAAAAGCTAGGAGGTTAATTAAACCGAGTGTAATGCCTTACTACAAAACAACGGATGAAATTTCGATTCTAGATGACATTTTATTAAAAAATCATCAGACTCTAATTCCTAAAAGTTTACGTAGTTTAATTTTAGGAAAGATTCATGAGGAACATATGGGCATAAATTATATTTTGTACTAGATAATAAATTAGTTGTATATAACTTTTGTATTTCTTTAAATTTACTTTTAAAAAGGGAAGACGTTGAATATCTAGGATAAGAAAGAAATAGAAACTGTGGAGCATGTTGTCTGTCATTACCAGAGACTTCGAAACCCATAGCTAGATGGTTAGGTAAGGGATTTCTCGATGACTTGAGTGGTGGCTCGGGGTGCAAACTAGAGGTGGTTAATTGATATGTTTTTTACTAGATTTTCATTTTTCTATATTATTTCTTTTCTAAGTTCACTCTTTCTGATACTAACTTTTCTTGCAAATTCTTTTTGTTTTTTTTTTTGTTTTATCAAAGAAAGACAGGAGGTATCTTCTGGCAACTCCCTTTCGTACCTACCACCTAACTTTATCAGAGTTGGCCTTTGAACGTGGGCACTTGTGCGAATTTCTTGCTCCCAACTTTGAAATCTGATATTCGGACAACGTGTCTGGGGAGCACACCCCAGAAAATTAAATATTTCACTCAATGACTTCTGTAGAAATTGTCAGGACGAAGAGAAAATTGTAACGGTGAAGGGGGTTGAGATCTGCTCTGCTATTGCCCCGCTTAAGTGAGAATAAGAGTATCTAGGGGGAAGCTTTCTTTATAAATAATCAAGTTCATCTTACATTAATGATAAAAAGATATATTTGTTTCATCGACCATCGTGTTGGTTCTAAATTATGGAACCGTTATTTTCTATAAGAGGAAGGAAATAGCTACAGTGGCAACCCATATATCAGGTATCAGCAGCCAGTTCAACCTTTTCTAAACTAACCTAATGAAATTATTCTCAGGTCAATTTAAGACCGGCGAAACCTAATGAAATAAAAAGTTTTTATGCCCTCAAAAATAAAATGGTAATGGTATGATGTCAATAAACCGGAACTGATATTTTATACTCACTTTGCTTTTACGATATTAAAAGGAAAGCAAAAAATGTTCGCAATGAATTTACTGCTACGATATACTTTATGTCAATTTGTCATTATTGCTGTATTTTCAGTGATGCAAACTAGAGATATTTTTCTGAGTCCGAATATATGCGTTTTGCACTAAACAGTCTTTACGTTGTATCTGGTTATAAACATTGTTTCATTACATGTAAAGTATTTGAAAATGTATTTGCATTTGTATCTATACATACACATATTTGAAGCAAAATTATTTGAACGAAGTTAAAATAAAAATTTCCGCCTTAATCAAATCATAAATAAAATTTAAAACGAAATTTAAAGAAAATAGTAACCAAGACATGCTTTATTTTTACTCGGAAACTAAGATGTAAACAAAAAATGTCTATTTAAATATTTCTGTTCCTATCAAAAGCTACGAATAATATTTATATAAACTGACCTTAGATTAAATCAAAAGTTTGAAATTTGTTTTCCATTATTTTAACATGTTTTTTTTTTTTTTAAATTTCTCATTACTTTGTTCAAAAATGTCTAAATGTTCGTATGTATGTATGTATATATGTAGAGACATTATAATAATTTGTTCGTGTGTGTGCGTGTGTATTTATTTAAAAATAGCATTCAAATGCTTGAGGCTATTATTTTTAATAGCATTTTCCTATTGCCTTGATGGCAGTAATAACAATCAAAAAAATAAACACAACAACGACAAGAAAAATTCTAAAAAAGAACTTATCGTTGTCAACGTCAACATAATTGTGACCACGATACCGTGGAGAATACAAGATAAAGAAAAAATGAAAACACAGACAGACACATTTATCTTCAATGTGTATGCAACTGTATATTTAAATTTTTATTATTATTATTTGTTTTTAGTTTATTTAATATACAAAAATATTTTTTATTTTATTTTTATTACCAAATACAGTGAATACAGTAACCATTTAAATTTTCTAATATTATTTCCTTTCTGTGGTTATACGCATTTTTTTTTAATAATTTTCATATATTTAATTGGATTTTTTGTTTTGGAAACTTTATTTCAGAGCATAACATACAAATATTTGTAAAGAATTTGGCTAAAAGACTGTCAAATGTGTTTATATGCCAGCAAAAAATTTTAATTAATTTTTTTATTAGTTTAATATTTATTATTTTTAAATAGAGACAGACAATTTAATTCTGCTTCCATAAGAGCATCAAAAAAACGTATTCTTTTTTCTTCTCATCGGCCGCTCACAAACAGCAATCATGTATTATAAATGCAATATTGCAAGAGATCGTCTGACTTACAGTTAGTTTTAATGGGATGTTAAGGTAAAAAGACAAACATATAAAAAATAATGTCACGATCCGTTAAATGCATGAGCTCATTTTTAATTTTCTTAACAATTCTTTACTGGGAAGTACTGAATGCAAGCATATAACAGTCCTTAATGTACACAAGGTCTTACATTTCAACACATTCTAATGTGAATACTTTAACTCTTTACTGTAGTAAATTTTAGTTTTTTTACAAAACGTGCATATTAAATATTTATTGTAAAGGGTGATTTTTTAGCTATTATCTTGGGATATAATTTAACCATGAATCGTCTTACAAACGAACAACGCACAGAGGAGTATTTGACCTGAAAAGCTGGCCAAAAAGCCAAAACTGAATTTTAAGAAATCTTAAAAACACAGCTTGACAGAACACAATATTTTACATTATATTGTAAATTTTTAAGACTTTTAGTTGCGATTTGTAGCTCTGAGACCCTGCTAAAGTCAGGAAAGTGAAGAAAATTGTATGAGATTTAAGTGTTTTTTTCGGTTTCTGGGTGTTTATATGATATTTTTTTGCGGCCAAACGAATAAAGGTTTAACAATCATTTTTTTTTTCGCTGACATGTTTGATCAAAAGTTATTTAAAAAAGTAAAAAAAATTTTGAATATGTTGAATATTCATGTTGAAACAATTCGTTCAAAAGTAAAAAAAAAATTATACACTTTTTTTGCAAAAAAAGAAAAAGAAGAGGTTTTTGAAAGTGAGGTTAGCATCTCTACGAATTATATTTGATACCACAATAAAATTTGGAATCTCTAATTTTAGAAACAAGAAAAAAAGTTTGCGCAAGTTTGCGCCATTTTTTTTGACGATTTTTTTTTAATTTTCATATTTCTTCTATTTTTGCTCATCAGGTACTTTTTCTTATACATTTATGTATATTGTCATAAACTTTTATGTATTTTGAATTATTGATTTTAACTGTTATTCACATCACTTTTAACACTTTACAATGTTAATACCTGTCTATAATTATAAATTTGAAAAATTCTGTATTATCGATAATAGTTATAAGGGAATGTTCCACACATCCTCATAAAAGATATTTTTATATACCTGCTCTACAAAACATTATTTGTTAAAAAAAAATAAATATACGTACCTAATAAGAATAATTATTAAAAGCATTAATCACAAAAATACATTTACAAAAACTAAATAAATCCAGGTATCAGGATACCATCCAATTAACGCATAAGAGCATGCGCTTGAAAATACTTATAAAGGGTTATTGCACACAATCTTTATCAAAACCGTTTTGTAACTTCGAGAGTCAACATGGAACGAGTTTACTCAAGATTACAGCTATTCCAAACAGTGATAAAATCTAAAGCTGATACCATTGACGAGAAATTGGATTTTTTAGTCAGAAAATTAAGCGAATTTTCAAAATGTCAAGGGGATGGGGACATATTAGCACTGAAGCAGTGTTTAAAAAGATATTGGCTTTTGAAACAACAAAAAGAGGACCGCTTTTTAAGCACAAACGCTAAATGGCTGGAAGGAACTGTAACAATACCAGTATTTGGCAGTTCGTCTTCAGGGCGACCACGAAAAGAATTTAATGAAGCTAGTGAAAGAACAAAGCGGAGAAAAACGGAAGAAGTTCGTCACCAATTAACAACAGAGAAGATCACATTTGCTGCATCCATGAGTCAAAGAGCTGCGGGACATAATGATGTGGATAAATTAATAATGAATATAACGAGATCCCCAAGAAAAGCAAGAATTTGAAAGCGATCATTAACAACTTCTGAAGTCAACCCTGTGAATAAACTTTGAGCCAAAGGAGCTTTAGCACTTATTGTAAATGCAGAGCTCACGAAAAAAGCTATATGAAATTTTATACAATGGCAATAAAAATGTGTATCCATGTTACTTATTACTAAAAAATGCAAAAAAAAAATGTTATCCCAATGAATATGCCATAACCGTTACTGAAACATTATCGGAAGTGAAGCTTCAAGCTCTTCTCGACCACACAGCAACATGTTTATGTATACACCTTGATGAGGTTTTGCAGCAGTTTAAACCTTTAAAATCAACATTTGTTAATTGAGTTTTACTATTTATACCGTCTTTTATTCCTTAGGAATGTGGCTTTAAAAAAAAATCTAAAAAATTTAAACTTTTTGGTTCTCTAATTTTTTTTATTGAATTTTGAAAACAAACAATTTGACGAATTTTGCAGGAAAATTTGTTTTTTTCGCCATTAAATTTTTAATAACTCCGAAATAGTAATAGATAGAAAAGAAATGTGTTTAAAAAATTTTCTGGTGCATCTTCTGATCCTCCTGTTATTCAAATCAGAGAACCTGTTTTCAAGTTATGATAAAATATATTTGGCAACCCAACGATTTAGGGTGTGAAATATGCTACGCCTTAAAAAGAAAATCCTTACGTACTAGAGAAAAACGGAAAACACATTAAGAAAAAAGATTAAGGGCATCAAAATCCATATAGGCCACATACTTTTATTTCTAGGGTAGACAAAATTTTTTTTGTTGCGCAGTGTAATTTTTTCAAAATCTGCTACTACATTTCTTATATTATGCTACACCTAAAACTATCAAAAAACTAGAACTTTTAATTTAAAAACACGTTTAATAATTTTGGCCAGCTTTTCAGGCCAAATATTCCTTCGTCAACGCTTACAAATTATTGAATTTAATTATCAAAATGCGTGCTCTGTTAAGAAAGTCCGCTTCTTGTCGAAAAATTGTGTTCAGCGACGAAGCTCATTTTTATAATAAATGACATGCATTTGCTAAATACATCTTCGTATGCATGTATATACATAGTGGGCCAAAATTTCTTCATTAATTATTTTTTTTCGGGTTCTATAAGTAATGGATATATATACAGCTGAACAGAGAACCAAAACAATAAAATATTATTTAAATCAAGGATCAATTATTTTAGCGCAAACAGCATATTGTCAACAGTTTTAACGTCGAAAAAGAACTTGCATTGCGGAAAATATTCAACGTGTAAAGCAAGGTGTTAACGAAACACCAGAAACATCTACCGGAAGGCGTTCCGCCCATCTAGGAATAGCTTGTTCGTCACTACGGTGCATTTAAAAAAAAATACTAATACAAGGTACAATTGGTGTATGAATTAAATTCGCAAATCATCGGCAACATCTCAACTTTGCAGTTGAATTTCAACAGCTAACCAGAAATGAAATCAACTTTATTGAAAAACTAATGAGTATGAGGTTCTGGGATTCTAAAATTCTTTATAATTCATCTCAACGCTAATTGCATCCTATCAGGTGTAGAGTATGGTATACTTTATACGGTTATCGCACATAATTTATTCTCAAAAAAATTTTATTTTTTTTATATAAAAATTAATTACATGAAATTTGAATTTAAACAAGTAAGAAGGCTATATTCGGCCATGCCGAATCTGATAATACCCTCTACGATCATGTACATAGGTATAATCCCAACATCGTAGCTTAACCTATGTTTCATGTTATACGCCATTTTTCCTTATTATTTTCGACGCCATCCCCGATTTTGAATTTTTACGTAGTTATTTGTATTCTACTAGTCAAGCCATTTCATTTGATACCCATATTGATGGGTTAAAAAAAATTTTTTGCGCCATTTTGTTTTAGACGCCATCTTGGATTTTTCATTTTTTAATGATTTACTATATTCCACTAGTCAATACCTTTTATTTGATAAAAAATATTGTAGGGGTTGAAGGAGTTACATTTTAAAATACCAGACTTGGCTCATAAATAAATTTATTGTCCGACATTTTGTAGTGGCAGCCATCATGAATCTTAATTTTTTATATAAAGCCTTATATTGCGATAGCCAAGTCCTTAAGATGATACCCATATTGACTTTTTCAATTATCTAGAAGCTGAAAGAAATTGGTTTTCGTTTGTAAATTTTTGTAATATATTGGCCGTATTCATAAAAGATATTTTAGGTTTATTGAAGACTTATTTGACAAATTTCTCTACAACATCTCTCAAATAAGCCTTTATTAAACCTAAGATATTTTTTATGAATACGGCCCTTTATCTTTAAAAAAAAAATTCAGGAATATCTCTAGAGGCATATTATATCTACAAAGGTACAAGGACAAAGGTACCTATAAATTATTTTACGGCTGAAAATTTTTCATTTTGGCGGTAAAAACATGGAAAACAAGTAAGAGCACTATATTTGGCTGTGCCGAATCTTTTATACCCACCACCAATTTTGTGTACATTTAAAGCACAATATTTATTATTTTGTTAATCGCTATTGAATAATCTCTTTATAATAAAATATGTATCACTTTCTTTGTAGAGGGTGGTTAAATTTTAAGGGCCCATGTTGAAGGTGGACCATACCTAGACTTTAAATTTGTCTTCTGCATTTCATTTGACATTTCTCAATCTCAAACTTACTCAATTTGATCCGTGGAAAGATACGCAAATGAGCAACGCTTTAAAGTTTTTTATAAAAATGGGCGTTCAAATCAAAATGCATTCTGTGCACTTCGTAATTCTTTTGATCAACATAATCGTTCAAATTCGTCCACAATCGGGAGAATTGTAAAAAATATTTAAATTTCTGCAAAACAGGTCTGTATAAAATGTTAGAAAATCTGTGAATGCCTTCTTAGTTCGTTGAATGGGAACCATTGCTGTTTTTCGCGATAGTGTGGCAAAAGAGCAGTCAACCTGGACTCATCATCGTGCTCAACAATTGAACATAAACATTTTCATTGAAAATTTGGACCATCAGATAGAGTAGAGGCGCCAAGGATGGGGGGGGTCATTTGATTTGGCCGATATTTTGTTAAATACATAATTGAACCATACAAATATTGTCATTATATAAAGAAATGATAATAATTTCTTAAATAATTTGTGTTTTATTTAAAATCAACATCGGCCCTTAAAATTTAACCACCCTTAATAACTTCGATATGATAGTAAAATGTTTTCGTAAATTTAGTCTTTTAGTGAAAGTGGGCATTGAAGAAGGCGTGTCAATAAAGTTTCTGCTAATAAATACAACTTAGATATTTCAGTATAGTCCTTTATTTTCCCAAAAACTTTGTCAATAGAAAAATTACATGAATTTCAGATAAACCGTTATATGGGAAGTTGGCGTTAAAGTGGGCGTTTCACTTAAACTTTTTGGCACACCAATTACATTGATTAGAAGAATATATGTAGCAAATTTCATCATCATACCTCTAATTTCATCGGTTTTATGAGCTTTTAAATTTCATTAACGGTAGATAACGTGAAAAGTGGGCGTTATAGTAGGCGTGTTAAAGTTGTTTTTGCTAATGAGTACAACAAAGCTACTCCAGTATAGTCCTTTATTATTCCCAAATCTTTATTAATAGAGAAATTATATTAATTTCAGTTAAAACGTTATATGGGAGGTGGGCGTAAAAGTGGTCGTGGCACCTTAATTTTCTGGCGCAGTAATGACATTGCCTAGAGGGATATTTGTAGCAAATTTGATCATCATACCTCTAATTTCATCGGTTTTATGAGCTTTTAAATTTCATCAACGGCAGATTACGTGAAAAGTGGGCGTTATAGTAGGCGTTTCGAAGTTGTTTTTGCTAATAAGAACAACTTATATATATCAATATAGCCTCTTATTATTCCCAAATCTTTATTAATAGAGAAATTATATGAATTTTAGGTAAAACGTTATATGGGAGGTGGGCGTGAAAGTGGGCGTGGCAACTTAATTTTTTGGCACAGTAATAACATTGCCTAGAGGGATATACGCAGCAAATTTTATCATCGTGCCTCTAATTTTGACGGTTTTATGAGCTTTTAAATTTCTTTAACGGTAGATAACGTGAAAAGTGGGCGTTATAGTAGGCGTGTCCTTTATTATTCCAAAATCTTTATTAATAGAGAAATTATATGAATTTAAGTAAAACGTTATATGGGAGGTGGGCGTAAAAGTGGGCGTGGCACATTGATTTTCCGTTACAGAAAAGCCTCTCACCAAAGAGCAAAGTGTGCAAAATTGCAGAGTCGTACATTCAATTCTGTTGCTTTTATGACGTTTTTGTTTTTAAATATACCGAAAAATACACTGTGCGGTATAAATTTTCGTACATTTTGATCGATAACTGCTTTCCTAATGCATAGATTTAGGCAATTTTCGGTGAGAAATATTGTTTTTACGCAGGAAATATATATTCGAAGTTTCATGAGTCTACGTTAATGCGTTTGGACACAATTTCGTTTTATTCGATGTTCGACGGATACGGTTTTTTCGACCTACTCTTGCTTTACGAGCTATAACTCTCTTTCTAATATTTCGAATTAGCCCGTTTTCAATACTAAACAAACCTTTTGTATAAGAAAAATTCTGGCAAAATTTGAGCCCTTTAGCTTTTTCGGTGCGACCTCTATCGTGCTTTTAACAGACGGACAGACGGACGGACATAGCTAGATCGTCATCAAATAAAACCCCGATTAAGAATATATATACTTTATGGGGTCTAAAATGGATATTTCGATGTGTTACAAACGGAATGACAAAATGAATATACCCCCACCATTTTTTTGGTGGCGGGTATAAAAACAGAGGCAGTCGCGTTTATTTGCTCACATCTCAGAAAGTTATGGGGCGATTTGGCTAAATTTCAATAGCGATTCATTCCCGATTATTTCCAAAACTTTCCATGCACAGGCCTGAGGAACATGTGGTTGCTTCTAAAAGTTAATTTCAACCAACACATGGACAGATGGAAATGGCTTAATCGACTCCTCTATTCATAAGCTTTCAGAAAATATATACTTTATGGGGTCGGAAATGGGGCGACTTAATTAATTATAACAAACTTTTATCGATTTTTTTTCTATTTACAAACAATATTTGTACTGTATACATATTGTATATTTTTGTATTGTATCCATTTTAGTACAAATGAATAGCTAATTAATGTAATTAGTTAATAATTATTTTTCTATATAATATATTATATTAATTTTTGTCTTGTCTGTATTATTTCATATTTTATTATTTATTTCTTATCAACTATCTAATACCATTTGAATTAACATTTTGTTTACTCGCAAAAAAAAGGATTCTTCAAGTTAACTTTGGTTTGAAGGTAAATCTTATTCTAGATCGTTGACTATCAAAACTTTCTAACAATATTTCACGCACACACACAATTTTCAATAATCCTATTTCAAATGTAGATATTATTGATAAGAAATTTATTTTTATCAAATCTGTTGTAAGTTCTACAAAGATTTTCATAAAACATTTTGATTAATTTCAAACATGTTAAATTTTTTTAAAATAATTTTCCAGTAAATTTTGATTTGATAAAGAAATAGTTTACAAGTGTTTTAAATTTTACATTTTTACAATAAATTGGTCCTTAGCTTAAAACAAACTTTAAACATGTTCGCTAGCCTTTAATTTTTTATTTGTCAAGCTCCTCCCAGGTTTTCCTTGTTAACAACAGGAAATTGTTAACAATTGAAAAGACCACAAAATGCCAACAAAATAGCAAGTTTTATGAAAATTTTCTAAATAACAAGTGTTTAAACTTCTTGGAAAACAATCAATTTAACAATTATAGTTCATGAAAATACAATGTGCATTATCCTTGTACGCACGCACACATATGTATGTGCACACACATTCATACAAATGCACTACCAATATATGACACACATCCGAAAATGTCATAAACCGTAAATGGTATGTATGGCTGGTTGGTTGGTAGAACAGAATAACTTGCAGGCATGACGAAGTCTTACTCATGTATTTCATGTTTTTCACATTAAATAAATGTACTACACAGATAAGTTTTTTCTTGTGTTTATTTTTACACATCCATTCATGTAGGCATGTTTGTGTATGTGTTGAAATTGTGTGTGTTTTACCAGTCTATCGATTGGTATTAGAAGTTGTTTAACAGTTAATACCTATCGATAACTAGCAATCAGTTTAATGCATACTCGTTCTACAATTATTATTGGTTAAACTGTTCTTGGTTTTTAGTTTTTTCTTTTCATTTTTTTTTATTTTGTATGAGTGTGCAGTAAAATCTGTTATTACAAACACTATTATCAAGGGAAAATTGTGCAGTTTATGCCTTTCATTGTCTAAGGATATTGTCAACCATCCACTGCAGAGAATATGCACTCAAACACACACATCCACACAAAGTGACGTTAGCTATTACTGTGCCACATACACATAAATGCATTTACAACAAAAGTGCTATAACTAACTACACGTTAAAGTATATTAACTTTAATTAAATTAAGGTCTGATATTTACTATGTAATAATTGGTGTATTCACAACATGTTCTTATTGTTGTCCTAAATATTTCAACAATTTTAAAATGATTGTAAATATTGAAAAGTTTTAAGACCTTGTATATATTTTATAAATTTATGACAATACGACACTAATATTTACTTTAACTTACAACTTTATATATAACCTATTAACTTATCATTATTAGTTGTTTTTGTTTTTTTTTTATCAGTGTAAATTATCTGTCTGTAAAGTCATAACATTTTGAGAAAAATAAAGAAAAAATTTTGTATCTCATATGCAATTTTCTTTCATTATAGTTTGTAATGTTTCTGTATTTTTTTATTCTTTTGGTTTTCCTTTTAGCTTTTTGTCTTGTAAACTTTTCACCTACAAGTGGTATGTGATGATAAGTTTTCTTTCTCTTTTTTTTTGTCTTGTTTTCCCTGTAATTTTAAGTTGTGTAACTTTTAATTAAAAATACTTCAATCGTTTTGAAGTAAAACTTACAAAAATTGCAAAATATCAATCATGTTGTATAAAACAACTAGTTTAATAACAATTTAATTTATTTCAATACTTTAAAAAAAAAGAGAGGTATGCAGCCAACTAACAAGTTATTGTGGGTTTCAGAGGAAGAAAAAATTGAAAAAAGCAGATATCATAAATCGTCTATAATTATACAATTTTTCGTAGATTTAAATAAACGATTTTTTATAAATTAAAATTTATTGATCATTTTTAATCGCAAAAAAATTAATTTTTTTGATTGAAAAAAATTTTTATGTAAAGTTTTTCACTAAATTTACTAACATACCCAGCAAAAACTAGGTAATGACTTGCTCTTACTAAACAACATACTTTTCAATGACAATTACATATCGTCTGTCTTACTAAGAAGTGTTTTGGTAATGACTTGATTTATAAGTACTTATCTTTAGACATTTGCTTAGATACACACACAATACAATTTCTAATTACGAAATTTGTTAAAAGTTATTCAAACACATAACTTTTTATAATTCTCATTTAGTTTAAGACACTTAAAGTATAAGTAATAATGTTTTAGCAAAGCTGTTTATAAGCAAACTGATGACTTGTAAGTTTTTACTGATTTTTAAATTCCAAAATAACGTAACGCAGAATAAGCAAACCGAATTTTCGTTTTTCAAAGAATCGAACGACTTCTGTAGTGGGTTATTTAGGTTATTAAAATCAAGTGCTTATTTATTGCTATTAAAGTAAGTACTTATTTATGTCCCAATTTATAAGAGAGCGTTAAAAGTACTTATAAGAGTCTCTATTTGTAAACGAGCGTGGTAAGTACTTGCCTCTAATGACATCGCCGTGTTAAAATAATTGGTTAAGATGCCAAATTGTAAGTAGTGAACAACTGTTTTCTAGTACTGTCAACTAATAATTTTGTATTGTATTATTTTGCTGGGTACTTGTTAAACCTAGAAAGCATAGTTGGCCCCAATAAAACGTTTCCTTTTTTTTTTTTATTCAATGACTTTTTTATAAAACCCTGTTCAGACAGATATTTTAAATTGTTTCAAATGTTGATTGAGCAATTAAAATAAGTGTTCACACATACTCAATTTATCTTACGCCATTAGCAGTGTTGCCGTTTTCACTGCGATTTGCCCGTCGTCACTGCGTAACTGCGTTTTATTTAATATCACTGCGTTTTTAATTTTTTGGTAGTTTTCCTCTTTTTTTGATCAACAACGGCTTAACATGATTTACCTCAAACGTGTTTAATACGTAAGTCTGTAAAGGCTATAACACAACGAGATTAAATTGTCACCCTGTTAAAAATATAACAGCTAGATGGCAACATTTTCTGCTGTTACGTAACGTTGCAGTTGACTGATTAGGTCTTGAATTAAAATGTCAAAAATCCCGTTAGAAAAACATAAATAAACTATTTCGTGAAAAAAGTATTTGCTTTTCAGTCCATTTAATTAATTTTTATATTGTTTCGAAATGAATGGGTAAGTTGGCGTTTAAAAAAGAGCAAAAAAGTGTTAAAAAAGTGAAAAAAATGTCCTTTTTTTTGTCCAAACGAAAACGACAATTTTTTATTTCTCGTCAGTGCGATTCACTGCGTCTTTTTTGTCGATTTCACTGCGAAAAAAAGTTGGTCGGCGGCAACACTGGCCATTAGCATTTGATAGTTGTAAAATACGATATATTTATAGCAAATCAAATAGTGCCTTCTCTTCAGGTTTTTTCCTCTTCATAAAATATATTTACAATTATATTTATATATTAATTATGTATTTAAAATTATTTAAAATTTTTTTTAAAATTTCCATCAATCATTTTCCATTTTCTTACTTTTTGTTTTTTGTATCTTTATTTGTTTGACATAAGAAATGCCACCTTTAGAATTTTCTTCCCACTGAACATACTTCTCAAGAGTTGTATTTCGAGTTTTGGACAATAACTGAAACAATAAAGTGCATATTGCTCAATTTATATATAATTTTTTAGTATGGTAAATTGAGCTCAATAAAGGCCTTTAATTGCGAGAATATTAAAAATTGAAAATTAAGACGCGTGTGTGAACATAGTATTAGTTTTATGTATTAATTATTTAATAATAATTTATGTTTTTAAATTACTATGATATATTTTGATTGACTTACTTTTCTTAAAGAACTTATATTTATTTCTTAACTTTTAACTTCACAACAAAAACTAAAGGGATTAAAAAAAACTTAACAAATATATACAAAATCAGTCAGCAACCTAGCAGACATATTGGTAAGCAAAAATAAATAAGTTATCTCCGATATGTCCATACGAAATCAGTTAGAAATTTATTACACTTGCCGTATATTAAATATCCCAAACTCTTTTGACAAAAATCTTTACAAAATGTCTGTACAAAATATCCGGGGGCTAACTCTCGCATTCGTGATCGAAATACAACTCATATCGAAATTAATTTCGATAGCGTACATTTTTTTAATGATGTTACTCGATACGAAACGAATTGAGTTTTTAGTTCAGTGTTGTAAAGAATTTATTTTTTTTTCATTTTTTTTGAAACTAAAAAAAATTAAAGCTTATAAAAGTTTCATGTAAAAGGAATTTATTGCTATTTTTATTGCATTTCGATACCTATATTAAGTGTTTCTAAATCCTTTCTTCGTATTTGCAACTCTATTTCTTTAATTTGTTTGTCTAAGTATTGCTCCTCTTTCTTAATTTGTAGGCTTTTCTTTTTCATTTCAATTAACTGAATATTCAGTTCGACATTCTTTTGTTTTAATTCGAGCTCTTATTTTTTTATTTCTATAAGGGAATCTAATCTTTTTAGCATCTCCTCCTGGTAGTTCTCTGTAGTCATGATATTTTTTTTAACAAAGTAGTTTTTGTTTCCCTATTCTTTACGCTATTTTGTATGTCTCCGTATATTATTCTTTTTTCTGGCACTGATTCTTCTAAATCATCATCTTCTATACATGAGGAGTGGTTACTGTCCGAGAATAAAGACGAAGAAGTGCATGGCAAGTCATTATTGTGATCTTCAGGCGGTATTACACTTAATTCATCACCTAACGGTTTTAGGTTTGACTTTGGCTCTGTTTGTGTTTCTAAAACTGATCCAAAGCTTTGCACAGCCTTCAGACCATAAACGGCGACTTTTGTTCCTCTATTTGAGTGAGAATTTTTTTTCATACGGGCCACCACCGGTTCTTTTCTTCGAAGATTTATTAAAAGAAAACTTCTTTTTTACATGTTGTTTTTGATCCGCGTATACCCAAACAAAAAAATCATTACTAAACGTAAAACAGTTTTTTCTTGTTATATTACCTTCCGCCACATTAAGTTTCGCGGCTAGTTGCTCCCAAAGTTGGTTAGCCCTCGCTTTCCCTTGCGAACTGTTCGGTAAAAGGCTTTTTGCCAAATCTGTGTGCTTTGCCATAAAATTCCCAAGGATACCTAGAAATATAACAATTTACTTTAAAAAAAAATCATATATTTTTAACTTACATTTTCTTCTCTGTTCACTTTTATACTTTAAAATGTTAACTCGAATGATTTCATACTTGCAATGAGAGAATCCCAAAAGTAAGAAAACTCGCAAGTTCGAATATAATTTCGTTCGTATGCGGAAGCGAGAATCAGCCCCCCGATTTTTGTCAGACATTGTTGTACTAATTTTGTAGGCTGGCATGTTTGAAACAAAATAGTTAGGAAATGTTTTCATCGTAAAATATGCCCGAAGGTTTCAAGTTTAGTTTTCTCAATAGGTCCTACCAAGGTCTATTAAATAAGGTCTGTGCAACTCTACAAAAACAAAAAGCAAAAAAAATATAAGGGCATTTTGTTAGTGTAAAATTACTCTAAGGTAGTCAAAAACAGCTGACTAAAATACCAAAAAATTCATCCAGGTGAAATTATCAGTCCATCTGATGGGAAACGTTACTGTCAAACTCTATGTATAAAAAATTATTTTTTATGAGGTATTTGACAGAGAGCAGCACAACAAATTCGCCGTTGCATATACCTGTATGAATATGCCCAACGCCTATTAAATTTTGTGTTTTCATTTTGTTTAACAATTTTTTCAAGACAACAAAAATAAATTGTGTTAATAGTACATATTTGCTAAAACTATGGCTGATAAAGATAAAATAGAAGTCTAGACGATGTCTTGAAGAAGCGTGCTGTTTCACAAGGTATGTTGGGCCAGAAAGATGCTCGTTTCGCTGCTCGTGTTGTACAAATGGTGCGTGAAGGCAAAACAGCTAATCGTTGTATTTTCTTGGCCTGTGAGCCAAGTAATGGCAAGGCTGCTAAAGCTGTTGGTGTGGCTCAGTCCTTGGGTACAGAAACGCCTTTTACCAGCATGTCCGGCTCGGAAATATATTCGTTAGAAATTAATAAAGCAGGATCTGTCACAGGCTTTGCGTAAAACATAAATGTCGCCCTAAAAAGGTAAACAAATTTTTACAACTTCGAGTAGTAAACATAGGGGAGCAAAAAACGATCAGCTGATTAGTTGAACAGACCTTATTTAATAGACCTTGGGTCCTACCCTCCATGGTATACAAGGCTACGCTCAATCATTTTAATATTATTAATCATTTCATTTTTTTTCTCTTATTTAATGAACACTAATGTTTTCTAATGTAACCATGACACACATTGCATGATGAACTTTATTATTAAACTTTTCTATACCATTTAATTTATTAAATTAAAGTTGAATAACAAAAATGGAAAACAAAACGAAAACAACCCACAACAACTGAAAAATAAACAAAAACATTGTAACTGCACTTTTTCAGGGAAAATAAAGCAGAAATTTATATAAAAATATAAACAAACTGAGAAAAACCAAAAAAAAAGTGGTCGTGCTGGGTACTAAGATTCAAATAAATACACACACAACTAATACTACAGCTACTACAACGACATGGCACTTTTACTGCCATTACAACCGATATTACCACAGTGCGATAAACAGTGAAGAGGAAAATCGTGAGACATTGACAATAATCCAATATCGACCATATAAGCAACGCCGTAGTCGACTAAGAAAGTAATGCATTTTATGTTAGCTTTTTATCAATTAACTTCAAGCTAACTACAAAATAATGCAAAAATTACACAAATTTAAAGAATACATAAGAGGTTTGTTTTTATACCCTTCACACAGTGAAAAAGGGTATATATAGGTTTGTCATTCCGTGTGAAATTTCTATAATTTTATTTTCCGACCCCATAAAGTATATATTTTCTGAAAGCTTATGAATAGGGGAGTCGATTAAGCCCTGTCAGTCTGTCCGTCTGTCCGTCTGACCGTCTGTCCGTGTGTATGTTGAAATCAACTTTTTGAAGCCCCCCGACATTGCTTGGACTCGGGTGAGGTATTAAAATATCAGAAATATTCGGGAGTAGATCGGTATTGAAAATCAGAAACATCGGTACATAAACAACTGAGATATGAGCAAAAACCCACGACCACCTCGATTTTTTTTTCACAAAAACAACATTACAACAACAACATACATACATACATACATACAAACGTGTATACTGGTTACAGAAAACGTTGGATCGAATCCCAGCTGAGGCAAAAAAAAATTTTTTTTATTTTTTTTTATATTTTTTTTTAACATTTTTTTTATTTTTTTTTTTATTTTTTATTTAATATATTATTTATATTTTTATTATTTTTTTTTAATTATTTTTTTTCAAATATTTTTTTTTGTTTTATATTTATTATATATATTTTAATTATTTTTAAAATTTTTTTTTTTTTAATTTTTTTTAAAATTTTTTTTTTAAATTTTTTTTTTTAATTTTTTGTTTTAATTTTTTTTAACATATATACGTAAATTTATAATTTTACAATGGTATGTTTTTATATATGTATGTTTTTTATATGTATGTATGTACGTATTTCATATGGGATGAATGGTGATACAAACTACTGTTATTGCATGACTACACGCTGTGAAGGGTATATAAGATTCGGCACGGCCGAATATAGCACTTTTACTTGTTTTTTCTTGTTTTTCTCTAAGAAGTTTAATTTAATACAACTAACTTTAAGCTAACTATAAATGGGCTGACTTTAAACTAATTTTAAAGAAGCTAACTTAAAATTAGTTGGAAATTCATCAATAGTCAGACAAATAACTACTGCGTAGGATATTGTAGTAAGTTGTGCCCATTGAAAATAATCCAGACATAAACTACCACTAGTTGCAAAAAAGTTAACTTAAATTTAATTCAATTCTATTCTTAGAAATTTATAATGACTTAGAAATAGCTTAAATATCTTAGAGATAATAATTGTTTTTGACTTAGGTAATTTTTGTTGTCACTGATTGGTCCTAGCGGAATTTACCATTTATTTAACTTGGGTTCAAAACAAGTCCAAATTACAATAAATTATGTGATGTCGATATAAGATCAGTAGAAGCCTTTGTTATGAATAAATATTTTAATTGTGTTGCTAGACACAGTTTAACTTAGTAACATGCAAGGGCTTGTACATTTATTTACACATACGCAATGTAATGAAATATCTCATCATCATGCTGAGCTTCTCAGTTAGATAGTGTACGTAAACACTTTATATACATGCACATGTACATACATGTTTTTATCAATGTTCCTGCAGTTTTTATTTTGTCAACTTGAAAACTGTTTTCAAAAAGTTAGTTAAACTTTTTAAAAAACTTTCAAAGGTATAAATAAAAAATATTTGTAAAGAATTTTCGACACATTCTAAATAATGAATTTTCGAAATCAATTGTGAATCAATTGACCAATTCAGAACCTCTATTAGAAGAAGTATGTCGTAGTAGTTTTATAAAATTTATTGATAATTTTTCCATTTATAATTTAAGTAATATCGTCGTTTTTCTTTAATATGTATAATCGAAATTTTTATAACCTACGACTCATAGAAAACAATTGAACATATAAAAAAAGATTTTATTTGTCAAAAGATTTCCTAAGTTATCGTCAAGTAACGGAGCAACAACATCTTCAAAAGGACCTTAGTTCGTTATCACATGGTGCAAGTTATATTTGATGGAGGTTAATTTCAAAAAATGTAAATATATGCGATTTGTAAGAATGAACCCGATTCGTGCACATTATGTTATTAATGGCTATCAGTTGGAATTGGTAGATAACTTCATTGATCTTGGAATTCTGCTTGATTCAAAACTCAATTTCGTTCCACACATAACCATGACTGCCAATAAAGTCAGAGGTGTACTTGGTTTTGTGAAACGCTGGCCTAAAGAGTTTAATGATCCTTACGTCACTAAAAGTTTGTACTGTGCGCTTGTAAGGCCTATTCTAGAGTATGGATCTCTAATATGGGACCCCATATATACAATACATTCTGATGCTATTGAATCCGTTCAAAAGCAGTTTCTGCTTTTTTGTCTTCGTGGGTTGAACTTTAACCCGATGAATTTGCCTTCGTATTCAGCTAGACTCTCTCTTATTAAGCTGCCAACTCTGAAAAGCCGTAGAACTACACTCAACATATCATTTGTTTTCAACATATTTACTGGCGAGATAAGATCTAGTTTCCTAATCAACAATATTTCGTTTAATGTACCACAACGCCCATCACGTAGTTTTACCCTTCTAGTGGTTCCATTTTCTAGAGTCAATTATTCTAATATGGACCCTTTAGTAAGAATGTGTAATAACTTCAACAAATATTTTAAATTTATAGATTTTTCTTAAACTTCAAATACAATTAAGAACAAAATAATAGTCTATTTAAATTCATAATTTTTATAAATATAATTGTTTTATTCCATATTGTATTAACGTTTAATAATAACTTTATGTGACGTATATATTTTTTAATTGTCTGTAAGGATTTATTTCCATAGACAAATATAATAAATAAATCAATCAATAAATAAATAAAATTATATTTTAAAACGAAAATAATTTTTATAACTCTAACCACAAAAAGTTTCTAAAATAAGAAGGACCCATTCCGATCTTTTAAATGGAATAACAACGTAACTTCTACATATATATATTCAAAAAGCGTTCAGCACTAATGCAGTACTTATGTTGACTTACGTTTGCTTAATGGCAAATAATTTAATTTAAAAAAAAAACACACAACCACATACGTTGTTATTTCTGAACATATTTGAAAATTATATTGATTATTTTTCAGTTCACTAGAACCTTTAATTACTTGTGCACAACTTAAATTGATATACTCTGCTTTATCAGCTCACACTTTTAGTCTTCGTACCATTTTGTTTATAATATCTAATTTTTAAATGATATTTGTCTGAAATTTTTATAAAAAATTGTACGATCTTTAGTTGCATTAATGGTAAAAAAAATTTAAAAACTTCAATACCTAACCTGTAGTTTTATATAAAAAGCTTTTGTGGCTCTTCTGAAAATTTTGATTTTAAGACATACGTGGTTACCCATGAAAACCACAGAAATTCGTTTGACACTCAATTAATTTCTTTAACCTGTTTCTTTTTTGCGATATTATATCTGTGGCTTGGAGCTTAAAGGGCCAATGTCAAAATATTTACTTTTGAAGAAATTTGAATTCAACTTTAACTTTTATAGGTGCTTTCATAGTTACATTGGCCAGCATTTTATTTATGAAACTGTTCTGGGTTAAGTATGACTTTAGCTGTTTTACCATAATGATATAGAGCAAAAAAACAAACCTAATGCAATGATTAACTCAAAAGAGCAAAAAAGGGACATTGGCCCTTTTAGCTCCAAGCCACAGATATAATGTTGTACTTCACTTTAGTCTATGGCTTTTCAAAGTTTGAAGCCAAGCATCTTTAACAAGAGGGAAGCCTTTCATTAGGAGTCCAACCCAGACCTCGCAGATAGAAAAGTAAAAAATTTACTTCAACAGATTCAATAGCGTTTATATGCACTTGAAATTGCGGCTCCCATATGATGCATCCATATTCTAATATAGGGCTTACTAACGCTTTTAACAGCTGCTTAGTTATATATGAATCGAAGAATTCTTTAGACAAACGCTTAATGAATTCCCATACACCAATTGAATTTTTGGCAGTAAACATAATATGGACCGAAAATTAAATTTTCTGCCTAGAAACAGTTAACACAGTTATTTAATAGTTATTTAATATACCAAATCTAGTAAAAATCATATATTTACATTTTTTATATCATCAAAAGGTGATCGATTATTCGACTTTTTTTCAAAAACCGGGTTTCGAATAGTTTGAAAAAACCGGTTCTTTCAAGAAAGTTGAGAAAAAAACCGGTTAACCGGTTTGAATACATAAAATTTAATTCCTTAATAAAAAAAACTAAATGCACTTAATAAAACTAATATATCATGATATACGTGTGACAGCCTAATTTCGAAACACAATAACTGACATGAAAACAGTTGTGCTTGTTGGGTACTTATTCCCAATCGATATTTTTAACGGTTTCCTTCAATCTAAAAGCAGAGCATTTTTTACATTTTACTGCGTAACAGCTTGATTTTACTAAAAATTTAAGTTCGAGTACTTCAAGAAATTCATTAAGCTGTCTTATACAAAGAACATAAATTAAAAAAGCAATAAAAATAATTTAATTTTTATTAAAAAAAACAAAAACTTTAAAAAAAATTTATTTTTAATATTAATTTTTTATTTATTTATTTATTTTTTTTTTATTGATCACTTTTTGATGGCCGTTGATACTTTAAATAATATCCAAATTAAAGTTTCTGAAGTTCCATTCGATACCCAATAACTTAATAAATAGACAAACTACTTTTTACAAATATTTGAAAAATATTTATTTTCAGGGGAGTTTAAAAATTATCTATTTATTAAAATTTCAAAAATGTCTTCTCTATTTAAAAAGGAATATTTATGTATAAATTTAGTATTTACTAAAACATTAATCCATAGATATTCACAAAAACTGCAGGATTACTTAAGTGTATAAATGTTATTAAGAGTGTGTTAGTAGATAAACATATACAAGCAAACTCTCATATAAACATATTTGTTATAACCATTATGATGACTACTGTTGTCACCCAAAAACCATAGTCATCCTCATCATGATCACTCTCATCAACATTTTCATCATAAATATTTTTTTCCTCGTAACATTGGCACGCATTTTTAACTTCAATGTCACACATTCCTTTTTCAACAAACAAAAAAACTTTGTCTGTGTTATGGTTTCTACACATCTCTTCCTTCTTCTTGTGCTTAACTTTCGCAATGTCCCAATATTATGGCGTGCATGTCTATGTTTGTATACAATTTTATAAATGTCCTTGTTGAGCATGTGCTTACATACATACATACACGCTGGTTTAAGCACTCTTATAAATGCTGTAATAGAACGGAATTTAATCTCACACTTCCTTTGGTTTTAGCCTTTTGTATCTATTTTTATAAGCTTCTTTTTCCTGCTGTTTATATACTTTTTTATTATTATTTTTCATTATTTATTTTTTTTTTCTTCGTAAATATTTTGTCTTTGTTGTTTTCAAAAATACTGTTGTTTCTGTGTATGTGCCCGAGTTAAGTTTTAATGCAATTTTATTAATATTATTTACTCCATTATTATTAATAACAATAAATAAATAAATATTTTTTTTTCATTTTCTCTTTCTATTCTTCCTTTGTTGTTTTATTTTTTTTTATTTCTTTTTCTTAATATGTGACCATTTTATTAGTCTTTATTAAGTGTCAAGTGTTTAAATCCTTTAGACTGAGAACATTGAGAAGTCTGTTTGTGGTTCGTTTGTTTGGATCTGTATTGTGTAAACAAGGATAACAATCGGTCATACACATAAGATGTTTAGGAAAATACATACAATGAATTTCTTTATTTATGGGAGTGTAAAGAAATATATAAAAATTATTAAACATTTATATTTATTAAATAATAATGTGACAGAATTGTAAGAAATATATGATTAAGCGTGTAATTGCGGACTTTAGGTTTTTACCACTTGAGAAACAGTAATTGTTGCCAAACTTTAGGTTATATTTTGCCAGTACAATTTGTGGCCATAGAATTTAGTTTTAAAAAAATTCATCGTCCATTCATCATTATGTGATTATCTATTCCTAACATAGCAGAAATATTCAATTGCGTTAACTTAATTCTTGTATTGAAAATACAATTTTATTTCTTTTAAAAATTTTTAAGGCTCAAAAGTCAAACTTTAAGTTTGACATGTAGTAAATCTTAAAGTTTTACCACAAAATAACAAACATTAGGGAAACAAATACACATACAAGCCTAAAAAAAAGCACGCCAAGCCATAAATTTTTTTGTAGGTGATACTTAAAAAATATAATCTTAACTAAAATTGAAACAGAAAATACAAATAAATATACTTTTACCACGAAATCATGCTGGGTAAATAATAGTTTTTAAAATTTTGTTTTACATTTTCCATTAAAAGAACGAAGCAGAGTAAAAGGGGTTTATCCTTTAATAATGTTTAAATAATAAAAATTTTATGCTTTAATTTGTAAAACAATCCACATAACGGCTGCCCTTTTAAGCGAAAACGAAATATAATATTTACCAGAATAAAAGCTGTTTATCCGCCCGTTGTTCATTTGTGTACGAAATACAATAAATGAAAAAATACGCCATTATATTAAAATCTTTGTGGAACTTACTGGTTTGATTAAAATTTTTTTATTCCAAATTTTTCAAAAAAGTCATATTCTCCGCTTAAACGCATTTCCATCACAGTGGCTTCGTATAAACACAAAATTGACAAATTGTGGACTCAGAAAATCCTCACGTAGACCATGAAAAACAAATGCACCAACAAAGATAGGAGGCATGATTGCACCTTAGGTTAGGTTAGATAGAACAGGTAGCTATTGTGCAGCTCACTTGGGTCCATTATATTGATCCCTTTATGATACCTGAATAGAAAGAATCTAAGTCTAGAGCCTCCGGCGGGAATCAAACCCGCAACCCGCAAACTAGCAGAGCAGCACACTGCTAACTAGTCCATCGGGGCACCCATGATTGCGCCTTACTTTCTTGAAGATGAGGCCAAAATTACAGTGACTGCGAACGGCATTTGTTTTAGAAAAATGATAAGGGAGTTATTGTGGCCTCAACTGGATGGCGCCACCTGCCGTACCGTCCATAAAATAAATTATTCATTGCATCAACAATATCCAGAACAAATTATATCAGGAAATTATATCATGTAATTTTTTCTTTAAAGTTTTTTTGAAATCTTGGACTTATACGAATAAACCAGAAACATTTCCTGAGCTCAAATACAAGATCTAAGAAGTCTTTGGTGAGATACAGCAACATACCTGTGAAAAAGTCATTGGAAATTTTTCATGTAAAAAGTAATCGCCTCCCTGAAGGAAACCTGGGGGCAAGTGTCTCCAAGTCACCAGTTTTGTCAACTATTGTGGTGACTTCTTGTCGACATTGTCAAAAAAGTGTCTACATTTTTTTTATTTTCTTTGATGAGAAAAAAAATGTACACACAATAAATAAGAGTTCTAATTAAATGAAATGTACCTAATTTACTTTTAATATATAATATTTTAATTTAATTTTGCGAACTGTGGCTATAATGACTTTAGTAAACTGAATGTTGCATATAACAATATCGCAAGATATATATTTCAAAGGGGGCGCCGTGATCATATATCTCTATGCTCCTATCAGATATTTCATATGGAATTTAGGAATTTTTTAAAATTTAAATGCCTTACCTTTTTGCATAGAATCGTTATATCTAAACAACCTTCGTATTTATATAACAGGATTCAGTTTGCCAGATCTAACCGTGGAAGAAAGATTATTCAGCAAAGATATCGGAGCCTTCTGTCACAACGTCAATTCTTAATATACAGCACAAGTCTTTGGAATGCTTTACCGAATCATATTCAAAACTTAGGCAACGCAAACACATTTAAAAGGGAGTTAATTAAAATGTTTACGTAATAAATATATATATGAAGTCTTATTTATTCACAAATGCATTGTTATTATAATTATAATGATAGATTATTATGTATCTTTCGTTTGTTTTTTTTTAACTAAAATTGTTTTTAATGTTTATAACAACTCAATTTAAATATAATTATTAATTTGTTTTCATACTAGCACTCTCATTTATAAGATTATTATCTTGTTGTGTTAGATTTCAATTTAAGTAAATAAATAAAATAAAATAAAATAAATAAAATAATATTTAATGAATTCCTTAATTTTTTTTAATAAAACATCATATTTTAACAAAAGTTTCATTAACGACGTCTATTTCAGAAAAGTATCAAAAGTGTAGACTAGAATTACTTAAATGCACTATTGAATCTCTGGTAACAATGTCTACATATGGTCCTTAAAGAACTACCTACTCAGTAGTACCAGTGTCAGTAGTAGATTTCCAATGACACGCACATGTTAAATGTCTATAGCAAAAAGCATTGTCGGGGGTATAATAAGTTAGTAGTACTGGTGCCAGTGTCAATAGTGAATCAGTACTGATTCACTAGTGACATTTCATACAGGGAGCTATTATGCGAGCATGTTTTCTTTAACATCCGATAAAAAAAAAGCATCAACTATTTTAAAAATACTTTTTTAATTTAAACATGAAAAGCTGCAATCTTACTAAGACACCTTTTGTATATATTTAATTATAATTTTCTATACCAAAATTTTGTTTAAATTGTATCGTTTATTTTTTTATTTTTTCTAATTCGAAAGATTAGTTACATTGAATACTAAGCCTTCCACCCTTAAACAGTATTCGATTGTGAGTTATTTATTTTCGTAATTACTCTGGGAAAATATGGATCCCACCAGATGGCAACAACACCTGTAAGCAATAAAGCTTAACGATGTGCCCGGTGATAAGCTATTTATCAAGACTTAAAGTAGACTTGAAATTTTTCCTGGACATTATTGCTTTAGTTGAAGAATTACATCTTCAAGATTTTGCAATAAAGTTCGATTATATTGATATATAGTTGTTGTTTTAGTTCTTTTTAATAAAAAACAAGTAAGAGCACTATATTCGGCTATGCCGAATCTTTTATATCCACCACCAATTTTGTGTACATTTAAAGCACAATATTTATTATTTTGTTAATCGGTATGGAATAATCTCTTTATAATAAAATATGTATCACTTTCTTTGTAGAGGGTGATTAAATTTTAAGGGCCCATGTTGAAAGAGAACTACATCTAGACCTTAAATTTGTTTTCTGCATTTCATTTGACATTTCTCAATTTCAAACTTACTCAATTTGATCCGTGGAAAGATACGCAAATGAGCAACGCTTTAAAGTTATTCAGGTTTTTTATGAAAATGGGCGTTCAAATCAAAATGCATTTTGTGCACTTCGTAATTCTTTTGATCAACATAATCGTTTAAATTCATCCACAATCGGGAGAATTGTAAAAAATATTTAAATTTCTGCAAAACAGGACTGTATAAAATTTTAGAAAATCTGTGAATGCCTTCTTAGTTCCTTGAATGGAACCCATCGCTGTTTTTTGCGATAGTGTGGCAAAAGAGGAGTCAACCTCGACTCACCATCATGCCCAACAATTGAGCATCAACATTGTCATTGGAAATTTGGACCATCAGATAGAGGAGTGGCGCCAAGAATGGTGGGGCAGATAGTTTATTAAATACATAATTGAACAATACAAATATTATCATTATAAAAAGAAATGATAATAATTTCTAAAATAATTTTTGTTTTATTTAAAATCAACATCGCCCCTTAAAATTTAACCACCATTTAGAACTTCGATATGCTACTAAAATGCTTTTGTAAATGTAGTCTTTCAATTAAAATGGGCGTTAAAGTAGGCGTGTCA
The DNA here is from genome assembly GCA_941918925.1 of Phyto melanocephala. Classification (NCBI taxonomy): domain Eukaryota; kingdom Metazoa; phylum Arthropoda; class Insecta; order Diptera; family Rhinophoridae; genus Phyto; species Phyto melanocephala. Next base: position 120,850,744 of record OW799233.1, on the reverse strand, counting down.
ATAAAGTTTCTGCTAATAAATACAACTTAGATATTTCAATATAGTCCTTTATTATTCCACAATCTTTATTAATAGAGAAATAATATGAATTGTAGGTAAATTTCTGGCACAGTAACGACACTGCCTAGGGGGATATACGTAGCAAATTTTATCATCATACTTCTAATTTTGGCGGTTTTATGAGCTTTTAAATTTCATTAACGGTAGATAACGTGAAAAGTGGGCGTTATAGTAGGCGTGTCAAAGTTATTTTTGCGCATGAGTACAACTTAGATGTTTCAATATAGCCCTTTATTATTCCAAAATCTTTATTAATAGAGAAATTATATGAATTTTAGGTAAAACGTTATATGGGAGGTGGGCGTAAAAGTGGGCGTGGCACTTTAATTTTCTGGCACAGTAATGACACTGCCTAGGGGGATATACGTAGCAAATTTTATCATCATACCTTTAATTTTGGCGGTTTTATGAGCTTTTAAATTTCATTAATGGTAGATAACGTGAAAAGTGGGCGTTATAGTAGGCGTGTCAAAGTTATTTTTGCGAATGAGTACAACATAGATGTTTCAATATAGCCCTTTATTATTCCAAAATCTTTATTAATAGAGAAATTATATGAATTTTAGGTAAAACGTTATATAGGAGGTGGGCGTAAAAGTGGGCATGGCACATTTATTTTCCGTTACAAAAAAGCGTCTCATCAAAAAGCAAAGGGTGCAAAATTTCAGAGTCGTACATCCAATTTTGTTGCTTTTATGACGTTTTTGTTTTTAAATATACCGAAAAATTCACTGTGCGGTATAAATTTTCGTACATTTTGATCGATAACTCCTCTCTTAACGCATACATTTAGACAATTTTCGGGGAAAAATACGGTTTTTGCTCAGGAAATATATATTCGAAGTTTCATGAGTCTACGTTAATGCGTTTGGACACAATTCCATTTTATTCGATGTTCGAAGGACACGGTTTTTTCGACCTACTCTTGCTTTTCGAGCTATAACTCTCTTCCTAATATTCTGATTTAGCCCATTTTCAATACCAAACAAACCTTGTCTATAAGAAAGATTTTGGCCCCTTAGCTTTTTCGGTGCGACCTCTATCGTGCTTTCAACAGACGGACAGACGGACGGACATAGCTAGATCGTCATCAAATCAAACCCTTATTCAGAATATAAATACTTTATGGGGTCTAAAATGGATATTTCGATGTGTTACAAACGGAATAACAAAATGAATATACCCCCACCATTTTTTTGGTGGCGGGTATAAAAAAAAAAGTTAGGTGAATGTTTAGGAAATCTTTTCGATGTTCGATTTTATTTGACAAGAATGGGTAACAGTACATACTTGTTTATTTTCTTTAATCTGGATTAAAATTATGTAATATTGGTCCCTCTGGAGGAAAAGTAATTAGTGTATATAGTCTGAGAAATTACGGTTTAGTTGTGATTTTCTATTCTATGTTAAACCACATCGGGCAAATTTACACACAATATAAAAACGTAATTTAAAATAATAAGTCTTTGTAAAAAAGTGTTGTTTTTTTAAACAAATTCAATTTTTATTGTAATAGGATTTTCCATAAAATTAAACAATTTTATATACATGTAATATAAAATTTAAAACCCAATAAATATTTTACAATTTTCATTAAAGTTTAAAATTACAATTAAAATTTATTTTTACTTAGTTTAAAAATATATTGAAGTTGTTACAATTTTCTATTTTTTATGCAAAAATATTACACAAAATTAAGAGTTTTTTGTAAGCTGACCTATTTCGTTTTTATTTCATTCTTATCAGTTTCTGTTTACGGATTTTCTGCTTTTTAGTTATAAAATTAAATTTCTCATTACAATGTCCTTAAGGGTTGCCATTGCGATATAGAAAAATTTAAATGCTACTAAGCTCCCCAAAAAGTACTATTAAAAGCACTTATTTAAAACTAAGTTTTTTTTTAAAAAACATTAATAAAAACAAAATCGCTTTAAACGGCTACCCTTTTGTAATACGTTTTTAATTGAAAATTGTTTTCAATCTTTCATTCTTTTAATATTTGTTTAATGCACCTGTAGTTTTTTAGCTACACATCCATACAATACATATGTACGTATACACTAAAACGAACAAACAAATTATTTGCATTTTTTCTTTTTTAAGTTCTTTCTTCCCTTGCTTCATTTTATACTTTTATATATTTGGTGGGTTCACAAAGTGTGCTATTTTGTTGTGTTGCCATATTTTTATGATATTTTACAACTTCTAATAAGTTTATAAAATTGCTGTTATTTTTTGCAAAACGTGTAAACAATTTAAATGTTTTAAAAATTATTATAATGTAGTAATAAGTCAAGGCACCGTACTTGTGAATCCACCAAATATATTTTTATACCCGCCACCAAAAAAATGGTGGGGGTATATTCATTTTGTCATTCCGTTTGTAACACATCGAAATATCCATTTTAGACCCCATAAAGTATATATATTCTGAATCGGGGTTTGATTTTATGATGATCTAGCTATGTCCGTCCGTCTGTCCGTCTGTTGAAAGCACGATAGAGGTCGCACCGAAAAAGCTAGGGGGCTCAAATTTTGCCAGAATCTTTCTTATAGACAAGGTTTGTTTGGTATTGAAAATGGGCTAAATCGGAATATTAGGAAGAGAGTTATAGCTCGAAAAGCAAGAGTAGGTCGAAAAAACCGTGTCCTTCAAACATCGAATAAAATGGAATTGTGTCCAAACGCCTTAACGTAGACTCATGAAACTTCGAATATATATTTCCTGGGTAAAGGCAATATTTTTCCCCGAAAATTGTCTAAATCTATGCATTAGGAGAGGAGTTATCGATCAAAATGTACGAAAATTTATACCGCACAGTGTATTTTTCGGTATATTTAAAAACAAAAACGTCATAAAAGCAACAAAATTGGATGTACGACTCTGAAATTTTGCACACTTTGTTTTTTGGTGAGGCGCTTTCTTGTTACGGAAAATCAATGTGCCACGCCCACTTTTACGCCCACCTCCCATATAACGTTTTACCTAAAATTCATATAATTTCTCTATTAATAAAGATTTTGGAATAATAAAGGACTGTATTGAAACACCTAAGTTGTACTCATTAGCAAAAACAATTTTGACACGCCTACTATAACGCCCACTTTCACTTTTGAATTGTGTCCAGACGCATAAACGTAGAGTCATGAAACTTCGAATATATATTTATCGAGTCACAAAAATATTTTTCCCTGAAAATCGCTTAAATCTATGAATTAGGAAAAGAGTTATAGATAAAAATGTACGAAAATTTATACCGCACAGTGTATATTTCAAATTTAAAACGTAATAAAACTGACAAAACTATATGTACGATTCTAAAATTTTGCAAACAGCTTTTTGGTCAAAGTCTTCGTTATAACGAAAAATAGATGTGCCACGCACACTTTTTTCCTTAAATTTTTATAAAAATATATTAGTCATATATATTAGCATTTATTCATCTTACACTGCGCCATTTATTGTACTGTAGCTAAATATAAGATAAAGATGATAAGATAGATGACTCTACTAGCAACTACTAGATGGCATGCTTACAACTTATGCTTATGTTCTCCTGAAGTTATGCTCTATTAAAAATGGGAAATTAGGAAAATTTTGACCTAAGTAAAAAAAAAATTATCTCTAAACATTATAAACAATTTATTTTCATGTACTAATGACTAACAAATTTTAAAATTATACAAAACTTATTTCGTTTGATAATCTTTTAAAAGCAAAATGTTATAGAAGTTTAAAAATCAAAATCTTACTAATAAATTTCCCGTTTTAGAAAAATACTGAGAATGTATATTTTAAATCAACCTGTGGCCCTTAAAATTTAACCTTAAATTCACTTTCTTCCTCTTAAATTCATGTAAATTCTCTATGAATAAAGATTTTGGAATACTAAAGGACTATATTGAAATATCTAAGTTATGTTTATTAGCAGAAACTTTATTGACACGCGTATTTTAACGGCCACTTTCATTGAAAGACTAAATTTACGAAAACATTTTACTAGCATACCGAAGTTATAATGGGTGGTTTAATTTTAAGGGACTATGTTGATTTTAAATAAAACTATTATGAAATTATTATCATTTATTTTTATAATGATAATATTTGTATGCTTCAATTATGTATGGAACAAAATATCGGCCAAATGGCCCCCTAACCTAGGCGGCACATTTCATTTTCAATGACACTGTTGATGCTCGATTGTTGGGCACGATGATGAGTCGAGGTTGCTTGCTCTTTTGTCATGTTATCGTGAAAAACAGCAATGTTTCCCATTCAACGAACTAAGATGGCATTCACAGATGTTTTCACATTTCATACAGACCTGCTTTGCAGACATTTAAATATTTTTTACAATTCTCACAATTGTGGACGAATTCGAACGATTATGTTGACCAAAAGAATCACGAAGTGCACAAAATGCATTTTGATTTGAACGCCCATTTTTATAATAATCTTTAATATTTAAAAGCGTTGCTCGATTGCGTATCTTTCCACGGTTCAAATTGAGTTAGTCTGAGATTGAGAAATGTCAAATGAAATACAAGAAAAAAGTTGAGTTTAGATGTGGTTCACCTTAAACATGGGCCCTTAAAATTTAACCACCCTCTACAAAGAAAGTGATACATATTTTATTATAAAGAGATTATTCTATAGCGATTAACAAAATAATAAATATTGTGCTTTAAATATACACAAAATTGGTGGTGGGTATAAAAGATTCGGCACAGCCGAATATAGTGCTCTTACTTGTTTTAAATGATTTGTTTCAAGTTCTTACACAAAAGTTATTTAGTTTGTTTGTTTTTTCCTATGTATTTTTTACGAGTTTTGTGTGTAATTTAAGCTATTTGCAAATTTCCGCTTAACTTAACAATGCATTGTTCTCTGCATATTGGCTAAAAATATGTAACAAAAAATATTATTGTATAAAATCAAGTAATACTTACTTTTATACACTTCATCTGTAGTGCCAATGGTATATAGCTCTGTCAATCGGTTTGTAATTACAACAATATGCTTTTTCAACCAACATAAAGTATGTAAATTCTAAAACCTTATAAATAGAAGATTTTATTTAGCGGTATCCGTCTGTCCATCTGTCCGTTTGCTCCTCTGTTGGTTGGCATCAACTTTAAGAATCTCCACATATCGCACAGACCTTTTCGAAAATATTTGAAAATAAATCGGTATCGAAACCCAGCATAATCGCCCCACTATTTACTAAGATATGAGCAAATAAACATGATTGCCCTTTTTCCTATATTTTTCAGCATTTTTGCCCGAAATATGATATGCCAATTAGGCTATTTGTAAAAATTTTACACAAATCGGTTTTAAATCAGCAAAGTAATGATATGTTTTAAAGGTATCTAAAATGGTTTTCCGGCCATAAAATAGAAGCACTCCTTTTCTGATATACATATGTATAAAATAGAAGCACTCCTTGGGTGTTTTTCCAAAAATTTGAAAACACAAATTCATTTTCAGCTTCAAGACAACCGAGACGGTTCAAAAAGATCAGAATATAATGCACTTTATAAAAATTTAAAATTCATAATGGCCGCCCCTACAAAATGACGCAAAATTAACACATTCGTCAAATCTATTCAATCCCCTTAATATTGCCATCAGGTAAAAGGGCTTGACCAATATGTAGAGTAATTTATAAAAAAACTTTAATTTCAAAATAACATGGCTGATAATTTTTTTCTTAACCCCATCAATATATAGGCTTTACGAGTAGGCTATAGTATACTATGTGAAAATTCCTTATTAAAAACTGAGTCGGATATAATAAATAATGCCATGTTAAGAAATCTATGGATGTCGCAATGTTACACACCTTTTGATATTCGTATGTTCCTTGCCAAGACATATCTTTTGCCAAGCCTTTTGTATGGAGTTGAACTTTTCGCTAGCAGTGACGCTTTTAGTATGAGAAGGCTAAATGTAGCGTACAATAATATTGCCAGATATGTGTTTGATCGAAGTAGGCGGAGCCGAATCTCGCAATACTCAAGGCAGATATGTAGTATGCCTTTTGATAGCCTGTTAACATTTCGAACATTGCTGTTTTTTCATAAAGTAATTTACATAAAACAGCCTGAGAACTTATACAACAGATTAATTTTTTCCAGGTCTGGCAGAGGCTACAGAATTAATACCTTTCGCTTTAAAAAGGATATAACGAAAAATCACTTTTTCCACAATGATATTAACCTTTGGCGCCAACTTCCCCCTAATATTCAAACGATTAGCAATGCAATGCATTTCAAAACTTTACTATTTACCCACTTGAGTTAATCAGCCTTATTGTCATTGGCGTTGTCGTATTTTTTGGTACCGTGTAATATTTACGACAAAGTAAAATGAATGAGACCTTGTCGTATTTCTGTCGTTTTCGACACAAAAACGACACGACAACGCTAATGACAATAAGGCCGAATGATGATTTTATTTTGTTGATGCAAACTCATTCGTAGTTCCCCTCTTAATATCATATATTATTAAACAATGCATTTGATTACAACTTACCTTTTGATAACTTAATTTTTAAAGTATGTATTAAATGTTCTAAATTAAATTTTTGTCATACTTCTACTTGTTAATTTTTTTTAACTGATTTAATTTTATTTATTATAACTTAAGTTTTATCGTGCCACTATCTACCCAGTACTATTAGATAAGACTTGTTCTTGTTGTGCTGTATTGACCAAATAAATAAATAAATAAATTAATAAATAAATAAATAAAAATGGTGTTTGACATTAAATCTCAGAACTAGCCTTCGCCACGATGTGGTCCTTATACTTGTCTGCATGATAATGAACGGTGTTTTCAATTCAACATGGCAGAGTAAAGCACTCTTTTTTTCTTAGATATGCAATAAAATTAAAAAAAAAATATCTAAAACTGTTCTTAATACATAAATTGCAATTTTTTTATTGTTTATGTTCAGGTAAAAGAGTTTTTAAAACTTATTTGTTAAAGATATAAAAAAAATTATATTGACTTAGCTCTGAAACTTACAAATTTTTTTATTTGTATGTTTTTTTAACACAAGAATATAATAATTTTACTCATTAGAAGACTAAAAATACTTAAAGGACATTTATTATTCATATGGAATTCTCAAAGACATCATCGCTTATATCTAAGATTGTTTAAAGAAAACTTAAAATAAATGTTCTTTTTATTTATTAATTTGATTATAAAATTTTCTTTTAAATCCAAATAACTAGCAATTTATGCATCACGCACTGTGGAATGTTCGTGTAAATTTTGATAAATATTAAATGGTTTGAATTTAAGAAATGGTTTATAATTAGACTCTTTAGTTTAATCAATTATTTTTAGGAATAGTAGAATTAGTTTTTAGTAACTTTTGTAGCAAAAAAAATATTAAGGGCCAGGTATTCTCTACATTAATAAACTTATAATTATCTTGTCTAACTTGTCCGAGTAAAAAGGTTATTACGGTGTTTTATACAACTATTTAGTAGAATTCACTGCTACCAGAATATGTATTTTGTGCAGTCAACCAATTGCATTTATATCCAGGAGTCTAAATTAAAGCACACATTAGGCAAATATTTACCCAAACAATCATTACCACGAATTTTGATTAATATTAATTTAATTTTATGTAATTTTTAAACAACAAACAATTGGTGTAAGATTAGAAAGTAGGAAGTAAGTACTTACTATAGCAGAATTAATAAAATTTTTATTGCGGAGTTATCTTGCAGGAAATGCCTAAAGTGAAACAGTACTAATTCACTATTGAGTCTATCACCAGAACTACAGACCAATTACACCCAATGGTGACTTTAGAACTACTGACCAGGAGACTTCATGCAGGATAGGTATAGATGTTGTACATCTCCACAATCAAAAAACAAAATAATGAAATTTATATTAATATGAACCTCTGCACTAAGTTCCTTTAACATCGGAAAACAATTGGCCATAGTTCCTACAGAAAGTTAAAAACATAATTTAGATCATAATCTAAAAGCACCGTAGTATGCTTAGATTGTTTTACTATAATTAACATACAATTATAATGCAATTATTACATTATGACATCATATGATTATTTAATAGTTCTTTATAAGAGTATAATTCCATCTTCTCATAATACGAAAACACACAAATATATATTAATTTAAAAATATCATAATATGATATCAGATAATCATAACGTAATCCGTGATGAATATAAAATATTAGCAAATTAATAAAATATTTTTTTGTAGTTATAATATGAGTCCAAATCTTAAAAAATAAAGAGAAAAAAGACGATAAAACCAACCTTACTAATACTTTTTACTTTAATTTTTCATAAGCCGCTTTCAATCTTGAGGTACTTAAATTGACAGAAATGTTTTTTTTTTAAATTTTTAAAATTTTAAAATTTTGGACACAATTCACGGATAAACCACAAAGTGCACCAAGTGCAGCACTAATCGCTAGAGTTCTAACTCAAAACTTCTATGCTTTCCAGACGCAGGAATTTTGATATTAATTTAAGCACAAGGAGTTGAAGTGCTTATATATCCCCTTGCTCTAAGCCAAACAGGTTTTTTAAGTGCTAGAATTGGTCGCTAGATCTCGCTACCGGATGCCACATTCACCTCTTGTGCTCTTAGCTTCTCCAAACTTAACCTACTAATTCCATAAATAAATTTAATAAGAAAAATACACTTAACCCCTTGTGTTAATGCCCTTCATATGCCTAATTAACAACTATTATAACATATTTACTTCACATCTATACTAGTGTTTCATCTAGTGTTTATTTTTCATTTCAAAATCATATAAATTCAATTTAGTTTTTTTAAGAATCACACCTTATCTAAAGTTAGCCAAAAGGGCCAGGTGCTGCAATTTTTGTTCAATCCCAAACAAAATACCCAAAATTATAAATTATTATTTAAATGAGCATATGATAACGATTGGAACCAGTTGCACTATTTGTAAGTTATTGACACCAAATGAAAGAGAAAAGAAATTGAGAAGTAAATGACACTTTAAGGCCTACTGAAAAAGTATTAGAATTAAGATACTTTAATGTTTGCCCAATAATAAATTTTTTTTATTAATCTATCCTTGTACAGTTTATCAAGTTATCTAAATGCTTATAATACTCTACATTTATTTTTCCTATATTTTTTATACCCTTCACACAGTGAAAATAGTATATATAGGTTTGTCATTCCGTGTGAAATTTCTACAATTTTCATTTCCGACCCCATAAAGTATATATTTTCTGAAAGCTTATGAATAGGGGAGTCGATTAAGCTCTGTCAGTCTGACCGTCTGTCCGTGTGTATGTTGAAATCAACTTTTTGAAGCCCCCCGAAATCGCTTGGACCCGGGTGAGGTATTAAAGTATCAGAAATATTCGGGAGTAGGTCGGTATTGTAAATCAGAAACATCGGTTCATAAACAACTGAGATATGAGCAAAAACCCACGACCACCTCGATTTTTTTTCCACAAAAACAACATTACAACAACAACATACATACATACAAACGTGTATACTGGTTAGAGAAAACGTGGCATCGAATCCCAGCTGAGCCAAAAAAAAATATTTTTATTTTTATATTTTTTTTTTAATTTTTTTTTTTATTTTTTTTTTTATTTTTTATTTAATATATTATTTATATTTTTATTATTTTTTTTTTTAATTTTTTTTTTAATTTTTTTTTTAATTTTTTTTTTTTATTTTTTTTTTTTGTTTTATATTTTTTATATTTTAATTAATTTTTTTGAAATTTTTTTAAAATTTTTTTTTATTTTTTTTATTTTTTTTTACATACATACGTAAGTTTATAATTTTACAATGGGACGTTTTTATATATGTATGTTTTTAAATATATATGTATGTACGTATTTCATATGGGATGAATGGTGATACAAACTACTTTTATTGCATGACTACACGTTGTGAAGGGTATATAAGATTCGGCATGGCCGAATATAGCACTCTTACTTGTTTTTTACTTAATTCACTCCTAATATATTAATTGACATAAATATAAAAATGAAATTTTAGATATAATTTTCATTTATAAAAAAATTTCAAAAAATTCTCTGTTTATTAAATTAATGACTAATTTACTTTGTTGCACCGTGTAATTGTTGAAACTGTAAAAAATTATACACGCCAACTTGTTTATTGAAACTAAATTTATTGAATTTTGTTTTTTTTTTTCTCGCCCACAAAATATAATTTACTGTAGTTTAAGAATTGTTATTATTGTGCATTGTTGGTGATGTAATTAGTGCTTGTTTTTTTTTTACAACAATCGTATGTTTAACAAAAATTCTTAGAAAAAGTTTTTTCTTTTTATTTTACTTTTCAAATCATTTTCGTTGTTATTATTTTCTTTTACTTAGAAGGAAATTGAAAAATAAAATTAGCACTAATGTGGTTTAAGTGCGAAGTTTATTTTTCTCGAATTGTTATTTAATTGTAATTGAAATAATATTGTTCAGCAAAATTTGTGTGTTTCAGCTTATGTTAGTGCTTTTCTGATTTTCTTATTGTTATATAAGTATTATTATGATGGTGTAAATGTGTTTTAAATTTCCCAGTTTATGTGTGTGACTTTTTCTTTTTCCACTGTTCATAGAAAGTTAATTTAAAGTTATTGACCAAAACGTTTCCAGGTAATTTATATTAATGTTGAGCAGTTTTCAGTGTACATTTTGTTTTCGTACCTATGTTTTTGTTATTTAGAAACAAATAAACACACACATACACAAACACACATGTTGCATTAAACTAAATTGAAATAATTACATTTAGAGCTTTTAGCACAAGTCATTAAGTGGCAAATCAAAAGAAAAGTAAAACAAATTAAAACTAAATAAAAGGTTTAAAACTTAAAAATTAAATTTTTTCATCAAACTTCTTTTTAAATCATGTATAAAAGTTATAGGTCGTCAAACCCGAATGTTATATACCTTACATCACAATATAAAAAGTTTAACGGGTTTTTATTTACTCGATAACATTGTATTTAACAACTTTTTTAACGTTAGGACGATTTAGACATGTCGAAACTATACAGAAGAACCAATAATGGAGCGAGCATCTATTATTGAAATCTGTAAAAATATTTTTCTGAACATTAAACTATAATTCCTGGACAACATTTGTATGGGCGCTTGGTAAAATATTGAATGATTGACGACTAAAACAATTTAACAGACAAACAAGTAACAGTGCTATATTCGGCCATGCCGAATCTTATATACCCTTCACAACGTGTAGTCATGCAATAACAATTGTTTGTATCACCATTCATCTCATATCAAATACGTATGTACATATGTATATACTGGTTAGAATAAATGTGGCATCGAATCCCAGCTGAGCCAAAAAAAATTTTATTTTATTTTATATATTATTTATATTTTGTTATTATTTTTTATATATTTTTTTATTTTTTTAAAAAATTTTTTTAAAAAAATTTTTAAAAAATTTTTAAAAAATTTTTTTAATTATTTTAAAATTTTTTTTTTGTAATTTTTTTTTATTATTTTTTTTTTATTTTTAATATTTTTTCTTTTTGTAATTTCTTCTTTTTTTGTATGGTTTTTACATACATATATTTAAGTATGCATGTTGTTGTTGTAATTGTGTAAAAAAACGAGGTGGTCGTGGTTTTTTGCTCATATCTCAGAAACTTATTGGGCGATTGTGCTGAATTTCAACAGCGATTCATTCCTGAATATTTCCAAGAGATTGATACCATATAGAGATCTGAGGAACATATAGTTGCTTCTAAAAGTTGATTTCAACCAACACACGGACAGACGGGCAGACGGATAGACGGACAGACGGTCAGGGCTTAATCGACTCCTCTATTCATAAGCTTTCAGAAAATATATACTTTATGGGGTCGGAAATGAAAATTGTAGAAATTACAAACGGAATATCTAAGCTATATATACCCTTGTGCACCACAGGTGAAGGGTATAAAAACAGGCTGTAAAAAATTCTTATGTTCTTACAATTTGTGTGATACAAACCGAAATAGCGCGGCGGCAACGCTTTGCAATTGGAGAATCCAATTTTGACAAGACGTTAGGAATGGAAGTTGGCTGCAGTACAACTGTTAATGTTTTGGTTTTTACTTCTGTAATTGTTGAAAAGTAATGCCATTTAAACTATTTTCAGGTTAATCTAACGATTTTATTTATACTTACTGATGTTTATTAAAACACAGAATTGAACATACTGTTTATTACACAACGTTGACGCTCTTGTTTAAGTTTGTCACCTCAGCGTTACCTCTTGTTTAGATTGGTCTGTAGCAGAGTTATTAACCAAGTAACGAATCTAGAAGATAAAATAATGGGCCAATTCAAAGTAGACTCTCATATTGTACTATGTCATAAAATTCATATTAATATGACTAGTGACTTTGAACACCTTTTGATAACAAATTATGTATTTAATACAAGAAAGAAGACAAAGAGATGACGCTGTTAAAAATTGTGTGTATACAGGAAAGAAGAAAATAGAAAATATTCTCTTTGAGAGGTGAGAAGCGAAGAAATTTTCTCTGAGAGACAGTATGGTTAAAAGTATAACATAAACAATTTCTTATACATAGGAAACAAATGTGTAAAGTCATATTATTTTTTTTGTATGGAAATTACTAACAAAAATTTTATGCATGCATAAAATAATATAAAATAGTACAAATATGACTGATATGCAACCACTTTGAATTGGCCCAATTTCTTATGCAAAAACAGTTGTGCATACTTAACAATAAAATATATTCTATATTCCGATCTGTACTGTGCTTACAACATAAGCATTTACGAAATATAGAAAGATATTGATGAAATGTCTATTTAAAAGTGTTCTGATTATTGAATATATTGGCATCACTCAATAATTTCTTTCAATCCTATTTATCCCACATGTACTTAAGAACTTATACATGTGTGCAAACATATTTACGCTTATACATAGATACTGACAGGCATCTTAAAAAAAAACCAATATTCAAGGCAAATCTAAAAATAAATCCAACAAAATCGAACAAAAAACAAAAAATTTAAATTTTGAAAATTCAAATTACTTACACACCTACACATTTATGTACATATGTACATGAACAATTTCTACCTTAAAAATTTATACCTTTCGTAGAAAAATTATTATTTCTGTTGTGGCTTCCTTGTTTGGGATTTTATAATATTTTACTAAAAATTTTTAAAATCAAACTGCTTAAAGGATTTGACTATATTTTAGCACACATTTACATTAGGTAGGTAGAAGAGGGGATACGGGAATCAAAAACCACTTCCAACACCCACACTCGGAGACCAATATGGTCCATTGTGTTTCCCTTTATACATAAAAGATAGAAATGGATTGATTAGAAAAAGAGAGAGAGAGAGAGAGAGAGAGTGTGTTCCTAAAGATGTAGTGAATGAAAATAAGGCCCCCATGATTTATTCAATGATATTCTCCAACTCATCGTGACAGTTGCCTTAATCAGTGATAAATGTTTTCGCAAAATTTTGTTTAATTCAGTTTAACAGTCTAAATTTATTAAGTAATAGAATAAGATTTTTAATTCTATCACTTATATTCTTTTAAACTAAGTTTATAAATTTTTACCCCAAATAGTGGCCATATTTCAGGAAATTCAATATATTAACCATAAAACTTTAAAATCTTGATATTTTTATATAATTTTTGGAAAATTTCATTGAATTGTAACATAAATAGGAATTTTAAATTACATAGTAGTATACCGATAAAGAGTGCTGATGATGAAATCGTAGCTGATTTCGAAAATGCATTCCACTCGGCTAATATCGGAAATAATTTTAGAAAGATAATTCCTAATAATAGTTAAAATTTAATTAAATTTGAATTATAAAATTAAATAAAAGAATAAATGAACTTAAGCCAAAATAAAAAATGGTTCACATTAAAATTAAATATATGGAAAAAGTGAACTAACATGTGCTGCGCAAAGTCCAAGTCCTTTTGACTTTGGTTGGAGCGTCGGGCTTGTAACCCACCTCCGGAAAAAAATACTCACAATGAAAAGGAAAAAGAATACAAATAAACGGACCTCTCTTACTGTTGACGACCCCCGCAAACGTATAAAGGACCACGATTTAAGGTTCTGTACCTGGAATGTACGATCATTGTACAGACCAGGTGCATCAACCCAATTAATGGATGTACTGGAGAGATACAAATCCCATGTAGCTGCAATCCAGGAAATGCGATGGAATGGGCAAGGCGTCACCAAAACATCTAAAGGTGACATTTATTACAGCTGCCATGAAACAAAGCACGAGTTTGGATGCTGTTTTGTTGTTAGTAAGAAAGTTAGTCATTTAGTTTCCCGTTTTACACCAGTTGATGAACGACTAGCTACGATCCGCATCAAGGCGAAATTTTTCAACATCAGCCTGATATGTGCACATGCCCCTACGGAAGACAAGGACGATCAGATTAAAGATATATTCTACGAGCGCCTAGAGGAAGTGTATGACCGTTGTCCCGGCCATGACATTAAAATTATTCTAGGTGATTTCAATGCCAAAATAGGTAGGGAAAGTATCTTTAGTCCAACAGTCGGAAAATTCAGCCTTCATGAGGAAACGACCGACAACGGTATGAGACTGATATCATTCGCAGCGGCACGTAACATGGTGGTTAGCAGCACCAGATTTCAGCATCCCGATATCCATAAAGCCACATGGACATCCCCTGATCAGATCACGAAAAACCAGATCGACCACGTTGTGATTGATGGAAGGCACGCATCCAGTGTCTTGGACGTACGTTCGATTCGCGGAGCCAACATTGATTCCGATCACTACCTTGTCGCAGCTAAGGTACGTACAAGATTGAATATGGCGAGGAACGTGCGTGCTCCGATCCGACGAAAATTCAACATCAACAAGCTGCGAACACAACAAATTTCCACCGCTTATTCCACTCGACTGACCCAACTGCTCCACGAGAGCACTCCTTGTCCCGAAGATGTTCGTGCTCAATGGCATCATATCGCCCATTCAATGGAGAAAGCTGCACAGGTCGTACTAGGGCATCAACGACCAGTACCAAAAAATGCATGGTACGACGATGAATGTCGCAACGCTACTGCACAGAAAAACGCGGCATATTTGGCAACACTCCACACAGTAGCAACGCGAAGTGCGCAAGAGAAATATCGGGAGAAAAGGAGAGAGGAAAAACGCCTGTTTCGACACAAAAAGAGGGAATTCGAAAGGCGCGAGTGTGAGGAAGTCGAGATGCATAGGACGCGAAATGAAACCCGAAAGTTCTATCAGAGAATCAAACAGCAGACTGAGGGTTTTTGTACTGGCATTTCCTCCTGTAAGGATCAACTAGGTAATCTGGTGACTGATGAAGAAAGCGTGCTGAGGTTATGGAAAGAACATTTCTATAATTTGTTGGTGTCTGAGGGGAGCGACAATGAAGATACCAATGATCCAATCGATGATGATGGTGTCGAATGTACACCGCCCAGCGAGATTGAGGTAGGAATAGCTATATCCAGACTGAAAAACAACAAAGCAGCTGGAGCTGACGGTTTGCCGGCAGAGCTATTTAAAACCGGAGGCAATGAGTTGATTAGGTGTATGCATCAACTTATTGTCACAATTTGGTTGGAGGAACGCATGCCCGATGATTGGAAACTCAGCGTGCTATGCCCTGTCCATAAGAAGGGTGACAAATCAGTCTGTGCCAATTATAGAGGCATAAGTCTGCTTCCCATCGCCTATAAGATCTTGGCAACGATATTGTGTGAACGACTAAAACCAAAGGTCAACGAAATAATTGGCCCCTACCAATGCGGTTTTAGACCTGGAAAGTCCACCTCTGACCAGATATTCACATTACGCCAAATCCTGGAAAAAACGCACGAAAGGCAAATCGACACATACCACCTATTCGTTGATTATAAAGCCGCTTTTGACAGCCCGATAAGAACCAAAGTGTATCAGGCCATGTCTGAATTCGGGATTCCGGCGAAGTTGATAAGACTTTGCCGGATGACACTAACTGATACTAGATCATCAGTGAAAATCGGAAATAGTCTTTCCGAATCATTTGCCACCATGCGTGGATTCAGACAGGGTGACTGTTTATCGTGCGACCTCTTTAACATCGCCTTAGAAAAGGTCATACGCGATGCAGCAGTTAATAGAAATGGCATAATTTTCACCAAGAGTCACATGCTCCTGGCATATGCTGATGATATTGATATCATGGGTAGGACACTGCGAGATGTAACTGCTGCATTTGCAGGCATTGAGAGGCAGTCTTTAAAAATGGGCTTGGCAGTTAATGAAAGCAAAACCAAGGTGATGGTTTCAACGAACAGGAAATCTACTAGATTAGGTGAAACTGTGAACGTCGGTAACTATAACTTTGGTGTTGTAGAAGAATTTGTGTACCTCGGGACATCCATTAATAAGAGCAATAACATCAGCCTGGAAATACGAAGAAGAATAATACTAGCAAATAGATGCTACTTTGGGCTACATAGGCAATTTAGAAGTAAAGCCCTCTCTCGAGTAACGAAAATAACACTTTACAAGACACTCATATTACCTGTGCTTTTGTATGGTGCAGAGGCATGGGTACTTGCGCAAGCGGATGAAGCTGTACTTGGCGTTTTTGAGAGAAAAATCCTTCGTAAAATATATGGACCGGTCTGTGTAAGCGGAGACTATCGGCATCGTATGAATCATGAACTGTATGAGCTGTACGCCGACATTGACATTGTTAGGCGCATAAAGGTACAAAGACTGCGCTGGCTTGGACATGTCGTGCGGATGGATGAAGAAGCTCCAGTAAGAAGAATTTTCGAGTATGATCCCGAAGGTGTCCGCAGAAGAGGACGACCGAAGCTCCGATGGAAAGATCAGGTCCAACAACACCTAATGGACCTAAATGTTCGAAATTGGAGAAGGAGCGCAGAAGACCGAAGCGCCTGGAAATCTATTCTTTCCTCGGCTTAAGACCCTTCAGGGTTGTAAAAAGCCATCTATGATGATGATATGGAAAAAGTTCGAATAAAATATACATATATAATTTTTGGAAAATTTTAAAAATTGATTAATAATATCCATTCTTTATTTTAAGACAAATATTGAAGTACTCAAAATCTTTGGTAATTTTTTCCCCGTGGCAAAGGGGAATCCCAGCTTAAATCGTAATAAGCTAAAATTAAAATAAGACATCATTACGATCCTTGAATTTAAAATTACCCTGAAGCGAATTTTTAACTATTTTGGACAAATTTACAGTTATAGAAACTTATAGCCTATATTTTTTCAAAGAACAATATCATTTAATATAATAACTTATTTTGGCTTATAATTTAACTATATATGTGAAACCCGTTATGCTCTTTAATTAATACAGGACGGAATTCACATAAAAGTCACTTTTCTTTAACTCAAGAAATTAACAGTTGTTTTCTGAAAAACCTTAAAACCAGACATAAGCCATTTTTCCTTGTTGCCACAGAATTATTTACATCAGTGTGTATCATTTGAGTGAAATTCTTTATCAAAATATATTTAAAAAAATAAGATAAAAAAATTAGATTTACAGAAATAATTTGCATTAATTTTCAAATAAATAAACAAATATAGAACATATACATAAAGCCAATAAAGAAAATTAATGGCAGCGTTGACACAGTAGTAAGTGTTGACAAAACGACTGATAATTTATTTAATGTTATCCTTGGACAGTGTCACTGCGCAGCAATTTTCATTTCCTATCTCCAATTAATTTTTTTTATTTAATTAATTGTACAGTATAAACTGTTGTTTACTTAAGGCCAGTTTAGACTATAATACAAGTCGTAAGAGATGTCAAAAATATGTTTAGAATGAACAAAGAAATCGTAAAAGCCAATTGTAGTCAGTAGAGAAAAACATAAGAGAAAATACAGATGAAAAATTGACTAGAGGACCGTTTTTTTTAAATGCATCTTTTCATTAAATCAGAGGTATATTTTAATGTTAGTAATATCATTTGCAAACACATTAAAGGTGATCTCGTAATTATAGAACAATTACAAAAACAACATGTTTATATGTTTTGATTGCATTACACAGAGTAAAAGTAATTTGTTTTTGGTTTCTGTAGTTTTTGTAGAACTATAAACACCATACATTGTTTTAATCATCCAAAACATTTGAAAACTAACTTTTGTAAAGAATCCAAAACGCCTTTTTAATTTAAAAGTAAATATGTTTTATTATAATATGTTGTGCAATAAATTTGGCAGTTCAAGAGCTGTCAATGCACTCTGAATAATATACTCGCCTGTATTCTGCATTCCGAATGAAATTAAATCACTCGGAATTGCCATGAAATTGTTGTTATAAACAATAATAACTACAATTTAGTGATTTAATTTCACTCGGAATGCTTAACACAGGCAACTGTTTGGTGAGGCTTGTGGGCCGGTAGCATCATTGGACCGCGCTCGTTCAAGAACAATGAAAATCGCAACGCTACAGTTATTGGAACAATCTGCCGGGCGACGATAACAGACTTTTTTCCCAAAATAAAAGAACTAATATGCTTGACCTAAGGTTTCAACAAGACGGTACCACATGGTATGCGATAACATGAACATATTCACGCAAAGAAAAACCATGGTTGCGACATGATCACGACGGTCATATTATAGTTTCTATAACAATATTTGGTTGTCGAAAACAAGTAATAGTTATTTTTGTTTCATTTCATCATATATTTTGTCACGATAATCAAGCATTTGTTTGAATTGTATCATTTAATGATTACTTTTCGTAAAAATTTCAAAATGGTTAACATTTAAAAATAGTATGATTTAAATAAAATAATTTGACAAAAATAATATTGTATTCAAAATCATTAAAAATTAAAATAATCATTAAATAATAGTAGAGACAACAGTATGATAACAATTTAATCAAGCTATGAATTTTTTTAATAATAATTTGATTTCAACTGTTCTTCTTCTTGCTTAATAAATTTTTATTATTTTAAAAGTGTGAGATGTCAAAAAAATTAACAAAAGTTTTAAAAAATTGAAGAAAATTTACAAATAAACGAGAAAATATACTAAAATATTGGTATTAAAATTGCAATTAAATTGGTAAGTACAATAATTTGCCGTAAAAAAGCAAAGATTGACGATTTCAATTGTAGTCATATATATGATTATTGAATTTTAATTAAACATAATAATGATAACTGGTAACCATTATATGTTTTAAAGATAATCATACAATTCAATCATAGTATGTTTCTCTTCAATTATGGTTACCACAACCATATTTTTTCTCTGCGTGTTGAGAGGCGAATTTGGAGAGCAATTACTCTCATGTTTCGAAACAGTTTATTGGTCGCCACACTAGACTATTTTAAAATCTCTCATATACAAGGACAAGCCAGGCAGAAGTCGAGTCCCAGAAGGCAACACTACAGCTGCCATTGGATAGATAACAGCCGAACTACTGGAAAAGGAATGCCAAAATTAAAGCTAACGAGTTGGCCGCCTTCAGCGTAGCCACAGGCAACCTTTATATGAAATAACTTTAAATAGTAAATGGCAGGCATTCATTTTTAATGATCGTTAAATTTATAAATTCTCCATTTTTTTCTACCCGTTACCAAAAAAATGGTGGGGGTATATTCATTTTGTCATTCCGTTTCTAACACATCGAAATATTCATTTTATACCCCATAAAGTATATATATTCTGAATCAGGGTTTGATTTGATGACGATCTAGGTATGTCCGTCCGTCTGTCCGTCTGTTGAAAGCACGATAGAGGTCGCACCGAAAAAGCTAGGGGGCTCAAATTTTGCCAGAATCTTTCTTATAGACAAGGTTTGTTTGGTATTGAAAATGGGCTAAATCGGAATATTAGGAAGAGAGTTATAGCTCGTAAAGCAAGAGTAGGTCGAAAAAACCGTGTCCTTCGCACATCGAATAAAATGGAATTGTGTCCAGACGCATTAACGTAGAGTCATGAAACTTCGAATATATATTTATCGAGTCAAAAGAATATTTTTTCCCGAAAATCGCTTAAATATATGAATTAGGAAAAGAGTTATCGATCAAAATGTACGAAAATTTATACCGCACAGTGTATTTTTCGGTATATTTAAAAACAAAAACGTCATAAAAGCAGCAAAATTAAATTTACGACTCTGAAATATTGCACACTTTGCTTTTTGGTGAGGCGCTTTTTTGTAACGGAAAATCAATGTGCCACGCCCACTTTTACGCCCACCTCCCATATAACGTTTTACCTAAAATTCGTATAATTTCTCTATAAATAAAGATTTTGGAATAATAAAGGGCTATATTGAAACACCTAAGTTGTACTGATTCGCAAAAACAACTTTGACACGCCTACTATAACGCCCACTTTTCACGTTATCTACCGTTAATGAAATTTAAAAGCTCATAAAACCGCTAAAATTAGAGGTATGGTGATAAAATTTTCTACATATATCCTTCTAATCAATGTTATTGTTGTGCCAAATAGTTTAAGTGACACGCCCACTTTAACGCCTACCTCCCATATAACGGTTTATCATAAATTCATTTAATTTCTCTATTCACAAAATTTTTGGGATAATAAAGGACTATATTGAAATATCTAAGTTGTATTTATTAGCAGAAACGTTATTTACACGCCTAATTTAACTCCCACTTTCACTAAAAGACTAAATTTACGCAAACATTACTGTCATATCGAAGTTATTAAGGGTGGTTAAATTTTTAGGCCGATGTTGATTTTAAATAAAACACAAATTATAAATAATATTTGTATGGTTCAATTATGTATTTTACAAAATATCGGCCAAATGGCCCCCCAATCCTTGGCGCCACTTCCCTATCTGATGGTCCAAATGCTCAATGACAATGTTGATGCTCAATTGTTGTGAATGATGATGAGTCGAGGTTGACTGCTCTTTTGCCACACTATCGGAGAAAACAGCAATGGTTCCCATTCATTGAACTAAGAATGCATTCACAGATTTTCTAACATTTTATACAGACCTGTTTTGCAGAAATTTAAATATTTTTTACAATTCTCCCGATTGTGGACGAAGAATTACGAAGTACATAAAATGCATTTTGATTTGAACGCCCATTTTTATAAAAAACCTGAATAACTTTAAAGCGTTGCTCATGTGCGT
This sequence comes from Phyto melanocephala, assembly GCA_941918925.1. Classification (NCBI taxonomy): domain Eukaryota; kingdom Metazoa; phylum Arthropoda; class Insecta; order Diptera; family Rhinophoridae; genus Phyto; species Phyto melanocephala. Next base: position 120,829,430 of record OW799233.1, on the reverse strand, counting down.
ATCTTTTCACGGATCAAATTGAGTAAGTTTGAGATTGAGCAATGTCAAATGAAATGCAGAAAACAAATGTAAAGACTAAGTGTAGTTCACCTTCAACATGGGCCCTTAAAATTTAACCACCCTCTACAAAGAAAGTGATACATATTTTATTATAAAGAGATTATTCCATAGCAATTAACAAAAAAAATAAATATTGTGCTTTAAATGTACACAAAACTGGTGGTGGGTATAAAAGATTCGGCACAGCCGAATATAGTGCTCCTACTTGTTATTCCTAATACCCTGTTCAGATAAATATTTTTAATTGTTGCAACTAAGTGTTGATTGAGCAATTAAAAAAGGTGTTCACACATACCCAATTTATCTTACTCCATTAGCATTTGATAGCTGTAAAAATACGATGTATTTATACCAAATCAAATAATGCCTTCCCTTCAGTTTTTTTCCTGTTCATAAAATATATCTACAATTATATTTATATATGTATATGTAAGTGTATATATGTATTTGAAATTATTTAAACATTTTATTAAAATCTCCATCAACTATTTTCCTACCGTTTGTTGTTTTACATAGTATAAGACTGAAATGGTTTAAAAACAACCTTCTATGCTTGTGATCATCAAATGTTTGCACAATTATTGAAGCTCAATATCTGTATTTCTTACTCCTCTTCTATTTTGTAAAAGTTCATCTTTAAAAACGGTGTTTTATTTTTAGCCAGTGAATATCACTAAAAATCTCATTACTTATTGAGTTATCATTTTTTTGTGGAACAGTCCCGTATGTATAAACAGTTAGTAAGTTTCATTTTATTTGAACAGTTAAACTAAACATGGTTTATATTACCAATTATTATATTAAATTTTTCTTTATATGTATAATGTTAGCTCACACATACGCACCTTAAAATGCTCATATGGAAATAAAAACTTAAATTTACAACAGAAAATACATCTGTTCTGCAAATATAAACCTCTTTATTGAATGAATTTTGATGAAACTTAAAAGGCTCAAATACGACCAGCTGCATTTTGCATATGTGATTGTGTGTATTTCTCTAAGTATCGGCAAATTAAAGTAGGTCAGGTCTTTTACAACAATTCGCCGTAAATCCAAAAAATAAAAAAATACACGGCAACCGAATAAACTCTTTTGTTCGGAATTAAATTTATACTCTTTACTGGACATCCAGTCGATTTAGTTTCAAATTTAAATGTCAAATAATGATGCTCCAATAGAAAATCACAACTAAGTGGTGAGTTTGCGCCTTCAAATAGGCAACATGTTGTTGTGTTATACAAATTGCTAAAGGTATGCTTTTAAAAATTCGGACTTATTTTATTAACAGTAAAACTTATTGACAAGCGTATTTATGTATACGTGTATGTGTATTTATTTAATCGCGTGCTTTTTTACAAATAAGAAATTTTTTTAATACAAAAGTACTAAACCAAGCAATACACAAATACATTTTCCAAAATCAGATTTTGTTTTTACAGGCTGGACATTAGTTTAGGTTCTGACTGTGTGTTTTTGAATTTCTCTCCATTAGTATTCCATAGTGTTAGCATTGTTTTAGACGTAAATATAATTTATGTTTTATAATTTTTAGTTTTTGGTTTTTCTTATATTTCTTTTATACAATTCATAAATATCCGTTTGAGTCTAATATAAATAAAATAAAACAACATCGCGTGTAAATGGCTTCTTCAACTTTTGTGCCGTTGATTAATATTATTTTTCTGAATTTTATAAAACTACACAAATTCATGTTTAACTATGTTTTTATTGTTTTTATTTTTCATGCTCACATATTGATTCCCTTTTTTTTTATTTCACACTTTACTGCCTGACGTTGAACACATAAGAAAAAGGCAATAGTTTTTAATAGCTGCCTAATTATGTGATTGAACAAACAAGAGATCCACAGTAGATTTAAGTGACTGTATAATAATATTGTGGTTAGTAGGAATAATTTTATACCTTTGAGACATAACACTGAACTTGGCTTTTTGGATTTTTTTACATGAAAATAGACTGTGATATTAGCATCTGCTAAGACTATGGTCTACACTTCAAATTTTTAATGAACTCATTAATAAAAAAAATCTTATTATGATAAAAGGCTATATAAAAGTTTGTCGCTTCAGTGGAATAAAATCCTTTTCGATAGAGGAATTTATTAAGCTAAGCCCATCTGTCTGTCTGTCTGTATGTATGTGAAAATTAACTTTTTTTAGCTTTTTTTTTCATAAAAAGTTTTTTTAGAAAAATTAAAACATTTAAACCTTCATTATATAGTTTTGATCCAGTTTTGTTACCCATATTTGCAGCGTTCGCATTAATGCTTGTAGGTAATATAGTTAATAAGTATTTCTATGCAGACTGCAGTTATACTCCTCACTTGCCCCCAGAAATAAAAAGATCTATTTGGTTTCCTATATGTCATATACTTTCTAATAAATAATTACTTTTTATATTGTAAACTTTTGTAAAACTTTTGCATATAACGATCACTTATTTAATTTTTTTACAATAGAAAATTTTAATCGGAATTCTTATCTTTAAATAATGATAAATCGAAAACAGACTTTTCTGCAGACAAACGGCTGGAAGTTTCATTATTTTGAAATTTTCTTTTTTTTTATAAATTATCAAAAACATATTTTAATTTTGGATTGTTGTTTGTTATTATTCTTCCGTGTATTCTTTTAAGAAGAGCTTATTCGAATTTATCACTTTATTTGCCATCCGTTTTTGAAATTTTTTGAGCATAAAAGCCTTTATCTGTTACCTTTACTGGGTTTAAAATAACTATTATTTTGTTAACTACTCGTATAGCATTTATTTGTAGTATCATATAATTATATTTAGTCATTTTAAATCTATTATTGCCTTTCAATAGGCATTTCCAATTTACAAAATCGTTTGCGCATAACAAGAAGTTTTTTTCATCTTCTTTTGTTCGTTTTTTTTCGAAAAAAAAGTTTCTGTTCTTTCCCTTTTAATATAATATATTTTTTCGAAACCTAATATATTGTTGGCGACTTTCGAAACATTTTTAAAGTTTTTATGACTTTTTAATAAGTAGTTTAATGTGAAATTTATCAGTGTTATCGCTATTTGCTTCAATAACCCAAAGCTCAACGAAACCATGTTTTTCTTTATAATCATCATCTGATGAAGATGATTCATCTTCACTTGCACAACTGAAAGCACCAAAAAAAAAAACATCAATAATTGCGAGATGAATTTTATATAAAAAAGATAGTTGCTACTTGGATACAATAATTTTTTCAATTTTCATTATTGTTTAAGTTCCGTCTGTTGTGAGGTCTTCTATTTTACTAGATACTTAACCGTTTGTTTAAAAGTTGACTGAAAATCACTGCCAAAATAATATATATTATATAAATAATCCATATTTAGAACAAATTGGGATTTCCGGAATTTTCGGGATCGGGATTTTCATCCCTTGCATCAACTGAAAGGACTTGATTAGTACACGCAAAGAAAAACCATGGTTACGACATGATCACGACTGTCATATTATTTTTTCTAAAACAATATTTGGTTGTCGAAAACAAGTAATAGTTATTTTTGTTTCATTTCATCATATATTTTGTCACGATAATCAAGCATTTGTTTGAATTGTATCATTTAATGATTACTTTTCGTAAAAATTTCAAAATGGTTATCATTTAAAAATAGTATGATTTAAAAAAATTAATTTGACAAAAATAATATTGTATTCAAAATCATTAAAAATTAAAAATAATCATTAAATAATGAGTGAGACAACAGTATGATTACAAATTAATCAAGCCATGATTTTTATACCCTTCACACAGTGAAAAAGGGTATATATAGGTTTGTCATTCCGTGTGAAATTTCTACAATTTTCATTTCCGACCCCATAAAGTATATATATTCTGAAAGCTTATGAATAGGGGAGTCGATTAAGCTCTGTCAGTCTGTCCGTCTGTCCGTCTGACCGTCTGACCGTCTGTCCGTGTGTATGTTGAAATCAACTTTTTGAAGCCGCCCGACATAGGTTGGACCCCGGTAAAGTATTAGAATATCAGAAATATTCGGGAGTAGATCGGTAATGAAAATCAGAAACATCGGTACATAAACAACTGAGATATGAGCAAAAACCCACGACCACCTCGATTTTTTTTTTCACAAAAACAACATTACAACAACAACATACATACAACATGGTTAGAGAAAACGTGGCATCGAATCCCAGCTGAGCCAAAAAAAATTTTTTTTATTATACCCTTCACACAGTGAAAAAGGGTATATATAGGTTTGTCATTCCGTGTGAAATTTCTACAATTTTCATTTCCGACCCCATAAAGTATATATTTTCTGAAAGCTTATGAATAGAGGAGTCGATTAAGCCCTGACCGTCTGTCCGTCTGTCCGTCTGACCGTCTGTCCGTGTGTATGTTGAAATCAACTTTTTGAAGCCCCCCGACATAGGTTGGACCCGGGTAAGGTATTAAAATATCAGAAATATTCGGGAGTAGATCGGTATTGAAAATCAGAAACATCGGTACATAAACAACTGAGATATGAGCAAAAACCCACGACCACCTCGATTTTCTTTTCATAAAAACAACATTACAACAACAACATACATACATACAAACGTGTATACTGGTTAGAGAAAACGTGGCATCGAATCCCAGCTGAGGCAAAAAAATTTTTTTTTACATATTTTTAAAATTTTTTTTTTTAATTTTTTTTTTATTTTTTTTTTATTTTTTATTTAATATATTATATATATTTTTATTATTTTTTTTTATTTTTTTTTTTTTAATTTTTTTTTTATTTTTTTTTTGTTTTATATATATTATATATGTATATAATAATTTTTTTTTTTAATTTTTTTTTTAAATTTTTTTTTTTTAAATTTTTTTTTTATTTTTTATTTTTTTTTAACATACATACGTGAATTTACTGTTATTGCATGACTACACGTTGTGAAGGGTATATAAGATTCGGCACGGCCGAATATAGCGCTTTTACTTGTTTTTTTTTAAATTTTTTTTTTAATTTTTTTTTTTAATTTTTTTTTATTTTTATTTTATTTTTTATTTAATATATTATTTATATTTTTATTATTTTTTTTTTAATTTTTTTTTGTTTTATATATATTATATACATAATAATTTTTTTTTTTATTTTTTTTTTTAATTTTTTTTTTAAATTTTTTTTAAAAATTTTTTTATATTTTTTTAAAAATTTTTTTTTTTTTTTTTTAACATACATACGTGAATTTATAATTTTACAATGGGACGTTTTCATATATGTATGTACGTATTTCATATGGGATGAATGGTGACACTGACTGTTATTGCATGACTACACGTTGTGAAGGGTATATAAGATTCGGCGCGGCCGAATATAGCGCTCTTACTTGTTTTAATAATAATTTGATTTCAATTGTTCTTCTTCTTGCTGAATAAATTTTTATTATTTTAAAAGTTTGAGATGTCAAAAAAAGAACAAATATTTTGAAAAATTAAAGAAAATTTAAAAATAAACGAGAAAATGTAAATAAATATTGGTAAAAAATTGCAATTAAATTGGTGAGTACAAGCAATATGTGTATGTTACAGCAAAAGACAATAATTTGCCGTAAAAAAGCAAAGATTGTCGATTACAATTGTAGTCATATATATGATTAATAATAATGATAACTGGTAACCATTATTATTTTAAACATAATCATACAATTCAATCATAGTATGTTGCTCTTCGATTATGGTTACCACAACCATATTTTTTCTTTGCGTGTAGAATAAAGTAAATTATGAAAAAGTTAGAATCCAATGTAGCGTGCGAATGCAAAAGGCGAATATATTCGTCAAATATAATAATTACAGCTTTACCCCCTTCAACCCTCTCCATTATAGTATCAAATGAGAGAGCTTGACGGGTAGAATACATTAAACAATGAAGAGGTTTAAATATAAGATGACGCTCTATCAATATAAGTTTCAAATGAAAATTCAAAATCATAAATAACGCCGGAAATAATTAGACAAAATGGCGTATAACTTTAAATTGGAAATCTATGCCAAGTTACGATGTGGTCACATAACCATGTACATGACGGTGAAGGGTATTATTAGATGAATAACGCATTCTTACTTGGTAATTTTCTAGGTCTTTAATAAAACCTCAAAACAATAAAACTTATTAAATTAATTAAACGTATTATTTAAAACGTAAATAACACAATTATTTCAATAACCAAATATTTTTAAGAATTAATTTATTCTGGGAAATACTAAAAGTCAAGATTGTTTTATGCAGCTGCATCAAATTTTTATGTATTCAGGATCATAATCAATGCACGCAAAGAAAAAATATGGTTGTGGTAACCATAATCGAAGAGCAACATACTATGATTGAATTGTATGATTATGTTTAAAATAATTATGGTTACCAGTTATCATTATTATGTTTAATTAAAGCATCAATCAATAATCATATATATGACTACAATTAAAATCGACAATCTTTGCTGTTTTACGGCAAATTATTGTATTTTGCTGTAACATACACATATTGATTGTACTTACCAATTTAATTGCAATTTTTTTCCAATATTTTTTTACATTTTCTCGTTTATTTTTAAATTTTCTTTAATTTTTCAAAATTTTTGTTCCTTTTTTTGACATCTCAAAATTTTAAAATAATAAAAATTTATTCAGCAAGAAGAAGAACAATTAAAATCAAATTATTATTAGAAAAAAATCATAGCTCGATTAATTTGTAATCATACTGTTGTCTCACTCATTATTTAATGATTATTTGTAATTTTTAATGCTTTTGAATATAATGTTATTTTTGTCAAATTAATTTTTTTAAATCATACTATTTTTAAATGATAACCATTTTGAAATTTTTACGAAAAGTAATCATTAAATGATACAATTCAAACAAATGCTTGATTTTAGTGACAAAATATATGATGAAATGGAACAAAAATAACTATTTCTTGATTTCGACAACAAAATATTGTTTTAGAAAAAATAATATGACCGTCGTGATCATGTCGTAACCATGGTTTTCCTTTGCGTGTGAATAAATAATAAAATAGTGAATTTTTTAGAAAAGTTTTAATTTCTGCCTGGAACACGTTATCAATAGTGGTGTCTTGTATTTGGGTTTTATTAAATCCTAAACAATGCGAACTTTTAACTCACAATAAATTTATCTAAAACTAAACAAATAATTGCTATAAATCTGTACTTCTATTTCCCTTGAATTATTCTTAAATCATACTTATTTTTATTCATCATTTAATTCTGTTTAGCCTCTAAGTTTACTACGTCCTTCCTTAATCCAACTTTATGGTTAATTTACTCAAAGGCAACATCTTTCTGTCGACTAAGAAAAGCTCTATCATGTTTATTTCATGGTTCCTTTATGTATTTCACATAAAATTTAGATTTACGACTTTTTATTTATTTCCTATTTTATAATCAAAACTTAATTTATATTACGGGTACACAACGTTCTCTGCTCTTTTTTTTCGCAAATAAATAATTTAATATTTATGGTTAAAAATATGTAGAACATGAAGAAGTATGTATGTATTTTGTAGTAATGAAGTACATACTAACAAAAAAATAAAACAAAGAGCAATAGTTTTTGTTTTTTTTTTTGTTGACTTTTAGTTGAAAATATTTCTATTTAGTTTTTTTTTCCTAACACCAAATTTGAGTTTGTATGTTAAAAATGAATAATAAGAAAGAAAATTGTGTCATAATAACAAAATGCAAACAAGATTGTTATCTTCAACATGGAAACATGAAAAGTTGGCGAAAAAAAATATAAATTATTAGAGATCACGATTTTAGTTCGAGTGGTTTTTTATTTTGTTCTTTACACTGGTATTATTAGAGAAAATATAATTTTGACTAATTTATTTATTTTATTTGCAATTTATGGTATAAATTTTAATATAAACACAGCCTTAACAAAACTAACTATAAAATACAATTGACTAACGTATTACGTAAACGCCCAGCAAATAGTTTCGAATATCTCACCTTGAAAGATTGCCAAATAAATTTAGTTTTTGAAAATTCGGTTTTAAATAAAAGCAAAAGAATTGTGGCATATCGATGGCTTAATATTAAAAAGGGCATATATCGATTTTTTCGAAATCAAATTTTTAAGCTCTTCTGAAAATCTATTTAAAAAAACAAATCACTCTTAAAAAAAATTTATTGAGCTGTAGTTTAAATTAAATTCTTTTACATTTTATTTGATTTATTCCTTCTTTTTCAAAGTAATAAAAAATAGAAATGAAAGATACAAAAGTTTCTTAAAGACAGTAAAACACTTTTTGTTCAAGAAAATATAAAAAAATTGTTTTCTTTAAAGTTGTATTAAATACAAACAATTCTAATAAATAATAAACAGTTTTTAATAATTGTTATATACAACTATAATTAAATATATATTTATTATATACTAGTATTTTACTTGTAGTGAAAATTCGAACAACATACTTAATAACATAATTAGTTTGAGCTTCGAAAAAGAAAGAACTTTTTTCCAATTGTACCAAAAACCTTTTCATTTCCTGCATTAAATTTATACTTTTAGAGTCTTATATTATTATTATATTTTTTGGAGTCTTGTTCACGTTTTACTTAATTGTAATTTTTTAATTTTGCTTATGTGTGTACTGAGCCTCTTTCAACACTGATCAACTAATAAACTGGAAATTAATGGAATTTAGTCATACGAAAGAGACGATAATTTTTCATGTCCACAAAATGCTTTAAAACGGTGTTGTCTGTGAATTTTTCCTAAAAACTATATATACCCGAACCTGATAATATCCTTTACCATAATGTACAAAGTTAAGCATAACCTAAATTTCATATACTTTTAATGTAATACACTATTTTGTTTTATTATTTCCGACGCCATCTTTAATATTAACTTTTTCATAATTTACTGTGTTCTACTGAACAAGCTTTCCCATTAGAAACCAATATTGAGTGTGTTAAAAGGGGTAAATTCTTATTACTAAATTTGACCCATATGTATATTTATATTATTACATATTTTAGTGTCGGCCTTCATGAATTTTAAATATTTTATTTATGTTATGTTTAGCTGCCGTCACAATGGACCGTAATGGTCTCTGAGTGAAGGTGTGAGGGTAACTTTGCACCAGCCTTACCTACCTACCTATGTTTAGCTGATCAAGTCCTTTCATCTGATACCCAAACTGACTCTCTGACTAAAAATATTAAACTTTAGGAAAAACATCGGAGAAGTGGTATTTTGGTACTTATATCTCAGCTACTTCCAAACAACTTTGTGAGTTTTTGTCTTCAAAACAATATTTTTAAGGAACCGACCTTTAATTATAATCACTAGTGTGGCAAAAGGAGAAACTTGTTATAAAGGGTCCGTCAAGTAACTTTTTTTTTTTTTAAATGCTATAAAAAAGTGTAGATTCGGCTGTGTGGCACGTAGCGCCGTCCTGTTGAAACCAAATGTTGCCAATATCCTCCTCTAAAATTTTTGTGAACAAAATTCCATTCAACATGGCCCTATAACGATCGCCATTGACTACGGCCATTCCTTGCTCATTTTCGAAGAATTAGAATTTAGAATTATGCCTCTGGACCAAAATCCACACCAAACAGTGACTCGTTTTGGGTCTATCGGCTTTTCAATGTATGCGTGCGGGTTTTCTGTGTCCCAAATGCGAGAATTTTGCTTGTTTACATATCCGCCAAGATCAAAATGATTTTTATCTGAAAAGATTATTATTTTTGGCAAAATCGGGCAAAGTAATGTCGCAATATTTCCCAGCGTTGCTCAAGCGTATACACAACCATATTCGTTCATCTGTCAAATCAGACATAAGCTAAGTGTTACCATTCACGAAATAAGCATTAGTTGAATAAAAAACGTTAGATGACGAACTCTTTATTTACATCTTTTCAAATAACTTGTGCCCATAATTTTTTTATCAACTTTTTCATAGTCTTTCACGAGATATGTCATATATTAAATAGTAACAGACATGCCTTTTAATTAACCAAAGACTAAAAATGTTTGACTTTTGTGGTGTAAATATATGGAAGCAATGGGAACAGTCGTCTTTATTTGTTTATATTTTAGAAATTTATTAGGTGGTTGGGATGAATTTTAAAAGCAATTCATTCCCGAACACACGGACAGAATGACAATTCTCAAACATTGCCAGCGAAAAAAGACATGCAATGGAAATAGTGAATGTATGAGTTCAGGGGAGTGAAGGGGTTTCAATTTAGATGAAACATGCATGATTTTTCAATAACGTGTCATTGGGGAGCATGTGTTTATATGAATTTCGAAACCAGCTACGATTTCATTATCACCACTCTTTATCGGTACACTCATATATAATTTGAAATTGTATTTATGTTACATTTCATTGAAATTAGAATTAGGGAATCATAGCGCTTATTTTAAAATACAACTTTGCTTTCAATAATTCCAGTCAAAGGATGGATATTGAAAACATAATAAAAATGTATTATGAATATAAATGAATATGTACATGTAGAAAAATGTCATTTGATAAGAGAAGGAAAAAAGGTTTTTCAAGATTCTAAAATAATTACAATTCAATTTAATTTAGAAAATGTTTTAGGAAATTAAAATAATAAATAGATAATAATAATGGATACATAAGCTTGAGCCAAAATAAAAATGATTCATAGTAAAACAATTAAATTATGATTGATTTAAAATTTTTCTCAATAGTGAGTTAAATTATTTATTAAAAAGACTACATTCAAAACACTGAGTGCCCACATGTTTTTAAAATATTAGCTGTAAAATTTTTGTTGATTAAAATTTTAGACGTGATTAAGGATTGTCTGCAGCATGTCAAAAACTCAAATAAAAAATAATTAATAATAAATGTAATATAATAAAAATTGCACCATTTTAAAATTATACACCAGACAAGCAAGAAGTATTTATTAAAATTGAATTAGAGATCAAACACATAATTCAATCTAATCAATAAAAGAGAAAGTAAATCTGAACAGATCACGTATTGAAACCTAAAAAAGCACTTAAACGTGGCTAATATATTATTAATATTTATGCAATGCAACGGTTAGCAGCTGTAAGTTTGCTACAAAAATAATTAAATTTAAAATTTTAATTATTCCGATAAAATACTAAAGTTTAACGACGAGTGTTGTTACTGCATAAATTTAAAATTATACAATTACACCAGATTTTAGATGATTATTAGGACAATAAAACAATCAATACTTGGTTCCTTATACGTTACTTAACACTACTTTTTCTTCAGATTTTTGTTACACAGACATCTTTTAATAAAGTCAGTCTGACAAAGATACTGGGGATTACAATTGACTGTGCGAAATCGTTTTTTAGTTTTAGAGAATACACCTGTAGTGGAGCAGGACTCAGTGAAGGAAGGGATGTCAATCGGAAGCAATGAAATTACTGGAAAGCAAAGATGGTCGAAAAAGGACCCGTAATAGTTGCTGTCTGCTTTGATATTCCTCCAACACCTTTCACCTGTGATGTCAAGCGTACTTAAAACTTCATCATTCCGTTTTAATATCTGCAATATTCATTTATCATAAAGTATATATATTTTAAAGGCTCCTGAAGTTGACTGAATAATGCTCATCTGTTAATGTGTTGCTTGAACTCAATCAACCTACATTTAATATCAATCTTTTGAAATACATCACAAGCGCTAAATTCTTATCTGAGATATGAACAAATAAACACGGCCGCCTTTTTTTCACATATTTTTACTATAATAATTGAAAACAAGTAAGAACACTATATTCGGCTGTGCCGAATCTTTTATACCCACCACCAATTTTGTGTACATTTAAAGCACAATATTTATTATTTTGTTAATCGCTATAGCATAATCTCTTTATAATAAAATATGTATCACTTCCTTTGTAGAGGGTGGTTAAATTTTAAGGGGCCATGTTTAAGGTGAACCACATTTAAACTTCAACTTTTTTCTTGTATTTCATTTGACATTTCTCAATCTCAGACTAACTCAATTTGAACCGTGGAAAGATACGCAATCGAGCAACGCTTTTAAATATTAAAAATTTTTATAAAAATGGGCGTTCAAATCAAAATGCATTTTGTGCACTTCGTGATTCGTTTGGTCAACATAATCGTTCGAATTCGTCCACAATCGTGAGAATTGTAAAAAATATTTAAATGTCTGCAAAGCAGGTCTGTATGAAATGTGAAAACATCAGTGAATGCCATCTTAGTTCGTTGAATGGGAAACATTGCTGTTTTTCACGATAACGTGGCAAAAGAGCAAGCAACCTCGACTCATCATCGTGCCCAACAATCGAGCATCAACAGTGTCATTGAAAATTTGGACTATCGGATCGTGGTGTGCCGCCTAGGTTGGGGGGCCATTTGGCCGATATTTTGTTCCAAACATAATTGAAGCATACAAATATTATCATTATAAAAATAAATGATAATAATTTCATAATAATTTTATTCAAAATCAACATAATCCCTTAAAATTAAACCACCCATTATAACTTCGGTATGCTATTAAAATGTTTTCGTAAATTTAGTCTTTCAATGAAAGTGGCCGTTAAAATACGCGTGTCAATAAAGTTTCTGCTAATAAACATAACTTAGATATTTCAATATAGTCCTTTAGTATTCCAAAATCTTTATTCATAGACAATTTACCTGAATTTAAGAGGAAGAAAGTGAATTAAAGGTTAAATTTTAAGGGCCACAGGGTGATTTAAAATATATATTCTCAGCATTTTTCTAAAACGGGAAATTTATTAGTAAGATTTTGTTTTTTAAACTTCTATAACATTTTGCTTTTAAAAGATTTTCAAACAAAATAAGTTTTGTATAATTTTAAAATTTGTTAGCCATTAGTACATGAAAATAAATTGTTTATAATGTTTAGATATAATTTTTTTTACTTAAGTCAAAATTTTCCTAAATTCCCATTTTTAATAGAGCATAACTTCAGGAGAACATAAGCATAAGTCGTTAGCATGCCATCTAGTAGTTGCTAGTAGAGTCATCTATCTTATCATCTTTATCTTATATTTAGCTACAGTACAATAAATGGCGCAGTGTAAGATGAATAAATGCTAATATATATGACTAATATATTTTTATAAAAATTTAAAGAAAAAAGTGTGCATGGTACATCTATTTTCCGTTATAACGAAGACTTTGACCAAAAAGCCATGTTTGCAAAATTTCAGAATCGTACATATATACACTGTGCGGTATATATTTTCGTACATTTTTATCTATAACTCTTTTCCTAATTCATAGATTTAAGAGATTTTCAGGGAAAAATATTCTTTTGACTCGATGAATATATATTCGAAGTTTCATGACTACGTGACACAATTCAAAAGTGAAAGTGGGCGTTATAGTAGGCGTGTCAAAGTTGTTTTTGCTAATGAGTACAACTTAGGTGTTTCAATATAGTCCTTTATTATTCCAAAATCTTTATTAATAGAGAAATTATATGAATTTTAGGTAAAACGTTATATGGGAGGTGGGCGTAAAAGTGGGCGTGGCAGCTTAATTTTTTGGCATAGTAATCAAATTGCATAGGGGGATAGACGTAGCAAAATTTATCATCATACCTCTAATTTTAGCGGTTTTATGAGCTTTTAAATTTCATTAACGGTAGATAACGTGAAAAGTGGGCGTTATAGTAGGCGTGTCATAGTTATTTTTGCGAATAAGTACAACTGAGGTGTTTCAATATAGGCCTTTATTATTCCAAAATCTTTATTAATAGAGAAATTATATGAATTTATTTAAAACGTTATATGGAGGTGGGCGTGAAAGTAGGCGTGGCACATTGATTTGCCGTTACAAGAAAGCGTGTTACCAAAAAGCAAAGTGTGCAAAATTTGAGGGTCGTACATCCAATTTTGTTGCTTTTATGACGTTTTTGTTTTTAAATATACCGAAAAATACACTGTGCAGTATAAATTTTCGTAAATTTTGATCGATAACTCCTCTCCTGATGCATAGATTGAGACAATTTTCAGGGGAAAATATTGCTTTTACCCAGGAAATATATATTTGAAGTTTCATGAGTCTACGTTAAGGCGTTTGGACACAATTCCATTTTATTCGATGTTCGAAGGACACGGTTTTTTCGACCTACTCTTGCTTTTCGAGCTATAACTCTCTTCCTAATATTCCGATTTAGCCCATTTTCAATACCAAACAAACCTTGTCTATAAGAAAGATTCTGGCAAAATTTGAGCCCCCTAGCTTTTTCGGTGCGACCTCTATCGTGCTTTCAACAGACGGACAGACGGACAGACGGACAGACGGACAGACGAACAGACGGACGGACATAGCTAGATCGTCATAAAATCAAACCCCGATTCAGAATATATATACTTTATGGGGTCTAAAATGGATATTTCGATGTGTTACAAACGGAATGACAAAATGAATATACCCCCACCATTTTTTTGGTGGCGGGTATAAAAATTGCAGGTCGTCGCCTTAAAAATATTTGCTGAAAATAATTAACAAACCGGTTGTTAGTTTGTTAAAGCCTTTTACGAAACTGGGCGTTCAAATCAAAGGAACATTAACGATAATGAACCACAATTATGTCATTAAAAACTATATAGGCTAGAGGAGTCCATTGAAGCGGTGGCGAGCATTTGGTCTATATTTTGTATGACACTTAATTGTCATAGATTCATAGTTGTGATTATGCTGCGTTACATGAATCAACTTCTACTGTGCAATGCAATGGGACTGGCTGTGTAAAAGCTACTGAATAACGTCATCGAGGCCAAGATAATTAAGGAAAAAGAGAGAGGATGTCTTGATTATTCCGCGTACTCTGATTATTCCAACAGATTTCCTATTCGATTTAAAGCATCTACCATTTCCAGTGCGTCTGGCCTCTGCGATGACTATAAAATAAATAAATAAAATAAATGGCAAAGTGGTCAGTGATTAAAAGTTTGCGGAATTAACTTGGAGTTTCCTGTTTTTCGCATGGACAATTACACTAGTCGGAAAACTATCATGTTTATTGTATTTTTAATACAACTTTTAAAATTTTTACATAAAATTTAATTAAACTTATATTTGGGCTATAAGTTGAATGCGATACGGAGGAAATATCTGGGAAAAGGTAGTTATTTGATACTAGGGGAATGCGTTTTCAAATCTAGCTACGATTTCATCACCAACACTCTTTGGATCAGAACCACAAGTGTTGTGTGTAAATATCAACTATTTATCTCAGTATTTTATTGAAAATTTAGACAAAGAACTATTTATTATACCCTTCACCTGTGGTGCACAAGGGTATATATAGCTTTGTCATTCCGTTTGTAATTTCTACAATTTTCATTTCCGACCCCATAAAGTATATATTTTCTGAAAGCTTATAAATAGAGGAGTCGATTAAGCCCTGACCGTCTGTCCGTCTGTCCGTCTGCCCGTCTGTCCGTGTGTTGGTTGAAATCAACTTTTAGAAGCAACTATATGTTCCTCAGATCTGTATATGGTATCAATCTCTTGGAAATATCCAGGAATGAATCGCTATTGAAATTCAGCACAATCGCCCCATAACTTTCTGAGATATGAGCAAAAAACCACGACGACCTCGTTTTTTTTCACAATTACAACAACAACATACATACATGTAAAAAAAAAATATTAAAAATAAGAAAAAAATAATAAAAAACACTAAAAAAAAAATTTAAAAAAAATTTTAAAAAAAAAATTAAAAAAATTTTTTAAAAATTTTTCTAAAAAAATTTTTTAAAAAAATTTTAAAAAAATATAAAAGAAATAATAAAATATAAATAATATATTAAATAAAATAAAATAAAATTTTTTTGGCTCAGCTGGGATTCGATGCCACATTTATTCTAACGTGTACGTATGCACGTATTTTATATGGGATGAATGGTGATACAAACAATTGTTATTGCATGACTACACGTTGTGAAGGGTATATAAGATTCGGCACGGCCGAATATAGCACTGTTACTTGTTCTAATTGATTTAATGTCTTTCATATATCAATGAGTTAGTACAATATTTAACAACTCCTGGTTTCCTGTATTCTTTTCGCGTGTCATTATATCTGTAGCAATAAGAAAAAACTGCTTATGTATTTTTAATAGTTTTTCAGGAAAGTACTTTTAAATATTTGAATTGAATTTTAAAAATTTATTCCCTTTGAGATAAAGACTATTATATATGAATTCTGCGCTACATAAATTAAAGTGCATATTCAGTTTCGTATATCTATCGAAATTATAAGTTAAAAAACGTTATATTTCGAAATAATATATATTGTAGAGATGTTCAAAATATTTTAAAATTTCCCAAATTATTAATTATTTAATTATTATTTAATTTTAACTTATGTCTACTTAAACGGGTTTTCCTCTGAGCACAGATATATTTACACATCGCAGAAGAGGTAAAAAAAATTAATTGTTTATGACTCTGTTGTATTTTAAACAGACCGGGTTATCTATGTAGTATCAAAATAAATATCATATCTAAGCGAATAATCCGTATTATTAAGGAAAAAACATTCTTCGAAAAATGTTATCAAAATATATCAGAACTCTGATTTTATTTGTGAATAATATATAACCATAAAAATTTGTTACTTGCTATTCTTAACCTTTCGGTGCCCTTAAAATAATAATCTTATTTGTAATTTCTACAAGTACAGTCCCCCTATTTAAATTTTTATCTATTTGCTTTGTCTTACTTAAATAAAAGTCAAGTTGAGGGTTTTTTTATTTTTCAAAAATTATTTAGTAAATACATACAAATGTATAAAATATAATTTACACATTCAAACTCAAATAGCTTACTGAGCACGAATAAATAATTGTATTATTATTTTTGTTGTCCTTGGTTCTTAAGTTTTTATTCATAAAAATTTGCATTTTTCTAATTTTATTTTGTTTTTTTTTTCATTATTTAATTAGTTAGATGTATGCGTGTAAACACTTTTACGTTGTATTGTAATTAAAAATTTGATTTGCTTATTATTTTGCACACCCATATAGCAACTCTTTTACTCTAAACACTTATAAACACACATATATGTTTGTGTATATTTTTAGGTAAATTTTTATTAAAACAAATTCAAATTTATTTATTTAATTTATTGACACTGAAATGGTGTTCCATAAGATGTAATTTAATTTTTGTATACCATTAGCCTGTTGGCCAATATCGAACAAAAACTTGTCACTCAAATTTAAGCACAGATCCAGGTGGAGGGAAAAAATGTTTAGCTGGCTGTGTCACTAGAATTTCAGCAACACTGTTGGCATTAAGTTCAAGAGTGTTTTTTGTGTATATATTTAGGTATGTTAACAAAAACTATACAAAGGCAGTAAAATCACATTTGCAACTAGATTACGATCGAATGGATCGACCGCAAAACATGCTAGTATATGAATAAGAGTAACGTTACTGACTGACTAACTGACTGATTCATCGTCACACAGCCCAAGCGCTAAAATTAGAGACATGAAATTTGGTCAGTGGGCTCTCCTGAAAAAGGATTCTTGGAAATTAAAATACTAAGGTGGTAAAAAAGGAAAAGAACGGGTAAAATCGGTAACGTTATATCTGCTAAACTAAGAATGATACAGATTAACTTGAAAATATATTGTAATCCACTCAAAAATAAAGCTGTACTTTTGTAATTCTCAACACCTAAGGGGCAAAAACTATATTTTAAACAAATGTAATTGCATTAGTTATTCCGAGAAAACTTTTAATAGAGCGCTGGCACTTTTTTCAAATTCGCATTTATAAGGGATAAAAATTTGGTATTTTTTCAGTTTCCCACATGTTACAATATACAATAGGACATGAATTCATTATAATTATCGCTTAGTAAAATATGGAAAATTATTTAAGTGAAATTTTCAGGGGACAATGGACTAGTCAGCAGTGTTCTGTTCTGCTAGTTTCGAGGTTGCGGGTTCGATTCCCGCTGGAGACTCTAGACTTGTCTGCTTCCTATCTATTCTATTCTTACTTTTCTATTCAGGTATCAAAAAGGGATCAATATAATGGACCCAAGTGAGCTGCACAGCAGCTGCCTGTTCTACCTAACCTAACCTTCAGGGGGCAAAAAACGTATCAAAAGGTGAAAATACTTGAATATATCCATAATTCCTAATTACCGGGAAAATTTGAATAAATTTAAAATATAAATTTCATCCAACATAAAAAATTGTCTAATTTAAAAAACTCATCTAAATAGATTGGTACTTTAAACAGCATATTAATTTTTATTCAAAAAAGAGTATATTTATTTATTTTTTCATGTCTTTTATTGTTTATAGATATTCAAACATTTGAAACTATAAATTTCTACAGTGATATGGAAGACTTCATAAGGAACTTATTCTCTTTTTTATAGAACTCTTGGTATTTTCTTAGTTTGTGAATATATAATTTTAAAATTAGCCATTTTTTATACAGATTGAGGTTGGAAATTAAGTGGGCGACCCATATCAATAGTACTTTTTTATATTTTTTTGGTACTTTTTATATTTTCCATATTAATAAAACTACAATTTTGAAATTAGGGATTATTGTTTTAACTTGAGACTAAAAATGCTATGGGCGACGAAAAAGGCATTTTTTTTTAATTTCTATGTTTCTGAAGATAAAATTTTGAAATTAGTAATGTTGTAGAAACTTCCTCCCCTTTGTCGGAAGCACGCCGCAATCCAA
Source organism: Phyto melanocephala (assembly GCA_941918925.1). Classification (NCBI taxonomy): domain Eukaryota; kingdom Metazoa; phylum Arthropoda; class Insecta; order Diptera; family Rhinophoridae; genus Phyto; species Phyto melanocephala. The sequence goes on along the minus strand of OW799233.1, from coordinate 120,810,596 downwards.
ACCGGCTAATATCAACGTCATCACCAACCTTACATGAAGTACAAAAAACCCTGGAGAATCTGAAGAACCAAAAAGCTTCCGGTAGTGACGACATTCCAGGTGAACTCCTAAAATATGGTGCAACAATACTTGCCAAATCCTTAACCCCAATTATAAGCGAAGCATGGGATACAAATTGTATACCTCGTTCTTGAAAGGAAGGTGTAGTAATAACTGTCCCCAAAAAGGGTGACTTAACGTCATGCAAAAACTGGAGAGGTATTACTCTACAGAACGCAATATGTAAAGTAATGTCGCTTTTAATTTTGGGAAGAATAATGCCGGTGGTGGAACCTCTTCTCCCCAAAGAACAAGCTGGATTTAGACCAAACCGCTCTTGTGCGGATCATATTAACACACTACGTATCATCATTGAGCAATCTGTTGAACATAATTCACAACTGTATCTTCTTTTTGTGGACTTGGAGCGTGCATTCGATACACTGTCTAGGAACGCTCTATGGAATGCATTGGCTCTTAAGGGTATTCCTGAAAAGATAATCAATCTTATTAAGGAACTTTACAATGACTCAACTTGCGTTGTGCGTTTTAACGGTCAGGATAGCCAACCTTTCCAAACAAACCGTAGTGTTAAGCAAGGCTGTGTCTTATCACCAACTCTATTTCTAATTCTCCTAGATTGTGTCATGCAAAAGACCAATTTAGATTCACTGCGTGGGATCCGATGGAACTTGAACGAATTCCTTAATGATATTGACTATTTATGCCGATGATTTGTGTTTAATGGCACACCGTTTTTCTGATATAGAAGACAAACTCAAAGTTCTCACACAAAATGCAAGTGCGGTTGGTTTAAGAATCAATGTCAAAAAGACAAAACTGCTAAGGATCGGTAACACTTTAAATACTCCCTTAACATTGAATGGTGAAAATATCGAAGATGTTGAGTCCTTCTGCTACCTCGGAAGCATTCTTACAAGCGACGGTGGCTCAGAAAATGACATCAATAATAGAATTAATAAAGCTAGAGTTGCATTTCATAGTCTATTAAAAGTATGGAGATCAAAAAATATTTCTAGAAAAACTAAAATCCGTATATTTCAATGCAGTGTTATGTCAATATTATTGTATGGCTGTACCACTTGGGGTACTTCACAACAACAAATAAGAAAACTTCAAGCATTTGTTAACCGTTGTCTAAAGATAATTCTTGGAATATTTTGGCCCAACTGGGTAACAAACGAGCAACTACTCACGCTATCCAACTGTCAACCAGTAGCAGCAGAAATTTGCAAACGTAAATGGTCCTGGATAGGCCATATACTTCGGAGACAAAGAGATGATATTGCTAGATCTGCCCTAGACTGGAATCCCCAAGGTCAACGCCGAGTCGGTCGACCTCGTAATACCTGGCAACGAACTACTCAACGTGAATGTGAAATAGTCAACATAACATGGAACCAAGCCAAAGCACTGGCCGAAAATCGCAATAGATGGAAAGAATTCGTTGACGCCCTATGTTCAACAAAATGAACTTTCGTATAATTATTTAATCATTACTTTTTTATTTCTTTGTAGTGATTAATATTTATTATGAATAAAGGCTTAAATATAAATATAATATAGTATCAACTTAACCGAGGTGAGATTGAAAATGTTATGGGTACTTTTTCGCATTTCTGTGGTACATTTAAAATTTTCTACGTTTATGAAGTTAAAATTTCGAAATTACAATCTTTTGTTCCAAGTTTACATTAAAAATATGTTGGGCAACCAACCACGACGTTTTTCATATTTTAATTGCACTTTTTATATTTTCGACGTTTCTGAAGCTAGAATTCTGAAATAAGTGATCATTGTTCCGAGGTTGGATTGAAAATGTGTGAGCGACCAAAAATTTTGTTTTTCGCATTTTCATGATACTTTTTGCATTTTCTACGTTAATGAAGGTAGAATTTTAAAATTAGGGACTTTTGATCCAAGTTGCAATTGAAATTATATTGGATAACCAATATGTACTTTTTGGGATTTTAATTGTACCTTTTTGTATCTTTAACTCTTTTGAAGATATAATTTTAAAATTAGAGACTATTGAACCGAGGTGAGATTTAAAATATTTTGGGCTACCAAAAAAATACTTTTAAAATTTTTATGGTATTTAGTATATTTTGAATTTTTGAGTATATAAACATAAAATTCTGAAAGAAGGCACATTTAATCCAAGTTGAGTTTAATTTTTATAGTCATTTTTGCATATTCTATATATACAATTGTTTGTATCACCATTCATCTCATATAAAATACGTACATACATGTAAAAAACATACAAAAAAAAAATTACAAAATAAATATATTAAAAATAAAAAAAAAATAATAAAAAAAATTACCAAAAAAAAAAATTCAAAAAAAATGAAAAAAGTTTAAGAAAATAAAAATAATAAAATATAAATAATACATTAAATAAAATAAAATTCTTTTGGCTCAGCTGGAATTCGATGCCACGTTTACTTTAACCAGTATGTATGTAGGTTGTTGTTGTAATTGTGAAAAAAACGAGGTGGTCGTGGTTTTTTGCTCATATCTCAGAAAGTTATTAGGCGATAGTGCTGAATTTCAGTAGCGATTCATTCCAGGATATTTCAAGAGATTGATACCATATACAGATCTGAGGAAGATAAAGTTGCTTCTAAAAGTTGATTTCAACCAACACACGGACAGACGGTCGGGTCTTAATCGACTCCTTTATTCATAAGCTTTCAGAAAATATATACTTTATGGGGTCGGAAATGAAAATTGTAGAAATTACAAACGGAATGACAAAATAATATTAAAACAAATAAATATTAAAAAAAAATTAAGTATTAAATAAATAGTAAGACTGCGTTAGCGAAGTAATATTATACTGGTAATTAATTCAATTCTGGTAAAGGTTATTGTTCAAAGAAGATAATTTAACGATTGTATTTCATTATAAAATTAAATGATAATATTTTTTGGCATTTCGGTTGCAAAGAAAATTGTATCTTTCAAATTATTTTATAATAAATGTGATTTAAAACCACAATCAAATGTGATTAAAAATAATATAATTAAAAATAACAAAATAGTAGCTTAGAACAGTTTCCCTTTAATTTTTTACTGTGAATATTTTTTTACTTGCTCAATCATGCTTTAATCATTTTATTGGTTCTGTTTTAAAATAATTTAACTTTTTATCCTTTTTTTTCTGTTGTTGTACTCATGAATATCAAAATAAAAATCTATTTGTTACATTTGTATCGTTCTATTTTATTTATCTATATTTGTCATCGAAAAAGTGATAGAGAGTATCATCAGCAATATCGAAAACTGTATAGAGTCGTTATTAATATTGATAAATGTATCATCATATGTTTGCCCAATTTATTTGACGGTCCACCCTTTTTTATTTCAATTGATATTTTTTTTTTTTCATTTAAAGTTAGTGTGGGTGAGCTAAAAGTCTTTGCGTTTGTAATAAAAGCCGCCTTTTGTTTGTAAAATAAAAGTAACGTAATAACAACAACAACTGAAATATCATTTTTAAGTGAATCGCACTTTGATAACTGTTAGCCACCCATGAATGTGGATTTAGGCTTAAATATACAATATTTATTGATGTGCAGCGATTGACTATTGAAAAAAAAAAACAAAACCGAACTAGAAAAAAACATATAAAATTTGAAAGATGTACTACTCGTACTACATGTAAATTTTTTTTTGTATTCTGGACTTCATAAAAACCATGCTTCAATTTATGTTTATAATTATATTTTTATTGAAAGCCACATTCGATTTTTTTTTATTTTTATGGTAAAAATTTAAAAGTAAATTTTTAATCACAAGTTTTGTTTTTTGTTACGTTTTGCATAACAAAGTCGTTTTATTTTTTAAAGCGTTTAGTACTCTACACTTCAAAGAGTTTCAAAAGTGTTTTTCCACAAATTTGTTTTTAATTTTTTTTATGTATTTCAGACCTTATTTACAAAATAAATAATAAAAAAAAATTGCGATTAATCATGATCGCATTAATGATAACGCATCAAAATGTTTTTTGTGGCTTAAACGATAGTTAAATTTTTAGCCCTTTTATATTTACACTTTGTTTATTCGAGAAAAGTTGCATCTTTATATAAACCTTCAATCTATACTTGTCAATCATAATATTTTTTTTGTATTCCAACCAGTTTGAATGTATGTCCCTTCTACCTTAGACATTTATGAACTGGTCTTTCCCTTTCGTGGCTTCTTCGCGGGTTTCGCTGCTTGGTTTTCATATCGGTGACGTACTTAGTTACATTTACGCTTTGTTTTTCATGTATTGGAATTTGATCTCTTATTGCCATAATATACTGTTTGATATACATATTTTGTGGTTAATTAATTCGAAGAATCAGAATTGGCAGCTTTCTATGTTTATTTTTACCACAAAATTAAAAATGGTTGTTACCATTTATATATTTGGTATGCCTCTGAGATACTCATGAAAAAATTTTGAACAAATTGGTCACTAATCGGCAAAGTTATAAGCAACAATTTTTTTTAAAAATATATATAAATATTTTTAAATATATCAAAATATTTTAAATTCCTAAATAATTTTCGAACTCGTTTAAGATACCAAATTATACGCTGTGATCTCAGAAATATTTTCTAAGAAAAACTAATAAATCGGTTTGAAATCAACTGAGATATAAGCACCAAAGTACAACAGCTTTGGAGTTTTTCCTAAGATTTACAAACGAAAATAGATATTTTTCAGTTTTTATACACCCAAGGGCTTTCTATACTGAAAGGGCTTGAGCATTAAAATATAGTTAGATATGAAAAGAAAAAAATTCAAGATGGCGTACTAGATTAAATGGCGAATATATGCGTAAAATATAGTAGTTACGACTTTGTCCCATTTAACCACCACAATATTAGTATCAACAAGTAAGAGTGCTATATTCGGCCGTGCATTAACAATTATTTGTATAACCATTCATTTCATTAATATGAAAGACGTACATACATATAACAAAGATACATGTATAAAAACATCCCATTGTAAAGTTATAAATTGATCCTACGTATGTATGTTTAAAAAAAGAAAAAAATACAAAGAGAATTAAAAAAATATATAAAAAAAATTAATATATAAAATAAAAATAAAAAATGGTTTTGGCTCAGCTGGGATTCGATGTATAAAATAAAAAAAGTCGATTTCAACATACACACGGACAGACGGACAGACTGACAGAGCTTAATCGACTCCCCTATGCATAAGCTTTCAGAAAATATATACTTTATGGGGTCGAAAATTGTAGAAATTTCACACGGAAGGACAAACCTATGTATACCCATTTTTTCACTGTGTGAAGGGTATAAAAAAATTTTTTTCAAATATTAAAAAAAAAAAAATTTTAAAAAAATTAAAAAAAATATAAATAAAAAAAAATAATAAAAATATAAATAATATATATAAAATAAGAAGAACAATTTTTTTGGCTCAGCTGAAATTTGATGCCACGTTTACTCCAACCTGTATATATATGTATGTTGTTGTAATTGTAAAAAAACGAGGTGGTCGTGGTTTTTTGCTCATATCTCAGAAAGTTATGGAGCGATTGTGCTGAATTTCAATAGCGATTCATACCCGGATATTTCCAAAAGATTGATACCATACTCAGATCTGAGGAACATATAGTTGCTTCTAAAAGTTGATTTCAACCAACACGGACAGACGGACAGACGGTCAGGGCTTAATCATAAGCTTTCAGAAAATATATACTTTATGTGGTCGGAAATGAAAATTGTAGAAATTACAAACGGAATGACAAACCTATATATACCCTTTTTCACTGTGTGAAGGGTATAATAACAATAAAATCTGGCCCTATACTATTTCATATTACCCACTACCATCATGACATCTAGCATTTCTAATAAATAACTGTTAAACAGTTAACCTTAAAACTAAGCATAGACATGCGTATATAACAGTTTTAAATAAATTATGTACATACTTTTTTGGTTTGTGTCACTGATAACTACCTTAGTAACGCCAACAACCTCATTGCTATGCTAATCGGTTTTAAACCGTTTCATTGTTATATTTTCGGAGAAAACCACACAGATGCATGTAATTATCTTAATTTCACTTTGTTATAAAAGTATAACACTAAAAAAAGTTTTTGGGTAAATTAATTGTGTTTGACATAATTATTTACACGATATTTCTGCTTGAGAAATGATTTTTTTGAATTCTCTTACCTACAACTTTTAAGTTGTTAAAAAATTATGTCAATTGTTTATAATTTTATGAAACAATTCGCATGTAAATGTTATGTTTTGCAAACAAAAATTTAACGAATAACATATCATTATGTGTACATATTGTGTATTTTAAATTTGTTTTTGTTGGTTTCAGTTTTTGCTTAGTTTTTGTGATTTTCTTATGATTTATTGTAACTAGGGTGATCGATTATTCGACTTTTTTAAGAAACCGGTTTTCAAATAGTTTGAAATTTAAAAAAAAAACCGGTTGATATTTTGAAAATTGAGGAAAAACCGGATAACCGGTTTGAATATATAAAATATAATTCCTTAAAAAAAAAATTTAAAAAATATATTAAAAAATAAAATAATATAAAAATAATAATAAAAATTATATCTAAACATGAAATTTTTACAGTTTATATACGTTTGGCTGCACAATTACTAATTTGGTTTTAATTAGTTGAATTTAAGGACAAAATGTACTCTTAACAAGTAAAATAAATAAATAAATACAATAAATTAATACATAAATAAATAAGACTTTTTATAAGGCTGTTATTAATTTTTTGTATGTCGTTATGTAAATTTTTTTTAATGTTAAATAGATCTTTTAAACTAATATGCACTAACGTATTTTGTTTGAAATGATTTCTGTAATTTGAAATACATTTTAAAGGCTAGAGAGAAAATCTTTAAAATTTCATTTTAAAAATTCTTTCTTATACCCCTGACAGACATACAAATATAGGCATAAACAAGTTTGTTCGATGGTTGAATTGAAATTTAAGTTGACAGACACTCAATGACATTAATTACAATTAGGATCTGGAAGCAGGGGTTATTGGTTTTTCGTTATTGTAACTACACTTTTAACCTAAAAGTGATCGATCAGCTAAGTTTATTCTTCAATTACCTATAACTTTTAACGTTAGGTTTATATCCTATAAAAAATAATATTTAAGCTTATTTATTTTTCTTATTTTACATATGCTTTTTAAACAACAAATAAATTTCTTACAATATTATGGAAGAATATTTAGTAGTTTTTATTTTCTGATTTTTGAAAACTATTAGCGTACTAAATTTACTATGGTACGATAGGTTACAAAGACATATGAAAATAAACTTAAAAATATAAAAAACCGGCTTTTTCGGATAAAAAAACCGGTGTATTCGATATTCGAAAAATCAACATTTAGAAAAAACCGCCAGCTGAAAGAGGAAAAAACCGGGTTTTCCACCGGTTGTAAAACCGAGTCGATCACCCTAATTGTAACGCTATTAAAATCAAACTCCACATTTTTAACTTAAGACAAATTCCGATACACCTTTAATAAATTTTGTGCGATATCGGAAAATAAACAAATAAATGCTTAAGTAAGTGCGCAAACAATAAAAAATTTTACGACACCACAACAGAGAAAAGAAAAAAATTAATTGGTAATTTAAATGTAACAAATTTTTAAAATTTTATTTTTTTTTTCGGTTTTGTTTTTTGTGTAAATTTTTTATTATATTTTAACTGTCATATTGTAATGAATAGTTACGAGCTGCATGTCTTTGCATAATTTTAATTTAATATGCTTTTGCAATTTTAGAAAAATATATTCACGACTCGAATTTTAAATATGTTAAACTAATTACATTTTATATTGTACTCATGCTAATAATATTTACATACGAATATACAAATTTGTGTCTTACCTTGTTAATTTAGAACATTTTTGTGATAACAGTTGTTTTTCTACTGTATTTTAGCAACAATTTGGGTGAAGGTCTTTTGATGTCTTACCGTGTGTAAATAATTTATTTTAAATAAATACTTATATGTTTTTATCAAATATACTGTCTTATTTAATTAATAATGGTGCCAAGTTATTTTAACATGGATCAGATGTAACCTTCTCTTATCTGACATTATTAGTTACAAAAAAAACCCCTTGAATTTGTATTAATGATGAAATATTAATTTTATGTTTATCTAAGCTGAAACTTCTACTTAAAGGTGTTATAACTACGATTTTAACAATTAGTGTGACCTACTTGTGATTCATCTGTCAGAAGTCTACTTAAGTATGGAAAATACTTACTTCGGAAATGTTTCAACATTGCAACCATTTAAAAATGTAGGTCGAGGTCAAGAACACCTTTATCCATTCCATACTCACATATCTACGCATTGCATATCGCAGAGCTTATTAGTAATTTTCTAATAATTAAAAAAAAGTTTCTAAACATTTTTAAAAATTAAGAATTCTTTCATTACATTCTGAGAGTGAAAATTTTTGCAATGAAAATGAGAAAACCCCTGGAATTTTTTTTTTTTTTAAATAAATATTTTTAAAAAATTCGCAAATTGCCCAACTGTCCTGAATGTACTTTTTTATTGAATAATGTTATCAGAACTAGGATTGTATTTAGAATAATAGCGATCAATTTGCAGGAAAATTTTTAAAGTAAGTATGTATGTACCAGATATCTGCAACGAATACTAATGAAGGAAGTCAACTTGAATCATTATGTATTATTTCGTTGATTTATACGCATTCAAACTTATTGAAAAGTCTTCACTACTTATACGCACTTTAAAATGAAAGGTACTTACAGTACTCATATTCATTAACACGTATGACTTAGTTGATTGCCAGCGTTGTCAACTCGGTGATTTTATCACCGTTTTTGGTGATTTTTAACATTTTGGAAGCGAAAAAATTGCGAGTTAGTGCTTGGTGATTTTTTTTTTAAGTTTTTAGTGCTTCTATTTTTATTTCGGTGACACCAAATACTAAATTTGAAAATAATTTTTTTAATTGAAAACAATTTTTGTAAGGGTAAATATCTTTAATTACCCTTACGTATTTTGTATCTTAACAAAGCTAAAAAATATTTACTCATTGTAAAATGATATTATGTTGATAATACTTTCAGCTTATGATACTAAAACTAATAATTAAGAAGATTATAAGGATTGATAGTATACAATGTTTCTGTTATTTGAGTGTTTTGCTTGTTTATTATTAATTGTAACTTATTTCCGATACTGGTTTGTTGATATCCTGTATGGTTTATGAGACATAAACCACCTACTTTTTATAAAATGAAATTGTTACGAGAATTTATTTTGTAAGTAAAGTTTCAAGTTGATCAAACCTTGGTGAAAATAAAAAAAGAGAAATTAATATGCAAATACTTTTCATTTTAAAATTTTTTAGAGCACAAATTGACACCCTGATAAGGTTAATATTTGCATTGATAGTACATTTGGATGTTTTGGCCTAATAATATAAAGAACAGAATATCTTTAGACTTGTATTTCGATTATCGATATCAATCAAAACTCCAGTCTTATTGCCATTTGTAAAATAATTTATTTTAGGGGGCAACTGGCATCTAAAAGCTTTAATTTTTTTTAAGTAATGATTATATTAGCAAATGTAAAGTTAAATTTGTACACATTTTAAACTCAGTGATTTTTTATGAAAATTACGCGCTTTTTTAGGGGTTTAGGTGCTTTTTGAAATTTTAAAGTTGACAACGCTGTTGATTGCTATTGTCGCTCATGCAAAATAAAAAGACGACCAAGAGCACGTATGACTCGGGTAGTCATTATGAAGTTGTGTGTTTTAACTAGGCTTGCCAGATAACAATTTGGCATTCACCATAATAATTGTGGATTGTTAAAAAAAATAGACAATTTAAATTTAACAAAATAATACAAAAACAACAAGCAAAAATAAAGTGCTTGCTTTGATGTCTGTTTAAAACGCAGTTTTTTAACTTGCTGCAAAAAATTTAAACATGAAAATAAAACACACAATATAATTGTTATTGTTTACCTCTTACCATAGAAGCCAACCAAAACTTAGCCTAAAGGCCATAATCAGTTGCATTTATTTAAAAATTAAATAGTGATACTTGCAAAAATTGTATATTACACATTGTAACATTGCAAATTTTCTGGCGGCCAAAAAATATCTTGCACACTCCGACCTGGCAACATTGTTTATTCTTCATACAAATAAGAGATATTTATATTTTTGTTGTTGAGTTAACTTGCATCATTCTATGAAGATAAGTAGTTTCTTAAAAATATGCATCGACGTGAGTAGGCTTGCAAATAATATAAATATGTGACGCTATAAATATAAGTCCGACGTAGTACTTATGTTCATTGTGTGTTGTACTTATTTATCAACGTTGTTGTGGGTATGCGTACGTCAGCTCAGTTAAATTTCAATGATTTATACGCACTTATACTCAAATTTTATGACTCACTATGAATATTGAAAAAACGACTCAAAGCCGATCACTGGTATGTACGTCCAACTAATATTACTAATGTAAATGTCTGAATATTTATATGTTTAGATATTTGTTGCTATGTTACTCAATCACACAAAAACTTCTGAACGGAGTTAAATCAAATTTACCACACTTACAGATAATGCAACACGAAATAATTCCGATACCTACTATGACGAAGTCGGGGTACACGCTAGTAAGTATATAAAATAATGTTATCTTTTAGACATAATAAAGAGCTTCTGCAATGTTAAGTACATACATATGTACAATTTGATTTGTTGACAAAACCTGGTTTATTAATATTTGTTTGTTTTTTAATTATAAATAAAAAAATAATGTTATACACACTTTTCCCCTCTCAAAAAAGTTCAATTATTGATTAATTGATTCAATAAATATTTAAAACTAGCCAATCCCGGCGCGCGTTGCTACGCTCCTTCATGAATATCAAGTGCAAGGCTAACAAGTAACAGTGCTATATTCGGCCGTGCCGAATCTTATATACCCTTCACAACGTGTAGTCATGCAATAACAATTGTTTGTATCACCATTCATCCCATATAAAATACGTGCATACGTACACGTTAGAATAAATGTGGCATCGAATCCCAGCTGAGCCAGAAAAATTTTATTTTATTTTATTTAATATATTATTTATATTTTATTATTTTTTTTTATATTTTTTTTAAATTTTTTTAAAAAATTTTTTTTAGAAAAATTTTTAAAAAATTTTTTTAAATTTTTTTTTAAACTTTTTTAAAATTTTTTTTTTGTAGTTTTTTTTATTATTTTTTTCTTATTTTTAATATTTTTTTTTTTGTAATTTTTTTTGTTTGGTATGTTTTTTACATGTATCTATGTATGTATGTTGTTGTTGTAATTGTGAAAAAAAACGAGGTGGTCGTGGTTTTTTGCTCATATCTCAGAAAGTTATGGGGCGATTATGCTGAATTTCAATAGCGATTCATTCCTGGATATTTCCAAGAGATTGATACCATATACAGATCTGAGGAACATATAGTTGCTTCTAAAAGTTGATTTCAACCAACACACGGACAGACGGGCAGACGGACAGACGGATAGACGGACAGACGGTCAGGGCTTAATCGACTCCTCTATTCATAAGCTTTCAGAAAATATATACTTTATGGGGTCGGAAATGAAAATTGTAGAAATTACAAACGGAATGACAAAGCTATATATACCCTTGTGCACCACAGGTGAAGGGTATAAAAACTATAACTTTTTCTTTATGAGCGTGGCACTGCCCACTTTTCTAATTACGAAACTGTATAGTCATGACAACTCAATATGTGTGCAAAGTTTCAAAAAAAACGGGCCAGTGCAAGTACCTCAAAATTATACCTTTTTTTAATGGGCGTGGCACTGCCCACTTTTCTAATGACGAAAGTGTAAAGTCATGACAGCTCAGTATGTTTGCAAAGTTTCAGAAAATTCGGTCCAGTGTAAGTACCTCAAATTGATACCTTTTTTTATGGGCGTGGCACCGCCCACTTTTCTAAACACGAAACTGTATAGTCATGACAACTCAATATGTGTGCAAAGTTTCAAAAAAAACGGGCCAGTGCAAGTACCTCAAAATTATACCTTTTTTTAATGGGCGTGGCACTGCCCACTTTTCTAATGACGAAAGTGTAAAGTCATTACAGATCAGTATGTTTGCAAAGTTTCAGAAAATTCGGTCCAGTGCAAGCAGCTAAAACTGATAACTAATTTTTTATGGGCATAGCCCCGCCCACTTTTTCAATCACGAAATTATAAAACCATGAGAACTCAATATGTGTGCAAAGTTTCAGAAAAATCGGTCTAGTGCAAGTACCTCAAAATTAAAACTTTTTTAGGGGCGTGGCCCCGCCCACTTTTCTTATAACAAAATTATTTAGTCATGACAGCTCGATATGTGTGCAAAGTTTCAGAAAAATCGGTCAAGTGCAAGTAGCTTAAACTGATAATTAATTTTTATGGGCGTGGCCCCGCCCACTTTTTTCCACCCATAAACACTCCCTGGTATGTGTACAACAACTTGCCAAAGTTTGAGTCCGATCGGTTTTACAGTTTCGGAGTCTATAGCTAACACACACACACACAGAGTTTCACTTTTATATATATAGATAGATAGATAGATAAATTGAATAAAAATGTTAACTATAACCGTGTTTAATTTAATTAAAAAATATTTTTTAAAAATTTTAATTAACTTTTTTGTTCTATTTTAATTGATATTTTAGGCAATATTTCTTAATTTAAAAATATTAATTTTTATTTAATTTATAATATGATTATATTTATTACAGCAAAATCAATTAATATTTTAACTAATAGTATTAATTTGTGATTGAAATTAAAATTTATTTTTTTCTGTACAATACATGCTCTACTGCGATAATTTTAATATGATGATTAAAATAAATAAATATTTCTTTTGGAAATACATACAAATACTTCTAAAATTAACACTGTTTTGTCTTAAGTATGAATTTTTTTCGATTTCGATTGAGGGTAACTGTCTGGGTTGAGGGAATTAGATCCCTCTACCATGAGACAAAACAAAGACCATTTTTACTTCGTACTTCAATATGTGGTGAAATTATGCATAATTTATCTGTTGTAATAAAAACTTTACTTTCGCGAGTAAATATCGAGTATTCAAATAAAAAGTATTAAGTAATTAATTGTAGTTCTATTTGCTAGCTCTATATAAGAATCACATACATCCAATTATAATAAGACTAGTGGAAACTTAAAACTTACTCCATCTTAATTGTTAAGTTAGAAATTAAGACCTTATGATTACTGGAGAATAAAGTACATTATAGGAAAAAGCATTTAATAGATTTTATTCAAAATCAATTCTGATGAGATTTGTAACACGGAACTGCCGATTTGGGCATCTTGTTACTAGTGTCAAAAGTTAATAAAACTTAAGTCACTTGGAAACAATATGTTGTTTGCCTTATCTCCAGCTCTTTGCCATAATAATTTTATTTATGGGAGACTAACTGTATTTATTTATTACATGTGTAGACCTCCTACTAACTTCCAACTTCCGTCACTTTTACACCAGCAAATGAGTTTTTGTTAATAAAGAAGAAAAATTATAGAAATCTACAAAATAAAGCGATTTACTTGCGTATAATTGAAGCTATAGCATGCAATTATGTCTTGGTCTAATGAACCGACGAGACACTCTCACTTACTTACTCAGCGCCACTTGAATTTTAAATTTCACTTGTTGCAAACTAGAAAAAAGATGTGATTTAAAGAAACACATATTTTGTTTTAATTTTCTTCCCTTAAAATATTAATTAAAAAAATTTCACTTTTTTTCTAATAACCAAAAGAAAAAAATAGCTGTACGGTAAAGATTTTTTCTAGTGTGAATTATTACCAAATTGCAAAAACTACTTGCGCTCGAAAGTAGTAAAAAAAACGCAATAAAAATTATTAATTTATAAGCATAAGTAGAAATTATAATAAAGTTCAAAAGAGAGATAAAGTTTACACCAAACTTTATTTGTAATGCTCTACCTAGCATCCAAAGTAACAAAAGAAAAATAAAAAATTTAGATGAAAAACAAACAGACTATAAATGCACCATAAAAATGGAGTATAACCTTTTGTGTGCCAGATGGGGCCATTTTGTGATAAAAGCGAAACCTTCATTACTTTGAAAGTAGAAAGTAAAATAAATTTTTAAGTTGATATGAATAAGGCAACACTAGTTGTACTACGGTCAACCCATTCGACCGAAGTCTAATCGTAAATAATTTTTTAAGTTTAAAACATAACTTTGTTCTAACAATTTATTTTTTTATCTATTTATTTATGTCGTCTTTAGTTTTTTTTTAAATAAATTCAATAAACTGTAAACACCAAATCTGAAGCAGAAAAAACAATTACTGATGCAAGCTGAAGCCCCTAGTATCGGCTTGATATTGGTTGTTTTGGATGCTGTAAAACCAACGAAATATATTTTAAACGGAAGTTAACTCCACTCTCTTTGTTTTGTATGACTGTCAACTATTATGTTAATGTTTTTGATCATTCTTTATCATTATGCTGTCTTAGTTTTAAGCTTTAGATCAGTTTAATATAAAAATTTTTTTCATTATCCTATATTTTGCTACCATTTTGTTTCTTCAACTTTTCATAATTTAATAACAAATAACAAAATTGCGCATTCCGGTTGTAAACAAATTTTAGTTCTGCGCATGTATGTACGTCATTTAGCCTAGCACTGCGCACAACATGCCAACTGGGCATAGGTGTATACCTGTCATGGGCTTGGGCTTTTATACCCCTCCTTTTCAACCTAACCTAACCTAGCCTAGCACTTAACAAAAGCAAAACATAAACAGTGAGTAACAGTCTAAATATCTGGTAAATAAACTACAGTAAACTCGCAGAAACGTAAACTAATTTTTACCAAGGGTGTTCACGTTTTCGATTTTGTTCACGTTTTAGATTGCATTTTTTCTATAACATATTTTAGTTTCTTTTATCTTTTATTTAATTTAAAATAAAGTATGTTCGTTATTTTAACCTATGAGACATGTTTTGGTTCAACTTTTTGTAAGCTTCTGCCATATTATAATGTACTACATAGCTGACTGATTTGCAAAAGGGAGAAATTTTTCCAATTTTGGAAGATCAGAAGTATGCAGTGTTTTCCGTTTTCCAGGACCCGAAAATGTATTATTAACGCATTTCGAAATTGCATCTTTATTGTTTTCCCGGAAGTTTATTGTTTTCTGAGAGCTCTCAGGAAAGAAATGGCTTAAGTAAAGTAATGGGTTAAGCAAACCGCCGAATATTGTGCATTTCAATGAGAAAATTTTGTATACACGCATGCGTTTAAGTTCATAACGTTTTGTTTAAGCTTTTATTTGTTTTTTGTTTTGTTTTTTTCCAATAACTCACTTTGTTATTTCCTCATACAAACACTCACAACAATGCAGACGTTTAAGATCTTGAATTTCTTATTATTAAAAACCCCATATAAAAGCTTTTATTAATTTTTTTCATTTATTGTTCAACAGTCTCAATTGCGCAACATTGAGCACAGCACATACAAGTTTTTAGGGAGTTATAAAAAACAACAACTGTTATAACATTGTTATAATAAACATTTATTTGTACCATATGTTACCTCGACATTGTTTGCTTGTTGTTTTGGGGTTTTTTTTTGTGTTGAGCAAACGAATAAATAGATAAAATTCCAGGCAAAAAGACACAACAAAAAGATACAACATCAATGTAGATACTTATGTACACAACACTAACACAAACAAATTATGTCATTCAGCTTTGAAAGCTTATACACTCAACACTTTTGTTTGTTTTATTAAAAGTTTTGCATGCTTCATATGTATGCTTTACTTTGGGGACCCTACAATCGGCGATGTTTTGTGATAATTTGATTTTGCAATTATCCATTTTTTGTTTGTTTAAATTTATATATAAAAGGTGGTAACAATTTAATGAAATTTATTACTGTTCTCCCTTATTTATTCATACAGACATAATTTCTACTTTTACAATTAATCAACATATCTGCTAATAGTTTGATATCCTTGACACTATAGTATAAAAGGGTATACCTATTTAGGTTTGTCATTCCGTTCCACATATTTCATTTCCACAATATTCATTTCCGACCCTAAAAAGTTAATATTTTCAAAAAGCTAATGAATAACGGAGTCGATTGAGCATTGCCAGTGTGTATGTTCAAATCAGTTTTTTGAAGCCCCCCTACATTACCAATGTGTGGTATGAAAATATCAGAAATATTCGACAGCAGATTGGTATTGCAAATCAGCATAATCACCTGTTAACTTTTTGAGATATGAGCAATAATCTGTATCTGTTTTTTCTTTATTTTCACTAAAAAAAATTAAAGTGTTTAAGCCCTATTTCTGGATATAATATTCCTTTAGAGATATACGTGAATATTTTCGTACAAATCGGTCACTAACCGGC
Source organism: Phyto melanocephala (assembly GCA_941918925.1). NCBI lineage: Eukaryota > Metazoa > Arthropoda > Insecta > Diptera > Rhinophoridae > Phyto > Phyto melanocephala. The sequence goes on along the minus strand of OW799233.1, from coordinate 120,794,012 downwards.
AAACTTTTAGCCAAAAATTGTTAAGAAGAATATATTTTTTTTTAAATATATACATTTTTTTAAGTTCCTATATGAGACAAATATAGTAGTTACGACTTGACTTTTAGCTTGACCAGTAGAATACGGTGTTGAATTTAAGATGACGTCCAAAACAAAATGGCAGTATAATTTAAGCCTCATCAATATGGGTATTAAATGAACAAACTTCAGATGTCGTGTAAAACAATAAAGGAAATGAAGTATGACATGATATCAGGTAATCTCGGATAAGCTATGTACAATATGTTGATAACACCTAAATATGTATGTTCATGATGGTGAAGGGTATTATCAGTTTAAACTCAGTCGAATATAGCACTTTTACTTGTTTTAAATATTTTCGTTTGATTTGTTCTTCTTTAGTTTTCTATAAAAAAAGGTTTTTTATGTTTTAACTTACGAAATTGTCTGGCTATTTATAGTGATTTAATTATTTAAAAAAACAGTTCTGTTGTCTTTTGATTGTCATATCATTTTTGCTGACAGTACATACATTTGAGACAGAAACCCAAATTTTCTATTCTCGGTATTTTAGTTGACAATGATATAATCCCAGCCAAAATTGTAGATAATAGTACAAATAGATATTGTTTACCCGTCTCTTACCAAATTGAATAAATACCAATCCAAACATATTCTAATAAACAAAAATATTTTGTACAAAAAACTTTTTAGGTTTGGAAATTTTTTAAACGAAAAAGTGTTCATGCTGTCACAACTAACTATTCAAGGAAAAACCAACAAAAAATGTCGCAATAACAACTTAATTTTTATAGCAGTTCTGTATTTAGAAATATGCATTTGGGGAAAAAATAACATTTAATAATTAAAGATGCTTAAAGGCTGCTCAATAAAAACATTGACCGCCAAGTAGATTCTAATGTTAAATTTTTAGTAAAGCTGATTTTGACATTATATGCTATAATTAAGTTAAATATAAAGAATTAAAAGTTGGTAATACCGGATTCTCTTACCTGAAAAGCTGTGAGTTAAATATAAGATATTTACATCCAACTTATTTAACTACTGAAGAGTGCTGACGATAAAACCACTCGACTAAACTAGACATATTTATTATACCCTACACCTGTGGTGCACAAGGGTATATATAGCTTTGTTATTCCGTTTGTAATTTCTACAATTTTCATTTCCGACCCCATAAAGTCTATATTTTCTGAAAGCTTATCTCTATATGGTATCAATCTCTTGGAAATATCCAGGAATGAATCGCTATTGAAATTCAGCACAATGGCCCCATAACTTTCTGAGATATGAGCAAAAAACCACCACCACCTCGTTTTTTTTCACAATTACAACAACAACCTACATACATACATACTGGTTAAAGTAAACGTGGCATCGAATTCCAACTGAGCCAAAAAAAATTTTATTTTATTTAATATATTATTTATATTTTATTATTTTTTTTTATATATTTTGTTTTAATTTTTTTAAAAAATTTTTAAAAAATTTCTTAAAATTTTTTTTAAATTTTTTTTTTTAATTTTTTTTATTATTGTTTTTTATTTTTAATATATCATTAATAGGTTCCGGTTAAAAATTTAAAATTATGTCTAATTGACTGACTCGACAGGCTCCCAATTTTTTTTACCAAAACTCTTAATCTCCTTTTTAATAAAGTGTTGCTGATCGTTGATAATTTTTGGCAAATTTACTTGTCCTCTATGAGAAATTTTGCGGTTTTCAAACTTTTCTTTTAAAAAATCCATGGATTCTTTGATGTGTGCACCACATATTCAAACCGTCTAAATCATCAATGTCCACCTTTACAATATTTTTATTAACTCATTAACACTCATTTTATTAACACTGATAGAATTGGTTATTTTCGTTGGCATTTTACGACGCTTGTGCAATATTGGCAAATACTGAAAACCTATTTCAAAAAAGAGTTAAAAAAGTTTTGGTTGAAATGAAGTACTTACCGCGACTGCTGGACGCAAGTTTGTTTCAAAAATACATAAAATAAGACTTATGGCACCAGTTGTCATACCAATGCATTTCGTCGATAATGTGGCTAACTCATTCCTAAAATATCGACTCGCTATCGATCTTAAGATTTGGGCATTTCATTTACCAGAATGTTGAGAATGTTGCTTACATTATAACAATCATTGACTCAGCAGTTAAAAGCAAATTACTGTCCGTTTAGTTACGACGTCTAAGATATCTTTTCTAACAAGCCAAATTGAAGCATATGGGCATACTAAGATTCCTAACGTCATTGTTGATAAGCCAATACTAGGGTGATCGACTCGGTTTTACAACCGGTGGAAAACCCGGGTTTTTCCTCTTTCAGCTGGCGGTTTTTTGTAAATGTTGATTTTTCGAATATCAAATACACAGTTTTTTTTTTAATCCGAAAAAAACGGTTTTTTATTTTTTTAGTCTATTTTCATATATTTTTGTAACCAATCGTACCATAGTATATTTAGTACGCGAATAGTTTCCAAAAATCAGAAAATAAAAACTATTAAATATTCTTCCATAATATTGTAAGAAATTTATTTGTTGTTTAAAAAACAAATGTAGAATAAGAAAAATAATTAAGCTTAAATATTATTTTTTTATAGGATATAAACCTAACGTTAAAAGTAAAAGGTATTTGAAGAATAAACTTAGCTGGCCGATCACTTTTAGGTAGAATGTGTAGTTACACTAAAGAAAAACCAATAATCCGTCCTTCCAGATCCTAATTTTAATTAATGGCATTGTGTCTGTCAACTTTAATTTCAATTAAACCATCGAACAAAATAATTTATGGCTATATTTTTATGTCTGTCAGGGGTATAAGAAAGAATTTTTAAATGAAATTTTAAAGATTTTCTCTCTAGCCTTTAAAATGTATTACAGAGATTACAAAAATGATTTCAAACAAAACACGTTAGTGCATATTAGTTAAAAAGATATATTTAACATTTAAAAAATGTACAGAAGGACATACAAAAATTTATAACAGCCTTATAAAAAGTTTAATTTATTGTATTTATTTATTTTACTTGTAAATGGTAACTTTTGTACTTTTTTTGTGCAGCCAAACGTATATGAACTGTAAAAATTTCATATCTATGTATAAATTCAATTATAATCTTTTTTACAATATTTTTTAATTTTTTCTTTAAATATTATATCTTATATATTCGAACCGGTTAACCGAGTTTTTCTCAATTTTCAAAATATAAACCGTTTTTTTTAAATTCTAAATTTCAAACTATTTGAAACCCAGTTTCTTAAAAAATTCGAATAATCGATCAACCTAGCCAATACATCCAAAAAGTGTGACAGTGGCAGAGAAGGAATTTGTGGTCCATTTTTATTTTTAAAAATATTAATCCTTCTGTGGTAATAAATTTCTTAAAAAGTTTTATTTTTATTTAAAATTAATATCGTGTGTTTTGGTTGGAAAAAATAAAAAAAATAAAAATCATCCGAATTGCTAGCACCAAATTAATAAAATTCTGATCCGAATACCTACATACATATATCTGGATTAATTAGGTTAAGTTTATTTTATTTAAGACTAGCCAAACCCGGCGCGCGTTGCTCCGCCCCTTAATGAATCGAAATGCATTCTGAATTTTAATTGAATATCAAGTGCGAAAACCTAAAAATTATAATTTTTTTATGGGCGTGGCATTGCCCACTTTTGTAATCACGAAATTATAAAGTCATAACAGCTTAATATGTGTGCAAAGTTTCAGAAGAATCGGACCAGTGCAAGTACCTCAAAATTATAATTGTTTTTATGGGCGTAGCCCTGCCCACTTTTCTAATCACGAAATTGTAAAGTCATAACAGCTCAATATGTGTGCAAAGTTTCAGAAAAATCGGTCTGGTGCAAGTACCTCAAAATGATACCTATTTTTTATGGGCGTGGCACTGCCCATGACAGCTCGATATGTGTGCAAAGTTTCAGAAAAATCGGCCTGGTGCAAGTACCTCAAAATTATGACCTTTTTTTATGGGCGTGGCCCCGCCCACTTTTTAAATCACGAAATTATAAAGTTATGACAGCTTAATATGTGTGCAAAGTTTCAGAAAAATCGTTCCAGTGCAAGTACCTCAAAATTAAAACTTTTTTAGGGGCGTGGTTCCGCCCACTTTTCTTATCACGAAATTATTTAGTCATTACAGCTCGATATGTGTGCAAAGTTTCAGAAAAATCCGTCAAGTGCAAGTGGCTAAAACTGATAACTAATTTTTTATGGGCGTGGTTCCGCCCACTTCTTTTCACCCATAAACACTCCCTGGTATGTGTACAACAACTTACTAAAGTTTGAGCCCGATCGGTTTTACAGTTTCGGAATCTATAGCTAACACACACACACACACAGAGTTTCACTTTTATATATATAGATTTAAAAATATACTTGTATTTGGACCAACCTTTACATTTATTTAATAAAAAGATTTTTCTAAAACTTATGTATCCAGTTATTCAGGTATGTGATAAATTTCTATCGGTTTCAAAAGTAAATCTAGTCTTAAAACCGAATAAGCTGTAATATTATTCGATAGAATTTAATTACTATAACAAATCATAATATACCTACAAATGTATGTATTTATGTGCTTACATAAGTGTTTGTAATGTTGCAAATGCTGTAGAATTAATAAGTTGCAAAAATACTTAAATGGTCACACTGAATATACGGTATACCGCAATTCGTTGCATATCACCTACAATTAATTCTCTTACTTATTAATGTATTTTCAAGTTTGTTTATTTTGAGTTTTTAATAATTTTTGTGAGCTTAACCATTGATGTACATATTTTTTTTTTATTTAAAAAATATGTCTCAAATCCCCTCTCTTGATTGCGTTTATCTGCATGGCTCTTTTCAAAAAAAGTTTCTGCAAGTTTTTTGATTTTTATTTATACAATTGTTAGTTGGTGTTTTCCATTAAGCTTTGCAGTTTTAAACATTATTGTTATTGTTGATATTTGTAGTTGTAGTGCTGCTGCTATTAACGATTATTATATCCGTTGTTGGTTTACTCAACCATATTTCATCTAACTGTAGCTGTTTACAGCTACTATTTTTTTTGGGCTTTTTTAAATTGTATATATATGTATATAATGTATATAATATTTTAGTTACAAGCCACCAACAAATATTAATTTCATTCAGTTACCTTATGGTACGGGTACTGAACTGTTGTGTTAATTCCTATTCAATAAAATATTTAACGAAAAATTTAATTTTTATTTATCGATTCAAACTTGTGACAAGTAAATTACTAAATTATATTTGCTGAATTGTATATCCTGTTAAAAAAAAAATAAGAAAAAACTAAGGTTTCAAGTGCTTTGAAGTGCATAAAGTGAGTTTAAAAAAGTCTAACTTTGAACAAGAAGAAGAAACTTTTTAAGTGAGTTTTAGTAAATAGAGCATGGAATTAATTAATTCTTACAGGATATAAGTCCTTGGTATATATAATTAATTCTTTAATAAAAAAAATGTCAAAATGCTTGGAGTGTTAAAAATTTCACAGTGCAACTATAAAACATTTTTTTTAACCCACGGACTTTACAGTATCGATTCGAAGCTACTACCAAGGGTAGTATCTAAACACTCTCGAATAAAGGTCTCATCAGCTATAACGCTTTAATATACATATATTTATGGCAGAATCCGTTAAATAAATTTTATTAAAATTGTATACAAAATGCTAATTTTTTCTTAAAATGTTTGGAAAAATATAGGATATTGTTATAATTATTTTTCAGCATAGCTTTCAGGGACTCTCTCAAAAAGTTTAAATTTTCTGAAAGCCTTCGATCGGGGGAGTCGAATTGTCCGTTAAGGCTTAAGTTAATTTTTACTAATAATTAAACTTCCTAAAACATTTTTAAATTAAATTTTAATCATTTAAGAATCTTAAAAAATTATTTCGATATTAACCGATTAGAATACATTTTCAAAGCAAATTACGATTTCATCATCAGCACTCTTTATCGGTATACGTTTATCAGATTTAAGACTACTAATTTTGTTACAATTTAATGAAATTAGAATATGGGAAGCAGCATAGCATTTATTTTTAAAATTTTCATTCATATCAAATAGCATTTTCTTAAAGTTCATACATATTATCTCATTTTCTTAATAAATTTCTGCTATGCTTTTTATATCCACTCGGCTAATATCAATAAATTTAAACAAAGACTACGAGTAAATATTACTTTATAGTTTCAACTTAAGGGAGAACTTTTGTGCTAAACACGGAAAAAGGTATAAAATATTTTTTTCTTGTTACGGCTTGTGAAGTTTATATAATTAATAGGTAATTAAAGTTAAGTACTTCTTTAACGACTTCAGAGTAATAATTTTGGTCATGGTAAATAGTTACTTTCATTGACATAACTGAATGAAAGTTTTTGCTCGAAATCAAAATTATTGATTTTAGACCTTAAATAAATCTAAATTAAGTGTATGTTAACATTTAAGCCGCGGATTCGTATCCAGGCCACCACCAATGAGAAAAAAACATCTTTAAGCAATTTTATTAAGTAGTTTGAAAATTTTTTTATAAATTCAAATCAAATGTCATTTACCTGATTTTTATTTCCTATTTCAGTTTTCTTAGTTTTTTTCTGCATAAGTTTGGGACACCCTATAATTTGTGTAGTGTGTTTATTCTTAAATTAAATTAAAGCACATGATCGTATAAACGCATTCTTTACTTTAACTTTGCAACCATACTCGCTCATAGTGGTTCCAACTCATCGTGGTTACTAACAGAATTTTGTGTTTAGTTTAAAGCCCTATTTAAGTTGTTGTTATCTATAAATCATTGCAGTTTAAATATTTTACTAAAAACAAGTACATTCGTTTAAATACATGAACTTTATTTCCAATTGGAACATATTACTTTAATATTTAATAACTAATTGGACCACAATTTTTATTGACCATGGCTTAAAAAAGACGATACCAAGCTTTCTAGCAACTGACTATCCAAATCTTTCCAAGCTTCCTTGATGGCAAACTTGAGCTCCAAGGCAGTTTTATAAAAATGTCATTGGGCTTTTTGTCCATCTGTTTTATTATTATTATTTTATTTTTTGCACTTTACTTTCCGTTAGTTCAGTAATCACCATGAGTTGGAATTTGTTTTTTTTTTTTCATTGATAAAAGCGAGGGTTGGTTGCAAAGCTATAATAAAGAAAGCGTCTTCACGAATATGTGTCACTAAAGGTTAAAGCAAGTAGGGTGCCCAAAAAATATACCGATATTTCTTATTTTATTTTGATATTTTTTTAAATATCGAATTATATATTTGAACTTTATATTTGTATTTTGTGTTACTTGTTTCTAAAAAGAAATCACGTAGCTTTTCAAAAATCATAATAATCATAACTTTCCGATTCAAAGAAGCCATTGTACAGATCAGTGATTCTAATTACTTGCCTTTTAGTTTACCCATTTCGATAGAAAATTTTTATTCGCAAGCACTAAAAAATTAACGCCTATCCAAGAGTTTAGGACTCAACGGAAAGAAAAGACTTGGTAATTTATGCAATAAACTCATAGAATATAGCAGGCTAGCGACTACAAACTACCAAAATTAAAATGCACACGTTTATATGAAGAATATTTTAACAAGGGTATTTGTAGTCTTAGATTCGGTAGCCTGCTTTCATCTATGTGTTTAATACATTAGACGATGATTCTTTCTTGTCCGTAAAGCAATATTTGATCATTAATTTCACTCTGCAAATTTTTCTCACATGTAATGATATTTAAAGCGAATAACAATATTAAAATAAATATTAAATTTACAAGCTTCGTCAGTATCTACTAAATAAGTAATTTTAGCGCATTTTATCTGGCAAAAGTCAATTAAAGACAGACGAGCATACAAAGATGAGGGTGCTTTTTATATCAATTTCTGATAAAACCTAGTAAAAGAAAATTGCTTGGGATCAAATTGCTTGGATGGCTTATCCACTGATTTGGTGATATTTTTGATTTTTTTTTTATAAAACTAACTATTTTTAGTTACTGTATAAAAGTTCATTTTTCACTTAATGACTAGTATTGATATACACGATATATATCGATGTTTTAAAATATATATGCAAATCTACAATATAATACAATTTTGCTTGTTTACATACCTGCCAAGATCAAAATAAGCTTCATCTGAAAAAATAATTTATTTGACAAAATCGGTTAAAGTAATGTTGCAATATTTCCCAGCCTTGTTCAAGCGTATACACAACCATATTCGTTCAGCGGAAGGATAAAATTAATTATCTGTCAAATCAGACATGAGTAGGTGTTACCATTCACGAACTAAGCACTTGTTGAAAAAACAAAACGTTAGATGGCGGACCCTTTATTTATCGAAATGTATCCATGTAAATATATTATATGCATATCGATGTTTTTCTTTTACTTTTGTTCATTCCTACTATTCAGTAGAATAACCAACTCCATTTACTTATTTGAACATCATTATTACACAGAAAAAAATATTGGTAATATAAATTTCATTTAAGAAGTTAATACTTTAAATTTAAATTTTACACGATTTTGCTCCAATCATCAAAATAATACTTTTAACTAAATGAAAATTAATATTTTGAATTAAAAATATATTGCGAAAATTATCAATTAAAACAGTTAAAAAAAAATAATTAAAATTCATATAATTTTTAAAAATGATTTTTATTTTTTTAGTCACGCATATAATTGAAATAAATTTAATTGGAATCAATTTAAATAAAGTATTTATTGTATCAATAATATAAATTTCTAGCTGACCCGGCAAATGTTGTTTTGCCATATAAATTATCTGTAGGTTATTTTTTTTAGTTTTATAAAAATAACTAACTTACTCTGAGTACATTAAAAAAAACGGAAACCATATGTGTTCTACGGTACGCAGATCTATTTTAGTTTAAAGTTTAATCGAAGTTGTTACGTTATTTAGGTGAGGCATAAATTATCCCTTGGGTGAGTCATCCTAAATATTTAAAGATTGTGTACATAAAAAAAAAAATACTAAAAACTATGCAAGTACATAATTAAAAAGTGTGCGTTAAAGTAGGCGTAGTAAACAAAAATATCCTATTAATCATACCAGAGTCTTAGTTATATTATGTGAAAATCTCAAGAAAATCGGTCCAGCAGTCTGGCGGCCTACCTGAGGGGGCGTGAAAGAAAGGGTGAAGTTGAAGGGTATGAAAAATAGATGTTGACCTATCCGATATGCACACAAAATTTCTTGAAAATCGCTCTAACCATTTCGGAGGAGTTTATTCACAAACATCGCGACACGGAAATTTTATATATTAGATTGAACCTGTTTTTGATATAAGAACCAGAAAAGGAAATTGACATTAGTTTTATAAATTTATTTTAAACATATAGCAGTAAATAGACACAAACATTTTTAATTACATTTCAAATATTATACGTATACCAAGCATACAAAACATAAGAATACATTCAATATTACACATTTTTAAAATTGGTGGCATAACCGAACGTCATATTTGCAAAAGTAAATCTTTGCACAAAGAAATTTTACTCTTAAAAATTCTTGATCAAGCAAAGAGAAAAAATTACAATAATTACTTACATACATATTGAGGTCAGAATTTAACAGAATATATCGTTCTTTTTTGGCTTACAGCAATCTCTAATTTGTTTAAAAGCTTTAATATTAATTTTAAAAAAATTTTAGAATTTAAGGGCCGTATTCATAAAAAATATTTTAGGTTTATTGAAGGCCTTTTAAGCCTTTTATAAACCTAAAATTTTTTTTATGAATACGGCTCTAAAAGTTTATAAATAAAATTCAATAATAAATTAATTAGTCAATTAATAAAAAAATTAAGCAATAATTTTTTCTGTGATACAATAAATACATTATTCAGATAAAATTAGGAAACACATCATATTCTCTGTCCCTTCATTTGTATGAAAGAGGAAAGTAATCCATCAGTGAAACAGTATTAACATCCATTTACATGTAGTATAAGCTCTCATTGGAAGTCTAGACGACTTTTTCCTCTAATCGTGAGATGAAAAATGATAAAGAAAATATGATGCAACAATGATGCAACAATACACTAATTGTCTACTTAATTTTGACATAATTAACCGGTTTGGACTATGATATTAAAATATTATTTTCTCAGCTTTCTTGCTTCCATTTATCAATTACAGTAGCTAACAGATATAAGAACTGCTTTCATAAAATAAAAACCGAATGAAATAAATCTGTTTCGAACACTGCAGATGGTAAGCCCTTTTAAAAATGATTTTCATTAAGACAAAGAAATATGCACATAAGAAACTTTTTATAACATTTTTATAATGTTTGATATGCGTTATATTGCTGTATACGTTTATGACTCCCATTTTGTCCGATTATGCGCGGTGGGGGGTATTTCAAAATCAATTTGGTGTATGTTTACAATCTTGCAATGATGTAACTGTTTTTCTTAAATTTTTTTTTAAATTACCATCACAAAGTACAATCATAAAACTAGGTTACATATGACAACAAACACATTAACTTTATTGTATTGAGTTAATATTCAAAAGAAAAATTTACAAATTATTATTGATTGATTGACCAATTAGTTTTGTTATTTCAACTGTATAAGAAACGTATTCTTTACCAGAATTTAAAAAAGGAAACAGTTTTGTAAAAACATCATAAAATATTTAGTGAACTCACATTATGTGCTATCATATATGGGCATTTCCATGTCATCGTACGTGACATTTGTACTCCTAAAAAGTGGAGCAATTTTTGCAAAAGTAAGAGGAACTGAAACAAAGTTAGATCTTTATGTTTCATTCAAAGGGTACTTTTTTAAAAAAGAAATAATTATATTCGAATCGTTGTTGTCTAAAATATCGAGAAAAATAAGAATATGTCGTACGTGACATAAAACAGAAGTGATTTAGAAGCATATATGGAAATATGAAAAAACCTGCGAATCTTTGGAGGTATTTTCTCTTTTTTTATTTCTTACACTCAACCAAATGTTTTTTATTTAAAATCCATCATATTTAATTGAAAACAATCTTTAAATGATTTCATAAAAAATTCAATTTAATATCGTTCGTGACTTATCGTACGTGACAGATTTTTCTCTTATAGTATTCTTAGGTAATAAAACTTATATAATGTTAAGAAAAAAAGTTAAATTCTAAATTAGGAGCTCTTGCGACTGTTCAAATACGAATGACGGACTACGTACGTGGAATTGAAATAACATCCAAGGGTAGTCAAATAAAATACCGCTAATTGGACTCTATACTTTCTTTTTTCTTATGGATCTTGTTAATTGTTGTTGTTGTTACCTTAATTTTAAAGCATATTTACAATTATAATTTATAATTTATTTTTACAATTTAGTTGCTAAAAAAAAATAGTTGATTGCAATTCTTTAAAATAAGTCAAAAATAAATCAAATCAGATTAAACTCTTGTTTTTGCTCTTAAAATAATTTAATAAGCTCTTAATACCTCCGCATAGTAAAATTTGAGTGTTTTTTTTTATCAATAAACTTATATTGAAAAACTTTCAAGAGTTTGTATTTTAACAGTAGTGGTCGACATATGTATTCATGGAAATGCCAATATGTAGTATGTATTGTCATAATTTCATATAATTTTTAAACGAATCTATTGTACCATTTATTGTAAATTTTTTTAAAGACATTTTGAATTTTTATAAAATTATGACAATACGAGAGTTAGCATATTTTTTATGAATTCACCAATTAAATTGTTTGAAGCACAAAAGGATTCTATAAAAAAAAACATTTTTTTATATTTTGCATAAAATAAAACACATAAAATACAAATCACAGCTTAACTAAATAAATCACTTGGAGATGGCAATTTCATAAAACATTTTAGTAGTAAAATAAAATAAAACACTTAAAAAAAACTGATCAAAAAAACTTCATGCAAATGTTATATAACAACAGTTATTTTTTATTATATTTTGTTTTTTGTAATTGTCACATCCGTACATGAATAATAAATAACTAAAGAGTGAATTATTTAAATGCAATAAAATTTAAATTTAAATTATTTTCCAAAAGTAACGGCAACGTGAGTAGACAGATTGATGGGCGGCGGCAAGTGCTCTGATAAATAAAAAACTATTCCCTTCAAACTATCGTCTCATGAATGCATCGCGCAGAAAAAAAATCCATAACAAATAAATCAACCGTAAATAAAGGAAAAGAGTTGAGCAAAAAAAAAATACGTTTTTATTTATTATTGATAAAGGTTAATAACACTTTCTTTTTCCAATTGGTTTCTTGTGTATTTCTTATCGTCAAGGTAAATAGTTATACTACATATTTATAATAAATAAAAAAGAAATGTAATGACCATAGACCGCCACGACACCATGATGAAACCCAAACACGGAAAATATTGACAGTAAATGGCTTTTTAAAAAAGCAACAATATGATCAAAAAGTAATGGTCACAATATATTTATCACAGATATTAGTACTACTTCAGGCTCACATTTGAAATTTACATATTAACAAACAAATAAACGACTTAAATTGTCACTAACACATGGATATACATACGATTTATTAAGTAATCAAAATTCAATGCAACTCTTTGATTACATACATTTATACTCAAATATTGTTCATATAATTTTCTTTTCAATAAATACTTTACATTGAACGTAAGAAAGTGTGTGAGTTTGTGTGTGTGCATTTTATCTGAAATATCAAATATAAAATGTCAAAGAAATATCGTTGCTAATGACAAAATTTTTTACATATAAATAACACTCATGCCATGCAAGAGTCATTACTATGACATTTAATATCAGAGTTGCATGGCATTGATTTAAATTTTAGTAGATGTGGTGTGAGGGCTTTGTCTTGATATTTTTTTTTTCTTTTTAGTATTATTATTTGATACACCATTTCTAAAAAAAAAATAGTTTGAAAGTAATTTACAAGTAGGCCACTTATTTTGAATATGATCAGAAGTATCAAAAATTTGTAGGGGATATTAAGAGTTCGTGGTTTGAATCTGTAACGCATGCAAATTTTCTAAGTATGTATGTATTCAGTGTTTAATTCTTCGAATCCATTTCCAAATCTGTCAATTCTATTATCTTATTACACTAGAAATGTAGCAATACCCTTCACACAAAAGAGTAAAAATGTAATATATAAGGCTTTTAATACCGTTTGTGATTTTTACAATATATATTTAAGACCCTTTAAAGATATATTTTCTAAATCGTTATAGACAGAGAAATTAATTTCGTTAAGCTCGTCTGTCCGTTTAAATGTTGAAATCAACTTTTTGAAGACTTCATATTTAATTCAGACTCATATATGGTATCAATTTATCAGATACACTTTCGAAAATTTTGCTATTGGAAGTTGGTTTAGTGGGTATGTTATAAGCTGAGATATGAGCTAAAGAACACGATTGCTTCTGTTTTTATTCAAAAAAAGTTAGATTTTGCAGCTTCTATGGAACTTCTTGGTAATATTGAGAGAAAATCTTAGTTCAATGTGTCAATTGCCAACAAATAATAGGCGATCTTTTATTAAATTCTTGAATTCCTAAATAAGTTTTGGCCGCAGTTGCACCATATTATTGTTAGTTATAGTCATCACATGATGATACAAAACTGTGTGAAGGGTATATAAAATTCGGCACAGCCAAATATAGCGCTCATATAAGTTGTTCTCTTAGAATTTTCCACACCAAGTTAATTTCAATATAAACAAAATATTATTTTTAATTTCTCTAAAAATATACATATAATTGGAAACAGTGTAACCAAATCTTAGAAGCTATGGCTAAGTGTCTAGATGTATTAGAAAAGCTTAGCTAGGAAGAAGATTATTAACACACAAAAAAAAAGAAGTGTCATTAGAGCCATAAGTATTTGTTTGTCCGTCTGACTTTTAGCTGTACTAACCTTCTGTAAATTGTTAAATTGTGGTGGGTCTCAATTGCGGTTGAATATTTTTTTCAAATTATAACTTTTATTTGTCTTTCTTCTTTAATTAGTTTACTACTATGTAGTAACGAAATATAATTTTTATTTCATATGATTTTTTTTTTTCACCCATACATATGTAGGTACTTGTATAAAAAATATATATTCATGAGATGCTGCCTATATGTCTGTCCAAACCATCTATCTGTCTGCTTTTCAATCTTCTGTGTATGATCTTCACTTTTACTTTTAATTTCAATTTTTTTTTTGTTTTATATTTTCTTGACTTCTTGTTTTGTATGTATAAATACTACTTTTGGTGTGAAACATCATCACATATAAGTGTAAATAAAAGTACTATTTCTTAATGTATTATTAGGTATGTACATATATCCACTCATGGATATTTTGTTTTTAATTAACATTTTATATTAAAAAGAAAATTTAACAACAAAAATATATGTTATTTTAAATGACTGGGAGTTTTTTCTTCGGTGTGTTTAAAAGAGTGAATTTTTTTACTATTTTCTTTTAGTTTGTGATATTTGTTGAATTTCACAATGTCATAAATTTTATAAAATTTTTTGTAATTATGCAGAAATACAAAACTGATATAATGACTTTAAACTTATTTTTTTTTTATTTTTTTGTACAATATTTACTGTTTAACAAAAGGGTGTGAAAGTCAGTGGGGGTCATAGAGTAATATCTGTGAAGAAAAGTTGGTGGGGTACAACTGTAACTTTCCATGAAATTATTATTTAAAGTTTATAAGTGTGAAAGGGAATTTCTTGTTGTCACTTTTTAATTGTTGGTTATTTTCAATTTTCTGCTTATCTTAATTGTTGTGAATAATTAAATTTAAAGAGTTTTCAGATAATTTAATTTTATTAAGCATTATTTTATAACAAGTGTCAAAAGTGCTTTTAACATAAGTATTTAAAAAATTATTTATGTATTTCTTGTTATTGTAAAATTATTAAAACCAATAGGTGTATACGTTAACAACTATGTTGAACACACGCACCTTCAAGTCTGTTGATTTAGTAAATATTTTGACAAAAATAAATCAAAAAGCAAAGTAAATTTAATGCAAACTTAAAGAGATATAGGAGATTTTTTGCAAATTAAACGAGTACTTTTTAGTTTTGAATGAAAGGTTCACTGTACATCTTAAAATAAATACAGTAATAGAGAGTGAGTGAGATAATTTACTTCCTTTTTATATATATTTTTTTTTTTAATTATCAACACTTTATCAAAAGTTATTTATTTTTTTCTTTTAGAAATGCTATCTCGAAGCAAATCTTTAATAACTTCTTTATATGTAAAACGGTTAAAAAAGTTAATTTCAACATACACACGGACAGACGCACAGACGGTCAGACTGACAGAGCTTAATCGACTCTCCTATTCATAAGCTTTCGGTAAATATATACTTTATGGGTTCGGATAAGAATATCGTAGAAATTTCACACGGAGTGACAAACCTATACATATGTACCCTTTATCACTGTGTGAGAGGTATAAAAAAAATTCTTACATATATTATAAATAAAAATTTAAAGAAAATTGTCAATATTTTATTATGTAATATAAAGTTAAGGTTTTAATTATAATGCACAACTTCAGAATCACTTTCTCAGTAAAATGAGTAATGTCTGTCTGGCTGTCTTTCTGTTCATGCAAACCTTGTTATCAAAGTCAGAAAATTTTTTGATAGATTTCAATCAGGTTTAGTAAACAAAATAATTTTTACTCAATGCTTTTTTTAACTATAGTTGATTTATGATTTATTTTATACATTTTATATATTTTCCCGATATTTGACTTTAGTGTTCAAATTAGTTTCCTAGTAACGCTTCCTATACACCCTTAACGAATTTTGTGAAAATTATTACAATGCCTTTCTTATATATAAATATCGATGTAGTTTTCTTTTGGTTTTAAATTTTTATACCCTTCATCTGTGGTGCACAAGGGTATATATAGCTTTGTCATTCCGTTTGTAATTTCTAAAATTTTCATTTTCGACCCCATAAAGTATATATTTTCTGAAAGCTTATGAATAGAGGAGTCGATTAAGCCCTGACAGTCTTTCCGTCTGTCCGTGTGTTGGTTGAAATTAACTTTTAGAAGCAACTATATGTTCCTCAGATCTGAGTATGGTATCAGTCTTTTAAAAATATCCAGGAATAATTCGCTATTGAAATTCAGCACAATCGCCCGATAACTTTCTGAGATATGAGCAAAAAACCACGACATCACATCGTTTTTTTTCACAACTACAACAACATCATACATATATACTGGTTAGAGTAAACGTAGCATCGAATCCTAGCTAAACCAAAAAAATTTTTTTTATTTTACTTTACTTTATATATTATTTATATTTTTATTATTTTTTTTTATAAATTTTTTTTTTAATTTTTTAACATATTATTAAAAAAAAATTTTTTTTTGTTTTTAATATATTTTTTTTGTAATTTTTTTTTAGAAACATACGTAAAATCAACTTATAATTTTGCAATGGGATGTTTTTATATACATACATATGTATGTTTTTTATTTCATATGAGATGAATGGTGATACAAACAATTGTTATTGCATGACTACACGTTGTGAAGGGTATAAAAGATTCGGCACGGCCGAATATAGCACTGTTGCTTGTTTTATTATGGTACCGATTTATTGATAAAATAAAAATTGACTTGTAGCTCGATACATGATATTGAAAATGTCTTAGTAGTGCAAAAAAAAATTCTAAGTAGCGGTCAGTAAGTTTATTAAATTATTCTCTTCTGAAATAGACTTCACCACTAAAAATTGTCCCTTATTTACCTCAAAACTTTTAAATATTTTAAGTTTATCTACAACAATAAAATGTCGAAATAAATAATTTAATTTTGTTAAAATAAATAAAAACATAAATTATCCTAAATGCCTCTAAACCTTCCTCACCATAGTTATACTTCAGATCCTATTATCGGCTTATTTATGCCAAATATTTAAACTAATAACACTGCTCTGCAAAAAATAATTTTTTGTCTTCCCATTTAATATGTGCACTATATGGATTTTGACGCGCTGAACTCAAATCCGTTGTCGGTTTTTTTCCATCAGATCGGGATTTTTTTTATGGGCGTGGCAAATTTTCCCCCCTAAATTAGTCAGGTACGGAGACTTATTTCCTCCTAACTCGAGAACCAGTCATCTGATTTTCAAAAATAAAACACCAAAAAATGTGTAACAAAATTGTATTTATTTTAGTTGAATAAAATTTTTCTCTATCTTTTATTGTTTTTGAGTTATTTAGAAATTAATGGAGAAAAAAAAATTTTTTCGTGCAAAATTCGTAATATTTTTCAATTTAAAAATGGAATTAAAAAAATTATGAGGCAAATATTCAAAATTTTAAACTTTGTTCTGAGAACTACTTATCTTAAAAATAAAAAAAGCTATAAATTATAAAAATCGGTTAAGAATTGTAGATTTTATTGTCAATTTACCGCAGGTACCCAATATTGACCAAATATGTGTAATGCAGCAAACAAGGTCAGAGTGGGCGCACCAAAGCGGCTTGTAGCATCAATGAATGGCAACTTTTTACTTCTATCTATTTTCGTACAACAAAACCAAATACAAGCAAAAAAATTTGCCAGATTGTAATTTTGTAGCAACGCCTCGTTTAAAGCACCCACCCTGTCGTCACCCGTAGAAAACTTCAAATTGCAATAAAAATTAAAATATTTACAGGCTATTTTACTTTAAATAACACAAAAATGTTGTTAATAATTATTAATTTTTATTTAGGAAACATTGTTAAAATAAAAAAGTAGCTTAAGCTGCCCATGCCCTTTTGTCCACATCATTCAATTTCGTTCTGAAGACCTCGTCCTTCATAAGCTGTCGTATTTGTGGACCTAGAAATATGCCTTCTTTTACTTTAGCATCTCTGATTCTAGGAAATTTGCTCTTAATGTATAGAAAGGCTTCACCATCCTTGTTCATTGCTTTGACAAAATTTTTTATTAGGCCTAGCTTTATATGAAGAGAAGAATTTGTTTCTTTTGATTTAAAGGCTCTTCTGCTACATTTTTTTCTCCTGGAATTAAATTTACTCTTTTCGGCCAAATTTTAACATTGTAGTGTTTTTCTTTCGCGTGGCTATCCCATTCACATAAGAAGCAATAAAACTTAGTATATCCACTTTTCAATCCATTTAACATTGCTACGAATTTTAAATCTGCAAATTCCATGAGTAATCTGAATATTAAATTTTTTGTAGTATCATCTTCATGTTACAATAGTTTTCTTTCATATTTCTTGCATACGCGAGTGGGGCCAATGGAAATTTGTTACCATTGTGAAGTAAAACGGCTTTCAAACTTGTCTTGAATGAATCAATAACAAGCCGCCAATCCTGAAATTTATGACTGAAAAACAGTTGTCGCAAAAGTCCATCAGCATTATCGCAAAATATCAAACCTTCCTCTTTGCTGAAATAACTCAAAAAAGGTTGTTCTTTATTTCGAAAGTAAGAGACGTTAACGTCCGTTTGCACCAAACTCCATTCTTATCATTGGGATGCAAGAAGCTCGGACTTGGTTTTTTTAAAGCCTTGATTTACAGACTAAGTTATTCATATCAGTTTAATTCGGAAAATAAGGTGTACTCGTTGGACTTCCAAATGAATGCGAAGAAACACCCATGCTGGCGTAAGTGGATTCAGCTGCTGCAGAAAGCCCATCTTCTTCATCGTCTGTAGGAGGCAATGGAGGTAAAAATTTACTTGTAAACTGGAAAACTGGTCGTTTGACGCATTTATATTTACATTTATTTATGAATATATAACTTTATTTTTTGTTTTTTTCGTAAACCCACGTGTTTTAGTATGGCAAAAGTAACAATCATTTTGATTATTTTGTGGTTTACTCCAAATCGCTGGCTTCATAAAGACTTATGACTTCCTTTTAACCAACCTCTTAAAGACTTACCACAGCTACTACAACATATTTTCGGCAGCCAATTTTTAGCTCTATCATCGATAGGAAACCCAAAATAACGGCAATAAGCATCTTTAACCTTGGAAGATATTGTCTCCCGTTGAGAAATTAAAGTTAGATCGCCACATACGTAACAAAATAAATTTAGAAATTTGTTACAAATCCTTGACATTTTGTAATATGAAAGCGTTTGTGGATTCTTTAATTGCTTTATTTCTTTACACAATAACAAAGTACACTATAAGATCTATTTACTGTTGCCGATTTTAACCGCACGATATTCAAATTAAAAGTGACTTACTTATTGCCCATTAGCTTCTATATATACAATAAATACCAGAATCTACCCTAATGTTCTTAATTTAAAATCACAGGTAATTGAAAAATACTGTTATAAATATTAATTCCAAGAACTATTCAAAATACAGTTGCACTTTAGTTCCATTACCTGCTCACCTAACGAAATGTTACATATATCATATGTAAGGCTGGTTGCATTACAATATCGGGTACCGGCGGTAAATTGACAATAAAATATACATTTTTTAACCGATTTTTATGGTTAATGGCTTCCTTTATTTCCAAGATAAGTAGCTCTCAAAAAAAATGTTTAAAATGTTGAATATTTGAGTTATATTTTTTTTAATTCCATTTTTAATTTGAAAAATATTACGAATTTTTCACAAAAAAATTGTTTTTTCTCCATTAATTTCTAAATAACTCCAAAACGATAAAAGATAGAGAAAAATTGTATTCCACTACAATAAATACAATTTTGTTACACATTTTTTGGTGTTTTATTTTTGAAAATCGGATGCCTGGTTCTCGTGTTAGGAGGAAATATGTGTCCGTACCTGGCTAATTTAGGGGGAAAAATTTGCCACGCCCATAAAAAAAATTCCAGATCTGATGGAAAAAAACTGACAACGGATTTGAGTTCAGCGCGTCAAAATCCATATAGTCCACATAGTTTTATTAAATGGAGGATTTTGCTGCAGAGCAGTGTAATTAAAATAAGTACTTATTAGTTTTCTTCTACAACTTATGTCTGCAAGATTCATCTTAGGCTTTACCAATTACACTAATATATAACAATTAAAGAAAATATTTAAACAAAAAAAAAATATTCAAATAAATCAGGTTTAATAAACTTCAAAAAATAATTATTATTAATAATAAGTTTACATGTAATAAACATTTTAATTATCTACCATACATATGTACATAACTCTCACATACACATACTTACACTCATAGTCATAATCATATATTAAGTATTTCACAAGCCAACTCATCCATCTGTTAACAAAAATGAGAGAAAGAAAATAAAATAAATAAATAAAAGTTAATAAATCTACTTTTATCTTAATTGATTTAAACATAGTTATCAACACACAAAAAACAACAAGAAAAAACACAACACTAAATTAGAGGTTAAGACATCAAATTATAATTTTTAACTTTAACATTAGTAGCGTAGGTTATGGTTGTCATAATCATATTTGTAGTCAAACTCATATAAACCCGTTTCTTTAACTCAGCATTTGCTATTGACCACAAGCACTAAAAAACAAGAAATAGTGTAACAAACAGTTGCTGTCTTTTGTATTTATTAAATAAAGCCGGACAAAAAGTAAAAAAAAATGTTAACCATTAAGTTAATGCGTTGCTACGTAATATTATGCAAATGTCCAAAAAATATACATTTGTATATAAACGTGGTGAATGTGTTTACAATCAAAGAAAAAGTGCTGTTTTTACAAGTACAAATAGGAAATGGGATCACATATGTCTGATGGACTGGTCAGTAGTTCAGTAGTTTGCTAGTCTAGAGTTTTTGGGTTTAATTTCTGCTAATGATTCTGTATGATCTGTTACAAAACCACTAGAAAATTTGCAATTGTTTTGCGGTTATAAAACAAATTAGAACGACCAACGAAAATTCTTAAGCTGTCTTAATCTGATCATTTGATTAGGTCAAACTTAATTTATGTTAATGTATAAACACATAACAAACGCCCATTTATGGGAGAGGAAAATAGGACATTTTACCCACATTTTTTATGATTCTTTATCAATCTCAACTTATATATAATATCCCTATTAGAATTATGTATCCGTAAACACAAAAAAAACAAATTTAAAAGTTTTTTTGCTTTATCCATTTCATATCAATCTCAACTTGGATCAACAGTGCCTAGTATCAATAATATTGATTTATATGTTTGTCTAAGCATAAATGCCATCACAATTAAAAAATACCTTTAGGCATCCCAATAGCATTTTCAATCTTAACCTGGATTAAGAGTTTACAATAAAAAAAATCACTTTTTCAAAATCTACTAAATATTTTCAATATTCCAGATTAATAAACTTGAAAGTTTAAAAAAAAGCACTAAAAATGAAACCAAAAAAAACAACGCTTTGGTCACCCATATCACTTACATACCTGTAATTCGTGCATACTCTTATTTAAAACATTTACATTAAAAAGGTCAAATAAATTTTATTTTAGTACATTGAAATATTAAAAAAATATATATATATTTAAAAATAAGTGTTGCCTAAACCTTGGTTGTGTAGTAGCTGATGCTTCCAATTTTTATACCCGCCACCAAAAAAATGGTGGGGGTATATTAATTTTGTCATTCCGTTTGTAACACATCGAAATATCCATTTTAGACCCCATAAAGTATATATATTCTGAATCAGGGTTTGATTTGATGACGATCTATCTATGTCCGTCCGTCTGTCCGTCTGTTGAAAGCACGATAGAGGTCGCACCGAAAAAGCTAGGGGGTTCAAATTTTGCCAGAATCTTTCTTATAGATAAAATTTGTTTGGTATTGAAAATGGGCTAAATCGGAATATTAGGAAGAGAGTTATAGCTCGAAAAGCAAGAGTAGGTCGAAAAAACCGTGTCCTTCAAACATCGAATAATATGGAATTGTGTCCAAACGCATTAACGTATGAAACTTTGAATATATATTTCCTGAGCAAAAACAATATTTTTCCCCGAAAATTATTTAAATCTATGCATTAGAAAAGGAGTTATCGATCAAAATGTACGAAAATTTATACCGCACAGTGTATTTTTCGGTATATATAAAAACAAAGACGTCATAAAAGCAACAAAATTGGATGTACGACTCTGAAATTTTGCACACTTTGTTTTTTGTGAGGCGCTTTTTTGTAACGGAAAATTAATGTGCCACGCCCACTTTTATGCCCACCTCCCATATAACGTTTTACCCAAAATTCATATAATTTCTCTATTAATAAAGATTTTGGAATAATAAAGGCCTATATTGAAACACCTCTGTTGTACTCATTCGCAAAAATAACTTTGACACGCCTACTATAACGCCCACTTTTCACGTCATCTACCGTTAATGAAATTTAAAAGCTCATAAAACTGCTAAAATTAGAGGTATGATGATAAATTTTGCTACGTCTATCCCTCTATGCAATTTTATTACTATTCCAAAAAATTAAGGTGCCACGCCCACTTTTACGCCCACCTCCCATATAACGTTTTACCTAAAATTCATATACACCCCAATTCTAAATATTCCCAGGGAATTGAATTCCCCGGGAATTCATTTTTCCCGCGAATAAAATTCCCCTATTCTAAACAGTCGGGGAAGGGAATAACAAGGGAGAGAGAATTTTACATTTTCGAAGTCAGCTGTTTGCTTTTGTTGTTTTGTTTTGACAAAATATTTGCTAATAATTTTTAGCGTAAAAAGTGAATATTCGTAAATAATAAAAAAAAAATTGTTAAAAGTGAACAAAAATGTTTAGTGTAGCGTTGTTAATAATAATAGCTGAAGCAGAAAACTCTGAAGCACAAGAATAAGCAAAGGGTAGAAAGGAAAATGCTATGTGACGCCAGCAACCCACTTGAGTTGCCGCACACTTTGTAAATTTTACTTTTCGAATGTTAGAAAAATATTACAGAATAAATAAACCGGCGTTTAAATATCTGTTGGACGTGTTAAGGTATTCAGCCCAAACGTAAGTCCTTTGTAATTTCTCCAATCGTGAAATTAAGTGCGACTTTCCGCTTCTTTGCTGAAGGTTTGTACCAAACGGGTATTGATAAAGATTACGGTGTGTCTGTGGCTCAGTGTAGTGTTAGCAAAGTTCTGGCAGAAGTTATTAATATATAAGGAACATTTACGCCCAATGTAGATAACTTTCTGCAGAACTGAAGTGCAAAAACGGAAAGTTGCGTTAGCTCTTTATGTGAAGTATGGCATTCCAAACGTTATTGGATGTGTTGACGGAACTCAAAAAATTAAAGGTATGTGATCATGAGCTGAGGATTCAGTACGTTGATGCCTCACATCCCGGAGCGTGTCACGATTCATTTATTTGGAATTCTGGCGAATTGCGTGCTCACCTTGAGCAAGAATACCTTAGAGGTGGCAGCAATTATTGGCTTCTTGGTAAAGTTTTGAATGATAACAGACAATTCATAAATTAAACATGCATTTTTTCTAGGAGGCTTATATATGCCAGGATGAGCCTGTTGAAATAAAATTTACTCCAAGTGTTGAAATGTGGTTGAACGGTGTTTTAAAAAAGAGATGGAGGTGCATTCTTGGTGCTAGACAGCTGCACTACGCTCCAAAAAAGGCTGCTAAAATAACAAAATTTTGCTGTGCGTTGCATAATATCTGCATTCATTTTAAATGCAATGCTGAAGTAAACGATGTAGAAAATTTAGATTATTTGAGCGCTCAGGATAATGATGTGGTATCCTTAGACTCACCACAATATTTATCCATTGCCCAAAATATTAGAAAATATAATAGAAAAATATTAGAAAAAATATTCCGAATAATCTCTAATAAATTTCTGTAATAAAGCCATTTCTTATATATGTATGTAGTATATACATTTTTTTAAATAAATATAACATTTTATTAAAAAAATTTAAAAACTTCAAAAAAGATAAATAAAAATTAAAATTATTTTAAAACTAAAAAACAATTCATTATTCTGCTTCCTGTTTGTTGTTTTTATCCTAAAAGTAACAATAAATTACAATATTTATCACAATTTTTATAAAAAAATATTAAATACTTACATTTTTGTCACAACTCCCTTTGAATTTGTTGGCGGATTTTTTCCCAAAAATTGTTATTACATTCTCCCTTTAATTACCTTTCGTAATACCTACTTTTTTCCCAGGGAACAATTTCCCAATTTCGAAGTTTATTTAGAATAAGGGAAAAGGGAAAGGGAACAAATTTCCCCGGGAGAAATTATTTAGAATAGGGGAACAGGGAATAGGGAAAAAATTCCCAGGGAATTGTTATTTAGAATTGGGGTGATAATTTCTCTATTAATAAAGATTTTGGAATAATAAAGGACTATATTGAAAAACCTAAGTTGTACTCATTAGCAAAAACAACTTTGACACGCCTACTATAACGCCCACTTATGCTTATGTTCTCCTAAACAACTTATGCTTATGTTCTCCTAAAGTTATGCTCTATTAAAAATGGGAATTTAGGAAAATGTTGACCTAAGTAAAAAAAATTTATCTCTAAACATTATAAACAATTTATTTTCATGTACTAATGGCTAACAAATTTTAAAATTATACAAAACTTATTTCGTTTGAAAATCTTTTAAAAGCAAAATGTTATAGAAGTTTAAAAATCAAAATCTTACTAATAAATTTCCCGTTTTAGAAAAATGCAGAGAATGTATATTTTAAATCACCCTGTGGCCCTTAAAACTTAACCTTAAATTCACTTTCTTCCTCTTAAATTCATGTAAATTCTCTATGAATAAAGATTTTGGAATACTAAATATATATTGAAATATCTAAGTTATGTTTATTAGCCGAAACTTTATTGACACGCGTATTTTAACGGCCACTTTCATTGAAAGACTAAATTTACGAAAACATTTTACTAGCATACCGAAGTTATAATGGGTGGTTTAATTTTAAGGGACTATGTTGATTTTGAATAAAATTATTATGAAATTGTTATCATTTATTTTTATGTATGCTTCAATTATGTATGGAACAAAATATCGGCCAAATGGGCCCCCAACCTAGGCGGCACACCACGATCCGATAGTCCAAATTTTCAATGACACTGTTGATGCTCGATTGTTGGGCACGATGATGAGTCGAGGTTGCTTGCTCTTTTGCCACGTTATCGTGAAAAACAGCAATGTTTCCCATTCAACGAACTAAGATGGCATTCACAGATGTTTTCACATTTCATACAGACCTGCTTTGCAGACATTTAAATATTTTTTACAATTCTCACGATTGTGGACGAATTCGAACGATTATGTTGACCAAAATAATCACGAAGTGCACAAAATGCATTTTGATTTGAACGCCCATTTTTATAAAAATCTTTAATATTTAAAAGCGTTGCTCGATTGCGTATGTTTCCACGGTTCAAATTGAGTTAGTCTGAGATTGAGAAATGTCAAATAAAATACAAGAAAAAAGTTGAAGTTTAGATGTGGTTCACCTTAAACATGGGCCCTTAAAATTTAACCACCCTCTACAAAGAAAGTGATACATATTTTATTATAAACAGATTATTCTATTGCGATTAACAAAATAATAAATACTGTGCTTTAAAAGTACACAAAATTGGTGGTGGGTATAAAAGATTCGGCACAGCCGAATGTAGTGCTCTTACTTGTTTATTTTCAAATAGCCCTAGACTCTACTACTTTTTTTACTTTGTAATTTTTGTGCCAAAAATTTTTCTTAAATAATTGGTTTTTGAAATGAAGTAAAACACAAACGAATTTTTTGAATAGTATTAATATGTCGAACATGGTCTAATTTGAAGGTCCATTTTTTGATGACTTTTTCCAACGCCGGACGGAAACATGAAACTTTGCGGTTACCAAACGTTTCCTTCAATAAATGACTTGTGGCACAAGCGGTGTGACATGTTGCGCTGTCTTGTTGAAACCACAGCTCCTTTACATCATGGTTATTTGATTGAGGAACGAAAGACACAGTAATCATTGTTCTATAGCGGTCATCATTGACTATAACGTTTTAACCAGCAGCGTTATTAAAGAAGTACGGTCCAATATTTTCACCAGCATATAAAAGACACCAAACAGTTAGTTTTTTTGGATGTAAGTGTACGTTGAGAAATTGATTATGATCTCTCTAAATACGGAAGTTTTTTTATTAAGGTATCCATTCAAGTCAAAAGTGAGCTTTATTGATAAAAAATTCGCTTATGAAAATCGAGAATAATGGAAATCGAATCTAACGAATCTATGTCTTGCTATTCATACATCACTCTATGCATATTGAACTTAACATAAATCACTTGACAGCTGACAAAGTGACCGCCAATTAAAAATCTTGTTGTCAACTTTATCTGTTTAAAGAAAATCCGATATTTATTTGTGAAAAATACTTATAATGCGGCTTTCAAGTTTTTCAGTTGAGCAGATTTATAGTTACCGATATTAACCGCTTTTATTCTATCATTTTTTTTATTTTAGTTTAATAATTTATTACTACAGTTTTCATCTTATTATATCTACACATTAAGCCACATTACTCTTTTATATAAAGGTAATAAATAGAGTTTTATAAAAAATATCGTTGTGGTACATATTTTTTTTACAAAAATTCAATCTATAATTTAGAAGTTTTATTTTTATTTTTTTAATAATTTATTACGTATTGTGTATACAAATTCACTTTATAAATACTATTTTCATATTTAATAAATGAAACAGAACCATTTCAAAGTTAATGTTTTAAACTTCCTACAAAATTTTCGTAATTTCTTTAAAACTAACTTTAAATTGGTTAATTTAGATTTTTTCATTTTATTTCCCATAATATTTTGTTACGCTTTTTTCACAATAAATAATTTTTCTGAAAGTGAATTAATGAAAAGCAAAACAACCACCAACACCAACCAACAACGTTAATTAAACTGTAATTATGATTATATGCGATTTAGACTGTCAATAGTCATAACTTTCCGTTTCATAAAATAAAATATAATAAAAACTAACATCTTTTTAATAACTATTTAGTTCTAACAAAAATTAAAATTGGCTTAATAATAATTATTTGTAAGAGTTAATGCTTAAGCATCTTCTCTTGTTGTAACTACTGAAATTGGGTTTATATTTTGAATACCTTTTAGTTTTGACTCTGCTTCACATATCAAGCTTCATAAGTCAAAATGATGATATGTTTTGATCGTCATAAAAAGAATACAAAATTTTTTTTTTTTTTTTGCTCATTCAACAATTTTGTTGGGGGAAAAATAATGTTTTTATAAATAAATATGTTGCAACCAAAAGCATTTACACGAATACTAATTTAATAGCATGCAACACAATTATTTAGCTGCTCTTAAGATCTTTAATCACGCTGATGTGCCATAAATAATTATTTTGAAAAATACAAAAGAAATCTTTAAGCAGAAGAAGGCGTGTTAATGTTTAAGAAATCTTGAAAAGATTGTCAAGCGTATCGTAAGCAAACTGAAAGTAAAAACAAGAAGAAACCTCATAAACCCACATATGTATTTACTTGGCATAAAATTTTAACAATTATAAAAAAAAATAAAAAATAAAAGTACAAAAAACATTTTAAAACTTTGCATCGACAACTGCAAACCTTGGGGACTCCACTCGTACATATACCCACAACAGTAATAACAATAACAGCTGATTGATACTTTCACTTTCAATACATTTTATTGCCTCTCGAGAGAGTCTTTATATGAAGAGGTGTAGACAAATTGGAGTCTTTTCGAGAATAAATACACAAAAGTTGATCAGGGATGGGAAGACAAATTTTAAACAAATTATTTGCATTAAAGACAAAATTGTTATAAATATATGTATCATACAGAAAGTTTTTGTTGTACACAAAATCTGCTTATATATTATTATAAACCTCGTTTAATTTGAAAGTTTCCTTAATGTTGTATTGCCACAATTTTTAAGATTAAGAAAATGTTTCAAAATCGCGCCATTCATTCAACGTTAATATAACTTCTTTTAAATACAATAATTAATTATATTGCAATAAAAGTTAAATTCTTACCCTTAAATGCATTCAGTTGCCATTTGGCAACGAACACTTTAGAATACTATAATTACTGCTGTGACAAGAAATCACTACTTAACTCATATTGTTGCCACATGTTGTTGTGTTTTTTCCCCAATATAAGATCTTATTAAACATTTTCTAGTAGTTGCACTCACATTGTCTTGAACATCTAAAGTGTAAACATTTCAAAACAGAGAAAAAGTTTTATATATATATATATATTTTTTTTTTTTTTTGTTTTCGACTTAAGTATTTGTGTAATAAACGGTTGATGGTATTTTAGTTTGTTTTCATATCGATTAGATTTCCGTTAAAAGCTTTAATGCCAATCGGCTACATTATGCAAATGAACATAGTGAATTTAAGCAAAATATTGTAACGGCGTAATTTGTTGTTTTAATTTTTCCTCTCCAAAAAAGTAAAGTCTTTTCAACATGAATAAGCCTTCCAAATCAATGGAGGAGCTAAAGCAATATTTGTTGGATTATAATAGTGAAGAAAGTGAAGACGAAGATATTGTTTTTGGTGATGACAGTTTGGAAGACCCAGATTTTATACCAAATGTGCTACATGGTTTTGATGAAGAAGGTGTAACAGAACCAGTGGTGATGTCTCCAGCTCCAGCGGTTTCTACAGTTGATAATGAAGAGTTACCGTCGTGTTCTATTGCTGGTTTTCAAACTCGAAGTCAAGTTTTACCTGGAGTTTCTGAATTTGCCTACATCCTTGAGATCTATACAGGAAATGAGAATAATGCAACTAGACCCTGTGGAGAATCAGACCTTGGGCCGACATCGAACATAGTTTTGCGTTTGTCTTATATAATATCTTGTAAGCAAAACAATCGTCTGTACCATGATAATTTTTATACCGCTATTTCATCAATAGTTCATTTGGCAAGAGAAGGCATTTTTTCGTTAGGAACAATTCGAAGAAATAGACTTCCACATTGTAAACTGCCAACAAAAGCTGCAATGAAAAAAACAGAGCGTGGTTCAAGTCACGAATATATGACCGCAGTAGTTGGAGTGTGGAAGGACAATAAATACGTGACCCCTATCTCTTCATTCGCAGGAACACATCTTGAAGTATTGGTAAACCGATGTGATAGAAAACAACACACAACCATAGATGTGAAATACCCTAAATTAATTCAATAATATAATCGCCATATGGGCCGCGTGGGTCTACTAGATAGTCTAATGGGACAATATAAAATTTTGATGAAAAGAAGAAAATGGTACATGCGAATTTTGTACCATCTGCTTGATCTTACAATGGTTAATGCGTGGTTGGCTTATAAAAGAGTGATGAAGCAACAAAACAAAATGGATTTAGAAATTTTAGACCAAATGCATTTTCGTGCAGAGGTAGCAAAATGTTTGAGTAAAATCGGCATTGCATCGAAACGCGGGAAATATAGAACCATTGAGCCTGCTATACAAGCAAAAAAGAAAAAAGGACCAGCACAATACTTACCACCACAAGACATTCGTCGAGATCGAATTGGACACTGGCCAGAGCTTGTGGATGCCAAAATTATATGTAAATATCCCGGATGTCAGGGCTTTAGCAGAACGTTATGCGAAAAATGTGGTATTGCACTGTGCTTTAACAAGCAAAACAAATGCCTTAAAAATTTCCATTTAAATTGACATTCTTTGAAAACGCTATGTAGCCATTTGGCAACAAATCCTTATTTTTTAAAATAAAGGACCATTTTGAGATAAAAAAATTTTTTATTATTTTTTTGTGACTTTGTGAGTTATGAGCTTTCCTTACAAATAAAAATTTTTTAAAAAAAGAAAGTCATGCATTTAAGGGCTAAGGGCCGATGTTGAATGTAAGCCACACCTAAACGTCAAGTTTTTTTTCTGCATTTCATTTCAATTTGAACATTATCATTAAAAATTTGGACCATCGGATGTTGATGTGCCGCCGAGGTCGCGGCGGTCATTTGGCCGATATTTTGTTCCATACATAAGTAATTGAACCATACCAATATTGTCATAATAGAAAGAAATGACAATAATTTCCTAAATAATTTGTGTTTTATTCAAAATCGACATCTGTCCTTAAAATTTTACCACACTTTATAAAACCCATTTATTGAAACCAAAAAATATAATAGTTTTGTAAAAACTGTACAAAACATTTAAAATTTTGTTTGCACTAAGCAATTGAAATTTTTAGGTGTTATTTAATATCTGATTTAATCCTAAAATATTTCTCAAATCTACAAATGAGTTTGAATTTTTTATTAAAAAATTTAGAATTTTGATAAAGAAGTATATGAATTGTAAGTCACCTTTAAGATAAGGGTGCAGTAGCGAATTCGACTTAATTCGCCTTCTTTTCAAATGTCCAACTTCACATAAAAATATCTTAAACTGAATTTTTTAGTGAAATTTGACATTTGAGAAGAATACAAATACAGTCGTTCCGATATGAAGTACAATAACGACGAAATAATAACAGCTATTGCAGTTGATAAAGTTATTTAATGTTTATACAAACAAAGAAAAATTACAACAATTGAAGGATATAACCTTAAATTTTATGAAATAAGATTGCCATTAAGTCAAAGTTTTACTGCTTAAAGCTGGAGTTACATACCATGCGTTCTATCCGTTGTTCCGTTTTATGCATCAGTCAAAAAGTAGAATCAGTGTAATTGTATGTGACAAGTTACACGGCAAAACGCATAGAATGCATAAACGTATCAACGCAGCAAAGTAGGTTTACTTTCTACTTTTGTATCCGTCGCATAAAAGGTGAATAAATGTCAGCTGTTGTTGATAGCCATGGATGACAAATAACATTTTTTTGTCGATGTTATCGATAAATCTGATTGTGTGGTGGATTTATTTTTTTAATTTTTTTGTATTAAAAAATGTTTTTAATAAAAGAAAAAGCATTCGAAATAAAGTTTACAATTACTTTTAAGAAAAACATTCATAAAAACTAATTTTAAACACAATTTTTTCATTACCAAAATTTTTATTCCACTTATCGATAATTATTATGTGCTGAGTGTCATCTCTGTTTATTATTAAAAGAAAACAAGTGCAATGGAGGAGATGCTTATTGATGCTTGTGTTATTTTTGAACTTTTTGTAGCACAAAATATCATGTACATAAACTAAATGAATTCCATAAATGCCCTTAAATTGTCAATTTTACTTTCCATTTTGGCAAAATGGTTTTTAGTTAATAAAAATATAAACACAACATAGGGTTGCCATATTTGAAAAGTGAAAAAAAGTACATTGAGGGGGAAAAACAGTAATTTAAAAAAAAAAAGAAAAACAGTACATTTTGATTTTGACATTTTTATTTAAAAATAGTTAAGAAGAAACATAAAAACATGTAAACACGTGGTCAAAAACACAAATTTAACGTCGTTTTTCAATTTTAATATTGATACTAATTTGAATAAACGAAATACCAATGCTTTAACATTTTCGACTATATTTCAGAATTATGCACTATATTTTCAAACTTTATTTTGAAAATGATCTAATGTATTTCAAAAGTTATTAATTATATTTAAAAAATAGTAAATAGAATTTCGAAATTGGTAATTGAATTTCAAAAACTACGAGTTGAATTTTGAAATTATCTATAATATGCAAATTCAATTAATTTGTTTCTTAAAATTACAATAATATTCCATTAATACTTTTGGAATACTATTTATTACGTAAAAAATATCACTTGTAATTGACAAATTATCAATTCTTAAGTAGACTTAGGGCCATTATTACAACTTGCCGTTAGCTAAAGGCAGAATTTTGTTTGGCAGATAAATGGCTTTGCATTATAAACCCTTAATTTATTATTTTTTATTCATTAAATATTATTAAATTTAATAATAATAACAATAAAAAATGGAAGATGTAATAATGCAAAGCTATTTATCGAACAGACAAAATCCTACCTTTAACTAAAGACAAGCTGTAGTAATGGCACTTAATCTATCACGCATAGAAATTGTTATTGAACTTAAAATCAATATTTAACAATATTTAAGAAAATAATATTTAGGCTCAACAAAAAGAAAACATTTCTTGTTAAAGTCGACTATAATATTACTTTTAATAATTTTTTTGAAGTTTATTTTAAAGACAATAACAATTTTTATGAACAATAAAGTAAAGTCTACTTTAAAATTGATAATTTGTCATTTAAAATTGATATTTTTTAAATTATATATAGTAATCCAAAAGTAATAATTAAATATTGTTAAAAAAATTCTAAAAAAAGTCAATTGAATTTTTAAAATGAATACATTTGATAATTTTTAAAATTCAATAAATAATTATACAACACAAATAGAGGTGGTATAGTTATATAAAAGAAAATAATTTATGCTTACAAAAAAAGTTAATTCAAAAATAAATTATAAATATTTATCCCTTTTTTGTACACATTTAACAATACAATTTTTTCCTATTTCATTCTTAAAAAAATTACAAAATTCAATACATGTGTATCCAAAAACAGTACAAATATAAAAAACAGTACTTTTTCGTACTGTTTTAGGTATTGTGAATATAACAGTACACATTACAAAAAACAGTGCATGTACTGTTTAAAACAGTACGAATGGCAGTCCTAACACAACAGCTGATTAAAACATAAGAGTTGATGCATAAAACGCATTGTGTGTAACTTGAGTTTAGAAACGTATAAAAAGGTGAAAAAGTATCAAACGCAACAACGCATGAACGGATGGTATGTAACTCCACCTTTACATACCATCCGTTCATGCGTTGTTGCGTTTGATACTTTTTCACCTTTTTATACGTTTCTAAACTCAAGTTACACACAATGCGTTTTATGCATCAACTCTTATGTTTTAATCAGCTGTTGTGTTAGGATTGCCATTCGTACTGTTTTAAACAGTACATGTACTGTTTTTTGTAATGTGTACTGTTATATTCACAATACCTAAAACAGTACGAAAAAGTACTGTTTTTTATATTTGTACTGTTTTTGGATACACATGTATTGAATTTTGTAATTTTTTGAAGAATGAAATAGGAAAAAATTGTATTGTTAAATGTGTACAAAAAAGGGATAAATATTTATAATTTATTTTTGAATTAACTTTTTTTGTAAGCATAAATTATTTTCTTTTATATAACTATACCACCTCTATTTGTGTTGTATAATTATTTATTGAATTTTAAAAATTATCAAATGTATTCATTTTAAAAATTCAATTGACTTTTTTTAGAATTTTTTTAACAATATTTAATTAGTACTTTTGGATTACTATATATAATTTAAAAAATATCAATTTTAAATGACAAATTATCAATTTTAAAGTAGACTTTACTTTATTGTTCATAAAAATTGTTATTGTCTTTAAAATAAACTTCAAAAAAATTATTAAAAGTAATATTATAGTCGACTTTAACAAGAAATGTTTTCTTTTTGTTGAGCCTAAATATTATTTTCTTAAATATTGTTAAATATTGATTTTAAGTTCAATAACAATTTCTATGCGTGATAGATTAAGTGCCATTACTACAGCTTGTCTTTAGTTAAAGGTAGGATTTTGTCTGTTCGATAAATAGCTTTGCATTATTACATCTTCCATTTTTTATTGTTATTATTATTAAATTTAATAATATTTAATGAATAAAAAATAATAAATTAAGGGTTTATAATGCAAAGCCATTTATCTGCCAAACAAAATTCTGCCTTTAGCTAACGGCAAGTTGTAATAATGGCCCTAAGTCTACTTAAGAATTGATAATTTGTCAATTACAAGTGATATTTTTTACGTAATAAATAGTATTCCAAAAGTATTAATGGAATATTATTGTAATTTTAAGAAACAAATTAATTGAATTTGCATATTATAGATAATTTCAAAATTCAACTCGTAGTTTTTGAAATTCAATTACCAATTTCGAAATTCTATTTACTATTTTTTAAATATAATTAATAACTTTTGAAATACATTAGATCATTTTCAAAATAAAGTTTGAAAATATAGTGCATAATTCTGAAATATAGTCGAAAATGTTAAAGCATTGGTATTTCGTTTATTCAAATTAGTATCAATATTAAAATTGAAAAACGACGTTAAATTTGTGTTTTTGACCACGTGTTTACATGTTTTTATGTTTCTTCTTAACTATTTTTAAATAAAAATGTCAAAATCAAAATGTACTGTTTTTCTTTTTTTTTTTAAATTACTGTTTTTCCCCCTCAATGTACTTTTTTTCACTTTTCAAATATGGCAACCCTATGTTGTGTTTATATTTTTATTAACTAAAAACCATTTTGCCAAAATGGAAAGTAAAATTGACAATTTAAGGGCATTTATGGAATTCATTTAGTTTATGTACATGATATTTTGTGCTACAAAAAGTTCAAAAATAACACAAGCATCAATAAGCATCTCCTCCATTGCACTTGTTTTCTTTTAATAATAAACAGAGATGACACTCAGCACATAATAATTATCGATAAGTGGAATAAAAATTTTGGTAATGAAAAAATTGTGTTTAAAATTAGTTTTTATGAATGTTTTTCTTAAAAGTAATTGTAAACTTTATTTCGAATGCTTTTTCTTTTATTAAAAACATTTTTTAATACAAAAAAATTAAAAAAATAAATCCACCACACAATCAGATTTATCGATAACATCGACAAAAAAATGTTATTTGTCATCCATGGCTATCAACAACAGCTGACATTTATTCACCTTTTATGCGACGGATACAAAAGTAGAAAGTAAACCTACTTTGCTGCGTTGATACGTTTATGCATTCTATGCGTTTTGCCGTGTAACTTGTCACATACAATTACACTGATTCTACTTTTTGACTGATGCATAAAACGGAACAACGGATAGAACGCATGGTATGTAACTCCAGCTTAACTCCACCTTAAACGTTTGAGAAGGAGGTGCGTCTACTTATTATTTTTATAAAAAAATTTGCTTTCATATAACAGCTAATAGTAAGACCATATTGACAAAATTAAACATTAACAAAAACACGACTAAAAACTATTTTTTGATTACATATTTTGAATATGCCTTGAATATCGCCCAAGGCCATGATTGTGTGATTTTGAAATACACAAATATGTTTTATTTTTCGAGACGAATAATAGAGACCAATTGTATAGAACAAATTAAATCAGTGCATTTCCATCCCTGTTGTAGAGAAGTGGAAAAAGTTGTTGCTCTTTTAATTTATGTACAAAACCCATAAACTCATACATGTGTAAAAACGAGCCCATGGAACGAAGAGACACCATTTCTGTTTTTATTGTTGTTAAAATTACTTGTTATGAAATACATAAAAAAATCGCACAATAAAATGTCTCAGCAATCTTTCCCAAAACAAGTAAGAGCACTATATTCGGCTGTGCCGAATCTTTTATACCCACCACCAATTTTGTGTACATTTAAGCACAATAATTATTATTTTGTTAATCGCTTGGAATAATCTCTTTATAATAAAATATACATCACTTTCTTTGTTGAGAGTGGTTAAATTTTAAATTTAAAACAGAGGCCGAATTACGGCACTCGAACGTGATCAAAATTTGAAAACTCTTATTAGAATCTCTATACCCAAAGCCCAGCGTACTCGATCGTTCGAGTAAAATTTCGATCGATATCGAATGCCGTAATTCGGCACCAGGTCTGTATAAAATGTTAGAACATCTATGAATGCCTTCTAAATTCGTTAAATGAGAAGCATTGCTGTTTATCGCGATAGTGTGGCAAAAAAACAGTCAACTTCGACTCATCATCGTGCCAAACAATTGAGCATCAGCAATGTTATTGAAAATTTGGACTATCGGATCGAGGTGTGCCGTTGAGGTAATTGAACCATACAAACATTATCATTAAAAAAGAAATGATAATAATTTCCTAAATAATTTGTGTTTTATTCAAAATCAACATCGGCCCTTAAAATTAACCCACCCTTTATAACTTCGATATGCTGGTAAAATGTTTTCGTAAATTAAGTGTTTCAGTGAAAATGGGCGTTAAAGTAAGCGTGTTTATAAAATTTCTGCTAATAAATACAACTTAGATATTTCAATATAGTC
The DNA here is from genome assembly GCA_941918925.1 of Phyto melanocephala. Classification (NCBI taxonomy): domain Eukaryota; kingdom Metazoa; phylum Arthropoda; class Insecta; order Diptera; family Rhinophoridae; genus Phyto; species Phyto melanocephala. The sequence continues at coordinate 120,757,792 of OW799233.1, read as the reverse complement.
CGTAGTTCTTCCAAAATATTTATTCATTGAGAAATTATATGAATTTGAGATAAGGTATTATATAGGATGTGGGCGTAAGAGTGGGCGTGTCACCTAAATTTTCTGGCATAACAATAACATTGACTAGAAGGATTTCCGTAGCAAATTTTATCATCATACCTCTAATTTTGTCGGTTTTATAAATTTAAATTTCATTAACAGTAGATAACGTGAAAAGTGGGCGTTATAGTAGGTGTGTCGAAGTTATTTATGCTAATAAATACAACTTATAAATTTCAATAAAGTCCTTTATTATTCGATTTATAAAGAAATTATAAGACTTTGAGAGCAAACGTTGTATGGGAGGTTGGCGTGTCACATTTATTTTCCGTCAGAAGAAAGCTTTTGACCAAAAAGCAATTCCTGCAAAATTTCAGAATCGTAGATCTAATTTTGCCACTCTTATTAGGTTTAAAATGTTCAACATACTGAAAAATACACTGCGCGGTATAAATTTTCGTACATTTTGATCTCTAACTCCCTTCCTAATGCATGCATTTAGGCAATTTTTGGGTAGATATATTGTTTTTGCTCAGGTAGTTTATATTTGGAGTTTCATGACTCATACGTAGATGCTGGTGGACACAACTCCATTTTATTCGATGTTGGAAGGACACGGTTCTTTCGACCTACTCTTGCATTACGAGCTATAACTTTCTTCCTTATATTCCGATTTAGCCAATTTTCTATTCCAAACAAACCTTGTGTATAAGACATATTCTGGCAAAATTTGAGCCCACTAGCTTTTTCGATGGGACCCCTATCGTGCTTTTAACAGACGGCCAGACGGACGGACATAGCTAGATCATCATCAAATAAAACCCCGATTAAGAATATATATATACCATTTTTTTGGTTGCGGGTATAAAAACTAAAATACTTAAAAAAAACACTTTACAAAAAAATTTGTTTAGCTCTTTTACTAAAATTTTGCAAAAAATATTTGACCTTGTGTCACAAAAATTGGTCTGGTGATCACGGTCGGATCGTCCCAGGTATACAGTGGGGTATAGGGGTAAAGAGGAGAGTTTTATCTACTAAATGGTGCTAATTTCTTTTTGTTATCTTATGTTTTCTAGAAGTTATGGTGTATTAAAAAAAGGAATTTAGGAAAATTTAGACCTAAAGATAAAAAAAAAATTATTTCTAAACATTATAAACTATTTATTTTCATGTACTAATGGCTAACAAATTTTAAAATTATACAAAACTTATTTCGTTTGAAAATCTTTTAAAAGTAAAATGTTATAGAACTTTAAAAATCAAAATCTTACTAATAAGTTTCCCGTTTTAGCAAAATGCTGAGCATGTCTATTTTGAATCACCCTGTGGCCCTTAAAATTTAACCACCCTTTACAAAAGAATAGATAGATAAAAAAAATTTAGTTAAAATATGTATTTTAAATATTCAAATACTTATTTTAAATCTACTGATGCACATTTTTTTTTAATATTTTTAAATCTTAAACCTCATAAGACTGTGTGTACAACTATATGTAAAGTTGGGCACAAATCATTACTCTAGTTAATTTTTGTCAACAAACTTCGGTCATTTTCGTTTTCACAAACCCCTATAAAATTCCTTTGTAGTTTGTGCAAAAAAATGTTACTAGAGCCATCTAGTATTCTACGTGATGTTTAGCAAAGACATCATCCTCAGTGTTTGCAAAATGTAGTGGCGCCTTCAACAGATGTTGCCATCTGCAATGAATAAATGCTAATATATATGACTAATATATTTTTAAAAAAATTTAAAAAAAAGTGGGCGTGGCACATTTATTTTCCGTTATAACGAAGACTTTGACCAAAAATCCATGTTTGCAAAATTTCAGAACCGTACATATAGTTTTGTCAGTTTTATTACGTTTTAAACTTCAAATATACACTGAGCGGTATGAATTTTCGTACATTTTGACCTATAACTCCTTTTCTAATGCATAGATTTAAGCAATTTTTGGGGAGAAATATTCTTTTGACTCGGGAAATATATATCCGAAGTTTCATAACTCTACGTTTATCCGTTTGGACACAATTCCATTTTATTCGATGTTAGAAGGACACGGTTTTTTCGACCTACTCTTGCTTTTCGAGCTATAACTCTCTTCCTAATATTCCGATTTAGCCCATTTTCAATACCAAACAAACCTTGTCTACAAGAAATATTCTGGCAAAATTTGAGCCGTCTAGCTTTTTCGGTGCGACCTCTATCGTGCTTTCAACAGACGGACAGACGGACGGACATAGCTAGATCGTCATCAAATCAAACCCCGATTCAGAATATATATACTTTATGGGGTCTAAAATGGATATTTCGATGTGTTACAAACGGAATGACAAAATGAATATACCCCCACCATTTTTTTGGTGGTGGGTATAAAAAAAAAGGTTGCCAGAAAATTTGACAACACTATATATGAAAAACACGAATGTATCATCTCAATCAGCTATAAGCCATTTTATATGGCTTAAAATATATGTATTATGATTTTTAGCTTTTCGTTAGTAACGTTTACTTTTCGTTGATTTTTTTTATCAGTAATTGCAAATGTTCAGGTGTATGTTATGTTATTTCCAACTGCATAGGAAAATTTCATATTATGTAATCATTTCTTTAAATGACGTAAACGAACCATTTTTTTTTTTTTTTTTGTAAAAAAAAGTAATGTTCTTATAGCGAGTTCATGTCTCATTAGTTACAAGTCAATAATCACTTATCAATCATCGAAGGAACGTTAAAATAGAACTTTAAGTTATGAAATGAAAATAAAGGACTTTTAGAAATAAAAAAAATCTACAAAATATAGATAACTAGCCAAGACCGGCGCACGTTGCTACGCCCCTTAATAAATAAAAATACATTCTGAATTTTAATTGAATATCAAGTGCAAGAAGCTAAAAGTTATAACTTTTTTATGAGCGTAGCTCTGCCCACTTTTCTAATCACGAAACTGTATAGTCAATGACAGCTCTATGTATGTGCAAAGTTTCAGAAAATCGATCTAGTGCAAGTAGCTAAAAATTAGAACTTATTTTTTATGGGCGTGGCACTGCCCCATTCTCTCACCATGAAATGGTATAGTCATGATAGCGCAATATGTGTGCAAAGTTTCAGAAAAATCGGTTCACTGCAAGTACCTCATAATTATAACTTTTTTTATGGGGTGACCGTTCCCACTTATCTAATTACAAAATTAAAAAGTCATGACAGCTCAACTGTGTGCAAAATTTCAGAAAAATCGATCTAGTGCAAGTAGCTAAACTTATTTTTTATGGGCGTGGCACTGCCCACTTTTCTTATCACGAAATTGTATAATCTCAATAAATAACTTAAAATTAGTAAACTAATATTTAAAATTAAATTTGCTTAAAATTAGTAAGTTTAAGTTTATTTTAAAATATATAACAAAAACATGTTACTTCTAAAATTTATTAATTTTTACCCCCAAGTTTTAATTAACTTAGTAATTGCTTAAATATGGCAACATTCTATCAGCTGATGTATCGAACTCTTCGTAAAACTAAAGACTTAGACAAAAAACTAGTTCATGTTTATTTTTAAAGGTGGTCCAACCATAATGCACGATATTAATAATTTGTTACACCTCAACGTCAATTTTTTGTCCAACTTAATTTGGCATGGATTTGTTTCACTGTTTGACTAATTCAAAACATAGCTGTTATTTGCGATAGTGTGGCAGAAGACCCGACAACCTCGACTCGTCGTTATGCCTAACAATTAAAAATCGACATTGTGGTTAAAAATATGAATATAAAAATATCGGATAGAAGTATGCCACCGAAGCCGTGGCGACCATTTGGCCGATATTGTCATAGATTAAAAAAATGTTATGACAATTCTCTTAATACTTTTAAAATAAATATCGTGCGTTTTGGTTCGACCACCCTTTATTTATTAGGGTTTGTGTTAATTTTTATACCCGCCACCAAAAAAATGGTGGGGGTATATTCATTTTGTCATTCCGTTTGTAACACATCGAAATATCCATTTTAGACCCCATAAAGTATATATATTCTGAATCAGGGTTTTATTTGATGACGATCTAGCTATGTCCGTCCGTCTGTCCGTCTGTTGAAAGCACGATAGAGGTCGCACCGAAAAAGCTAGGGGGCTCAAATCTTGCCAGAATCTTTCTTATAGACAAGGTTTGTTTGGTATTGAAAATGGGCTAAATCCGAATATTAGGAACAGAGTTATAGCTCGAAAAGCAAGAGTTGGTCGAAAAAACCGTGTCCTTCGAACATCGAATAAAATGTAATTATGTCCAAAGGGATTAACGTAGACTCATGAAACTTTGAATATATACTTCCTGAGTAAAAAAAATATTTTTCCCCGAAAATTATCTAAATCTATGCATTAGAAGAGGAGTTATCGATCAAAATGTACGAAAATTTATACCGCACAGTGTATTTTTCGGTATATTTAAAAACAAAAACGTCATAAAAGCAACAAAGTTTAATGTACGACTCTGAAATTTTGCACACTTTGCTTTTTGGTGAGACGCTTTTTTATAACGGAAAATCAATGTGCCACGCCCACCTCCTATATAACGTTTGACCTAAAATTCATATAATTTCTCTATTAATAAAGATTTTGGAATAATAAAGGGCTATATTGAAACACCTAAGTTGTACTCATTCGCAAAAATAACTTTGACACGCCTACTACAACGCCCACTTCTCACGTTATCTACCGTTAATTAAATTTAAAAGCTTATAAAACCGCCAAAATTAGAGATATGATGATAAAATTTGCTACGTATATCCCCCTAGGCAATTTCATTACTGTGCCAAAAAATTAAGGTGCCACGCCCACTTTTACGCCCACCTCCCATATAACGTTTTACCTAAAATTCATATAATTTCTCTATTAATAAAGACTTTGGAATAATAAGGGTCTATATTGAAACACCTAAGTTGTACTCATTCGCAAAAACAACTTTGACACGCCTACTACAACGCCCACTTCTCACGTTATCTACCGTTAATGAAATTTAAAAGCTCATAAAACCGATAATATTAGAGATATGATGATCAAATTTGCTACATATATCCTTTTAGGCAATGTGATTACTGTGCCAAAAAGTTTAGGTGACACACCCACTTTAACGCCTACCTCCTATATAACGGTTTATCTTAAATTCATGTAATTTCTCTATTAATAAAGTTTTTTGGAAAATAAAGGACTATATTGAAATATCTAAGTTGTATTTATTAGCAGAAACTTTATTGACATGCCTACTTTAACGCCCACTTTCATTGAAAGACTACACTTGCAAAAGTATTTCAGTAGCATATCGAAGTTATAAGGGGTGGTTAAATTTTATGTTGAATTTAAATAAAACACAAATTATTTACGATATTATTATTATTTCTTTTTGTAATTATAATATTTGTATGGTTCAATAATGTATATAATAAAATAGCGGCCAAATGCCCCCCCCCCCCTTCTTGGCGCCACTCCTCTATCTGATGGTCCGAATTTTCAATGACAATGTTGATGCTCAATTGTTGGGCATGATGATGAGGCGAGGTTGACTGCTCTTTTGCCACACTATCGCAAAAACCAGCAGTGGTTCCCATTCAACGAACGAAGAAGGCATTCACAGATTTTCTAACATTTTATACAGACCTGTTTTGCAAAAATTTTAATATTTTTTACAATTCTCCCGATTGTGGACGAATTTGAACGATTATGTTGATCAAAAGAATTACGAACTGCACAAAATGCATATTGATTTGAACGCCCATTTTTATAGAAAACCTGAATAACTTTAAAGCGTTGCTCGATTGCGTATCTTTCCACGGATCAAATTGAGTAAGTTTGAGATTGAGAAATGTCAAGTGAAATACAGAAAACAAATTTAAAGACTAGGTGTAGTTCATCTTCAACATGGGCCCTTAAAATTTAACCATCCTCTACAAAGAAAGTGATACATATTTTATTATAAAGAGATTATTCTATAGCGATTAACAAAATAATAAATATTGTGCTTTAAATGTACACAAAATTGGTGGTGGGTATAAAAGATTCGGCACAGCCGAATATAGTGCTCTTACTTGTTTTTCTTTGCAATTGCTTTTTGTTCATTATCTTATTCTTCCTTTTCTTTAAAACCATTTTAAGTAAGCACTTGTTTATAAGCAAGTTGTTATTGCTACTGTTACTATCACGACCGTTTTTTATTTTTATTTTACTGTTGCGTCTTTTCCATTTCCAGTGGACTTCAATGTCACGGTTTTTAAACTTTATTTTTTATTTTTTTTTTTACCGGTAATTTATTTTTCACACACTAATGACTTTTTATTTATATTTTTTTAAACACATTCCCAATTTTCACTCTCATTTTTTAAGGTGAGTAAATTATTATATCATACGTAATACTTGACAATATGTAAAAAAACTGAAGCTTCTACACTGTAAAAAATTATCACACAATTTTTGATAAAAAAAAAAGTTTTTTTTTAATTTTTAGCGGAAGTGGCCGAATCAAATCATACACGAAATACCAAACAAACTCAAAATTTTAATCACTTTCACTTTAAATGACATCGAACGTAAAGTCGATTCTAATTCACTTTTTTTTTGTTTTTAATTAAAATAACGATAAGCTGAATATTTAAATAAAAGTAACGTTTATTTGAATTAATTGAAAACATATCAAATCTAAATGAGTTCTGAGTATGTTAAAACATTTTATATTTATATGTAGAGCATAAGAAATATACCAAAAAATTAACTAAATAGCATTCTTGCCAATAACGTATTTGCAATATATAACTCAAAAAAAGAAGCATTTAGGTATTTACTTTTGAATTCGACAATACACTCCAAGCATTAATAAAAAAAACTTTAAAAAAATTGTAAACTAAAAATTCTTTTGTTATTTTTGCAGATTATATTCGAAACAAACTATCGAAACAAACAATTTAGAATGTCTACGGGGAGACCAAAAATTCAACTCTTAATATTCACTCTCACACTTTGTGAGTTCATTCAAGCCCAAGAGGGCGTAGGATCATTCCAGAGAATTTACGACTTATCAGATGATTCCACATCTATGCCATCTATAAACCCAGCTTTTCCTACCGCTACCGTACCAGCCACAGCAAACAGTCCGAAAACAGTATATACTCCCTCATATGTATCAACCGAATTAAGATTTGGCCGTGCTTTAAATCCCGAAAATGAAAAAGTTATCAATGTCAAAGGCAATAATGGAGAAAATGTCGAACTGGTAGTGGGAAAAAGTAGTCGTAAAGCTAAAGTTTTGGAATCAAAAAATGTTGTTGAAAGATCTGCTGGCATTGCTCGACCAGAGCTAACAAAATATGCGAAAAGAGGTATTGACTTAGACTTGCAACACACTCAGGCTCTTTTACATCAAGTCGAATTATCGAGGCGTGCTAAGGAGTATAAACGACGTATGGATGAAGCTCTGGCTAGGCAAGAAATGTTAGATGAACTTAAATTGATTAAATATCAAAAATTGAGAGAGCAAGATGAAAACTTAAGGCTACCGAAAACGTTTAGAGGTGGTCGCAGATTAACGTTTGAATCTGGTGAACCGGATTCCTATTATCCACAGCAGTTTTCGGAAGACATGTACTTTATGCCTCAAAGAGGTAAAACAAGTAATAGGCAGCCTTCTTATATACCGCTGGGTAGATCGAATCATATTTCTTTTCCTACGGAGAGACAAGATTCACCTAACTACTCTGGCGAGAGACAGTGGCAACCAATGGAGGTTTATGATCTTCGTCATCGCAATCTGAAACAAGCGCAACAGCACATGGTACCCGTATCTTTACCAACAGAGTTTGACTACACCCAATCTTTTCCCAGTAGAAGCTTAGATAATTTCAATCGTAGCCCAAAGTATATCCAATCGTCAGCCTACGAAAACGAAGGCTACAATGACTTCCAACACAATAAACATCCACCTAATTTGATTACAAAAGATAACTTTACACCACCTAAAGGATACACCACACTCATTCCGAAACCGGTTGTAATCTCCTCCTCAGCTATGGTCCAAGATATGGTATCACAACCAAATTACGGCGAAAGCTATCAACAGCAAATGCAATCTGAGCCAAACAGTTTTGAGCAACCTGCCAGACCTTATATGGTACAGTTGGATTCGTACCCTGAACCTCAGGCTTCTTCTTCACAAAACACAGTTGTAGATGGTTCTGGTGTTACCGTTATTGAAGGTATTCGTGTTCCCGATACACCCGAAGACAGAATGAAGACCTGGCGTAATGCTCGTGTTTTAAATAACGAATTGGTGCCATATCCCGAAGGCTACACACCGCCAAAGGTGCAAATGCAAACTTTTGATAGATAAAACGTCACTTTCTGGCTATATTTATTTCCTTATTTATATCTTGTCGACAAACCTAACTAACATTGTTGTAATTTAATATATAAATAGTTTATTGTTGTAGTAGTGTCTATGTATGTGTGCGCTAATTAATGAAATAATTAGTAATTGTTATTTATTAACCATGTTAAGTATGTAATTTATATAGTTTAGTTTGTAACTAAAATGTGTCTAACTAAAATAAATATTTAAATTATGTTTCTGCATGATCTTTTTTTTTATTATTTTCTTTGTTTCGAAAGTGTTTCAAAATAATTAAGTTTTCACCTTTCGCCATTTGAAAGTAAAAGTATTAAAAAAAATAACAATAATTAAATTCGTTAGGGCAGTTTGAATTTTGGATAATGAGTAGATTGATAATTTGAAATATACCTACATAACTTTCGCCTACTTAAACATAAAATTAAAGTATGAATGTGTATTCCAATTAAATGTACCTTTTATTAATAATTTACTGAATTATTTAAAATATTGAGTTTATACTTAAAAACTAGCATATGTCTGCCATTAGTATTGCCAATATCATAAGTAGGTCTCATTGTACATATATTACTTTATAGGAACATAAAATCCATTAATACAGTGTTTAAAAGAGTCGAATTCGATTCGAGAACAGCAGGATGCATTTAAAGTTTTTTCTTGACGCCTAAACATTCCAACAAGTAAACAAGTTATGCTCTAGCTAATCGAATATACAATACTTCCAAATATTGGAAACATAAAATGATTTGTGTATATTTCTATTATGAATCCAATCTTCGACATTAGTCAGCATTAAGAGATTAGTCAGATCATCACAAAATTTGGTTCAGGCGAAAGGAAGTTATATGGTGCTTTATTTTGTAACAAACATTGTTGCCCTTTTATTGTAAAACACTTTTCAAAGGTCACCTGCAGCCTAACAAAATGCTACCTTTATAATCAGCTGAATAGAACAGAAATTTTCAGCTTTTTTGCATGAACTTATTTATAACATTTAATCAATTTGGCGATTGTCCATTTACGTAAGAAAAGAAAACACCAATATTTATTATTCCCTTTATCCGTAGTGCTAAGGGTACTATATTTATTATTTTATATTTCACAATATTCATTTCCTGCCCTATAAAGAATATGTTTTCTAAAAGCTTATGAATAAGTGGACTGACTGAGCGATGTCCATCTCTCCATTCGACAGTCTGTCCATCTGTTCGTCTGTTAAATGCACAGACCTATGTGTGGTGCCAATCTTTTAAAAACATTCGGGAATGAATAGCTTCTGAAATCCAGCACAATCGCAAAATTACTTTCTGAGATGTGGGCAAATAAATAAACACAACCGCCTCTGTTTATTCACTTATTTTAAAATTTTTTAGCGATCAGATAATTTATGACACTTATTTTTCATAGATATTTTATGTCCCTTGGGCTAGCTTTTATCGCTTTTAAAAAAATATGTACAAATACATTACACTCCTGCAATTAAACATAAAGCTCTTAACAAAATTCTAAAAGCAATTAGTGCAAGCACAAAAATTGCTAAAACAAAATGGTAATTTAACTTTTGATAAAAAAAATAAATAACAAAAACAACAATTTCAAAAAGAAGTGAACCATATGCAAATGAGTAAAATCCCTGCAGATAATTTTTAGACTACGTCGTCCATTGCAGCTAAAATGGACTAGTTACAACATGGCCTTATGTAAAACAGTCATGGATCATTTAAATTTCAAGCAATAGTTTGTACTTAAGCGATAAGTTTTCGTGTTTTAACGATCGCTTAGATACTCCATCGAGTAGTGTCAAAAAGTAGTTTTGAGAGTAGGCCCTAAGGCAACACAATATTATATCGAACAAGTTTTCTTTATGTGCGTGTTTTTAAAATAATCTTTTTATGACTAAAATTTCCTCTTATTTACTTTTTTAATAAAATAAAATTTAAGTAAAAACTATAATTTCATTCAACTAATGAATAAAATAAGGAAACTTTTTCTTAAGAATAGCAAAACCATTTTTTTAACTGACACACAATATTTTACGTTTCAGTGAAAACAAAGCCTTAAAGCGTAAGTTTCATATCTCTGCAAATAATAATAAAAACTGGAAATTTTTTTTCAAATATTAGTTCTTTAATGAAAATTAAGCTTCTCCTGTAAAATTTGTATACCCTTCACACAGTGAACAAGTAAGAGCACTATATTCGGCTGTGCCGAATCTTTTATACCCACCACCAATTTTGTGTACATTTAAAGCACAATATTTATTATTTTGTTAATCTCTTTATAATAAAATATGTATCACTTTTTTTGTAGAGGGTGGTTAAATTTTAAGGGCCCATGTTGAAGGTGAACCACACCTAAACTTCAACTTTTTTCTTGCATTTCATTTGACATTTCTCAATCTCAGACTAACTCAATTTGAACCGTGGAAAGATACGCAATCGAGCAACGCTTTTAAATATTAAAGATTTTTATAAAAATGGGCGTTCAAATCAAAATGCATTTTGTGCACTTCGTGATTATTTTGGTCAACATAATCGTTCGAATTCGTCCACAATCGTGAGAATTGTAAAAAATAAGTATGTACGTATTTTATATGAGATGAATGGTGATACAAACAATTTTTATTGCAAGACTACACGTTGTGTAGTCACGGCCGAATATAGCACTGTTACTTGTTTACTTTTATGTGATTTTATTTACACAAAATATATGTAGTTAAAACATAATACAATTAATTGATATTGTAATATGTTTACACAGACCCCTTATATTCCTTTTTGCACTTAAGTTAACTAGATCGTTGAAAAATACATGTAACATAAAAATAAAACAAAATATTTTATAAAACAATACACATACATTTACATCTATATACAAGCATTTAAAATATTCTCTACAATTACATCTAGGTCTCATGTATATTGATTAACTGTTAATATTTTAATATCATTCTTATTTAACTTATCAATACATTGTGATGCTTCTACCTCCAAATAAACCACCATTATTGGAGATACCATCATAAAACCGTTATGAGAGAGCGAATATCTGGTAATATTATACTGATTTGGTAAAAGATCTAAGTAAACAAAAATTGCCGGATATTTGGTTGTCAAGGTTAAACTAAAGATATTTGTTGCTAAGCCGTGTATACTTTTGCAGTAGTTTGGATGGGTAACTTTAAGCTGTAAAAAAAGAAAGTGACAAACGAATTGATGATAGTAAAAATGTATTGATTTTTGTAAACCTCAAGTCCAGGATCATTAACAACTTGCGTGAAAAAGCCAGGGAAATAGTAAGTGCGAGAAAGAGGTTCGCTGTTTTGCTGCAAAATAAATTCTAAAAAGCAATTGTCTTTATTAAAAGGTTCCTGTATAACACTGTCAATGGGTATTATTTTATCGTAATGCACGCCATTGGGTTTCTAGTAAAAGAAATTTTATATCATTAATTTAAATACATAAAATCGCATTAAAACTTACTAAAGTAGCGGGCCACTGTTTCGATTGTTTGGGAAATAATTCCGTCCATTTGTAAATATTCATTGTAACTGTTAAATTTTTCGTATCCACCTCCAGGCGATCACATATTAGGGAAACATTTAGAGATTTTGTATGAGAATCGAACAAGGCCACTATGGCTATGGGAGCCAAAAATTCTTTTGACCAGTAGTGTAATAACTGTAATAAAACAAAAATGTTAAAATTTAAATAACTATTTGTGGTGAATGTTTTTTGACATAACCTTATAGTTTCCATAATAATCTATAGATGACCAAGATGGTGCCACCCAGACATCATTTAACTGCCAATATAAAGCTCCCATAGTTCTATATTTAGTATCGCGTAGACTACGATATAGTTCGGTCTCAATTTTTGTAGCCATGGCTTGAGATATTTGACTAAAATATATTAAAGCTTCTAAGTAATCGGGATCTTCTGGCAGTGGCAGGGGAAAATGTCGTCTAACTAAAGCGGTAATAGCTAACATGCCTAATGGATGATGCTGTCTGTGATTAATTAAGCCTTCTAAATTATCCGAACCTTTAACTGTTCTAAGCCAAGACCCCATAGAGGGTAAAGACTGAAAACCATATTCAGAAGAAAATCTGGGTCGCGGGTATATGTTTGGGTTCCAGCCATCTTGAAAAATATCATAAAAATGAACTAAAAGCAAAAATATTTTTAATTCAAAATTTACTTGTTGAAGTGTCAGTTAATTACTAACCATCACCGTAATTGGAGTCTTGCGGCTGATCTGATATAAAATTTTCTTTTTCCGCCTCTTTGCCGTTTGAGGGCGACGATACTAAAGGCCTTGGCCTACTCGGATATTCCAACACTTTTAGTTCATGTATAACCGTAGCCAAATATAACTGTCTATAATCGGCCTTATATCTATCCTCTTGCGATTTGGTTTGGTACCAATTTTGTGCTATTGCTACCTCATTTTCATTATTTGCAGCAATTATTGCCACACTGGCATGATGTCCTATTCTTTTGGCATTTTGTAAGACCTCGTGTCGTACGGAAACTAAAAACTCCTCATTAGCTGGATACATCGCACAGGCAAACATCATATCTTGCCAAATAAAAATGCCTAAAACATCGGCAATATCGTAAAACTCATCGGACTCATAAATACCACCGCCCCAGATACGTATCATATTTTGATGTGTATCTTTGGCTGATTGAAGAAGATGTTTAACTAAAAATTGTAAATATCAAGAAATTTAATAATGAACAACCGTCTGGAAATGGTGAATTAAGTAAAAATATTTTTATCTGTAAAAAAATTGTACAACTTCTGAAATTTTAATATCGTTGTTAGTAAAAATTTATATTTTCTTGTTATTAGTGCATTTTTTTTTATATTTCCCCCTGTGTTCGTATTATAGTTACCATTTAATTTGATAATTTTCTATTGGAAATAAAATAAAATCCCACTAGAAAAGTACCGTATATATTAGTACACGTATAAGAGTAGCTGTATACCATTTTTATTAAATTTATCTAATAGCTTTTGAGCAAATCGAGTTCATAGGCAGATTAATTTCTTAAAAATAATAATTTGTATTCCATATTACTGACTGTATACACGACTTTAAACATTTTTAAAAAATATTTTATAACAGACACGTTTTTTTCAATCTTATTATATGTATTGAAGATATATATAGTTTGTCACAAGTAGAAAGGCATAACATAACAGTAATTGTTTTATTAAAATATAGGTTAGGTTAGGTTGAAAAGGAGGGACACTAAAAGCCCAAACCCACGACAGGTATACACTTATACCCAATTGGCATGTTGTGTGCTCCATATGAATAGAATAGTTAGAATAGAAAGAGAATAGAACCGAAAGACAAGCAGTCCAGAGTCTCTGGCGGGAATCGAACCCGCAATACCTAAACTATCAGACCACCGGGGCACCCATATCAAAATGTAACTTCCTTCGTAGAATTGCTTGTAAAACTAGTATTCTTGAAACCATTGCATTAAATTTTTGTGTCAAGATGTACTTGTGTGAAATGTATTGTCACTGAAAAATTCAATGTCGCAATAAGTACTAGTTAGGGCCTCTGTACTATATAACGTTTTATATGTACTACTAGCCAATCCCGGCGCGCGTTGCTACGCCCCTTCATGAATTTTAATCGCATTCTAAATTTCAATCGAATATCAAGTGCAAGGCTAAAAACTATAACTTTTTCTTTATGAGGGTGGCACTGCCCACTTTTCTAATTAAGAAACTGTATAGTCATGACAGCTCAATAAGTGTGCAAAGTTTCAGAAAAATCGGTCCAGTGTAAGTACCTCAAAATGATACCTTTTTTTAATGGGCGTGGCACTGCCTACTTTTCTAAATACGAAACTGTATAGTCATGACAACTCAATATGTGTGCAAAGTTTCAAAAAAATCGGTCCAGTGAAAGTACCTCAAAATGATACCTTTTTTTTAATGGGCGTGACACTGCCCACTTTTCTAATGACGAAAGTGTAAAGTCATGACAGCTCAGTATGTTTGCAAAGTTTCAGAAAATTCGGTCCAGTGCAAGTAGCTAAATCTGATAACTAATTTTTTATGGGCGTGGCCCCGCCCACTTTTTCAATCACGAAATTATAAAGTCATGACAGCTCAATACGTGTGCAAAGTTTCAGAAAAATCGGTCGAGTGCAAATACCTCAAAATGATAACTTTTTTTTATGGGCGTGGCACTGCCCACTTTTCTAATCACGAAATTATAAAGTCATGACAGCTTAGTGTGTGTGCAAAGTTTTAGAAAAATCGGTCCAGTGCAAGTACCTCAAACTTATAACTTTTTTTTTATGGGCGTGGCCCTGCCCACTTTTCTAATCACGAAATTATAAAGTCATGACAGCCCAATATGTGTGCAAAGTTTCAGTAAAATCCGTCCATTGCAAGTACCTCAAAATTAAAAATTTTTTATGGGCGTGGCCCCGCCCACTTTTTTTATCACAAAATTTTTTAGTCATGACAGCTCGATATGTGTGCAAAGTTTCAGAAAAATCGGTCAAGTGCAAGTAGCTAAAACTGATAAGTAATTTTTTATGGGCGTGGCCCCGCCCACTTTTTTTATCCATAAACACTCCCCGGTATGTGTACAACAACTTACCAAAGTTTGAGCCCGATCGGTTTTACAGTTTCAGAGTCTATAGCTAACACACACACACACACACACACACACACACACACACACACACACAGAGTTTCACTTTTATATATATAGATATAACGTTTTATATGTACAATACAGATATTTTTTATTTATTTTAAATCAATCCAGGAGTAATGTTTGTTAAGATGACTTTCAAATCTAATTGATTTTTACTTTTTTTGTACGTCCCTTTAGCATGTCCAAAAACTAACTAGTAGCCTTGGAAACTAAATAAGTATAAAAAAATATGTTTTTCAAAATAATTTGTGCTTATAACTTTGCTAATTAGTGACCAATTAGTCTAAAATCTTTTACATATATCCCTATAACCATTTCATATTTACAAATAGTAACAAACGTATCTATAAATTATCCTAGATCTGAAAAATTTTAATTTTTGTAGTAAAAATATGATAAAAAAAAACAGTAGTGTTTATTTGCTTATATCTTAGAAAATAATTGGGTGAATCTACTAGTTTTTAATAAAAATTCATCCCCGAATATTTTCAAAAGACTGATATCACAGAGAGGTCTGTGCTTCTAAAAGTTGATTTCAACCAACACACGGACAGAAGGACTATATATACTTTAGGGGATTGGAAATTATTATTGTGGCAAATGCATTTGCACCACAGTCAAAAAGATTAAAAAATTAAACTTCTGGTAATTATATTAATAAAAACGTGAGAGTAGAAGAAATAGAAAAATCAAAATTCGTTGTGTCGCAAAATTGTTCATTATTTTTTATCGTTGTTTTATTAGTTTCATTTTAGGGAGAGAAATAAAATTTTGTCTCCTGTCGTTGAACTAAAAATGTAACCTTTTTTAAAAAGGGAACTCAAGAAACAAACAAAATAAATGATTAATCTAAAAAGTATCGGTTCGATGCAGGGCTGGTGAAATTAGTAAAGCTAAACATATTTTGGATTAGTTCTACTCATTAAAAGTTTTAACTTAAATTAAGTGAGTTTGTCGCATATTGACGAATATATAAAACTGCCTGTACATTTTTATGCTCCAATTAAAGTAAAATTAAACGTTATTTAATAACACTAAGCTTAGAACAATGTAACAGTATTGCGTTTTACAATTTCGATTTTTTTCTAACTAAAAAAAAACAAAAAAATTATTGATTGTTAAAATCTGATTTTATCGCATATATTTTAATGATAAATTAGTTTTTATACACATACATAGTTGTACTCACTTCTTGTCATATCACTGCTCAACTCTGGCAATATATGATTGGGTATATAATTGCTGCCCTTCATAAACATTTCTTGGCCATTCACTTTGAAAAGGAACGTATTGCCTGTACCTGTGAAAAATAATAACATAGTGTAACAGCATTTAATAAATGCAAAAAAAAAAAAATTACAATCCAATTGTAGAAAATTTAGTAATTTTCTCTTTTGAAAGAGGTAGATTTTCGTAATTAACTGTAAGTAAAATGTGTTGATTATCAACATCAACTAAACTACAGTTGAGTTGTCAACTTATAACTTTAATATATGGTTATTAATATATAATCACTACGTTACAAATGAAATAGATGGTAAAAGTTTTTCTTTTTTTTTGCAACGCAACTGAGGTTTTGTTGGCATCGAAAATCATTACATAAACCAAAAAGTGTTACAAAAAAAAAATTCTTTAAAACTTTTAATATTTACCTTCAAACACAGGTTCTTCTACCAGCTCTATAGTTCTGAAACCAATTCTTATTGACTTTTGTGAAGTGGTCTTATCACGTAAACTAGAGTTGTCTTTATTCCACCAGGCTTTTAATGTAAAATGCAATGGATAAAGCTTTTGATGACCATAACCGTTTGGCCACCAAAGAGTAACTTGTTCCTATTATTACATATATTTTCACTGAAATGTTATAAACTCAAAAAATTTATCATTTTAACTTACTGTGGGTATAGCCACATCAAACATTATCATAGGAGCTTTATAATTTACAATCCTTGTGATTACCACGGCATCTTTTAATAATTCACTGTTAAAAGTAACATTTTTATTTTATCTTTTTTTTTTAATTTAAAACAATGCACCATTACAGTTTCCTCTACTCAATGTTTTAACTATACTGCACATAATACTTACACTGCATAAAATGTTAATTCGGCCATGAAATCCTTGTGACCATTGCAATCGATGAATACCCTGACATTCATATTCCAATGTGTTTGGTTTTCACTTAAGGCCACATCAACATCACGCATCACAGCCACATCATAATATTCAATTACAACAGATTTCCATATGCCCATGGAAGGTGCTGCCAGACCCCAATCCCAAGAAAAACTCGCTTGCATTTTTCGTAACATATTCATGTGACACTCACCGTGATATCGCTGATTTGGACAATTTGGCGGTATTGTTATATTTTGCTTTTTAAACTTATTCGCTCTTTCGAGGGCAGCATAAATCGGTGATTTTATTTCTACCTCCAGTAAGTTCTCAGCTTGTAGGATTTTCGTTATATCATAACTGTAGCGTACAAACATATTATCTGTTCTTCCCAATAAATAATGATTTAAACGTATCTCTGCCACAGTATCAACACCATGAAATGTAAGATTTACAAAACGTATTGATTTTAATTCCGAGGGTTGAACTGAAATTAATGAGTTTAAGTAAGAGAAATAGATTTTAATCAGAAGATTTAAAGACAACAGGTAGTTTAATAGAGTTGTTTTATGATTCAAGTTAAAATCCTAGATGGCTTTAAAAAAAATGGCAGATTCATCGGCCAACTATAGTAATTACGGCATTATCCCAGTACATAGTACAGTACAGTAATTTATAAAAAAGTGTAAAATCTAAGGTGACATCCAAAACATTATTTTTTATTTTTTTTTTTTTTTTTAATTCCTGTACAACGAGACTAGAGATGGCCAGTGGGAAAAAACCCAACGGGAATATACCCAGGTTTTTTCCCATTTAGGAAATAACCGGGTATTTATGTAAGAAAAAACCCAATAGACGGGTATTTTCATTATTTAACGTAATTATCAATTTTTTTTATTTTTAGTACAAATGTAGCGAAAAATAGGTACTTTGCGATGCAAACATACTGTGCGCCAGCGTATATAGGGTACTAGCTGTTGCCTGTTGTTCGAAACGTCAAAATGTATAGTCTGATTCAGGAACTAAAATAAAACCAGCAGTATATGATAACAACAAAAAGACGTCTTCTTGTTTTATCATAAGATTTTTATCTGCGCATTGTGATGGAATGTTACTTAACTACAGAAAGAACGTGTATTAAAACTTTTAAGCATCTTTGACCAAAAAAAAAAAAATAAAACAACGAGAGATACTTACTAAGAATTATTTATTACACTTTACAAAAGTTATAAACATGTTATTTAAGGTAGAAGTAGGTATCGAAGTCCGTAAGAGTTGCAGTAGTTTTCAATTCAAAGTAAATCACGTATTTTATCACTAGGCAATCAAAAGTTCCCAAAACAAAATCCAAGACGTCAATTAAACCAACAAATTAACACAAGCGCGCACAGTACGAAGCCAAAACAACATGTGAGATGGATAGATCACCAGCATGGATATATATTTACTTGTATCTACACATTACCTAGATGTTAAATATGCTAAATATGAAAAAACCCGAATATTATCCCTTTCGGTAGTTTTCCCCGGGTTTTTTCCATATTTTTTCCCACATTAGGGTTTTTTCCAGGTAAAATCCCATCTCTTAACGAAACTGACCCTTATATTAATAGTACACAAGAAAAGCCCGGCGCGCGTTACTACACCCGTTAATGAATAAAAATGCATTCTAAATTTAAATTGAATATCAAGTGCAAAAAGCTAAAAATTATAACTTTTTTTAATGGGCGTGGCACTGCCTACTTTTCTAATCACGAAACTGAAGTCATGACAGCTCAATATGTATGCAAAGTTTCAGAAAAATCGGTGAAATTCAAGTAGCTGAAAATGATAAGTTTTTTTATAGGCGTGGCAATGCCCACTTTTTTAGTCACAAAATTATTTTTATCAATATTTGTGCAAAGTTAAAAAAAAAATCGATCAAGTGCAGGTAGCTAAAAATGACAACTTATTTCTTATGGGCATGGCACTGCCCACTTTTCTAATCACGAAATTGTATAATCATGAGAGCTCAATATGTGTGTGCAAAGTTTCAGAAAAATCGTTGAAGTTCAAGTAGCTGAAAATTATAAGTTTTTTATGGGCGTGGCACTGCCCACTTTTTTTATCACGAAATTGTAAAGCCATGACAGCTCAATATGTGTGCAAAGCTTCAGAAAAATCGGTCCAGTGCAAGTACTTAAAAATCATAACTTTTTTATGGGCGTGACACCGCCCACTTTTATAATCACGAAATTATATAGTCATGACAGCTTAATATTTGTGCAAAGTTTCAGAAAAATCGGTCAAATGCAAGTAGCTAAAAATGATAACTAATTTTTTATAGGCGTGGCACCGCCCACTTTTTACCACCCACAAACACTCCCTGGAATGTGTACAACAACTTGCCAAAGTTTGAGTTCGATCGGTTTTACAGTTTTGGAGTCTATAGCTAACACACACACAGACAGACAGACAGATTTTCACTTTTATATATATAGATATAAAAATATGTATTATGTTACAAGAAAATATATTTATTAAATTATTTAACAAAACATATTATAACAACGTTATTAATTAAAAAACAATATAAGAGAAAAGAATGTTAAAAAGCTTAATAAGACTGTTTTGCAACAAGTAGCATTGCACTCTGGCATTATTTACTGATGACGGGTAAATAATATTTCGATTTTGTAGTTATTTGAAAAAAGTTTTTTGTCCAATATATATTTGGGATTCTAAACATTTTTTATTTTATTCTTAGAATAAGGGTACGAAACAGGAAAAATGGGAAAAACATCTCAATCCATACAAATATCTTATAATATTAAGTACTAGAAAAGCCCGGCGCGCGTTGCTACGCCCCTTCATGAATTTTAATCGCATTCTAAGTTTTAATCGAATATCAAGTGCAAGGCTAAAAACTATAACTTTTTCTTTATGAGCGTGGAACTGCCCACTTTTCTAATTACGAAACTGTATAGTCATGACAGCTCAATAAGTGCGCAAGGTTTCAGAAAAATCGGTCCAGTGTAAGTACCTCAAAATGATAACTTTTTTTATGGGCGTGGCACTGCCTACTTTTCTATATACGAAACTGTATAGTTATGACAACTCAATATGTGTGCAAAGTTTCAGAAAAATCGGACCAGTGCAAGTACCTCAAAATGATACCTTTTTTTAATGGGTGTGGCACTGCCCACTTTTCTAATGACGAAAGTGTAAAGTCACGACAGCTCAGTATGTCTGCAAAGTTTCAGAAAATTCGGTCTAGTGCAAGTAGCTAAAACTAATAACTAATTTTTTATGGGCGTAGCCCCGCCCACTTTTGCACTCACGAAATTATAGTCATGAGAGCTCAATATGTGTGCAAGGTTTCAGAAATATCGGTCCAGTGCAAGTACCTCAAAATTAAAACTTTTTTAGGGGCGTGGCCCCGCCCACTTTTCTTATCACGAAATAATTTAGTCATGACAGCTCGATTTGTGTGCAAAGTTTCAGAAAAATCGGTCAAGTGCAAGTAGCTAAAACTGATAACTTATTTTTTATGGGCGTGGCCCCGCCCACTTGTTTCACCCATAAACACTCCCTGGTATGTGTACAACAACTTACCAAAGTTTGAGCCCGATCGGTTTTACAGTTTCGGAGTCTATAGCTAACACACACACACACAGAGTTTCACTTTTATATGTATTTATAGATTAGACAATATATAAAGTTTCCTTTTACAAGAATTTTCGCTCTGTCAACAACTTAAATATACTTCCCATTCAAAACAAGTAAGAGCGCTATATTCGGCCGTGCCAAATCTTATATACTCTTCACAACGTGTAGTCATGCAATAACAGTAGTTTGTGTCACCATTCATCCCATATGAAATACGTACATACATATATAAAAACATCCCATTGTAAAATTATAAATTCACGTATGTATGTTAAGAAAACGAAAAATAAAAAAAAAAAATTTAAAAAAAAAATTTAAAAAAAAAAATTTAAGAAAAAAAAATTTAAAAAAAAATTATTATATATATAATATATATAAAACAAAAAAAAATAAAAAAAAAAATTAAAAAAAATATAAAAAAATTTAAAAAAAATAATAATAAAAATATAAATAATATATTAAATAAAAAATAAAAAAAAAATTAAAAAAAAAATTTTAAAAAAATTAAAAAAAATTTTTTTGGCTCAGCTGGGATTCGATGCCACGTTTTCTCTAACCAGTATACACGTTTGTATGTATGTATGTTGTTGTTGTAATGTTGTTTTTGTGAAAAAAAAATCGAGGTGGTCGTGGGTTTTTGCTCATATCTCAGTTGTTTATGGACTGATGTTTCTGATTTTCAATACCGATCTACTCCCGAATATTTCTGATATTTTAATACCTTACCCGGGTCCAACCTATGTCGGGGGGCTTCAAAAAGTTGATTTCAACATACACACGGACAGACGGTCAGACGGACAGACGGACAGACTGACAGGGCTTAATCGACTCCCCTATTCATAAGCTTTCAGAAAATATATACTTTGTGGGGTCGGAAATGAAAATTGTAGAAATTTCACACGGAATGACAAACCTATATATACCCTTTTTCACTGTGTGAAGGATATAAAAATTACTTCGGGAATGTGAACAACTAAAATTTTTCTTTGGTATTAAGATACAATCAGATTTACGCAGATTCAAACAGAAACCATCAGCACAACTCTAAATATTTTTTCTGTTTAAATCGCCAATTAGGCAGGATATGACTTAAGCAATATTTTTAACTGTGTACACACAGAAAACAGATTTGTTGTGGCAATCAAATTTGTTGCTAATAAATATAAACACATCGAAATATCCATTTTAGACCCCATAAAGTATATACATTCTGAATCAGGGTTTGATTTGATGACGATTTAGCTATGTCAGTCCGTCTGTCCGTCTGTTGAAAGCACGATAGAGGTCGCACCGAAAAAGCTAGGGGGCTCAAATTTTGCCAGAATCTTTCTTATAGACAAGGTTTGTTTGGTATTGAAAAATCGGAATATTAGGAAGAGAGTTATAGCTCGAAAAGCAAGAGTAGTATTCGAACATCGAATAAAGTTGAATTGTGTCCAAACGCATTAATGTAGACTCATGAAACTTCGAATATATATTTCCTGAGTAAAAACAATATTTTTCCCCGAAAATTATCTGAATATGTTCATTAGGAGAGGAGTTATCGATCAAAATGTACGAAAATTTATACCGCACAGTGTATTTTTCGGTATATTTAAAAACAAAAACGTCATAAAAGCAACAAAATTGGATGTACGACTCTGAAATTTTGCACACTCTGCTTTTTGGTGAGACGCTTTTTTGTAACGAAAATCAATCTGCCACGCCCACTTTTACGCCCACCTCCCATATAACGTTTTACCTAAAATTCACATAATTTCTCTATTAATAAAGATTTTGGAATAATAAAGGGCTATATTGAAACATCTAGGTTGTGCTCATTCGCAAAAACAACTTTGACACGCCTACTGTAACGCCCACTTTTCACGTTATCTACCGTTAATTAAATTTAAAAGCTCATAAAACCGCCAAAATTAGAGGTATGATGATCAAATTTGCTACGTATATCCTCCTTAGCAATGTAATTGTTGTGCAAAAAGTTTAGGTGACACGCCTACTTTAACGCCCACTTTCATTGAAAGACTACATTTACAAAAGCATTTTAGTAGCATATCAAAGTTATAAAGGGTGGTTTAATTTTAAGGACCGATGTTGAATTTAAATAAAACACAAATTATTTAGGAAATTATTATTATTTCTTTTTGTAATGATAATATTTGTATGGTTCAATTATGTATTTCACAAAAAATCGGCCAAATGGCCCCCCATTCTTGGCGCCACTCCTCTATCTGATGGTCCAAATTTTCAATGACAATGTTGATGCTCAATTGTTGGGCATGATGATGAGTCGAGGTTGACTGCTCTTTTGCCACACTATCACAAAAAACAGCAATGGTTCCCATTCAACGAACTAAGAAGGCATTCACAGATTTTCTAACATTTTATACAGACCTGTTTTGCAGAAATTTAACAATTTTTTACAATTCTTCCGATTGTGGACGAATTTGAACGATTATGTTGATCAAAAGAATTACGAAGTGCACAAAATGCATTTTGATTTGAACGCCCATTTCTCCATCTTTCCACGGATCAAATTGAGTAAGTTTGAGATTGAGAAATGTTAAGTGAAATGCAGAAAACAAATTTAAAGACTAGGTGTAGTTCACCTTCAACATGGGCCCTTAAAATTTAACCACCCTCTACAAAGAAAGTGATACATATTTTATTATAACGAGATTATTCCATAATGATTAACAAAATAATAAATATTGTGCTGTAAATGTACATAAAATTGGTGGTGGGTATAAAAGATTCGGCACAGCCGAATATAGTGCTCTTACTTGTTTTCAATTAGCTTTTTTTTACATATTTATACGTACCCGCACCCAAAAAACAGACAAACCAAATCATTGCCAATCGAATAATTCAGTTCTTGCAATAGAACTATAAAATTTCTATTTCAAGAATGATAATTTCTTCATGTTGACTACATATTCATATTCCGAAACGAAATTCTGTAGATACAACCGTAAAATTCTACTCTTACAACCAAACTATGTTGGCAACAATTGCGGTACTCACAACCGATACTGTTTTCTATGCATGCGAAAAATCTTAAACAATTCATTGAAACAAACATTTTTTAATCATGAAACTTGGGTTTCTTTTCATCTACCGTGCATTCGTTCTATGCACTGAAGTGAAGTGAATATTGTTAATATATTAATCTAAACACATGCTCTCCAATGACACGTTAATGTAAAAATCATGGATGTTTCATCTAAATTGAATCACTTCATCATGGGTTGAACTCATGCATTTACTTTTTCTTTTCATGTCTTTTTTGCTGGGTATAAAACATATATCTACAATTTTATTTACACATATGTATACATAAATTTTAATACAATAACAAAATTAAACAAGTAAGAGTGCTATATTCGGCCGTGCCGAATCTTATATACCCTTCACAACGTGTAGTCATGCAATAGCAGTAGTTTGTATCACGATTCATCTCATATGAAATACGTACATACATATAAAAAACATACATATATAAAAACATCCCATTGTAAAATTAAAAATTTACGTATGTACGTTAAAAAAAAATTAAAAAAAAATAAAAAAAAATAAAAAAAAAACTTTTGGCTCAGCTGGGATTCGATGCCACATTTACTCTAACCAGTATACACGTTTGTTTGTATGCATGTATGTTGTTGTTGTAATGTTGTTTTTGTGAAAAAAATCGAGGTGGTCGTTAGGATAAGCTGTTGATATTCTTCTTAGTCGTAGTTTTGAAACTGGACACATGTACATACGTTAAGTGAATTTAAACCATTTTGTACCCTCGGTAGAGCACCCTCCAGCACGTAAGTGTGTATCTTGCAAATTTCCGCATTTGAAAGTTTATTTTGCCAAATAAAATGTATACAAATATTTTTAAATAAACAATCAATATCTCACTTTTATTAAACAGTAGCTTGTTTATTTATTTTTGTACCACAGAAAAAAATTTTTCTCAATAAAATATGTATATTAATTTTAGTTTTGCCTTACAGATGTAAATTTTTCGAAATTAGGGGGAAAAGTAATCTTAATAATTTTGAATAAATGCTGTCATTTCCTACTGAATTTAGTTTTATAAAGAGCATATTAATATAGATTCATATTAATTAAAACTACAAAATTAACAATATTCACCGTTGTCTACATATATCTGACGTATCTGAGAAAAAATTTATAATGATTCGGATTTGTATGGATAAACATTCTTTTAAGAAAAAAGACATCGACTTGGCAAGTCGAATTTACTATTCCTAATTTAGGAATAGTGCTCCGAGTTTGTCAAACATAAATGGCAGTACTTAAGGATTTCGAATAATATTTGGTTTTTGCATATGTTATAAAGTTACAGTAGACTTGCGGTAATAGCCTTTTTACACTTGCTCACATCTTTCATCTTTCAGATGTTAACATCTTCCCATATTAATTGTACGTGTTTGTGTGTCAACATTTTTCAACATCTTTTCAAGATATTCCTAACTCATTTTGTTCCACTCAACATCTTTCGATTGCTTTAGTGTCTTCACTAGAAATTGCTGTAAAAAAATACATACCATCACTAGAAAAAAAATTACAAGCGCAGAAAAAAAATACATACAACGAGTGGACCTGAAATATGTCGTATAAAATAAGATATTTTAATTATTTTCATCCTATAACAAAATTTAACGAAATCTGCATATTGAAATAATAATTGCTTTCCAAGGGCAATTAATACAGAATTTTTAAATTCCATTTTATTAAATTCTTATTTGCGCAGACATGTAAAAAAAATATTATGACAAATGAAAGATGAAGGATGAAAGATGTTGCTAATGTAAACAAGTTTTTTTTTCATTTTCAACATCTTCCACGCATTCCGCTAAGATGTGAGCAAGTGTAAAAAGGCTATAACGTGAATTATTAAACACCGAGCGTGTTCACGTTTGCGAAGTTGTTCATGTTGACGAAGGTGTAACTCTTTAAAATTTCCAAATATTTAAATTAAACATGTGATTTAACTCAAATTCATATATTTTTTTGTATATAGATATTTTTTTTATATTAAAAAAATAATGGTTAATTCTATATCCTAACAAGACTTTTTTTCAGTTTCCCAAAACATATATCGAATGGTCACTAAAATAAAACAGAATTTAAAACATCTGCTTTAAATAAACTAGGATTCTTTTTATTGCAAAGCGGGTCGAAAATATCCAAAAAATTTAAATTCTAGAACAAATAAGATTATAATCAGCTAATTGTTTTTTTTTTTTAAATTTAACAATGGTACCAATTTTTTTTTAGAATTTATCTACAGCTGTCAAACTAAATTTTGTTTTGTTTTAACTCTACAATAAATAACTTCCAGTTGGATTAAAATGTTAAAAAAATACGAAACAGAGATTAGAAAGATTTTACTTTGAAGATTTTCAAAAATCATTAAAATTAAAGACAAGAAGAGAAAATTTGTGTGGCATATACAGACATACATATATACGAAAACAAAATTCATACCTTGTTCTAGAAATAGTTATTTTAAACTAAAATCCTAAAAGTATTATACAGAGTGTGAATTTCATATAATTTCAATGTTGCCAAAGTTGTAAATCAAAATGATAATTACGGTAGAATAAATTACGCAAATGTAATGACATAAAAGTTAGATTAAACCAATTCTGTAACAATATGAATTGTTTGTTTTATGGCTGCCAAAATTACTACTTGTAAAATTTAAATAACAATGTGTACGGGGTGGCGGAAATATCCTTTCCCCTATGGGTCCTCGCTTCCTATGTAAGTATGTATAAAATCATAAAATTTCAGTGCTCACAGTATTATCGGCAGAAATGAAAGGACTTAAACATGATTACTAAAACTCAGCAGAATATCTACTAAAGGAACAATTAAGAAAAAGCTATTGAAATTATTATTGAAATTTATCTACATAAATAACAATTTACCATTTTTTTTTTGGTTGATAGCATAAATAATCTCCCTTTTCTCCTAAATAGCTTGTTTACAAATCAATATTACTCATACTCTAATAAGAATTTGTTTTAAGTTTAATGCTTAACCCATTTCCATCCTCTGTTCGCACTTGCGAACACAAAACTTACTCATTTTGATCGGTAATTTTTCCTGCTTTACTGAACTGTCATGTTTAAATTTTTTACGCAGAAGTGTTGTATATATTCTTAGCTTATATAAATAAGAAATAATAATTTTGTTAATAATATATTTTTTATGCTATTCGCGATTTTTCTACACCACCATTTTTAGAGGTTTTTAATTTAACCGATCATGTATATTTATTGTAAAAGACTTAAAATTGTAACTATGCAGTCTTTACAGCAACAAATAAACAAAGTAAAATCAAAACTAAAAACTAGGAAAAATTTTAACACAGCTGTTGTATTGCTGTTCGCAGGCTGCTATTCAACATCTAAATATAATTGAAAAAAAAAAAAAATAAAAAAAATGCTCAGAGACATAAAGCAATCTATACATTACTTAACGATAAGCTAACCAAGGAAAATAAATTTTAACTTCCTGTGAGATTGATTGGCTAATAATGTGTTTATTCCTCAGGTTATACTATTGATAGACATTGCAAACTCAAAATACATGCAGTTTGGCATATGGAGTTCCGATTTGTCGATCGATGAAAAAATGGTTCCATATTTCGAACGCCACTCATGTGAAATGTACATAAGAAACAAACCGATTCAATTTGGTTACATATTATGGCGTATTTGCTCTTCAAATGGGTATTTGTATAACTGTATACCGTACTCGGGTGCCAGTGATAATTATGATTGCCAAATCGGGTTAGGTGCAGATGTTGTATTAAGAATATTACAAAATGTTGAAAACACAAATTACAACAGAGTTTTTTTCGATAACTTTTTCACGTCATACCAACTAATGTGTTTGCTTAGCGAAAAACAATTTTGTGCAACTGGAACTGTCCACAACAATAAAATTATAAGGGCACCTTTAAAAACAGGAAATGAATTGAACCGTGGTGATTCTGACTTCTGATCAAGCGAACAATATATTGGGTTGTCGTTGGGCTGATAATAAAGAATTGACAATTTGTACTAATTTTGACCAAATTGAGCTATTTCACTCGGTAAAAAGATGGAAAAAAAAGAAATAAATTCGGAAGTTATCAGCAGCTACATAATTTTTTTAATTATAATTTTTGCCTGACAATGCCGTTCAAAATTATTGAATAAAAAGATGGAAAAAAAGAAATAAATTCGGAAGTTATCAGCAGCCACATAATTTTTTTAATTATAATTTTTGCCTGACAATGCCGTTCAAAATTATTGAATAAATATTCGCTCTAAAAAGTGGTATAGGACGTTTTTGTTTCAGTTTTAAGCGCATCGATTATCAATGCATGGAAGCTACACTGCTTTGCTTCAAAGGAAAAGAACGAAAAACCTATGCCACAAAAAGCTTCCAAATTATAATAGCAAAACAGCTTTTGTTGTCATCTGAAAGAATGATAAGTCTCCAGAATTTGTACCTCGCAACTTATAAAGAGTCAATTGAGAGCACATTTCCGTAGAGCAGATAGATGGAAAACCTAGACGTTGCAGATTAAAAACCTGTGGAAAGCTAATAAAATGAATGTGCCAAAAGTGTAATGTACATTTACATCTTATATGTTTTGAGGGGTACTATAATTTCATAATTTTTCTTAATAAATATAATTGATAAAATCATAAGAAATTTGTGTTAATTGTATCTTTAGATATGAAAAAGAAAATCATATGAAATTTTTTTAAACAAAAAATAATAATGTTGAATAGCGGCCAACGTTCGCGCTTGCGAACACCGATTTCTGAAGATCTCCACAGGGACACGTGAATTTTGATAACGAATTTGAATTCAGTAGCCTCATGTTATCTAGAAACCTGGATTTCATCGAATTCGGACGACTTTTATGTTTCGCGGCTGGAAATGGGTTAAAAAAGTGTATTAATAAAAACATAATTGCCAGAAACAAATTTTAGCAAAAAAATTTGTTTAGCTCTTTTACTAAAATTTTGCAAAAAATATTTGACCTTGTGTCACAAAAATTGGTCTGCTGATTACGGTCGGATCGTAACGGGTATAAAATGGGGTATAGAGGTATAGAGGAGAGTTTTATCTACTAAATGGTGCTAATTTCTTTTTGTTATCTTATGTTTTCTAGAAGTTATGGTCTATTAAAAAAAAGAATTTAGGAAAATTTAGACCTAAAGATAAAAAAATTATTTCTAAACATTATAAACAATTTATTTTCATGTATTAATGGCTAACAAATTTTAAAATTATACAAAACTTATTTCGTTTGAAAATCTTCTAAAGTAAAATGTTATAGAACTTTAAAAATCAAAATCTTACTAATAAATTTCCTGTTTAAGCAAAATGCTGAGCATGTCTATTTTGAATCACCCTGTGGCCCTTAAAATTTAACCACCCTTTACAAAAAAATAGATAGATAAAAAAAAAATTTGTTAAAATATGTATTTTAAATATTCAAATACTTATTTTAAATCTACTGAAGCACATTTTTTTTAATATTTTTAAATCTTAAACCTCATAAGACTGTGTGTACAACTATATGTAAAGTTGGGCACAAATCATTACTCTAGTTAGTTTTTGTCAACAAACTTCGGTCATTTTCGTTTTCACAAACCCCTATAAAATTCCTTTGTAGTTTGTGCAAAAAAATGTTACTAGAGTCATCTAGTGTTCTACGTGATGTTTAGCAAAGACATCATCCTCAGTGTTTGCAAAATGTAGTGGCGCCTTCAACAGATGTCGCCATCTGCAATGAATAAATGCTAATGAATATGACTAA
This sequence comes from Phyto melanocephala, assembly GCA_941918925.1. Classification (NCBI taxonomy): domain Eukaryota; kingdom Metazoa; phylum Arthropoda; class Insecta; order Diptera; family Rhinophoridae; genus Phyto; species Phyto melanocephala. Next base: position 120,728,064 of record OW799233.1, on the reverse strand, counting down.
TAGATTTTTATAAAAATTTAAAAAAAAAGTGGGCGTGGCACATTTATTTTCCGTTATAACGAAGACTTCGATCAAAAAACCATGTTTACAAAATTTCAGAACCGTACATATAGTTTTGTCAGTTTTATTACGTTTTAAACTTCAAATATACACTGAGCGGTATAAATTTTCGTACATTTTGACCTATAACTCCATTTCTAATGCATAGATTTAAGCAATTTTTGGGGAGAAATATTCTTTTGACTCGAGAAATATATATTCGAAGTTTCATGACTCTACGTTTATGCGTTTGGACACAATTCCTTTTTTTTCGATGTTTGAACGACACGGTTTTTTCGACCTATTCTTGCTTTACGAGCTATAACTCTCTTTCTAATATTCCGATTTAGCCCATTTTCAATACCAAACAAACCTTGTCTATTAGAAAGATTCTGGCAAAATTTGAGCCCTTTAGCTTTTTCGGTGCGACCTCTATCGTGCTTTCAACAGACGGACAGACGGACAGACGGACGGACATAGCTAGATCGTCATCAAATCAAACCCCGATTCAGAATATATATACTTTATGGGGTCTAAAATGGATATTTCGATGTGTTACAAACGGAATGACAAAATGAATATACCCCCACCATTTTTTTGGTGGCGGGTATAAAAATTTAAATCTGTATACAATCCTGAAACTTTTGCAAAACAAGAAGATGTTTTAAATAACTACAGTTATCAAAAATCCGGTCAACTGATACAAAATATTGAAAATATAAATGATTAAAATATATAAACTATTTGGAACCGGGCGATTTGAATAAAAATAAAAAATTGGTTTACTGGGTTATGCATTTAATAAAAACTTTTATTATAACCGTGTTTAATTTAATTAAAAATATTTTTAACAATTTTTAAATATTTTAATTGATATTATTGTCAATAAATAATCAATTAAAATAGCTAATTTTCATTAACATGATCATTTTTATTATTAAAGCATAACCATATGACATTTTATTTAATAATATTAATTTTGTGATGAAAATTTAAATTTATTTATTACTGTGTGTGTAATAATTTTAAATTAAAGATTCTATCGGAAAAAATAAATCAAAATTACTTATAAGTATAGGCTACGCTACTATATGGTAAATATAAGTTTATATAATAAAGGTGAAGGGTATTTTTAGAGTAGGCACTGCCAAACAGACTTACTAGTTTTTTTTCAATTATTTATTTATTTTTTTTTTAAATTATATAATAGAAGTGAGCTGTAAAAAGATCAAGTTGAAAACATTTATTTTTTTCTACTAATATACAAACTCCATTATTCATAAAAAATATTCAAGGCTTTTTCTATTCTATTTTCTATGGAAATTAAATTTATAATCTCTAATAAAGCTCTTATACTTTTTATTAATAGAAGACAATTTTTTTTTGCACTGCATCGGAATATAAGAAAGTTGCTATTTAGTATATTATTAAAAATGTAAAATTAGATGATACTTTTTGTTGACTCAATACAAACATAATGGTAGTACTAACCTGTAAAATAATTGCTGTAAGTCCAGTTATCATAGGAAATCCATCTTAAATTAATATCATTAAACGAGTCCAGTACTTCCTCACCATAGAGAAGAGAATACACGCCTGATGGCAAGGTGACTTCGGTTGTTGTTATGGCTGAAAATGTTATTGAAAAGTAACTGCCGTATTCATAAAAAATATTTTAGGTTTATTAAAGGCTTATTTGACAGATGTTGTAGAGAAATTTGTCAAATAAGCCTTCAATAAACCTAAAATATTTTTTATGAATACGGCCCTAAATCTTTAATAAAAAAAAATACACGAATTAAAATAAATTTGTTAAATTTATAGACAGCGTTACCGTTGGATATTTTCAAAAAGTATCCAAAAAACGGGATTTATGCAACAAAAGTGGCAACAAAAAGGGGATTTTTTTGTTTTAATGGGCACCTCTTTAAAAATCAAAAAAAAGTACACCAAAACTTTTTTTTAAGTATTTTGTTAAATTTATTTAAAATAACATATTAAAAATAATATAAAAACATAACAAAAATATTATTTAATAATAATATTTGATTTTTATTTAAGCTTGAGATCAACTTTTTGGTTTTTTTATAAAAAATTATTTATTAGAAACCAATATTTCGCTACCAAACCAAAATGGGTAGCTTTTTATTTATTTGATATTTAAAATAATATACAAAAATATGTATTAGTATGTGTATATACATATGTATTTGTGTATATATTTAATACATACGCTTTAGTTATATACGTTGTGTACAATTAATTATTTTTAAAATGGTTTCTATACTTTTGTATAAGTTCTTCACTTGGAACCCAATCTTCAAGGCATATAGTATCTAACAAACTTAAGGATAAAAGCATGGATTCGCAAGTATTTACATTAAGCCTGTTAGTTACTTTATTTCAATATAACATATACATTTGTTTAGGTTTGAATATACACAGAAAAAAGTAATTTTCTAATTCAAACACAAAATTTACCGAATCAAATACTTTTTTGTCCAATTTAGGTCCTATAAACAAATTTGTATATTCAAATACAAAAATTTGTAATTATTTGTTTGAAAAAATTCATTTTTTTTTATTTTTTATTTAATATATTTTTTTTTAAATTTTTTTTTATTTTGTTTTATATTTATTATATATTGTTACGTTTATGCCTTTTATAAACGTTGGGATTAGTTCCTTTAAATGCCTTGAGTTATTTTATTGCAATTAAAAACACTTGAAATTCGTAATAAAATTAAGAGCACTTTATTTATTTAAATACGCTCAGATATTGCTTTTATATCACTTTACTTATTACACTTATGGTTATACACTTTTATTATCAAACTCACTTTGATACACACTTTACAAGCTCTATTGTAATACTGATCATTTTAGCTGTGTTGTTCGGCTATTTATAGTAACATAGTGGTGTTCGGTAACATTCGACAAAGTTCTCGTATGTACATTTTAGTACATTCGAAAACCGTTACATTTAAATTAAGACGTTAAGTAATAGGCAGGAATAATAGAAGTGCCTAAAAGTATGCTACACATAATAACAAACATCATGTTCGAACAACCAGCGAAATAAACTAATACAAATAAAACTACAGTAACTTAAACTACTACAACTAAAATCAATTATAATGTAAATTAAGCTATTTAAAAATAAATCTGTAACAATATATTTTCATTATTTTTTTTTTAAATTTTTTTAACATACATACGTAAATTTATAATTTTACAATGGGATGTTTTTATATATGTATATTTTTTATATGTATGTACGTATTTCATATGGGATGAATGGTGATACAAACTACTGTTATTGCATGACTGCACGTTGTGAAGCGTATATAAGATTAGGCACGGCCGAATATAGCGCTCTTACTTGTTCTTTAATATTGTTGCTACACCATTTTTTTCCACCATTGTAGATGCGTTGTCTGTAGCAAGACCTATTAAATTTTTAGTGTAATTTGATTTTCTTTTAGTGATGACAATATGGAGTTACAAATTCCTTCTCCAGAACCATCGCTTTGCTGCACTAACCGAAAGAAGCTATCAACAGTGTTTGCTTTGCAGATATCAAACTGCCCAACCACCAGCACCAAACATTTTTCCGTATTTAATGTATTTTGGACATAAGTATACGCAATCGCAAGAAACATATACATAAGCTAAACACGCATGATAAGCAAAAGATTTCATATGAAATTGCTTACATATATATTAAAACAGTGTAATGTATATGTATTAAAGTTGGGTGTTTAAACAAAACAAAAGCCGCGAAAAAGTATCTTTCCATTTCGTAAAAAGTATCTAAAAAGTGGCACGATTTATAAAAGGTATACATATTTGGGGGTATTTTGACAAAGTGGCACAATAGTATCCAAGCATTTGAAAAAGTGGCAAAATGCTACTTTAGTGGCCCTAACGGTAACGCTGCATATAGAGTACATTTCTAAGAAAAAAAGAGATAAAAATATAATTTTGAAAACTAGGTTTTTGCTGTTTTAAGGTTTATTTTTTTAAGATCTTACACTCAAAAAACAAATCATGTAATCCGTACATAAATCAATTCGTAGCGGTGTTAGTATAGATTTTCTTAAACCAAGTACAAAATTATTGGTTTAAGTATGAATGTGTCAAGTACGAATTTCTTAATTTTAGGAATAGTTAAGTCGAAAAGAGTTTGATTTTAAGAATTATTAGCTTGATTTAGGCCCGAAACCGTACTTGACGTAAGCTTGAAAAGATTGATTTAAGTATAAATGGGATTGAATTAATCAAAAGATGCGTTTGTTTCAAGAATTCGTAACTTGGTTTGATCGTTGTATGGTATAACATCTTCACCACTTACTTACTGTTTGACATTTTCTTAGCGATGCGTTTCATTAAAACTAAAAAAGAAAACTAACGGACAAATCATGAAAGCTAAGTTAACTTGGAATCTACTACAGCTTTGATGTTGGAAGTATTGTTACTTATAGCTTAACCAGTATTGCCGCCGACCAACTTTTTTTCGCAGTGAAATCGACAAAAAAAAACGCAGTGAAGCGCAGTGACGAGAAATAAAAAAATGACGTTTTCGTTTGGACAAAAAAAAATCACATTTTTTCACTTTTTTAACACTTTTTTGTCCTTTTTTTTAAGAATTACTTGTTTTTTAATTTTTTTAGTTAGTTTTATCTCAACTACTCAACTGAAATAGAAAAAAATTATTATTTTTGATTGTCAACAACAGTGCAATACATATTTTTAACTTTAGTTTTTCAATTTTATTTATCAGAACAAAAACAATTCATTTTATGACTAAAAGGTACATATATAATATTATATATTTTAATAAAAAAAAGTAACTCATTTATCAGTCTTGACTCGATTCTTATAAAAACAAATGCTCATTCACTAGTAAAATAATATCCAAATTTTTACGTATTTCATGCATGACTTTTATAGTATTTTGAAAGTAAATCTTTTGAAGGAACCCAGTCTTTTAAATACTCCTCGGCAACACTTTGTTTTATTAACATAACTGAGCATACCGTTGAAACACTAAGCCTGTTTCTAATCTTATTTTTTATTAAACTGGTAAAAGAAAATACTCTTTCAGATGACGCACTGCTATGGTGTAAGGATAACTAAGCACTAATAAGTTTTTAATGTGAGGATACATAAGCCTTTACAGACTTACGTGTTAAACACGTTTGAGGTAAATCATGTTACGGCGTTGTTGATCACAAAAAGAGAAAAAGTACCAAAAACTGAAAAACGCAGTGATATTAAAAAAAACGCAGTTACGCAGTGACGACGGGCAAATCGCAGTGAAAACGGCAACACTGAGCTTAACTATGATAAACAAAATGAGAATTATGAACACATACTTGAAATTTTAAACAGTGTGTTTATCTAAGCAAATGTCTAAAAATATAAGTTAATTTGAGAGAAACTAGACTTTATTTAAGAAGTTAATTCTTATTTTAATAGTCTTGTACTTGATTTTGTAAAACAAACCCGTTTTGTACTTGTTTTAAGAAAACCAGAAATAAATCGTACTTGAATTTTTAAGCACGCTTTCGGCTTAAATTAAGAATTTAATTCTTGGATTTAGAACATCATAGCAAGTAATTTTCCCCTCTATTTCTATAAAAATAATGAGATCTAGCATTTTTTATTGCTTACGGAAATAAAAGTTCCCAATTAAGTTTTTGACTCAATGCTTTTTCAAAAACATAATTTGTCCTCCAAACAACAAAAAAAAAAGCAGGGCTGTATTAATATAAAATATATACATACATATATTTGATCTGATTTATTCAATTAACTAAATAATAACTGGTTTATTATTTGTATGAATGAACACATATATTTTTTCCCAAAAATTGTTTAAATTTATGCATTAGAAAAGGAGTTATAGATCAAAATGTAATTTATACTGCACAGTATATTTTTAGTATATTTAAAAGTTAAAACGTTATAAAACTGGCAAAATTAAATGTATGATTCTAAAATTTTGCAAGCATTTAAGCAAAGGCTTTGTACTAATAGGAAATAAATGTGACACGCACACTTTTACGCTCATCTCCCATATAACGCTCTACCTCAAATTCATATAATATCTCTAAGAATAAAGATTTTGGAAGAAGAAAGGACTATATTGAAATATCTTAGTTGTATTTATTAGCAGAAACATAAATAGTATAAATTCATTTTAATTATGGCCCCAGCGCCTATAGGCATTATTGGAGCTAACTGGCAAGATATATTACCTGTTAAATGTACATATGAAAATAATTACATGTAATATTAACAAAAAAAATGTTTTAAGTTTAACAATTAAATTTAAATTACAACAGAAGCGGTTTCATTTTATTATACAAAAAATCTTTACAAGATTATTTAAATGTCGTTAATCTATTAATTGACTTTAAATGTAAAGGCACACTATTGTATTTTATACTGCCAGTGTAATCTATACGTTGTTTGGTCTTTTCTAATCATTTAATTCATTTAAAAACTAAATTTACTAAAATATTTTACTAACATATCGATGTTATACAAAGAAAGTGATACATATTTTAGTATAAAGATATTATTCCATAGCGATTAAAAGTACATCAAATTGATGGTGGGTATAAAAGATTTGGCAAAGTCAAATATAGTGTCTTTACTTGTTAATACATTTATTTCATTAAACACTCGAATTGCAATTTCTAAAACAAACGATACCTCTTTTTGACCCAACGAAGATTGCACGTAAACTGTTATAAGTTTATCAAAGTGTAGAGTTGTGGAGTTTTATTTAAAACATTAAAGCATTAGCAAAGTCTTAACCTAATAGACTTCAAAAGAGCTTTATTCAACACAACGCTTACAGCAAGAAGATAATTTTATCTAATGCAGCATCTAATATACATACATACATTTATATATATTTATTATTTGATTATATTATTTCATATAATACACATTTATTATTTTATTAAACACAAAACGTTTAATACATTTCAACTTTTTAATACATATATTTAATTCAAACACTTGAATTGCAATATCTAAAACAAACGATAGCACTTTTTGATATGGCGGAAATTGTGCGTAAACTGTAATTAATTTATCAAAGTGTAGAATTATATTGATGTGTGGAAATTATAGATGATATCGCGCAGAGTTGTATTTTTATATGTTAACACTTAATGGAAACAAAAATGGTATTTCCTTTTTTTGTCGTTTTTCCCGTAAAAAAAAAATATTTTATGAAATGAAGCTAAATATTTTCAAGTTACATATAACAGAATAATACCCTGTTCAGACAGATATTTTTAATTGTTTCAATTTAGTAATGGTTGAGCAATTAAAAAAGGTGTTCAAACATACTCAATTTATCTTACTCCATTAGCATTTGATAGCTGTAAAAATACGATGTATTTATACCATATCAAATAATGCCTTCTATTTAGTAGTTTTCCTGTTGATAAAATATATTTACAATTATATATGTATATACTTATATGTTTGTATTTAAATTTATTTAAACATTTTTTTTAAATTTTTATCAAACATTTTCCATTTTATTAATTTTTATTTTTGTATATTTATTTGTTTGTTTGACATTAGAAATGCCCCCTATAAAATTTTTTTTCTCGCTGAACATACTTCTCAACAGTTGTATTTGAAGTTTTAGACAATAAGTGAAACAATTAAGTATATATTGTTCAATTTAAAAATAGTGTTTAGTATTGTAAATTGAGCTCAATAAGGCCTTTAATTGCGATATTATAAATTGGCAATTAAGGCGCGTGTATAAACATAGTATAATATCATGCTTAGACATACACCTTAATTGCGCAATTAACAAATTTATACAATTAAGGTCGAAATTGTTCTTAATTATAATACAAAAAACCATTGTAATAATTATCTATTAGAACTAAATTACAATTATTTGAGTCAAGTTCCTTTGAACAGACGTCATAAGACTGTTAAGTGAAATAAAACAATTTTATTCAAAAGGTTCATTCATTTAGTTTTTCAAAAGTTTTTCAAAGCCTACTCAAAAAGTGATTTAAGTTTAAAAAATAAATGTGGCAATTTTGTGTTCTTTAATATTTCAAGAATTAAAAGCAAAAAGAAAAATAGAAAAAATTTGTTTTCGACGCCATCTTTAATTTTGCATTATATTTATATTTGATACTATTTTATTATTTTTATTTTTCTATATTCTACTGGTGGAGCTCTTTTATTTGATTCCAATATTGAGGGGGTTCAGAAGTTTTAAAAATACCAGATTTGACCCATATATAAATTTATTGTCCACCTTCACCAAAAATTCAAATATTGATATTACTTTTACGAAACCGTGTATTTTAAAGTTAACAAAATATTTTTTTCTATAAACTGTTTTAAAACTAATTTTGTTTAATTGAAATTTGCAATAATTTATTTATATTTATTGTAAATTATTTTATTCTGGCTTAACTTATTTACTTTTTTTTTTATATCTAACTTCCTAAAATATTTTTAAATTAAATTGTAAACAATTAAGAACATTTAAAACTCATTTCAATTGTCAGCTAAGATTCCATCATTAGCACTCTTTATCGGTATACTAATATGTAATTTTAAACTACTATTTATGTAACAATTTAAGGAAATAAGAAAATGAAAAGCATTGCATTAATTATTATTTATTTATTTCTTTCTAATCAAATGACATTTTCTATATGTTCATATTCTCTTCTTTTTGAATATCCTTAAATGTTTACAAAAAAGTTTAATATTAAGAAAAGTCTAAGAAAATATAAGATTATTATTACATATTATTTATACTATGTTAATACATGCATCATAATTGAGACAATTAAAATTTAAATTTAGTTGTTGATTTTATTTTTGATGCATATTCAGTGAAGCTTACTAAAGCATTTGACAACTTTATTACTTTTATTTTGTTTTATAAAACTTGTGTTTATAGATTAGACCGAAAATAGTTTTTAAAATGTATTTTTGATACAAATTTGATGAAATTAATAAACCAAAAAAATTATCAATAAATAAAATTCAACTTTAATTCCTATTTTTATTTTTTCTTATTTTTATTGTTTGTTACAATCAATTTTGTTGTTGGATTCACTCACATACTTCTGCCATAAAGTTCCATAATATTTTTTATAAAAAATCGTAATTTATCTATTCTTCTTTTTACTTTTTATTCTTAAAATATTAGAGAACACAAAATTGCCACATTTGTTTTTTAAACTAAAATCAAATTTTTTAATGGGCTATGAAGAACTTTTGAAAAACTGAATGAACGAGCCTATTGTACAAAATCATTTTATTTCACTTAACAGCCTTATGAGGTCTGTTCAATGGAACTTAATGCAATTAATGGTAATTTTGATCTAATAGATAATTATTAAAATGTTTTTTTGTATGATAATTGAGAACATTTTAGACCTTAATTGTAGAAATTTGTAAATTGCGCAATTTAGGTGTATGTCTAAATATAGCATTATTCTGTTGTTTTTAACTTGAAAATATTTAGCTTATTTCATAAAATATTATTATTTATGGAAAAAAACGACCAAAAAATATGGATATACCATTTTTGTTTCCATCAAGTGTTAACAAATAAAAATACAACTCTGCACAATATCATCTATAAATTCCACACAACAATACAACTCCACACTTTGATAAATTTATTTCAGTTTATGCACAATTTCCGTCGGATCAAGAAGTGCTATCGTTTGTCTTAAAAAAATTGTGCAAATCGAGTGTTTAAATGAAATAAATGTATAAAAAAGTAAAATTGTATTAAAAGTGTTGCGTTTAAATAAAATCAATCGTTTTTCTAAAAATATAATTATCGCGTCGGTGATGTTAAATTGCATTAGATGCTGTGTTAAATATTTTTTTTTTTTTGCTGCGTATAATAAAATAATAATTGCGTATTAATGTATGTGTGTATTAGCTGCTGGATAAGATAAAATTATCTTCTTGCTGCAAGCTTTGCGTTGAACTAAGCTCTTTTAAAGTTTATCTAGTTAAGACTTTGCTAATGCTTTATTGTTTTAAATACAACTAACTCTACACTTTGATAGATTTATAACAGTTTACGTGCAGTCTTCGCCGGATCAAAAAAAAGCTATCGTTAGTTTTAGAAATCGCAATTCGAGCGTTAAAATTAAATAAATGTATTAAAAAGTAAAAATGTAATAAAAGTGATGTGTTTAAATAAAATTAATTGTTTTTTAGAAAATATAATTATCGAGTCAATAATGTTGATGGATGCTGTGTTATATAAAATATTTTTTTTTCTTTGTTGCATATAATGAAATAATAAATATGTATAAATGTATTTATATAAATTTATGTGTATTACAAATTTTTAGCCAAGTTCCCTAAGTGGGTTCAGTTTGTTTGTGAAAGCCGGTGTTCGAATTTGCCTTGTTTTAATAGCAAATTGATAAATAAAACGTGTGAACAAAAGCATTTTTAAAAATTGTATTAAAATGTATGTATATATAAAAATTTGTTTTACAAATCTTTTAAACTTTAAAACTAGTTATAAATATCGCGGTAAGTTTTTCTGCACAAATTAAAGCATATACAAAAGTACAGACATAATATAATAATAATTTAATTTGAAAAAAATGTTAAAAAATAGGGTTTTTGCAATTTTAAGATATCTATAAAAAAGAGATGCATCCGATACCGATATAGCGGCGATACTTCATGTTTTCGAAGATATTTGCATCGGCGATATTTTTGTTGTCGATGCAGTTTCTGTCAGGTTTATCCTTCTCCTCTAAAAAGTTACACTTATTTGAGTTAGGGCTTTTCTACCTTTGACCATCGATATATTGCTTTGACATTTAACTGGCGTTTTTTCCCCATATTTTAACCACAAAAAAAAAAGAATTTTGTAGCCCTAGGATAATTTATAAACAAGCTAGATATACATTTTTAGCGATGTTCGTAAAAAATGTTGGACAATTTGATAACTGTGATGCGATTCACCAACTATTAACGATCCGACAATCGTTAAATTTGTCGACACTTGTTATTGTTTGCACTATCGATTTTGCGATTCAGTACATACTTTTAAACTATACTCGACAATTGATATATTAAAGTGGCACCATTTCCATAAAAGTGTCACCACTAACAACCCCACACACAGATAGTCGCGCCATAGCCGAGACTTAACCAAGTGGTTTTTAAGTCAGGTATAAAGTTAATTTTATTGTCGATAAAAAAACAACAAAGTTTATGTTAGATAAATATAACAACTGTCGTTAAAAAATGTTACCGAATATCGAAGTCGATAAAATTGTTGTTAACTTTTTTAACAATGTGATTATCATTAAAATAAGATAGTGAATCGCACTACTGATCGCCAAAGTTATAGGCAAAAAATATCTGAAAAATATGTATCTTCGCATAGCTTTGTTTATTCCCTTTTGTTTCGGTTGTTTGAAACATTTATGCATATAATTTGTGGTACTTTTAGTTTTCTTGCAGTTGTGTCTTAGTTACGACAAAAGTAAAATTTGAATTTAAAAAATAAATATAAGTTACCTTATTCTCTAAAATTAAACAAATAAGTTAGCAAAGGTTGAGAAATAATTAATAGTGTTATTTCTTTGCTTGATGGTTTAAGCTGGTTTATATGCATTTATACCTTTTACACACATTTTTTGCTGCTGATCTGGCGAAAGCACCAGCTAGAACCCAAATAAATAATATTGAAAATTTTTTGGTAGCATAAATATCTAGAATAATTAAGTAAACTATATAATTAATAATAGTTAAAAAACAAAAAGGTAAAATTAATTAACAATAGAAAAGTAAAGAAATAAATTTAAGCAAATATGATTTTTTCGAGCTTTTAACTTTAAATTTATTTTAAATCATTTCTTATTCTGACTTATACCCTGTTCAGACAGATATTTTTAATTGTTTCAATTTAGTGTTGATTGAGCAATTAAAATAAGTGTTCAGACATACTCAATTTATCTTACTCCATTAGCATTTGATAGCTGTAAAATACGATGTATTTATACCAAATCAAATAATGCCTTCTTTTTAGAGTGTTTTTCCTGTTCATAAAATATATTTGCAATTGTATTTATTCATATATATACTTATATGTATGTATTTGAATTTATTCAAACATTTTTTTTAAATTTTCTTCAAAAATTTTTCATTTTCTTAATTTTTATTTTTTGTGTATTTATTTGTCTGACATTAGAAATGCCACCTATAGAATTTTCTTCTCACTGAACATACTTCTCAAGAGTTGTATTTCGAGTTTTAGACAATAAGTGAAACAATTAAGTATATATTTCTCAATTTAAAAATAATTTTTACGGTCCTTTTCACAATCTGTGATTATATTAATTTAACAGGAACATTAACAAACCGCCGATATCGTTAACCGAAACTATTTAACATACGGTTAGTGTTTTGTGTTTCACCATCTTTCGGTTAGTTAACACTAACATTATGGAAAAAGTATGGTTATACTGGTTTTTATTATTTACGAAAAATAGTGGAATGAAAGAAAAGAATCAAAAAATATTATACAAAAATTCTTAGCAATTTTTTGATGAAAGACAAATATATATTTAAAATAAATTTTTTACTTAAAATAGTTTAAATACAGTTCCTTGGTAAGTATAAATTTGTATAAGTTATTTTATTATAATATTCTTATTATAACCGCCACCAAAAAAATGGTGGGGGTATATTCATTTTGTCATTCCGTTTGTAACGTAAATTTTTATCTTTATCTTAACTTCATATAATTTCTCTATTAATTAAGATTTTGGAAGAATAAAGGACTATATAGAAATATCTAAGTTGTATTTATTAGCAGAAACTTTATTGACACGCCTACTTTAACGTACACTTTGAAAGACTAAATTTACGAAAACATTTTACTAGCATATCGAAGTTATAAAAAGAAAGTGATACATATTTTAGTATAAAGATATTATTGCATAGCGATTATTGTAAAAAACAAAATAATAAATTTTGTGCTATAAAAGAACATGAAATTGGTGGTGGGTTTAAAAGATTCGGCACAGCCGAATATAGTGCTCTTACTTGTTTATTTTTATTTAAATAAAAGCCTTTAACCGGAAGATTTTGTTCGGTTAAATTTAACAGAGACTTTTTGATTAATCTCTGCCAGTTATACGCTTACCGTACTTTGTGAAATTCAATTTTGCCTAACTTACGGTTAAAGTTCATGGTTAATTATAATCGCACTTTGTGAAAGGGGCCGTTAGTATGGTAAATTGAGCTCAATAAGGCCTTTAATTGCGATAATATTATAAATTGACAATTAAGGCGCCTGTGTGAACATAGTATTAAGTTCATTTTCCTTTAATTAACTTCCTAAAAAAAATTTATATTAAATAAAATTGTAATCATTTAAAAATATTGAAAAATTTTTATAATTTCATTGAGTTGTAGCATAAATAGTAGTTCCAAATTACCTATTAGTATACCGATAAAGAGCGTAGCCGTTTTCGAAAATGCATTCTACTCAGCTAATATCGGAATAATTTTTTAATATTTTGCAATATTCTTAAATGATTACAATTTTACTTAAGTGTTTTAAAAAGTTCAATAGGAAAATAGGAACTTAAGCCAACATAAAAATGATTTACAAGAAATTCAAATAAATACTAGACTTACAAATAAAGTAAGTACATAGTTAAAAGAAGTCCTTTATAGTTTATAACTTATTTAAAAAAGTATACTCAAGTATTTTTTAATTTTTGCAACATGCGGACTTACATTTTGATGTATTTGAATAAAAAAATTTATAAGTTAAATCTTGTGGTTATCCTGAAAATATGGAAACATATTTACGAGATGGCAACATGTTTTTACGAGTGCACATGCGGCGGATGCTTTTACATTTTTTTCTGAAATCATAACCCAGCCAACATCATGGTTTACTGCTAAATTAAAAATATTATAATTGTTATTTTTTTAATAATATTTCTTCTTTGCATAAATAATTATTTTTTTTTTGCTGAAGTAATTGTTGTTTATATACTTATTTATTTTTGCAAGTGTTAATAGAAATATTTTAGATTCAATAGTGATTTAAACTATTTTTGTTGTTACTTATTTTACTAATCTCCCAGAAGGACCTATATAATGAAATAAAAATCATAAAATGATAATTATTTCTACCAAAAAATATAAATACAAAAAAAGTTCGGCTGTGCCGAATCTTTTATACCCACCACCAGTTTTCCGTTCTTTTGTAGTTAGGATGTTTTCCCGAAACTTTTTGTTTCCCGGAAATGCGAGATTTATTTTTTAATATCCCGGGATCCCGCAGCAAAACAAATAAAAAGTAAATTTGTTTTTAATTAAAAAAAAACTTTTTATTAAAAAGCATAAAATAGTTTATAATATAAAAGAAACACTTCAAAACTATAAAAATTAATAAAGAAAATTGAATTTTTAATATAAATTGAGTAAAAATATTTTTTATTGAAAAAAATAATTAGAATTCAATTTCAATATAAAAATCTGCTTTCGAATCGTAGCCACCTTTTTTATTTCCCAGGATACCGAAAAATAATACCGGGAAATTTGGAAGATTAAATACAGTCGAACTTCCATAACTCGAATCACCCTTATCCAAAAAAAAACTCGACTTACGGAGACTTCGAGTTACAGAATTTTTTGTTAAAATAGAAAAAAAGGTTTTTTTATTATGTATTTTTATTTAAAATAGCCTCGAATGGAAAACTACATACTTAAGAATATAAAAGAACAAGCATATGAACTCATATATGTAATTAATAAATTACAGTTAAGTAAAATATTCTGAAATAAGTGACTGACATTTTACTTTTATTTTGTTATTTTCAGTAAAAAATAACTCTAATGTATAGTGCTCATAAGTTGTTGCGTCATTTGTCTGTAAATATTTTTTTAATCTTCGGAAAGTACTTTCTACTTTGTCGACTTTTTTGAATTTTGGGGTCCTATCTCTTTTACTACATAAACGAAATCCACATTCAAATGAGTTGATAATTGATTCCTTATTTTTGAAAATTGTTGAGACAATGCTTGACGGGATACCATATTTATCAGCCGCTTCCTTTTTCTTTAATCCGTCTTCGATGTCTTTTATAAGTTTAAAAGTTAGCACGTAGAATAGACAAACCATCTCAAGAAACAAAAGAAACAAGCAAAATTCTTCGAGTTATAGAGTTCATGTATATGTTTTTTGTTCGAGTTATGGAGAACTTCGACTTCGACGGAAGGAAAATTGTATGTGATTTTTTCTCTTAACGCTACTGCCAACCAAATAAGTTCGAGTAAGAGAAAATTCAAGTTATGGAAGTTGGACTGTAACTCAAATTCCCGGAAAATAACCCAATTTATAGCACAAAATGTATTTGTTTGTTATAACCAGTAATCGCTATGCAATAATCTCTTAATAGTAAAATATGTATCACTTTCTTTGTATAAGTTCGATATGCTAGTAAAATGTTTTCGTAAATTTAGTCTTTTAATGAAAGTGGGTGTTAAAATAGCCGTGTTGAAGTTGTTTCTACTATTGAATGCAACTTAGATGTTTCAATATAGTCCTTTATTATTCCAAAATCTTTGTTCATGGAGAAATTATATGAGTTTGAGATAAAACGTTATATGGCAGGTGGGCGTGTCACCTTAATTTTCCGGCATAACAATGACATTGACTATAAGGATATCTGTAGCGAATATCATCATCATACCTCCAATTTTGTTGGTTTTATGAGATTTTAAATTTCATTAACAGTGAATAACGTGAAAAGTGGGCGTAATAGTAGGCGTGTCGAAGTTGTTGTAGCCTTTCAATGAAAGTGGGCGTTTAAGAAGGCATGTTGAAGTTGTTTCTGCTTTATTATTATATCCTTTATTATTCCTAAATGATATTCATATTCATAGAGAAATTATATGAATTTGAGGTAAGCCGTTATATGGGAGGTAGGCGTTCAAGTAGGCGTGTCACCTTAATTTTTCGGCATAACAACAAAATTGACTAGAAGGATATATGTAGCAAATTTCATCATCATACCAATTATTTTGTCGGCTTTATGAGCTTTTAAATTTCATTAACAGTACATAACGTGAAAAGAGGTCGTAATCGTAGGCGTGTCGAAGTTGTTGTTGTTAAAGTAGGCGTGTTGAAGTTATTTCTTCTAAAAAATGCAACTTAGATGTTTCAATACAGTCCTTTATTATTCCAAAATCTTTATTCATAGAGAAATTATAAGAATTTAAGATAAACCGTTACATGGGAGGTAGGCGTTAAAGTAGGCGTGTCACCTAAATTTTACGGAATAACAATGACATTGACTAGAAAATTATCTGTAGCAAATTTCCTCATCGTAGCTCTAAATTTGTCGGTTTAATGAGCTTTTAAGTTTCATTAACAGTGGATAACGTAAAAAGTTGGCGTAATAGTAGGCGTGTCGAAATTATTTTTAATAATGAATGCAACTTAGATGTTTCAATTATTTTCCGTTAGAACAAAAAATTTGACTAAAAAGCCATGTGTGCAAAATTTCAGAGTCGTACATTCAATTTTGTTGCTTTTATGACGTTTTTGTTTTTAAATATACCTAAAAATACACTGTGCGGTACAAATTTTCGTACATTTTAATCGATAACTCCTCTCCTAATGCATAGATTTAGATAATTTTCAGGGAAAAATATTGTTTTTACTGAGGAAATATATATTCGAAGTTTTATGAGTCTACGTTAATGCGTTTGGACACAATTCCATTTTATTCGATGTTCAAAGGACACGGTTTTTTTGACCTACTCTTGCTTTACGAGCTATAGCTCTCTTCCTAATATTCCGATTACACCTAACAAACCTTGTCTATAAGAAAGATTCTGGCAAAATTTGAGCCCACTAGCTCTTTCGGTGCGACCTCTATCGTGCTTTCAACAGACGGACAGACGAACGGACATAGCTAGATCGTCATAAAATCAAACCACGATTCAGAATATATATACTTTATGGGGTCTAAAATTGATATTTCGATGTGGTACAAACGGAATGACAAAATGAATATATCCCCACCATTTTTTTGGTGGCGGGTATAAAAATATTCATTGGCAACAATTACTGTGGGCCAAATACGTCTTCTAACGTTATCATCGCATGTCGTAATCTTTATTTTCATCATTCTTGCTAGACATGTACTTAAACTATTAAGTAAGAAAGTTATGGACTATCAATCATGTCTATGTTATATTCAATACAACAATACATAATAAAAAAAATTATTCGCGCCGATTTCGTATTGTCTCTACAAGATAAGGCATTAATCGGTGAAAATTAAATATCTTTTTAGCGCTTACTATCGATCATTGCAAGCAACAACTTAGATATCTGATATCATACAACTTATTTATAGTGAATTTTTAGTCTATTTAAAAATTATGAACCTTGAGGTAATTTCGGGGAACAGGCATAATATGAGTGCTTATATTCATTGTGGTTTTTCCTTAGTAGGATTATGTAAAGGGAAAATATTATAATAAAGTAATTCCCATTAATTTTGGTCCCGATATTAAACCTCTAACAGCTTTATAATCATAAATATTAATAGTCAATTACCATGGTTCTTAAAATTTTAAAGAAAAACTTCAAGTTATTTTTAGTAAACTTTTTGTACTTACAATTATTTTGATTTGTTACTGTCCAGTTTTGATTTAAATTCACATAATTCACCGATTCCATAAAACACTCAATGGGCAAGAAAGTTATAAATATCACTGCATATACAATGTCATAAATTTGTATAAAATTATTTATCAGTTCCATTTTGATATTTTAGATTTTAACTATTTATATTACGACGGTAACTTGTTGTAAAAACTGTTTGTTTTATTTGTGTAGCATATTTATTTCTATACTAAATATGACTAATATTTTAAAACTAATTTACGGAATTGACTGTTCATTTGTAAGTTTCTAAAATTATTTTTATCTTAGATTCAATTTTATCAACTTAGACTCTCTAAAACACATCTTACACTACCGCATTAAACAACGAGTAGAGAAAGACTGACGGTTTTCATTTACTTTTTTGAAAATTAAAGTAAATTTGCAATATTTTTGCTTGTGACTTTTTATAAGAATAAAAACTTGATTGCTGTTTAATTGGACAAAAGTATAAAAGAGAAAATCGTTTTTAAAGAGAATGTTTAACGTATTAAGAGCAAACAGAAAAATATTGATCAACGTAATAATGATGATAATTTAGTGATTTTTATTTATTCTTCTTTAAATATAAACAAATACTGATATAAAAAAATATATTATTTACTAGTGACTAGAGACCTAAGCCGTTTTCACGGGTGAAATTTACTAATGGTAAATATAGATATTTGTAAATATGAATTTTTTTTAAATATCGCTTTAGATGTAAATGTCGTATACGAAAACGAAAAATATTTGCAATTATAGCTCCAAAATATCGATTAAAATATATACCACGCACTTTTATCTTTTTGTTTTTCTTTTACTCCAACGTTTTTCTGGCAATTTCAAATATATCAAAATAATAATCAGCGAAATCGGTGGAGACATGCTCACTTTTTCATTATTTTTTATATAAAACTTATTCTGGCAATTACAAACTTAACACACACAAAATCAGCGAAATTGATCGAGCCGTTCCCAAGTGATTCTCTTACATACAAGATGCCAGTTGTATTTTAATATGTAGTACATGTTGGAAATATATTTTATTTAAATGGAAGATGCCACAAAAACGAGCCACATTCTGGTAGTTTTGCATACAACAAAAAGAGAATCAACGAAATCCTTCAAACTCATTTTCAAGTTATGCTCTAATGTAAATATGGAAAAGGTAAAGCAAATTCATTCTCTATGTATTAGAGATATCACGCCCACTTGTTGTATATAAACAATGTGCTGGTAATTACCAAAACATTTAAAATTAAATTATAGTAAGAAATCCATCAAAAAGTTTAAAAGTAATGCTTTTTTGACCATGCCCACCTTTCTAATTTTTTCTTGTACAAACCTTGTCCTGCATATAATTGCATATAAATATAACCGAAAAAGCATAAGGGAAACCGCTTGAGTCATGTTCAAGTTATGGTTTACGTACATAAATAAGCTGAACTTTATTTCTATCGAATTGAAAATGTTTTGTACGCCCTTGCGTAGAATTGCTTTGATTTAAAAATCAAAAAAAAAATGAATTCAATTATCTAAGTAATACATAAGACATCTTGTTCATAAACACTTTTTAATATTTTTAACGATTTAAAAATGCTATGTTTTCAACTTTGTTTTGACCGGTGTTTTGAACATGAAACTCTTATTATGAATAACCTTTTTATTTTTTGTGTTTGATGTTAAATTTTATTGTTCTCTTCTAAATTGAAATTTTGTGGATTTCTCACAAAACATCTTTACTCAAGTTAAGAAATTGTTACGGTTTATTATTATTGACGTCCTTCTATCAAGATTACACTGTTCCATATTTCACAAAATTCTGATTTGTTTCTTATAAAATTATTTTATTATTATTTTTTTTTTATTTTGGTTGGAATATTTAAAAAAAATCGACATAATTTGTTTTGTCAAGAGTTCAAAGATTTTTTTATCTGGCTAAATACTACTATTTAAACACAACTACAGTGTAAAACCTAATAATCTAAACACAACAGAAAATGAAAAAAACCACAAATTAGAAAATATATATATTAGTGGCTGTGAATTTTGTACATACATATAAATATTTGTAATCGGCCTGCTTTAGCTCTGTGGTACCCAAGGGTAGGTATATAAATAAAATAAAAATAACTATTATTTGTTTGCGACAACCAAATGTTGTTATAGAGAATATAATATGACTGTCGTGATCATGTGATAATCTTAGCATTTATTTACGTGTACATATGTATTTCGTAAAAATACTTAAAAATAAAATTTTAATCTGTACTTTTAATTATGTTTTAATTCTATAAAGATTAAGTATGTTTTAATTCTATAAAGATTTATAAATATTCTTACTCTATTAATAGGGGAGGTCATACAATATTCTGTAGTTGTTACTCAGAAAATATCATATATATCAAATTTATCAAACTATCAATTTACCAAGTGACTTAACAAGTGGTTGTGAATATCACAATCAACCAAAGCTTTCATTACCATCAGACAAAGAATAGCAAAAAGGGGAAAAGCTTAAGTTTGGTAAATTTCGTTCTCACTCACTACAGCAAAAATATGAATTTGTATGTGAAGTTTAATTTCCGAAATCAATTTTCATATAAACTTGTGAGTTAAATAGATGATGTTTACATCCAACATTAAGACATTCCGATCAAAGATTGTTTATAATGAAACCGTAGCTGGTTTCGAAAATGCATTCTTCGCGGCTGGTGTCGGGATTAAAACCCAGAATTAAAGCAAGAATAAAAATAATAAAGTCTTTGAAACATTTAAGTTCAACAATCGCATACAAATTAAAAAAAAAACAAGTAAGAGCACTATATTCGGCTGTGCCAAATCTTTTATACCCACCACCAATTTTGTGTACATTTAAAGCACAATATTTATTATTTTGTAAATCGCTATGGAATAATCTCTTTATAATAAAATATGTATCACTTTCTTTGTATAGGTTGGGTTAATTTTAAGGGCCTATGTTGAAGGTGAACTTCACCTAGTCTTTAAATTTGTTTTCTGCATTTCATTTGACATTTCTCAATCTCAAACTTACTCATTTTGATCCGCGGAAAGATACGCAAATGAGCAACGCTTTAAAGTTATTCAGGTTTTTTATAAAAATGGGCGTTCAAATCAAAATGCATTTTGTGCACTTCGTAATTCTTTTGATCAACATAATCGTTCAAATTCGTCCACAATAGGGAGAATTGTAAAAAATATTTAAATTTCTGCAAAACAGGTCTGTATAAAATGTTAGAAAATCTGTGAATGCCTTCTTAGTTCGTTGAATGGGAACTATTGCTGTTTTTTGCGATAGTGTGGCAAAAGAGCAGTCAACCTCGACTCATCATCATGTCCAACAATTGAGCATCAACATTGTCATTGAAAATTTGGACCATCAGATAGAGGAGTGGCGCCAAGGATGGGAGGGCCATTTGGCCGATATTTCGTTAAATACATAATTGAACCATACAAATATTATCATTATAAAAAGAAATAATAATATCCTAAATAATTTGTGTTTTATTTAAATACAACATCGGTCCTTAAAATTTAACCAACCTTTATAACTTCGATATGCTACTAAAATGCTTTTGTAAATGTAGTCTTTCAATGAAAGTGTGTTAAAGTAGCTGTGTCAATAAAGTTTCTACCAATAAATACAACTTAAATATTTCAATATAGCCCTTTATTTTCCCAAAAACTTTGTCAATAGAGAAATAACATGAATTTAAGGAAGCCGTTGTATGGGAGGTAGGCGTTAAAGTGGCCGTGTCACCTAAACTTTTTGGCACAACAATAACATTGATTAGAAGGATATACGTAGCAAATTTGATCATCATACCTCTAATTTTGGCGGTTTTATGAGCTTTTAAATTTCATTAACGGTAGATTACGTGAAAAGTGGGCGTTATAGTAGACGTGTCAAAGTTGTTTTTGCGAATGAGTACAACTTAGGTGTTTCAATATAGCCCTTTATTATTCCAAAATCATTATTAATAGAGAAATTAGAGGAATTTTGAGTAAAACGTTATATGGGAGGTGGGCGTGAAAGTGGGCGTGGCAACTTAATTTTCTAGCACAGTAATGACATTGCCTAGGGGGATATACGTAGCAAATTTTATCATCACACCTCTTATTTTGGCGGTTTTATGAGCTTTTAAATTACATTAACGGTATATAACGTGAAAAGTGGGCGTTATATAACGTGAAAAGTGGGCGTTATAGTAGGCGTGTCAAAATTATTTTTGCGAATGAGTACAACTTAGGTGTTTCAATATAGCCCTTTATAATTCCAAAATCTTTATTAATAAAGGAATTATATGAATTTTAAGTAAAACGTTATATGGGAGGTGGGCGTAAAAGTGGGCGTGGCGCCTTAATTTTCTAGCGCAGTAATGACATTGCCTAAAAGGATATACGTAGCGAATTTGATCATCATACCTCTAATTTTGGCGGTTTTATGAGCTTTTAAATTTCATTAACGGTATATAATGTGAAAAATGGGCGTTATAGTGGGCGTGTAAAAGTTGTATTTTCGAATGAGTACAACTGAGATGTTTCAATATAGCTCTTTATTATTCCAAAATCTACATAAATTGAGAAATTATATGAATTTTGGGTAAAACGTTATATGGGAGGTGGGCGTAAAAGTGGGCGTGGCACATTGATTTTCCGTTACAAAAAAGCGTCTCACCAATAAGCAAAGTGTGCAAAATTTCAGAGTCGTACATCCAATTTTGTTGCTTTTATGACGTTTTTGTTTTTAAATATACCGAAAAATACACTGTGCGGTATAAATTTTCGTACATTTTGATCGATAACTCCTCTCCTAATGCATAGATTTAGAAAAATATTGTCTTTACCCAGGAAATATATATTCGAAGTTTCATGAGTCTACGTTAATGCGTTTGGACACAATTCCATTTTATTCGATGTTTGAAGGACACGGTTTTTTCGACCTACTCTTGCTTTTCGAGCTATAACTCTCTTCCTAATATTCCGATTTAGCCCATTTTCAATACCAAACAAACCTTGTCTATTAGAAAGATTCAGGGAAAATTTGAGCCCCCTAGCTTTTTCGGTGCGACCTCTATCGTGCTTTCAACAGACGGACAGACGGACGGACATAGCTAGATCGTTATAAAATCAAACCCTGATTGTTACAAACGGAATGACAAAATAAATATACCCCCACCATTTTTTTGGTGGTGGGTATAAAAATAAACAAATGTATTTCATATTTTATTTCTTTTTTATAGAAGGTATTTATACGAATATTTTAATAGTCAGATATGTTTTGGAAGCAGGAAATAAAAAACAACACTTTGTTTACCGAATTATAAAGGCTGTCAAAATAAGAATGCACTTTTTGCATTAAGTATAAATTTTTTTGTGCAAGCCGCAGCCGTCACATATGTTTATTCCGATTATTAAAAATGGAACGTTTTACGAAAGAACAGCGCCTTTTAAATGTAAAAACTTTTTTTAAGGTTGTGTAATAGAGTAAGATGAAATCAAGGCTAATTTTATCAAAAAAGTCATCTTTTCCGATCAAGTACATCTGTATCGAATTTAAGGATTAATAAAATCCTCATGCAATCAATGAGAAACAAATTCATCAACAACGACATGATTGGGCCTGCCATACCGCGAAAAAAAAATAATCCACTTATTGCAGCAACGATTTCAAGATAAAATTATTTCAAGAAATTCACAATAACCATGCAATTTAACGCCGTACGTTTTTTTCTTTTGGGTTTTGTAAACTCTCGGGATCTTGCGAACTTAAATCCAACATCCAACGCCTAATCGGTGAGAGGTCAATCATGTGAAGACTAATCGTCAGTCATCAAAGCAGTGGAGGTCCTTTGACAAATGTTTTATTCCATATTTAATCGAAACATTTCTTCTTCAGTATGTAATAGAAAATAACAACTATCTTAAAAAGTACCTGTTTTTATTTTAAAATTAAGAAGTGCATTCTTGCTGATTCACTTTTTATATATATTTATACTAGCATATTACCCGCTACTTCGATAGCTCAGTAATTACTATTTATTGAATACTCAAGTTCTATTTTAAATTACAAAATATTTTAAGGTTAAATTTATGATAACTTGTTTAGTTTAGTTGCAGTATAGATAAAAAACCAGATATCAACTACAGCGCCATCTGTCAATATGATTTGTGAATATAAAACCTCAACTTAAATGGAAACAAACAATTTCATTCAACTCGTTCTAGCCATTAATAAGGAGTTTAATAACATACACACGTATAGTTGAGTTATATACATATATAAGGATAAATCTTTGGTATAACATACAAGTCATAAAGTCTGTGGGGGACTTCTAAGCAAACTTATGTATCTGTGGCTTTGAGCTAAAAGGGCCAATGTAATTTTTTTGCTCTTTTCAGTTTATCATTGCATTAGATTTGGTTTCTTGCTCTATTACATTATGGTAAAACAGCTAAAGTCATACTTAACCCAGAACAGCTTCATAAATAAAATGCTGGCCAATGTCACTATGTAAGTATATATAAAAGTTAAAGTTCAATTCCAATTTTTTTAAAAGTCAATATTTTGACATTGGCCCTTTTAGCTCCAAGCCACTTACACTCCTTTACACTTACTATGACAAAATTAACAGACAAAATTATCTTAAACAATTAAGATAGAATAGATGTGATTCAAACAGTGTGCGTATCACATATGTCATAAACAGACTAATTAACTATTTTTGAAAGCTTTTTAATATTTTTAAAATTTTTTTAATATTCTGAAGAAATTTTCAATTAGAAACTTTTTCTGCATAATTATTCTGAACAAGGCATATCCATAAGGTATATGCAACGGCGAATTGATACAACAAAGCAACTTTTCATGGGATGTTTTATGTCAAGGCCAATTCGTATATCAGGGATGGAAAAGTTGTTTTTAAATATTAAATATAATAAAATTTGATTAAAAACAGAATATAAATTTTTTAAACACATTATTAATGACGCAAAAGCAAAAAATATACATATATTAAGCACATTTATTGTCAAAAAAGTACACTCAAGTTAATTGTTTAATACCGAAACCAAAATCACATTTCCTATCCCTGCATTAATAAATGAAATCAAAGCGAATTCAACCAATTTTGACAAAATGTTTCACAATCAGCTGGGCTGATAATTTCACCTGTATGAATTCGCCTTGATTCTGAAGTTTAAAATGTATTTTCATTCACAACTTTTTTATAAACAGTGTAAATTTCTTATATGTAAAGTATTATCCATTTTCAGTTTCTTTTCAATTATCAAAACCTTGAAATTAATTTATGTTTTAAAACACATAATTGACAATGGAGACTATGCAAAATGATATTGGTACTTACATATTGTACATATATACATACATATGTACACAGCTCTTGACAGCAGGAGGGTATTATCTCGTAATTTAAGAATTTTTTCTTTTTGCGAAAAATATACTAACAACATTAATATCTATCCACTGTAAATATTTCATCTTATTCTGTCTACTATTTTATCTCAAAAATCATGTTGTAATCAGCGATGCCAATTGTTGCGATTTTTGCTGACCTACTCTTTGTACCACTAAAGCTCTACTTTTTGTTAGTACAAGTAAAACTTCATACATATAAAATCAGAATAAAATTGTCTATATATTTTATGAAGTCTGCTATTTTTCGTGCCATAAACTTCGCAATTTTTACCCCTAGTGGAGCTGCCGGTAATTTCTTGAATAGGAAACGCGATGCAAATCAATGGAAAACTGAATAATTTATTTAACCTTCAACTATTTTTCTCTCAATCTCTCTTTGTCTTTCCATATCAAAATAACAATGTTTAATTATAGTGTTCGCTCTACATCAATATATGCTTGTGAAACATGGACTCCTCGTGATATAAATGGACTGCACGTTATTACAAACAATTGTCTTAAATAAAATAATTCCTCCAGATAATATCAAACAGTAGAATACGTTACATAGTGAAACAATTCAAAATAAATATTGAAATGTAAATGTGAAAATGAAACTGAATATGGCAGTGAAAAGAAAATGTAGCAGTTAAATACGTGGAGCGGCCACAAAAGAGAACGGCCGGTCTTAGGCAGGAAACATAAATATTCAAATAAGTTGGAATGCAAGGTCTAGAGTAGTTTAGGTGAGGTTGAAAAGGAGGGGCACTAAAAGCCCAAACCCATGACAGGTATACACTTATGCCCAGTTGGAATTTTGTGCGCTCCATGTCAATGCAAGCTCAATATTAAAAGTTTATATTTTGATCGTTTGCTCCTTGAATAAAATTATGGGTTTTGAAAGTGATCCTTATAGTATAGCTTACAAAATAACTTTTTGATGCAAAATCAACAAGGCAAACATGTTTGAAAAAGATTCTTATTTTCTATTATTGTTAAATATAAAAAAAAACTATTATAAAAATATATAATAATTTTTTTTTTTGCTATAAATAATATCAATCAGATTTTCGTATTTTTAAATTAAGAGAAATTATGACGTGTACTACACACTATGCCCCTTTGTTCCCTAACACCAATAATTCGAATTAGTTTAACTTTTGTCTGAAATTTTAATCAAATTTTGATAAAATTGTGAAGAGTTATCGATTTATCGCTAAAATTTTAACGTAGTAAAAAATCTAGGTTTTTTTCTAGCGATTTTGAGGCCACATTTAGCGGATTTGTCGAAAAAAGTTCCAATTACTGGTTGTAATGAATTACACTGCGGCCACACGTTCAAGTCTTGCCTTTCAATTTACAATACACCCAAACTTTTTAACTAACACACTCACACTTTTTGAACTTGAAACAGTCATGGTTAGAATCTTAAGACGTGATTCAACTTGATTGTCATATAAAACAGCTGATTACTGTTTTTTTTATACCCGCCACCAAAAAAATGGTGGGGGTATATTCATTTTGTCATTCCGTTTGTACCACATCGAAATATCCATTTTAGACCCCATAAAGTATATATATTCTGAATCGGGGTTTGATTTTATGACGATCTAGCTACGTCCGTCCGTCTGTCCGTCTGTTGAAAGCACGATAGAGGTCGCACCGAAAAAGCTAGGGGGCTCAAATTTTGCCAGAATCTTTCTTATAGACAAGGTTTGTTTGGTATTGAAAATGGGCTAAGTCGGAATATTAGGAAGAGAGTTATAGCTCGAAAAGCAAGAGTAGGTCGAAAAAACCGTGTCCTTCGAACATCGAATAAAATGGAATTGTGTCCAAACGCCTTAACGTAGACTCATGAAACTTCGAATGTATATTTCCTGGGTAAAGACAATATTTTTCCCCGAAAATTGTCTAAATCTATGCATTAGGAGAGGAGTTATCGATCAAAATGTACGAAAATTTATACCGCACAGTGTATTTTTCGGTATATTTAAAAACAAAAACGTCATAAAAGCAACAAAATTTCATACAGACCTGCTTTGCAGACATTTAAATATTTTTTTCAATTCTCACGATTGTGGACGAATTCGATAGATTATGTTGACCAAAAGAATCACGAAGTGCACAAAATGCATTTTGATTTGAACGCCCATTTTTATAAAAATCTTTAATATTTAAAAGCGTTGCTCGATTGCGTATCTTTCCACGGTTCAAATTGAGTTAGTCTTAGATTGAGAAATGTCAAATGAAATACAAGAAAAAAGTTGAAGTTTAGATGTGGTTCACCTTAAACATGGGCCCTTAAAATTTAACCACCCTCTACAAAGAAAGTGATACATATTTTATTATAAAGAGATTATTCTATAGCGATTAACAAAATAATAAATATTGTGCTTTAAATGTGCGCAAAATTGGTGGTGGGTATAAAAGATTCGGCACAGCCGAATATAGTGCTCTTACTTGTTATAAATTATTATTTCCACTCG
This sequence comes from Phyto melanocephala, assembly GCA_941918925.1. Classification (NCBI taxonomy): domain Eukaryota; kingdom Metazoa; phylum Arthropoda; class Insecta; order Diptera; family Rhinophoridae; genus Phyto; species Phyto melanocephala. Next base: position 120,700,361 of record OW799233.1, on the reverse strand, counting down.
TGTCTACTTATGCAAATATTTAGAAATATAGAACTTATATGAATTTTAGATAAAACGTTGTATGGAAGACGGGCGTCAGTTTTATTTTCTGGCATAATTAAATTTACCAGAAAGCAATATATGTTTACCATTATGTTTTTGTTTCTGCAAGATATAAAAAAACTTTTAAATGTTCGAAGGTATGATTTCCAAAATCTTAAAGTAGTTTCTTCTCAAGATATGTTTTTTTATATCTGACATATAAAATTTTCCACTACTAATTTAAACATTCTGTATGAAAATCATATAAATAAATTTTAACTAAATTGCGTTTACTTTATTCCTTAAAATATCATCCAACATTAGCAGCTGTATACACAAAGAGGTTTTCAGATGGCCAAATCGACAACTGGGCGATATATTTAAGAGATTTTTAAAATTTTCAATTATGGCATTTGTTGCTTTTTACTCAAAATTTTTTGTCTTACTATATATGTATGATGAAAATGTCTTCAGTGAGATCGCTAAATATTAATGACCGGATTGTGGTCTTGTGTAATTTTGACGACATTTGTTTGCAAATGTAGTTGACGATTTCTGCCGTTGTACAATTTTCGTAAAAAATATATGTATGTATATAACAACACCTGCTCGAGGATCTATAATATGGTATTGTAATAAAATTAAAATATTTCACAATGGCATAGAAAAACATTTTTTAAACGAAAAAAGTCTCAAATATTACCAACCTGTATTGTATGTCATATCATATTGACATACAACATATGGGGTTTGTTTACAACTTAAACCATCATGAAGTCACAAAATACATCTTAAAACATGTTAACCTCCATAATAATTTTTTTATACAAATAATTTACTAAATTATTTGGGATATGCTCCCAAAAAATATTTCAATAATAATTTTCTGGTTGTTGGATGTATATTCATTTTACAGATGCATACGCCAGTTATGGTATATTTATTATCTTGAAATCCTCATTAAACAAATGAGAATTTTAAGCAAACAAAAGTTTTATTAACTTAATTATTTCTTTAGTTATCTGGTGAATCTTATATTTTTTAATGTCAGTAGCAATATTTTTTGCAGTCACACAAAAACGGTCAAAAGGTCATTTACGTTAAATTTAAACGATTTGTATTTCTGTAAATTATTCTTCTGTATTTTTGATTCAATATTTCAACAAATAAGTTGTTTAAGGCTAGAAAACAATTCTACATTAAACAAATAATTTCAAAATATATGTCAATTGCATTATTTTCGCTGTTAGGGCTCAAAGTAACATGTTTATATATTCTCAACTTGATGAGCAGTACATTTCTTACATACATAATTTTGTGACAAAGTAATAAAATATAGTTAAGCAAATTTCATACTACATCATTAAATTGCTACTACAGCTTGATCTCTCTTAACTTTGACTTAACTTCTTCTATTATCACTGCTTTGTTTGAGATTTCGAGTCCTTTGTATTTGGGTCAATTGCTAGGCTTGTCGTTGTTAGATTATTATCTGAGTTAGCTTCAGTATTTTCGGTTTCATTAACAGCAACAAAATCGTTTATAGTCTTAATGCGAACATGTTCCTTGGTCAATGTTATGCATTCTTTTGCTGTCAACTCGATTTCTAAATGTATCACTTTAATGGGTTCCGTTATAATAATAGCATTTTCCGAAAGTTTATACTTTTCAATATCTGGATGATAAATTTCGACATAAACAAATAAAGCGGGCTTCTTAACATATATCGTTATCGAGTTGTATTGCATATTCTCGATATTGGTTTTTAAACAATACTCCGAAGAAACGACATACTAAAAAGAGAGAAAAAAATTTATAAATTGTTGTTGCTAATGTAGTCGATTATGATCTATGTACATTCAGCTGTGGATCCACCAAGCCATTATATTTCGTAATGTTTTTTGGTACTATAAACGTGCTCGATATGGTATTGTTGTTTTGAGTCAAAACAAACTCCAAAAAACAATTGCTTCGTGTAAAAGGCTGACTAAACACTGATCGCATATCCAAGTAATCTGTGTTAATGCCATTTGAGCTCTATAGAAGAAAATTCTTAAGTTTTAAAAAATTCAAATAAATACACTATTAAAAAATATTACAAAATAAATACCAGTGATATTTCCCATGTTAAAGATTTCTTAGCATACAAATCGGACCACAAAAATGCATAAATTGTTATATTGAATTTGGAAGGTTTTTCAATTTCATTGACAGTTTCTTCCTTAGTAACCGTAATATTTATTCTGGAATTTTTTTCATCCATTAAGGCTATAATGGCTATGGGAGCCATGAATTTTTTAGACCAATTCCAAACTACCTATTTTGTAAAAGAAAATAAAATAAATTTAAAATTGCAGCTGTTCTAACTATTTTGTGCTTATGTACCTTATAGTTTCCAAAATAATCGATACTAGACCAGGTGGGTGCCACCCAATTATCATTCAGATGCCAATATATAGCGCCCATTGTTCTCTTGTGCATTCTGTGGGCTCTAAATACTTCTGTAGCAGTTTTGGTGGCCATGGCTTGCGACAATTGTGACAAATAAATTAATGCCTCAACATTTCTTTCCCAATCAATATCTGGGAATTCAAAATGTTGCGATATTAATTTTAGCAGAGGAATGGAAGCTTTAACATTATGTTGCCGATGTTGTATGATATCGACCAATTTATCGCTTTCATTAATAGTACGATTCCATGATGCCAAAACTGGCAAGCTTTGGAAACCATATTCCGTTATAAAACGGGCATGTGGATAAATATCCGGATCATAGCCATCTTTTTCGTCTTCCCAGAAGTGAACTTAAATGTAAAAAATTAAATAATAATAAATTTTACAGTTTTTGGATACTAAGAGAGCTGTCAACTAATTTTTAATAGCTCAACTTAGATCAGAAATAGAATGATGCAAAGACAGTTTAAGCTAAATGTGACCTTTTAGTCTATTCTTCTAAAAAATAAAACTATTTTTTTAATATAAAGACAGCATTTTAATTTTAATAATAGGGAACAAATTTTGAAACTATGCATTGCAAGAAATAAAAATAGGAATTAATTTTAGACCAACTTCCACATGTAAGGGTGTAAAAGGGTTATTTGATCAATAAATAAAAAAAAATTATAAAAAACAAAAACATTTTAATAAATAAAACATTTGTATATTATAAAACTGAAAAGAAAATATCTTCAACTAGAAAGTGTATTTGCCATTAAATACAAAAAGCTTAAATTCTTAAGTATTCTATCTTCTTCAAACTTAAAATATCCTTTATCCCTCTTGGTTTCTTATACCGAAGCATCACCGATGCTATCCAAAATATCACTGTAAAACATCTTACTCCATCGTCGTGGGATAACTATTGCTAGTTCATTTTCTTCTTAAATACTTTTGGGAGCTCCACTAGTAACTGCTGACCAATAATGCCCCCCCCCCCTCTCTACGAAAATTAACCTCTTATTTTTTTAATAATGATTGCTTAGGTCAAACATAAAATGCAGCCCACTTGCCGCTGTGAACACAGTTAGGGCCTATCTTTTCCCACCCTTAACAGCATCTTCCTTAGTTAATTAATAGAATGTTTCCAATGATATAGACTTTTCTAATTTACTTTTCGATATGCCCAAAAACAATATCTGCCGGTAGAAAGTTCAAGATTCCAAAAACAGGAAACTGCATTAATATCTTTTTGACACCAGACAGTATATCTGTTAAAAACTTGCCCATCATTTTAACTTCATTCAAATTTCTATTTTGTCTAGGACTTGTGCAGCAGGAGATATTAATCTGTTGCACATTAGTCAATATACTTTTCTGGCGATGGCTCAAAAGAATGGAGGCAATATCATTAGAACTTTTTGTACAGCTTCGTAAGTCATTGATATCGTGTCTATTGTAGTAAGCTGCTTTTATACATTCGAATAGTAATTTCCGAAAACTTAATTTATTGTTTTAAAATTAGTGACATGGACAACAACACAATATAAGAAAAAATATACAATTGAGGCAAATTATGGCTGCAAGGGACGAGTTTTACTTTGTATCACGCAAGAAAATATTTTTGTTTCTCATTAGACAATGCAGTTAAATTGTTTACCATAATATACTTAGATTCCATATTTTAACTCACCATCACCATAATTAGGATTCTGCGGTTCCGGTGACAAATCCTTTTTACTCTCCTCCACACCCATAGAAGGTGTTGAAATCATTGGACCTGCTCTCGGATTAAAGTCATTACGTGATATGGCATTTAATTCTGAACGTATGGTGCCCTTAAACATCTTTTTATATTCCTCCTCTAAACGTTTCGAGTCTGATCCTAATTCTGTTTTGTTTTGCGTCAAAAACAATTCAATTTCATCGTTGGTCACAAACATGCATAAACTGGGATGAAAGGCCAAACGTTTGGCATTTTGTGCGGTCTCCTTACAAACAGATCTTTAAGCAATTAAACAGCATATAATTATAAAATTTTTAGTACAAAAAAATCTACACACTCACTCCACAAAAGCATCTGTGTACGGATATGTGGAGGCTGTAAATGTCATATCTTGCCACACTAAAATACCATACAAATCGGTTAAATTATAAAATGTATCCGACTCGTAGAAACCTCCACCCCATACTCTCAACATATTCAAATGGGTTTCTTTGGCAGATTTTATTAAATGCAATAGTTTGTTTTCTCGATAAGAATATTCTGGTAGAATATGAGTGGGCATGTAGTTTGCTCCCTTAATAAAAATGGGTTGATCGTTTACTTTAAAATAAAAGGCACGACCAAAATCTTAAAATAAAATTTAATTACAAAACAGCTGATGAAGTGAAAAAAATGTGTATCATTTTACCATCTAAATCTTCTGCCAGTTCGATGGTACGAAATCCTATATCAATGGTTTTTTGAGATTTTGTTCTTGATTTAATTCTGGGACCTGCGCGATTTAGCCAACAACTGCTAGAAAAGTATAAAGGGTACAATTTTTGTTCTCCATAACCATTAGGCCACCACAATTTTACCTTTTCCTACATAAATAAACAAAACAAAATTCTATAATGGGTGTTTTTCATAAAGGTATAGAACGCTTAGTTGACAACACTTTTTTAACTGGCGGCCATTTCATTAGCTGTCAAGTGATTTATGTTTAATTTGGTTTGGCATTTTAACATTAATAGACTGACGCCTGAACAACGCTTCCAAATTTTGCTTATTTATTTTGTAAATCATGGTTCTGTTCGAAATTTGGATTTTCATCAACAAATGTTTTTTGTAGGGATAAAGCTCACTTTGTTTGAACGGAACTATCCACAAACAAAATTACCATATTTGTAGTAATGATAATCCTCAAATGTATGTTGAGACACCTTGATATCCAGAAAAGCTAACTGTTTGGTGTGCTCATTGGCGAAATCATTGGTCCTTAATTTTCTTAAAATGATACTGGTCAGAACGTTCCAGTCAACTGTGGCTTGGAAGACCATGATGTTTAGGAGCTGTAGTTTCAACAAGATGGCTCGCCATAACACGCAGCTTGGGCCATAATTGATTTATTAGAAGAAATGATTGGTAAATGAATAGTTTCATGTTTTGGACCCGTGAAGTGGCCTCTAGCCGCTAGACTACTTTCTTGGGGGGATATGTGAAGTCGCTAGACCAAACCGATAAACACGAAATTATTGAAAAGTTGGAGGACAACATTCACCGCGTTATTGCAGAAAAATGTTGAAAAAAAAATCATTAAAAATCGGACTTCCACGGACAGCCGTGACGGTCATATGCCAGAAGTTATATTTATATTATAATGCCAAAGATTATCTTTTAAATAAAACAAAAAATTAAAAAAATCATCACTGTTTAATTCCATATCAAAGTTCTATACCTCTGTAAAAAACACCCTTTTTATTTTAAATCTTTGTTAGGAAATTTATTTAAATGTATATATACTACCTTGGGGATATCCACTTTAAATTCAATTTTAGGAGAATTGTATGAAATGTCTTGTTTAAATACCACAGGATCATTTAAAAGTTCACTAAAGAAATAAAAAAATATTTTTTTCATTTACTTTTATTTTGGCTAAATTATAATTTTAAAATATTTACTTACACTGCTATAAATGTAACCTCACAGTAAAAGTTTTGACGTATGTCTGTACTCAGGAACAATCTTATATCCAAGGTCCAATGTGTGTCATTATGACGTATCGCAACATCCACTTCTCTCATTATGGCAACCTCATAAAACTCCAAATCCACTGCCTTCCATATTCCCATCGATGGCGCAACTAAATTCCATTCAGTGCCAAAACTTGCCTGCATCTTTCTCACCATATTGCGATGACACTCACCATTCAAGCGATTGAATGGACAATCTGGAGGTACATTTATTCCCTTTTCCTTAAGTTTAGACGCATGATGCTTTGCCATCAATATTGGTGAAAGTATTTTAATTTCCAAAATATTTTCAGACTTTAAATATTGGCCGATATCAAAGGAATAGCGCACAAACATATTTTCTGTCCTACCAATATTATTGCCATTTAAATATACTTTGGACACGGTATCAATACCGTGAAGTGTAAGATTGACTCTCTGCTCTTTGTCCACCGACGCTGCAAAAATTATAAAAAAATTAAAAATTTTGTTTCTTAATGTTCGTTATTGTTCTTGTTTTTTCTGTACATACTACTAAAAATTGTCGAAAAGGTCCAGTTATCATAGGCAATCCACCTTAACTTGTCATCGTTCTTCGACTCCAAAATCCAACCATATCTATCTCTCAAAGCGGTATAGATTCCAATAGGACTTTTGACATTATTCACACGAATGGCTGAAAATATATTTAAAAAAAGGGAAAATAATAAAAGGTTTTACTTAAAATCTTGCCAATTTTTTTTCAATATCCTTACTAACATGTACTAACACTGGTAATCCCTTTATAATTTGTGTGACATGGTTTAACCGTTTAACTGATTTCAAAAAGTCTATACATATTTTCGAATAACCCGCAATTTCGAAATTGAAAATCAGCAAAAACGGCCTGGTGGGACTTTTTTTTTAAATGTTAACGTACCCTAAAAAAAACTTTAACTTCCCAATCGAAGTTGCATTTGAAGGTAGAATGTCACATGCCTTAAAACGAACAATAAAATATGTCACTAAGACATATGGCAACATTTAGAAATAAAACGGTACTTTTGTTTAAATTTTACAAAATAATATCTAAATTAAGCTAATCAACGCCGAATTTGTATCTTAATCTTAAAAGTTTTTTTGCAATTAGTAAAATAAAATCTCACATATTTATCGAAAATGTGTCGGATATCAAAAGATATTTGTTTTCAAATGGAAAAGCAAATAAATAACTTTAGAAAATCTCTAAAATTTTTGGGAGTGCAAAGTCTTTAGTCCAAAGAGTTCTGCTCTGAAGCATTTTATTATATTTATTTATTTAAGTCTTTGAGTTCGAGATCGTTACCGACTTTTAACAAAAATTTATTTTAGATATTTCAAAAATTAACATTTAAACAAAAATCAATACATTGATACATTTTATTATAATGATTACAAATTCATAAAAACGAACCTGAGTTGGTATATTATCTTTTAAAATCTTTAATAATGGATAAAAGTTACGTGTAGAACGAGATGGTACATTAAAAGAGATGTAGGTTATAATTTAAAGAAAGAAAATCCATCGGTGTCAAAATAAAATACATACATATCATTTATACTACATTTACATCTAGTAGAATTGATTTAAAATCTTTATTAAAATCTAAACCGTTTATACCACTGTTTTTTGACATTTTGCAAGATTTCGTTTTCAAAACAATATAGTTATTTACAAGGTGGTCTGAGAGGCTCTCTATGCTCTACTTCTTCAAAGTTCAAACTCCATATAAAAGAAATGTAAACAATAAAGTACTTGTGTAATTGCAACCACCTTATATATTATGATTGAGTTTTTCTTTATGCAGCCTAGAATATTTTATTACAATTTAATTAAAAACCACAGTTGCATCACGAAGTAGTACTAGATTTTAAGTACTTAGCTAAGCTGTCTGGCAATGCGAAATATGACCGCAAAGTGAGAAACGCCAAATGGATCCAATAACAAATTTTACGACACGAAAAATTAATGGGTTTTAAGCATTTTAATGTTGTTTTTTTTCCACAAATGAAAATTCCAATTAAATGATTAAAATAACTATAAGATTATTTTTTCATTTAATAATATTCCATTAATTTTTTTTTTTATTTCTTACAAATTTTTCAGCATCTTTTCGAAACAAAACTTTCGTGTTTCGTAAATATTTACTCGAAACAATAAAGTTGCATTACTTTGAAATACTCTTCAATTTCTTATCTAATCGCAGGCAGCAACATGTGCACATCACATAAACTGAAAAACAATATTTATTGATTACAATTTGTTTGTGGACGTTCACTTAATGCAAGATTTTAACAATAGTTAGAGAAGCAAATTTAATAAAAACATGTACGAGTGCTATATTCGGCCGTGTTGAATCTGAAAATACCCTTCACCATCATGTACATACATACATACGTATAATCCCACATCGTATCTTAATCTATATTTCATGTTATACGCAATTTTTCGAATTATTATTTCCGGCGTCATCTTTGACTTTGAATTTTTACATAGTTAACTGTATTCTACTAGTCAAGCCTTTTTATTTGATACCCATAAGAAAACTACTTTTCCGCCATTTTTTACATTTAATTTAATAATTTACTGTATACGACTGGTCATGCCTTTTCATTTGATACCAATATTGAGGGGGTTTAAGAAGTTACATTTTAAAATACCAGATTTGATTTATTGTCCGCTATTTTATAGTGGCGGCCATCATGAATTTTTATTTTTTTATAGTGCCTTATATTGTGGTACTCAAGTCCTTTCTGATGATGCCAATACTGACTCAATTGGTTGTCTAGAAGCTAAAAGAATCGTTTGTAATGCTTTGGAATATATATTTGTAAAAAAAAAAATTACAAAATCTCTACCAATAAGAGCACGATTTATCCATAATTGTTCACGAATATTTTTAGGGGCATATTATATCTACAAATAGTAGCAAAGGTACCTATAAATTATTCTATGGCTGAAAATTTTTAATTTTTTTGGTAAAAATGTGGGAAAAAACAGAAGTAGTCTCGTTTATTAGCTCATATCCCAGAAAGTTATGAGGCGATTTTATTGAATTTTAACAGCAATTCAGTCCTGGATATTTCCAATATATTGATACCATACACAGATCTAAAGAACATTTCGTTGCTTCCAAAAGTTGATTTCAACCAACACACGGACAGACGGACATGGCTTAATGGACTTTTCTATTCATAAGCTTTCAGAAAATATATACTTTATGGGGTCGGAAATGAAAATTGTAGAAATTACAAACGGAATGAATGACAACATTTACACTGTCGTGTGAAGGGTATAACAAGAGCAATACATTTAAAATAATTTTAAAATATATTTAGGCGTTTTGGAGAGCATAATTAAAATTTTAAAGCAAATAATAGTTAAGCACGCCACAAAGTCTTTCCCTTCTTTATATGCTTGTTAGTGTTATTATTTTTATACCCGCCACCAAAAAAATGGTGGGGGTATATTCATTTTGTCATTCCGTTTGTAACACATCGAAATATCCATTTTAGACCCCATAAAGTATATATATTCTGAATCAGGGTTTGATTTGATGACGATCTAGCTATGTCCGTCCGTCTGTCCGTCTGTCCGTCTGTCCGTCTGTCCGTCTGTCCGTCTGTCCGTCTGTCCGTCTGCCCGTCTGTCCGTCTGTCCGTCTGTCCGTCTGTTGAAAGCACGATAGAGGTCGCACCGAAAAAGCTAGGGGGCTCAAATTTTGCCAGAATCTTTCTTATAGACAAGGTTTGTTTGGTATTGAAAATGGGCTAAATCGGAGTATTAGGAAGAGAGTTATAGCTCGAAAAGCCAGAGTAGGTCGAAAAAACCGTGTCCTTCAAACATCGAATAAAACGGAATTGTGTCCAAATGCATTAACGTAGACTCATGAAACTTCGAATATATATTTTCTGAGTAAAAATAATATTGTCCCCCGAAAATCATCTAAATCTATGTATTAGGAGACGAGTTATCGATCAAAATGTACGAAAATTTATACCGCACAGTGTATTTTTCGGTATATTTAAAAACAAAAACGTCATAAAAGCAACAAAACTTAATGTACGACTCTGAAATTTTGCACACTTTGGTTTTTGGTGAGACGCTTTTTTGTAACGGAAAATCAATGTGCCACGCCCACTTTTACGCCCACCTCCCATATAACGTTTTACCTAAAATTCATATAATTTCTCTATTAATAAAGATTTTGGAATAAAAAAGGGCTATATTGAAACACCTAAGTTGTACTCATTCGCAAAAAAAACTTTGACACGCCTACTATAACGCCCACTTTTCACGTTATCTACCGTTAATGAAATTTAAAAGCTCATAAAACCGCCAAAATTCGAGGTATGATGATCAAATTTGCTACGTATATCCCCCTAGGCAATGTAATTACTGTGCCAGAAAATTAAGGTGCCACGCCCACTTTTACGCCCACCTCCCATATAACGTTTTACCCAAAATTCATATAATTTCTCTATTAATAAAGATTTTGGAATTATAAGGGGCTATATTGAAACACCTAAGTTGTACTCATTCGCAAAAATAACTTTGACACGCCTACTATAACGCCCACTTTTCACGTTATCTACCGTTAATGAAATTTAAAAGCTCATAAAACCGCCAAAATTCGAGGTATGATGATCAAATTTGCTACGTATATCCCCCTAGGCAATGTAATTACTGTGCCAGAAAATTAAGGTGCCACGCCCACTTTTACGCCCACCTCCCATATAACGTTTTACCTAAAATTCATATAATTTCTCTATTAATATAGATTTTGGAATAATAAAGGGCTATATTAAAACACCTAAGTTGTACTCATTCGCAAAAATAACTTTGACACGCCTACTATAACGCCCACTTTTCAAGTTATCTACCGTTAATGAAATTTAAAAGCTCATAAAACCGTTAAAATTAGAGGTATGACGATCAAATTTGCTACGTATATCCTTCTAATCAATGTAATTGTTGTGCCAAAAAGTTTAGTTGACACGCCCACTTTAACGCCTACCTCCCATATAACGGTTTATCTTAAATTCATGTAATTTCTCTATTGACAAAGTTTTTGGGAAAATAAAGGACTATATTGAAATATTTAAGTTGTATTTATTAGCAGAAACTCTATTGACACGCCTACTTTAACGCCCACTTTCATTGAAAGACTACATTGACAAAAGCATTTTAGTAGCATATCGAAGTTATAAAGGGTGGTTAAATTTTAAGGGCTGATGTTGTTTTTAAATAAAACACAAATTATTTAAGAAATTATTATCATTTCTTTTTATAATGATAATATTTGTATGGTTCAATTATGCATTTAACAAAATATCGGCCAAATGGCCCCTCCCCATCCTTGGCGCCACTCCTCTATCTGATAGTCCAAATTTTCAATGACAATGTTGATGGTCAATTGTTGGGCATGATGATGAGTAGAGGTTGACTGCTCTTTTGCCACACTATCGCAAAAACCAGCAGTGGTTCCCATTCAATGAACTAAGAAGGCATTCACAGACTTTCTAAAATTGGCCCTTACAATTAAGCCAACATTTACAAAGAAAGTGATACATATTTTTATATTATTATCACACGGTGATTCAAAATATACATTCTCAGCATTTTGCTAAAACGGGAAATTTATTAGTAAGATTTTGATTTTTAAACTGCTATAACATTTTGCTTTTAAAAGATTTTCAAACGAAATAAGTTTTGTATAATTTTAAAATTTGTTAGCCATTAGTACATGAATATAAATTGTTTATGATGTTTAGAGATAATTTTTTTTTACTTATGTCAAAATTTTCCTAAATTCCCATTTTTAATAGAGCATAACTTCAGGAGAACATAAGATAACAAATATAAATTAGCACTATTTCGTAGATAAAACTTTCCTCTTAAATTCATGTAAATTCTCTATGAATAAAGATTTTGGAATACTAAAGGACTATATTGAAATATCTAAGTTATGTTTATTAGCAGAAACTTTATTGACACGCGTATTTTAACGGCCACTTTCATTGAAAGACTAAATTTACGAAAACATTTTACTAGCATACCGAAGTTATAATGGATGGTTTAATTTTAAGGGACTATGTTGATTTTGAATAAAATTATTATGAAATTATTATCATTTATTTTTATAATGATAATATTTGTATGCTTCAATTATGTATGGAACAAAATATCGGCCAAATGGCCCCCCCCAACCTAGGCGGCACACCTCGATCCGATAGTCCATATTTTCAATGACACTGTTGATGCTCAATTGTTGGGCACGTTGATGAGTCGAGGTTGCTTGCTCTTTTGCCACGTTACCGTGAAAAAATGCAATGTTTCCCATTCAACGAACTAAGATGGCATTCACAGATGTTTTCACATTTCATACAGACCTGCTTTGCAGACATTTAAATATTTTTTACAATTCTCACGATTGTGGACGAATTCGAACGATTTTGTTGACCAAAATAATCACAAACTGCACAAAATGCATTTTGATTTGAACGCCCATTTTTATAAAAATCTTTAATATTTAAAAGCGTCTCTCGATTGCGTATCTTTCCACGGTTCAAATTGAGTTATTCTGAGATTGAGAAATGTCAAATGAAATGCAAGAAAAAAGTTGAAGTTTAGGTGTGGTTCACCTTCAACATGGGCCCTTAAAATTTGACCACCCTCTACAAAGAAAGTGATACATATTTTATTATAAAGAGACTATTCTATAGCGATTGACAAAATAATAAATATTGTGCTTTAAATGTACACAAAATTGGTGGTGGGTATAAAAGATTCGGCACAGCCGAATATAGTGCTCTTACTTGTTATTATTAATTTATCAGTTAAATTATTTTTATACCCTTCACCTGTGGTGCACAAGGGTATATATAGCTTTGTCATTCCGTTTGTAATTTCTACAATTTTCATTTCCGACCCCATAAAGTATATATTTTCTGAAAGCTTATGAATAGAGGAGTCGATTGAGCCCTGACCGTCTGTCCGTCTGTCCGTCTACCCGTCTGTCCGTGTGTTGGTTGAAATCAACTTTTAGAAGCAACTATATGTTCCTCAGATCTGTATATGGTATCAATCTCTTGGAAATATCCAGGAATGAATCGCTTTTGAAATTCAGCACAATCGCCCCATAACTTTCTGATATATGAGCAAAAAACCACGACCACCTCGTTTTTTTTCACAATTACAACAACAACATACATACATACATACATGTAAAAAACATACCAAACAAAAAAAATTACAAAAAAAAATATTAAAAATAAGAAAAAAAATAATAGAAAAAACTACAAAAAAAAATTTAAAAAAATTTAAAAAAAAATGTTAAAAATTTTTTTAAAAATTTTTCTAAAAAAATTTTTTAAAAAAATTTAAAAAAAATATAAAAAAAATAATAAAATATAAATAATATATTAAATAAAATAAAATAAAATTTTTTTGGCTCAGCTGGGATTCGATGCCACATTTATTCTAACGTGTACGTATGCACGTATTTTATATGGGATGAATGGTGATACAAACAATTGTTATTGCATGACTACACGTTGTGAAGGGTATATAATATTCGGCACGGCCGAATATAGCACTGTTACTTGTTTTTTTTCATATTTTGGTACCACAAGGGGAAAAGTGATAAATATGATAACATAACGATTTATTATCTCTCAATTTGTACACCAGAGTGTTGACTGACATTGATAACCATGTTATTATTGTTTGTTTAATATACATACATACATACATACATACATACATACATACATACATACATACATACATACATACATACATACATACATACATACATACATACATACATACATACATACATACATACATACATACATACATACATACATACATACATACATAAATAAAAAGTATTTAACTTTAATAATTGTAAATAATATGTTAAGAACAATGTCTAATGACGATTTCTTAATAAATATTAGAAATAATAATATAAGAAATTTAAAATTTGTATATATGCATGTGTGCTAACTTTGATTACAAGCGACTTACATACATATGTGCATATATCTGTGGCAAAAAGGAATAACTGCTTAAGTCGACAAAAATTGAAATTATAACATTATTGCAAGTTTATCATTTTAAGACTACCCTCAGGTGAATTTTTTATCTACTTTGAACAACTTTGAACAGAAAGTAAAGGCGTAAACACAAATTGCCTATATTTTTAAAACTAATAATTTTACTAAATAAACGAAAATCAATATGCTTTTTAATTGGAAAAATAATTTCTTTTAAAGAAAATCATTTTATAACAAGTAACAGTGCTATATTCGGCCGTGCCGAATCTTATATACCCTTCACAACGTGTAGTCATGCAATAACAATTGTTTGTATCACCATTCATCCCATATAAAATACGTGCATACGTACACGTTAGAATAAATGTGGCATCGAATCCCAGCTGAGGCAAAAAAATTTTATTTTATTTTATTTAATATATTATTTATATTTTATTATTTTTTTTTATTTTTTTTTTTAAATTTTTTTAAAAAATTTTTTTAGAAAAATTTTTAAAAAATTTTTTAAAAATTTTTTTTTAAATTTTTTTAAAATTTTTTTTTTGTCGTTTTTTTTATTATTTTTTTCTTATTTTTAATATTTTTTTTTTTGTAATTTTTTTTGTTTGGTATGTTTTTTACATGTATCTATGTATGTATGTTGTTGTTGTAATTGTGAAAAAAACGAGGTGGTCGTGGTTTTTTGCTCATATCTCAGAAAGTTATGGGGCGATTGTGCTGAATTTCAATAGCGATTCATTCCTGGATATTTCCAAGAGATTGATACCATATACAGATCTGAGGAACATATAGTTGCTTCTAAAAGTTGATTTCAACCAACACACGGACAGACGGGCAGACGGACAGACGGACAGACGGATAGACGGACAGACGGACAGACGGTCAGGGCTTAATCGACTCCTCTATTCATAAGCTTTCAGAAAATATATACTTTATGGGGTCGGAAATGAAAATTGTAGAAATTACAAACGGAATGACAAAGCTATATATACCCTTGTGCACCACAGGTGAAGGGTATAAAAATCAACTCAAGATAAAAAAATGCTTTCCTAAAGAACTACAAAAACAGACATAAGCAGTTTTTCCATATTGCTATAGATATTATTCACTTGATTTTTAATGTTTGATTTTCTACTCACTTCCATTTTCATTTGATATACTCCAGGAATTTAAACTGACCACTTTTACTTTATCACATTCTATTGTTTGGCATATTTGGCAGACAATTAAAAATATTAAAAAGCCTTTAATATATTTCATAATGAATAGCTTTCAATAATATTTTAAATAATTTGAGAATGTTTTTCGAAATATTTCATTTACTATTCTATGCAGTGCCACAAGTGCACGTTTACACTAACTTAGTTTCTCGACAGATGTACCCGTGACTAATAGCGATTAATTTGAAAACAATAATTAAAGCACCAACGTTGTTCTTATATCAAGAGATTGTCGAAAACTGGTTCGGGCTGAAACGTTTGTTTTTTTTTTACCAAAAGTTGTCAACAGCAGTTTACACTCATTTTAATTGAACTTATCAGTAGATAGTAGATACTGTTTTTATACCCTTCACCTGTGGTGCACAAGGGTATATATAGCTTTGTCATTCCGTTTGTAATTTCTACAATTTTCATTTCCGACCCCATAAAGTATATATTTTCTGAAAGCTTATAAATAGAGGAGTCGATTAAGCCGTGACCGTCTGTCCGTCTGTCCGTGTGTTGGTTGAAATCAACTTTTAGAAGCAACTATATGTTCCTCAGATCTGTATATGGTATCAATCTCTTGGAAATATCCAGGAATGAATCGCTATTGAAATTCAGCACAATCGCCCCATAACTTTCTGAGATATGAGCAAAAAACCACGACCACCTCGTTTTTTTTCACAATTACAACAACAACATACATACATACATACATGTAAAAAACATACCAAACAAAAAAAAATTACAAAAAAAAAAATATTAAAAATAAGAAAAAAATAATAAAAAAAAACTACAAAAAAAAAATTTTAAAAAAATTTAAAAAAAAAATGTTAAAAAATTTTTTAAAACTTTTTCTAAAAAAATTTTTTTAAAAAATTTAAAAAAAATTTAAAAAAAATATAAAAAAAATAATAAAATATAAATAATATATTAAATAAAATAAAATTTTTTTGGCTCAGCTGGGATTCGATGCCACATTTATTCTAACGTGTACGTATGCACGTATTTTATATGGGATGAATGGTGATACAAACAATTGTTATTGCATGACTACACGTTGTGAAGGGTATATAAGATTCGGCACGGCCGAATATAGCACTGTTACTTGTTTTTATTGTGCAGGTGTGTGTGTAGTAAATAAACTTTTTAAAAATTAGTTTATAGGATATATTTTTTGTTGGCATACAGTTTTACTTTTTGTTTTTTATTTCATGCATAATTTGGTTAAAATACCTTAAGATTACATTTTTATCCATCATAATTCCATATTTGTCATAAGTTTTATTCATCAATCTCTTCCAAAACATTTCGGCCATACATACGCACTTCATATTTAAACCAATAAGTATTTTGCGCTTTCACCAATATACGAATATAGTTTTGTCCAATGCCACCGCTTATAATTTTAGCATCATGTTCGGTAGAACTCTGGTCAGTTTTAATGTCTGCATAAGCCACACATTGTCCTTCGTTTGCTCGACAAACCACCACCAACTCTATGTCTTGAGAATTATTCCATTGCTTAAAATCTCGCCGATAATCAATCAACGGATCCCCTAAAGCAAGCACACAAAATTTCATAACTTAAAAAAATATTAACAAATTTTAAGAGCTCACTAAATTTTCTAAATCCATACAAGTAGTTATATTGAAATTCTCCTTCTCTCGATTTTGCCAAAGATGCCTGTAATTCAGGTTCAATTCTTTCGGTGCTTAAATCATCTGTTTTAGAAGGGGTCGCATAAATTCTGGCGCTTCCCTGAGTCATTGTGCAAATGTTGTATATTCACCTTCTTTAATTTATTACTCTGCATAAAGAGCTACAACAAGTCTTTATATAGTTTTAGTTGTGAAGATATGAATTACGAAATTACATAAAGTAACTTTATATTTGAGTTGATAAATCCTTTGTGTTTTTATTCAGGTTGTTATCTTGCGCTTATTACATTAATAATTAAAATATGTGACATCATCTGAATAGTGTATTGCAAAATTGTTGCGTTGCAATTTTGAAACAGACGATAAAAATTCGATTGGACCATACCACATCAATGATTACTCAATAATTGTAAGTAATGGAATTTAGAGAGAAAGTTTGGACTACTCTGAAATCTTGATACATTTTTAACTAATTAAAGAGAAATAATGTTTTAAATAAAATTTACTTTTGATTGAAGAGAATTTGATTTAAGTTTTACTTCTTCTTAAATCAAGCGCGATTCCAGGAGAGAGGGAAAAGTAATATGTTTTTCCAACCAAAAGATATATGCAAACTTTAATTTGTGCGTGTGAGGGCTGTGTAGTTGAAGCCAATTTTCTTGAGCAAGCAGGCTATCACAATTTTAAAACGATTAAGGGTCGTATTCATAAAAAATATTTTAGGTTTATTGAAGGCTTATTTGACAAATTTCTCTACAACATCTGTCAAATAAGCCTTTAATAAAACTAAAATATTTTTTATGAATACGGCCCTAAGTATATTACGGTTTTATAACTATGTTTGAAATTAAAACCTAGCATAGAAATTTAACACTTGTTCAAAGTAAATAACATTTTTCATGACTTCTAAATTAATATTAGTCCTTTCGTAGTGCTTGGATTTAACAATTTTTTGAATAAAGATATTTTTTTCCCCAGAAATATTTTCCTTTTTATACCCGCCACCAAAAAAATGGTGGGGGTATATTCATTTTGTCATTCCGTTTGTAACACATCGAAATATCCATTTTAGACCCCATAAAGTATATATATTCTGAATCAGGGTTTGATTTGATGACGATCTAGCTATGTCCGTCCGTCTGTCCGTCTGTCCGTCTGTCCGTCTGTCCGTCTGTTGAAAGCACGATAGAGGTCGCACCGAAAAAGCTAGGGGGCTCAAATTTTGCTAGAATCTTTCTTATAGACAAGGTTTGTTTGGTATTGAAAATGGGCTAAATCGGAGTATTAGGAAGAGAGTTATAGCTCGAAAAGCCAGAGTAGGTCGAAAAAACCGTGTCCTTCAAACATCGAATAAAACGGAATTGTGTCCAAATGCATTAACGTAGACTCATGAAACTTCGAATATATATTTTCTGAGTAAAAATAATATTGTCCCCCGAAAATCATCTAAATCTATGTATTAGGAGACGAGTTATCGATCAAAATGTACGAAAATTTATACCGCACAGTGTATTTTTCGGTATATTTAAAAACAAAAACGTCATAAAAGCAACAAAACTTAATGTACGACTCTGAAATTTTGCACACTTTGGTTTTTGGTGAGACGCTTTTTTGTAACGGAAAATCAATGTGCCACGCCCACTTTTACGCCCACCTCCCATATAACGTTTTACCTAAAATTCATATAATTTCTCTATTAATAAAGATTTTGGAATAAAAAAGGGCTATATTGAAACACCTAAGTTGTACTCATTCGCAAAAAAAACTTTGACACGCCTACTATAACGCCCACTTTTCACGTTATCTACCGTTAATGAAATTTAAAAGCTCATAAAACCGCCAAAATTCGAGGTATGATGATCAAATTTGCTACGTATATCCCCCTAGGCAATGTAATTACTGTGCCAGAAAATTAAGGTGCCACGCCCACTTTTACGCCCACCTCCCATATAACGTTTTACCCAAAATTCATATAATTTCTCTATTAATAAAGATTTTGGAATTATAAGGGGCTATATTGAAACACCTAAGTTGTACTCATTCGCAAAAATAACTTTGACACGCCTACTATAACGCCCACTTTTCACGTTATCTACCGTTAATGAAATTTAAAAGCTCATAAAACCGCCAAAATTCGAGGTATGATGATCAAATTTGCTACGTATATCCCCCTAGGCAATGTAATTACTGTGCCAGAAAATTAAGGTGCCACGCCCACTTTTACGCCCACCTCCCATATAACGTTTTACCTAAAATTCATATAATTTCTCTATTAATATAGATTTTGGAATAATAAAGGGCTATATTAAAACACCTAAGTTGTACTCATTCGCAAAAATAACTTTGACACGCCTACTATAACGCCCACTTTTCAAGTTATCTACCGTTAATGAAATTTAAAAGCTCATAAAACCGTTAAAATTAGAGGTATGACGATCAAATTTGCTACGTATATCCTTCTAATCAATGTAATTGTTGTGCCAAAAAGTTTAGTTGACACGCCCACTTTAACGCCTACCTCCCATATAACGGTTTATCTTAAATTCATGTAATTTCTCTATTGACAAAGTTTTTGGGAAAATAAAGGACTATATTGAAATATTTAAGTTGTATTTATTAGCAGAAACTCTATTGACACGCCTACTTTAACGCCCACTTTCATTGAAAGACTACATTGACAAAAGCATTTTAGTAGCATATCGAAGTTATAAAGGGTGGTTAAATTTTAAGGGCTGATGTTGTTTTTAAATAAAACACAAATTATTTAAGAAATTATTATCATTTCTTTTTATAATGATAATATTTGTATGGTTCAATTATGCATTTAACAAAATATCGGCCAAATGGCCCCTCCCCATCCTTGGCGCCACTCCTCTATCTGATAGTCCAAATTTTCAATGACAATGTTGATGGTCAATTGTTGGGCATGATGATGAGTAGAGGTTGACTGCTCTTTTGCCACACTATCGCAAAAACCAGCAGTGGTTCCCATTCAATGAACTAAGAAGGCATTCACAGACTTTCTAAAATTGGCCCTTACAATTAAGCCAACATTTACAAAGAAAGTGATACATATTTTTATATTATTATCACACGGTGATTCAAAATATACATTCTCAGCATTTTGCTAAAACGGGAAATTTATTAGTAAGATTTTGATTTTTAAACTGCTATAACATTTTGCTTTTAAAAGATTTTCAAACGAAATAAGTTTTGTATAATTTTAAAATTTGTTAGCCATTAGTACATGAATATAAATTGTTTATGATGTTTAGAGATAATTTTTTTTTACTTATGTCAAAATTTTCCTAAATTCCCATTTTTAATAGAGCATAACTTCAGGAGAACATAAGATAACAAATATAAATTAGCACTATTTCGTAGATAAAACTTTCCTCTTAAATTCATGTAAATTCTCTATGAATAAAGATTTTGGAATACTAAAGGACTATATTGAAATATCTAAGTTATGTTTATTAGCAGAAACTTTATTGACACGCGTATTTTAACGGCCACTTTCATTGAAAGACTAAATTTACGAAAACATTTTACTAGCATACCGAAGTTATAATGGATGGTTTAATTTTAAGGGACTATGTTGATTTTGAATAAAATTATTATGAAATTATTATCATTTATTTTTATAATGATAATATTTGTATGCTTCAATTATGTATGGAACAAAATATCGGCCAAATGGCCCCCCCCAACCTAGGCGGCACACCTCGATCCGATAGTCCATATTTTCAATGACACTGTTGATGCTCAATTGTTGGGCACGTTGATGAGTCGAGGTTGCTTGCTCTTTTGCCACGTTACCGTGAAAAAATGCAATGTTTCCCATTCAACGAACTAAGATGGCATTCACAGATGTTTTCACATTTCATACAGACCTGCTTTGCAGACATTTAAATATTTTTTACAATTCTCACGATTGTGGACGAATTCGAACGATTTTGTTGACCAAAATAATCACAAACTGCACAAAATGCATTTTGATTTGAACGCCCATTTTTATAAAAATCTTTAATATTTAAAAGCGTCTCTCGATTGCGTATCTTTCCACGGTTCAAATTGAGTTATTCTGAGATTGAGAAATGTCAAATGAAATGCAAGAAAAAAGTTGAAGTTTAGGTGTGGTTCACCTTCAACATGGGCCCTTAAAATTTGACCACCCTCTACAAAGAAAGTGATACATATTTTATTATAAAGAGACTATTCTATAGCGATTGACAAAATAATAAATATTGTGCTTTAAATGTACACAAAATTGGTGGTGGGTATAAAAGATTCGGCACAGCCGAATATAGTGCTCTTACTTGTTAAATCTAAACCAGGATATTTTGTTCGGTTTAATTCAACAAAAAGTTATTGTTTAAAGTGCCAACCGTTACTTAATTTTCGATAAAGCTCATGTGAAATTATAATCGTTCACTGCAAAAAGGGCCGTTAATCACTTCATCTGAAGTATAAACAACGAAAACAACTGTCGTTTTTTACTGCACAAAAATTTTAAAGTTTCAGCTTTCGGATAGTTTGCAGACATTGTTGGTAATCGTGAAAATTCCGTCTCTTTTAATTAACTTCTAAATAACTAACGGACATGATTGTGACATTAGATTGCCAGTTAAAGTTTAATAACTAAACTTAACTTAATTGTGATCCGTCGTTGAACTTGATCGTTAGGTGGTCACTCGTCTGGAATAAACAAATTTATATCAGTAATGTTTTGAATTTCGAAAAATTTTGTGCTTGAAAAAATGTATGTTTAATTTCAAAAAGCGTAATAAATTTTGAGTGCGTCGCAACTTAATGGGAAAAAATTATAAAGTTTAACTAGAACAAAAAGGTCAAACATCAAATTGGAAAAATTCTAAAATAAAAAAATTTTCCAGATTAAATATTAAATCCAAATATCAAAAGCTAAATGACGGTTTTCCCTTTTTTGTAACCACCTCAATATGGGTATCAAATAAAATGGCTTGTATAGTATACTAGCCAAGCCCGGCAAGTCTTGCTACGCCCCTTAATAAAAAAAATGCATTCTGAATTCTAATTGAATATTAAGTGCAAGAAGCCTATTTTTTTAATCATAAAATTGTATAGTCATGACAGCTCAATATGTGTGCAAAGTTTCAGGAAAATGGGTCATGTGCAAGTAGCGAAAAATACTAACTTATTTTTTATGAGCGTAACCCCGCCCACTTTTTTTTATCTATAAACACTCCCTGTAATGTGTACAATAACTTTTCAAAGTTTGAGTCCGATCGGCTTTATGGTTTCGGAGTCTATAGCTAACACACAGACAGACAGAGTTTCAGTTTTAAATATATAGATATAGATTGTTTAATTGTTACTTAAGACTTTCTAAGACTCGGTACTGGCAAATATAACACTGCTAATATTTTTTTTAAGTCATTCACAGAGATTGTGAAGCCTTGTCATTCCAAATGAAATTTCCTCAATATTCATTTGCGACCCTAGATACTATATATTTTCTAAAAGAATATGACTAGGGAAGTCGATATAATAATGTCCTTTTTTCAGTTTTTTAAAGCCCTCGACATTGCTCAGAAATATTTACGAAAATAACAGAAAAATCGCTCCATAAATAACTGAGACATAAGGAGAAAACAAAGACTATCTCGATTTTTCACAACATATCAATACAAGCCTAATATACTGGATAGAGCGAAACTAGTTTCATATCCCGACTGAGGCAAACAAATTTTATAATTTTTTTTAATTATTGTTGTCTACATGCATTCGCAAAATTATAAAAAAATTTTGCGATGAGATGTTTTTAAGCGGATAAAATCATTATAAAGAATAAAAAACTTATGTAAGAACTTACGTATTTCTTATAAAATGGCTAGAACAGTAGTTTGCTGTAATAAACTATTAAACATTGAAATTTAAGATGGCGTCCCGAACAAAATGGCGTATAATTTTTTTTCTCAACCCCATCAAAATGGGTATCAAATGGAATATCTTATAGAAAACAGTTAACTAAGTAAAAATTCAAAATCAAATAGGGCGTCTTAAATAATAAAGCAAAATGGCGTAAACCATTAAATCTGAAAGTTGTCTTAGTTACGCTGTGGTCACCATTCCTATATACAAAATGGTAAAGGGTATTACTAGAATATAAAATTATAATTTCTGTGTTGTCCGTAACTGATAGGGGGAGAAATGAATTTTCTTCAATAATACAATAAACTTAAATGTATAAATACATACGTTCGAACTTTGTTCCAGACAATACATTTTTACTCCCAGCATTATTTTGTGAGTTACTAGATCTAATGTCTCCACATGGTCATGCAAGAAGTATCTAGTCAACGTTACTTATAGATTCCCAAATAATTCGATTCCAAAAAAATATAGAAAAATTTAAGAACATTAAGTAAAAAATGTTGAAATGCTTTTATTTTATTATTATTTAATTGCAATTTGTTGTTATTATATTTATATTTATTATTTAGTTGATTTTAAAATATTAAGTTCGTAATTTTCGGCCAACCGGACAAACGCTGAGGCACTACTTTAGTAATGAATAATGCTATGAATAAAATTAACCACACGCGGCAAATTTGTACAACAAAAACGAAACTATAGTATACCCAATACTGTCAATAATGTTGCAACTTTTATATTATGGAAAATTCAGCAGACATCAACAGCAATCATATAGAGAATTTTAAAGTTTAACTACATATTTTTTTAACAATTGAAATCAAATTTTTTTTTTTAGTTTTATTTTAACCGATATTTATAAAAATATATTTCAGACATGGATTGAGGTTATGAGCAGATATTATGAATTAATGTTTATCATTGTTTTTGTTAGCATTTAAATGCTATATTTGACAAATAAATTTATTTTAAAATTAATAAATAAATAAAAGCAGACGTAAACAGTAGCAGTACACAGAAAAAAATTCAATTTCAGATTCAATAAAGAATTTATACAAAATTAAATAAAATTTTATTTGAATTGGGACATATCACTAAAACATAAATTTAAACAAAAAAATGTGAGAAAAAATCAGTTTTTTTTTTCAACGTAATTTAATTTATTTTAACAAGAAAATATTTATAAAGACAATAAAAAAATTATAGGTAATGAAATTAATTTTAGGCAGATGTTCGTTTAAACATATTTTGATAAAAATTTTTTCTGTGTAACACTAGAAAATTATCGATTTAGAAGTACGAGTGTATACAAATAACACAGGCCAGCAAAATTTATTTTATATTTTCCACTCTGATTTCGAATATGTAAATATTTACTTAAATTTCACGTAATTTTTTTTATTTTTTTTTTATTGCGTCGCTAAAGTACTTACAAGTAAAATCCAAGCCGCATTGCTGGAACCAAAAAAATTATATTATCTATTTTTCTGAAAAATATAAATATATAAATCTTGTTGTTAGTGTAAATTCACTTTTAAGACTCCTGTGCGTCAACGTACTGGTAGGTCTCTTGGAAACATAGATGTTGTAAATGAATCGGCATCGTTCTCAACAACTTAAAATTTTAAGCAGGACTACGCAGCGAATTTTGACAAAAGTCATCAACATTCATGCGTACAAAGCTTAGCATACTCAGGAGCCCAAAACAACAGACCATGATTCAATGGTTAATGGAGCAAAGTAAAGTCAATCCCAGTTTTACGAAAATTTTTATTCTCCAATTAAGCGCATTTTAATTTGAATAGCTTTAGGAAGACACAATCTATGAGAAACAAATGTGCCTACAACTAGCAATTGACTAGTACAGACTTTTACCAGGCGGCTTGATTAGTCCTTATTTTTTTTAAAGGAGACAAGCATTGCAGTGACTGTTAACGGCATTCATTTTAGGGTCATGCAAATCGAGTTCTTGTTGCCTCAACTGGACGGCTTGGATATAGACAACATGTGGTTCAAGCAAGACGGTACCACCTGCCACATCACGCATAAAACAATTCATTTAATACAAAAAAATATTTTCAAAACCAATTATCTTAAGAATTAAATGCGATTTGATGACGTGCACTTTTTTTTGGGATTTAAGAAACTTCAAGCTTATGCGTATAAAACGAAAACAATTGCTGATCCCAAATCCAAAATCTGTCATCAGTGAGATACAGTCCCATATCTGAGAAAAATTCGTTGAAGATTTAATTAAAAGAGCAATAGATTGTAATTAAAATCGTGCGGACTTTTGACAGATAGATTTTACACCGGAACAACCAATAAAAATATCATAACTGGGTTAAAAATTCGTGATTTTATTAAAAAGCCATTAAGAGTACTGTGCCAAAATTTTTATATCTATTACCAATTTTGTGTAGTACTTTTATAGCACAAAATTTATTATTTTGTTAGCAACTCTAATCACTATAGAATGAAAAAAGTTAAAAAAAAAAAGTTAATAAATTACAGTAAACCTAAATTACTTCTACAATAGAAGTGAAACTATTCACTTCTTTTGACCGCAATATTTGAGAAATGGGCGTTAAAGTAGGCGTGTCAAACAAATTCTTGCTTATGAATTCATCTTAGATATTGCAATATGCGTCCCTTATTTTTTCAAAATCTTTTTCTATAGAGAAATTTTATGAATTAAAGAAAAACAGTAATATGGGAGGTTGGAGTTAAAGTGTGTGTGCGTCACCTTCCGTTACCGTTAGTACAAAAATATTAAACCAAAGCCGTTATTTGCAAAATTTCAGAATTCAACTTCTAATACTGTCGGTTTTATGGTGTTTTAAATTTTAAATTAATTTGAATACGGGGTACATTTTCGTACATTTTGGTCTATAACTCATTTCGAAATATGTGATCTTCTCCGAGAAAAGGGACCTAGTGTGTTAAAATTAAGTTTTAAGAAAAAAGTATCACTGTGATACACCTTCAGTTGGGTAATGCGATTTGGTATGGTTAGTTATGATTAAGTGCCGACTTTGGTGACGTCATACCTAAATGGGGTAAATAAATTTTTATCAGAAATTTAACTCATTTCATCTTACTCTACATCCCCCTTTTAGGTACCAAAATACACTTTTAAGTCCAAAACCGTTTTTCGACACACCAGGTCCCTTTTCACGGAGAAGGTCACATATATGTAATCACATTTAACAGATTAATCTCTATTTTCAACAACAAACATTTCTGATATATAGGAAACATTCTGGAAAAATTTTATCTCCTAAGCTTTTTCTATTCGACATCTAACATGCAAGATTGCTCTTAAAAGAAACCAGGACTCAAAAAATGTATACTCTATGAATGTGTTACAAACAGAATGAATGAGCAGGGAACACTTAAATAGTTTTAGTTGATCAACTGATCATCAGCTGTGCGTTTCGAAATGTCTTTTCTCTAAACTTATAATTGACAAAAAAAATTAAAAAAATAATTATTTTCGAAATGCAATCACCTTATATAATTAAACCTGGGTGGTGGATAACAAGTAAGAGCACTATATTTAGCTGTGCCGAATCTTTTATACCCACCACCAATTTTGTGTACATTTAAAACACATTATTTATTATTTTGTTAATCGCTATGGAATAATCTTTTATTACAAACTATGTATTATTTTCTTTGTAGATGGTGGTTAATTTTTAAGGGCCCATGTTGAAGGTTAACCACACATAAACAACAAGTTTTTTTTGCATTTCATTTGACATTTCTTAATCTCAGACTAACTTAATTTGAACAGTGGAAAGACGCGCAAATGAGCAACGCGTTAAAGTTATTCAGGTTTCTTATGAAAATGGGCGTTCAAATCAAAATGCATTTTGTGCACTTCGTAACTGCTTTGGTCATCATAATCGTTCAAATACGTCCACAATTGGGAGAATTTTAAAAAATATTTAAATTTCTGAAAACAGGTCTGTATAAAATGTTAGAACATCTGTGAAGGCCTTTTTAGTTCGTTGAATGGGAACCATTGCTGTTTTTTGAGATAGTCTGCTTTTGTTAATTTAGTCTTTCAATAAAAGTGGGCGTTAAAGTAGGCGTGTCAATAAATCTTATGCTAATAAATACAACTAAGATATTTCAATATAGTCCTTTATTCTTCCAAAAACTTTGCCAATAGAGAAATTACATGAATTTAAGATAAGCCGCTTTATAAGAGGTAGGCGTTAAAGTGGGCGTATCACCTAAACTTTTTGGGACAACAATTACATTGGTTAGAAGGATTTATGTAGCAAATTTTATCATCATACCTCTAATTTTGTCGGTTTTATGAGCTTTTAAATTTCTCTAGCGGTAGATAACGTGAAAAGTGGGCGTTAGGGTAGGCGTGTCAAAGTTATTTCTGCTAATAAATACAACTTAGGTATTTTAAAATAGTACTTTATTATTCCAAAATCTGTATTCATAGAGAAATTATATGAATTTTAGGTAAAACGTTATATGGGAGGTGGGCGTAAAAGTGGGCGTGTCACATTGATTTTCGATCATAACAAAGCTTCTCACCAAAAAACGAAGTGCA
Organism: Phyto melanocephala; assembly: GCA_941918925.1. Classification (NCBI taxonomy): domain Eukaryota; kingdom Metazoa; phylum Arthropoda; class Insecta; order Diptera; family Rhinophoridae; genus Phyto; species Phyto melanocephala. Next base: position 120,672,749 of record OW799233.1, on the reverse strand, counting down.
CTAAATTTCAGGATCGTACATATAATTTTGTCAGTTTTATTAGGTTTTAAATTTTAAATATACTAAAAAATACACTGTGCGGTATAAATATTCGTTCCTTTTGATCTATAACTCCCTTTCTAATGCATACATTTAAGCAATTTTTGGGGAGAAACATGGCTTTTGCTCAGGAAGTATATATTTGGAGTTTAATGACTCTACGTTGATGCTGGTGGACACAACTTCATTTTATTCGATGTTGGAAGGTTTTTTCGACCTAATCTTGCATTACGAGCTATAACTTTCTTTCTAATATTCCGATTTAGTCCATTTTCAATTCCAAACAAACCTTATATTTAAGACATATTTTGGCAAAATTTGAGCCCTCAAGCTTTTTCGGTGGGACCTCTATCAACAGACGGACGGACATAGCTAGATCGTCATCAAACCCCGATTCAGAATATATATATTATACAATTTTTTTGGTGGCGGGTATAAAAACTAAAATGCTTAAAAAAGACACATTACAAAAAAGTTTTTGGTTTAGCTCTTTTACTAATATTTTGCAAAAAATATTTGAACTTGTGTCACAAAAATTGGTCTGGTGCTCACGGTCGGATCGTTCCGGGTATACAATAGGGTATAGGGGTATAGAAAAGAGTAATATCTACTAAATGGTGCTAATTTCTTTTTGTTATCATGTGTTCTCTAGAAGTTATGCTCTATTAAAAATGAGAATTTAGGAAAATTTTGACCTAAGTAAAAAAAAATTATCTCTAAACATTATAAACAATTTATTTTCATGTACTAATGGCTAACAAATTTTAAAATTATACAAAACTTATTTCGTTTGAAAATCTTTTAAAAGCAAAATGTTGTAGAAGTTTAAATATCAAAATCTTACTAATAAATTTCCCGTTTTAGCAAAATGCTGAGAATGTCTACTTGAATCACCTTGTGGCCTTTAAAATTTATCCACCCTTTACAAAAGAATAAATAGATAAAAATATAATTTGGTTAAAAAATTTATTTAAAATATTCAAATACATATTTTTAATCTACTGATGCACATTTTTTTATATTTTTAAATCTATAACCTCTTAAAACTGTGGAAACAAATATGTATGTTTAGAGTTGGGCACAAATTGTTACTCTAGTTAATTTTTGTCAACAACCTAGGTCATTTTCGTTTTCACGAACCCTCATTAAAAATTCCTTGTGGGATGAAAAAGGTTGTTAGCATGCCATCCAGTAGTTGTTAGTTGAGTCATCTACTGTTTTATCTTGTATTTAGCTGCAGTGCAATAGATGGTGCTGTTTAAGATGAATAAATGCCAATGAATATGACTAATATATTTTTATAAAAAAATTTAAAGGAAAAAGTGGGCGTGGCACATTTATTTTCCGTTATAACGAAGATTTTGATCAAAAAGCTATGTTTGCAAAATTTTAGAATCGTACATATAGTTTTGTCAGTTTTATTACGTTTTAAATTTGAAATATACACTGTGCGGTATAAATTTTCGTAAATTTTGATCTATAACTCCTGTTGGGCAAGAGTTTTTGTCCAAATAAAAGAAAAACGTAGAAATCGATTTACTTCTCTTTTTTAACAATTCAGTTTATTTTTCACTATAATTCAAATCAAAAGCAACATTTAACTTTTATTTCACATGTAATTCAAGTTTAATAATAAAATTGCAAAAAAAAATCGTAAAACCGTCTTTACTGTTCAATGGTTGAATTCGAACTCCTCGAGTTTGGGATATTTTTCTTTTATGCCCGCTGTTGTTCAGTTATTTTTATTCGTTTGTCTTGTACCGAAGTTACAAAAAAAACATACATAATAATTATAAAAAACATTTGTATCATAATAAAGATGGCTAATTCAGCAAATTAACCGCGACATTTAAATTTACATTGGCCTTCACGTATTTTTGCAATTAACTATTATTAGTGATATTTAGGAAATAAGTTTGTAATAAATTTTTTAAGGATTCCCTTAACACCGGCCCCCTTGCACGGCTGCTGAATCAGGCTGCAACTCATCACAATTTGGTGTTTCGTATTCATTTATAACTGGTAAAGGAGCAAGTTTATGGATTGGGCGTTTAAAGGTGCCGTTTTTGGTTCGCACTTCTGCAACCCTTACTTTGCCGTCCTTGCCTGTTTCTACAGCTACGATTTTGCCTAGAAGCCACGTCTGTGGTGGAGTGTTGTCTTCGTGTACGGTTACGATGGTTCCGACCGCGACGTTTCCTACGTCTTGAGTCCATTTCACTCTTTGTTGCTGCTGTAGTATGTAATCGGCTTGCCATGCAGACCAAAATCGATCCTTCAGGCACAATAAGATTTGATATCGTTTCAAGCAACTGTGCTTGCCTGTTGTCAAATTGGGATCGGGTAGTGCCTTGATGGAGGACCCTATTAAAAAATGCCCTGGGGTCAGTGCCTCCCCATCGCAAGGGTCGCTTGATACTGGTACGATCGGTCGCGAGTTGAGTATGGCTTCTACGTTTACTAATACGGTGTTTAATTCTTCCAGAGTCAGATTTGCGTTTCCTACTGCTCTTATTAAGTGGTATTTTGCACTTTTGACAGCAGCTTCCCAAAGCCCTCCGAAATGCGGGGCTCTGGGAGGAATAAAATGAAAATCTACTCCCTTTTCGGCCATTGTGTCTTTTATTTTTCTCCGCTCCTTCTCGTCTACGTTTTTCGAGTTCAGGCGATTTGCGGTACCTATAAAATTTGTCGCGTTGTCGCACCAGATCTTTTTGGGAAGACCTCTTCTCCCCACGAACCTAGACAAAGAAGATAAAAAAGATTCTGTCATTAAATCTGATACAGCTTCAAGATGAATAGCTTTTGTGGCAAAGCACACAAAAACTACAATATATGTTTTAACTGGAGGCCTGCCACGAATTCTTGTACTTGTATAAACTGGCCCGCAAAGATCAACGCCACATATCCAAAATGGCCTAACAGCTGTTAGTCGATCTTCTGGTAAATGTCCCATGATCTGATTTAACAGTCTTGGTTTATACCTACAACAAATAATGCAGTTACGAACTATAGTTCTAGCTATTTGTCGTGCATTTACGATCCAAATTTTCTCCCTTATCAACGCAACTAGTAGTTTTGCGCCCGCATGAGAATTTGATCTATGTAGGTATTCCAAATAGACCTTGACAAAATGTGAGTCTTTTTTAAGCAATAATGGAAATTTTGTTTCCTCTTTAATCGGAGCGTTTAAGAGGCGTCCACCGACTCGAAGTAGACTAAGGGACATACCACGCTCCCTATATTGCTGAACAAATGGACTCAAACTTTTTATACCTGATTTCGGTATAATTCCCTTTTCTATTAGTTTCAATTCGTTGGAAAACTCAACAGCCTGTATCAGTTCAGTTAGTTTTAAAAATGCTAAATTTAATTCTCTAACAGTTAATGCATCACCAATGACACCCAACCTCTTAAAATTTGCTACAGCCCTAAGTACATAAGCAAACACTCTTATAATTTTTCTGTATGAAGAAAACTGATCAAAGAAACACAATAACCAATTTTCTGGTGATTTACTCAATGATAAAGCAACGTTCGATTTCCTTTTTTCCAAATTTGTTAAATCTGGGGACAGACTAAAATGTTCATTTCTGGGCCACTTTTCAGGACAGAGATATAAAAAATTTGGACCTGTGAACCAAATCGATTGAATTAAGCTATCGACATCACTTCCACGTGACACAATGTCGGCAGGATTGTCTTTGGACGGCACATGACGCCACGACTTTTTATCTGTCCACTCCTGTATTTCACTTATTCGATTGCCAACAAATGTAGATAAAGATGAAGGGTGATTTTGTATCCAGTGAAGTACAATTTCCGAATCTGACCAGAATGTGACTTTTTTAATATAACTTGGTAGCAATTTCCTTATAGTATACCATAGTTTTGCCAACAAATGCGCAGCGCACAGTTCAAGTCTAGGCAATGACTTGACTTTCAATGGGGCAACTTTGGACTTTGCCGTCAAAAGTCTGCATGTTATGCCACTTGAAGTTTCACTTCTTATATAGATGCAACAGCCATACGCTCTATTAGATGCATCGGCAAATCCAAATACTTCACATTTTGCATCAGAATCTATGTTCATAAAACGAGGTATAACAATATTATGAATATTCGCCAAGGAAAGTTTTATCTCGGACCATGTGGTATCTAGAAATTGTGGTATAGATTCGTCCCAGTTGAGTCCTCTTTTCCATAATTCTTGCAAAAGCATTTTTGACCTAATTACAATTGGAGCCAATAGACCCAAGGGGTCGAAAAGTCTTGAAGAAATGGAAAGAATATTTCTTTTAGTAGCTGGCAATTTTTGAAAATCATTCTCTAATTTAAATGAAAACAAATCTTTTTTTGTATTCCAAATGAGTCCAAGGGTTCTTGTGACATCTAAAGAATCAAAGTGTATATTCTTTTCTGTAATTCCATCATTGTACAAAATATGATTAGAATACCATTTAGTCAAATCAAAACCACACGATCCCAATATCTTGGTAACTTCAGAACGTAACCTCTCTAGGTTTATCACACTATCAGCGCCTGATATCAAATCATCTACGTAAAAATCCTGTAATACGGTGGAGGACCCTAAAGGATAAACTGCTCTGAAAAGTGTCGCGATTTCCTTTAAACACCGTACTGCTAAAAAAGGTGCTGAAGCTGTACCATATGTCACCGTATTTAATTTGTAAATTTGTATCGGTTGCTCACTGCTTTCCCTCCATAAGACTAATTGAAATTTAGTGTCATTCTCGCAAACCAATACTTGCCGGTACATTTTGGTTACATCAGCAGTTATAGCGAATCTATGGAGGCGAAATTTTAAAAGAATTGAGAACAGATCATTTTGTATTGTGGGTCCTACCATCAATATGTCATTCAACGAGGTTTGCGTGGAGGTCTTACAAGATGCATCAAACACGACTCTCAATTTCGTTGTCGTACTATGGGGCCTCAACACGCATTGATGGGGAATTAGATAATGTGGCCCTTTTAAAACCTCGTCATCGATAGGTGACATGTGCTCCAAATGCAAATATTCTTTCATAAAGTCATTATACATTTGTTTAATTTCGACATTTCTATTTAAATTTCGTTCCAGAGCTAAAAATCTCCTTTGCGCTGTGTAATATGAAGACCCTAATTTAGCTGGATCACATTTAAATGGCAACTTTACTTCGAATCTACCACTTGGCAATCTTGAAGTGTTTGCAACGAAATGCTTTTCGCAAATAGAATGCTCTTCTGTTAAAAGAGACCGTTGAGGAATTTCCTCTAGTTCCCAAAACCGATGGACCAATGCATTCAAAGAGCATTCTTCTATACTTTGACCTTCAGTAATTGTGTTACAAATTTGCAAACAGTTGACGGATGAATCCTTTCCATATTTACCAGAAACGATCCACCCAAGTACTGTTTTCTGCAGAGTTGGAAGCGATTCTCCTAACTTAATTTGACCTACTGATAGCAAGTCTAAGAAATATTCGCATCCTAATAATAAATCTATTCTTCCCGGCTTGTTGAAATAAGGATCAGCTAATTGGACATTTGAGGGGATAGAAAGTTCATTTTTTGAAACTGCATACTCTGGCTGGTTTCCTGATACAGCCCGCACAACACAAAACTCAGCAGAAAATTCGTGATCAGTAATTCTTGATTTTATGAAGGTATCGATTTTATGTTTCACAGGGGTACTTTGTCCCCCCACACCTACAATATTGACACAGCATAGCGTCCTTTTTAATTGTAGCCTTTGCGCAAAATCGTCTCTTATCAAATTTACTTGTGAACAAGAGTCCAATAACGCCCTAGCTGTTTGGTATTGACCGTTTTTGCCCTTTACAAAAACTACAGCAGTGGCGAGTAACATTTGTTTGGAATGCAAACTCATGTGCAGGCTTGAGCGATTTCCGAATGACGGTGCAGATGTATTCAAATTTGGCGCAGAGTTTGGACCACTATTCATGGGAAAATTCCCCATTCCATTAATCCTACAACTTTCACCTAAATGTTGTTGTTCCCTTTGAACAACCGATTGGGAGTCACTATTGACACCTCGATCCAGTTGGTCCCTTTGAACAACTGGTTGATAACTACTTCCTAAATTCTGATCAAGTTTAGCAGGTTCGTACCTGTGTAAAACAAAATTATGTGATCTACTACATATCTTGCACTTAGGTCCATTACACTCTGTCACCATGTGACCACGGTTTAAGCAATTTATACAAAAACCATTTTTCTTAACATACGAAAATCTCTGTGATACAGTTAAGCTTAAAAATTTCGGACAATTTTCTAAATTATGTTTCTCCGATGAACAATAAAAACAATTACCCGCTTTAGCTTGAGTGCAAGTGAAGGCGGATCGTGTATGGCGCTTATCATATTTATGATTATTGCCAGAATTTTCATGATTAGTTCCCTTCCCTTCGTTAACTTCCAAAAACTGACATCTGCGAATCAACACTTCAGCACATGTATCCCATTTCGGAAGTTGTTTAAAATCTTGCCTTTCATCCCATTTGATCTTTGAGGAACTGTCTACTTTCGACATTACTAAGTGTACTACTAACGCATGCATAATATCCTTATCTGAACCTAGGTGAGCTAGAGAATCGAGAATTGCTGACACATTATCGACAACTTGTCGGAGAGCCGAAGCACTAGGTTTCGTAATTTTCTCAATGTTAAACAACCCAATAATATGATCCTGAAAAATTAAACATTTGTTATCAAATCTTTCTGTTAGCCTGTCTAACGCATTTTGATAGTTCTCCTCATTTACCTGGAAGGCCTTTACTGTTCGAAGTGCGTCGTCTGTTAAACAAGCAATGAGATGGTTAAATTTCTGTATTACAGAAAGCGAAGGGTCATTATGAACTAAACTATTAAACGATGAAATAAAGTTTCTGTATTCAGCATATTTGCCACCGAACTTAGGTATTTTCAATGCAGGCAACCTATTGTAGTTCTGTGAGAATCCATTAAAAGTTTCATTAGCGATGCTTTCGCGCCTATTGCTACCTAACATTGACTTCAACAGCGATTTTGAACTAATACAAAGCTCTTCTAATTCACTTCGTTTTTTGTCCGAGGGGTCTATTCTCTCTATCTCGGTTTGGTATGCCATTAAATTTTTCATATAAGAATTTACTAATTCAAGCCAACTTTCGAGCTCCAAAACAGATAATGAGCCGCCTCTTTTTTCCAGGTTTGATTTAATTCTCGAAATGTTACTCTTGGTAGTAGATCTTTGCTGTCTGTATGTTGCTAGCATACTGGCATTATCTTCAGAAGGCGCAGTGTTCGACTCGTTAGGCATTTTAACAAATTATTGCCCTTTCTAAAAATTAAGACTTGCAAAACTATATACCAGATTTTGTAGTAGCCGACTTAGTATACAAGCAATAAATAAAACGTCAGGCAATTGCAATTAAAATAACACGAAATTTTACTTCTTTTTGTTTCCTCCCTTTGTTGAAATTTGCATGTGTTTCTTATTTCTTTTCTACAAATGTCACTATACAGTATCAATGTTGTTATTTTGACAACAATCATTCAACCGCAAAGAATTGCAAGTTTTATCACCCTGTCTAAAAACAATAAATCAAAGGAACCATCCTTTCAAAACAAAGGTTTGTGACGTTGCTAACTAAATTTGTACTAAATAATGCAGATCAGAAGTGTCATCAATACTTAAGTGTTTATAAAGTAGCCAACAAGAACAAATTATACAAATAAGTCACAATAAAGGCCACAATAAGAAGTATCGATAACAATTTATACAAATGTGATGTTGCAATAAAATGAATTAAGAAAATTAAAAAGTTAATAATTAAATTGATTAATGGTGTTTTTATCGAAAGGCCAATGCCGAACTTTCCATAGTTTCTTTGACAAATAATGTGAAGAATTAAGTTGGAATAATTATCTCAGAACTTAGTTTTATTTGTTAATAAAGTGCAAGACTTCTATGGCATATGAGTGAGAAATTATTACATCACCTTTTTCAACGATCCAGATGGATGATCCGACATTTGTTCAAGGATAATCAAGGTCAACTTAACTTCCAATATTTTTTTTATCACCAATTTTCAGCCACGAAATTATCTTCAAGCAGGGCAGGAGTTCGGATGCTGCTTAATGTCTTGCGGGAACCAAATTCCAAAACGAAATCAAATACCAGTGGGTAAATCAAATTTTCCTATATGGTAACAGCAAGTAAGGCTTTCACAGCGTGCCCCACGTTGGGCGCCAAAATGTTGGGCAAGAGTTTTTGTCCAAATAAAAGAAAAACGTAGAAATCGATTTACTTCTCTTTTTTAACAATTCAGTTTATTTTTCACTATAATTCAAATCAAAAGCAACATTTAACTTTTATTTCACATGTAATTCAAGTTTAATAATAAAATTGCAAAAAAAATCGTAAAACCGTCTTTACTGTTCAATGGTTGAATTCGAACTCCTCGAGTTTAAGATATTTTTCTTTTATGCCCGCTGTTGTTCAGTTATTTTTATTCGTTTGTCTTGTACCGAAGTTACAAAAAAAACATACATAATAATTATAAAAAACATTTGTATCATAATAAAGATGGCTAATTCAGCAAATTAACCGCGACATTTAAATTTACATTGGCCTTCACGTATTTTTGCAATTAACTATTATTAGTGATATTTAGGAAATAAGTTTGTAATAAATTTTTTAAGGATTCCCTTAACAACTCCTTTTCTAATGCATAGATTTAAGCAATTTTTGGGGAGAAATATTCTTTTGACTCCAGATTATCTACGGTTATGCGTTTGGACACAATTCCATTTTATTCGATGTTAGAGGGACACGGTTTTTTTGACCTTCTCTTGCATAGACAAACCTTGTCTATAAGAAAGATTCTGGCAAAATTTGAGCCCCCTAGCTTTTTTGGCGCGACCTCTATCGTGCTTTCAACAGACGGACGGACATAGCTAGATCGTCATCAAATCAAACCCTGATTCAGAATATATATACTTTATGGGGTCTAAAATGAATATATCGATGTGTTACAAACGGAATGACAAAATGAATATACCCCCACCATTTTCTTGGTGGCGGGTATAAAAAAAGGGCCTTCTTATTGAGATGACCTTTATATGTATTGCATCTACTTCTTAACAAATGTATATTAATTCTATATCTTCATTAGCCGTCGATTTGTTCGCACAAGAACAAAACGTCAGCAAAATAACTGTAAAAAATGTTGTCACATTTTGTTGCTAATTTAATGTTTCGTTGTTTTCTTTCCCATTTAAATTTTGATATCAGACATCGTTGTGTGATCAAATGTGCGAACAACTCTGTTTACACAAGAACAAAACTGTAATAAGATTCATGTGCGCACAAAAATATTTTATATTTAGTCACAACTCCACACCAAATTTTTTTTAATATCATATATTATAATTTTTGGAAGAAGCGAAATCAACCACATAGGCAGACTCAAGGTCTATTAAATAAGGTCTGTGCAACTCTACAAAAACAAAAAGCAAAAAAAATATACGGGCATTTTGTTAGTGTAAAATTACTCTAAGGTAGTCAAAAACAGCTGACTAAAATACCAAAAAATGCATCCAGATGAAATTATCATTCCATCTGATGGGAAACGTTACTGTCAAACTCTATGTATAAAAAATTATTTTTTATGAGGTATTTGACAGAGAGCAGCACAGCAAATTCGCCGTTGCATATACCTGTATGAATATGCCCAACGCCTATTAAATTTTGTGTTTTCATTTTGTTTAACAATTTTTTCAAGACAACAAAAATAAATTGTGTTAATAGTAAATATTTGCTAAAAATATGGCTGATAAAGATAAAATAGAAGTCTAGACGATGTCTTGAAGAAGCGTGCTGTTTCACAAGGTATGTTGGGCCAGAAAGATGCTCGTTTCGCTGCTGGTGTTGTACAAATGGTGCGTGAAGGCAAAATAGCTAATCGTTGTATTGTCTTGGCCTGTGAGCCAAGTAATGGCAAGGCTGCTATAGCTGTTGGTGTGGCTCAGTCCTTGGGTACAGAAACGCCTTTTACCAGCATGTTGAATATAAATCATAAGTTGAAAAATTATCAATCATAAAATTGAAAAATTGAAAAACATAAATGTCGCCCTAAAAAGGTAAACAAATTTTGACAACTTCGAGTAGTAAACATAGGGGAGCAAAAAACGATCAGCTGATTAGTTGAACAGACCTTATTTAATAGACCTTGGGCAGACTGAAGAAATTTCTAAAATTCTGACTTCCACTCTTACCTTTTCTAGTGCTGTTTCAGCTGGCAGCTATCTCCATCAGTAAACAAATTAGTAGGGGAAAAACCATTGTAGATCTGTGTAGCTTTAATAAGTTCTCTTTAACTGGAATTTTTTTAATAAAATAAAAAAATAAGAAAAAAATACAAAACACAATTCAATTAAAAGGCAGATCTGCTAAAAAATAGAATATAATTTAATACATAAGTATTATTATGTATGTTTATGTTTATTAACAAATATTGTAACAGCTGTTTTTTAATCTATAAAAATGCGCTGGAAATTGATTAAAAGTAATTTTCAGCGTTCACAACAGTTTTCATTAGCAAGTAAAAACATAAAGTTGTTAAAAACTTAACGAAAATTTTTATCTCAAAATGAAGAACTCTAGAAAAAATCTTAAAGTATTAATAATTTGTCACTTAGTCCTCTTAAAAGTCTTTTTTGTTCTGTCCCAAATCCAATCACACATAGTTGGCGGCACACTGACTCATATTACTCAAGTACCTTATGTGGTACAACTACTGGATAATAATACATTTTTCTGTGGCGGTACTTTAATATCAGGACACATTGTTGTAACTGCAGCTCATTGTGTTTATGACAAAGAACCAGAATGTTTAACTGTACTAGCTGGATCCACTTTCATTGAACAGGCAGATGTAAGATCAAACGTGATAAAAATAATATTACCTAAAGGCTACACAAGTTCCATAGCTGGTAGAGATGTGGCGGTGTTAGAATTAAGTACTGGTCTTAGTGGTCGAGGCATACGACCAATTACATTATGTGATAAGGGTTGGAAGACTAACGCTACTGTACGGATATATGGTTGGGGTAAAATATATGAAAATTCCGAGTACTATCCCAAACAGTTAAGATCGGTAACAGTTAAAGCGATTAAAAAAGATAAATGTTTGCACATGTATCGTCATGTCATGCGATTAAAATACTCAATGTTTTGCGCGTCCGTACTGGGTCAAAAAGATGCCTGCATTGGTGATTCTGGAGGTCCTGCTGTTATAAATGGAAGATTTTGTGGTATTGTATCGGCTGGTAAAGGCTGTGCTAATCCTGACTATCCGGGTGTATATACTAATGTTTTGGTTATGCGCAAATTTATAAAAAATGCTGCAAAAAAAATAAGGCACTCAAAATCAGAATCAATTTAGTTAATATTTTAAAAATTTTTTTAAAAAATTTAAAAAAAAAGTTATTAAATTGGAAGAACAGAAAAAAACATTGTTTGTTTTGTTATGTTTATACCTGGTTTTAATTTCTTGAAATAAGACGGGATTATTTTGATTGAAAATAATAATAGGCCCTCTTGAAATAATTTGTATAACAACCTTGGCATTGGCGTAACTAGACATGAATTTTAGAAATATCTATGTTTATACTTTTTGTATTTGATTATATTCTAAAACATTAAATAATTGAATTTGTATTATTACTTTTGTGAAATTATTTTCATTTTGGTCACTGATTATTATACCCGCCATTTTGTTATTCCATTTGTAATACATTGAAATATCCATTCTAGGCATTTCCTGACGATATAGGTATGTCCGTCCGTCTGTTGAAAGCACCATAGAGGTCGGGTCGAAAAAGCTAGGGGTGTCAAATTTTGCCAGAATATTTCATATACACAAGGTTTGTTTGGTGTTAAAAATGGGCTAAATTGGAATATTAGGAAGAGAGTTATAGCTCGTAATGCAAGAGTGGGTCGAAAAAACCGTGTCCTTCCAACATCGAATAAAATGCAATTGTGGCCAAATGCAATAATGTAGAGTTATAAAACTTCGAATATATATTTACCGAATAAAAACAATATTTTTCAAAACATTTTAATTCCTCAATGAATTAAGAAGGGGGTTACAGATAAATATCTACGAAAATTTATACTACGCATTGCATTTTTCGATATACATATTTAACATTTAAAACGTTATAAAACTCACAAAATTAGATGTATGATTCTGAAATTTTACAAACATTGCTTCTTGGTCAAAGCAAAATAAATTTGACAGAAAATAAATGTGACAAGCCTACTTTTACGTCCATCTCCCATACAACGGTTTATCTTAAATTCATATAATTTTTCTATGAACAAAAACTACATTGACACGTCTACTTTAACGCCCACTTTCATTGAAAAACTAAATATATGAAAATATTTTACTAGCATATCGAAGTTATACAAAGAAAGTGAAATTTTTTTGATATAAAAATTTTTAGCATAAAATTCACATCCAGCTTAAAAACATGTACATTAGTTAACTTTTTTGTTTTATCATTGAAACTAGCGATTTTTAGTTAAATTGCTTATACCCTGTTCAGACAGATATTTTTAATTGTTTCAATTTAGTGTTGATTGAGCAATTAATATAAGTGTTCAGACATACTCAATTTATCTTACTCCATTAGCATTTGATAGCTGTAAAATACGATGTATTTATACCAAATCAAATAATGCCTTCTTTTCAGTGTTTTTCCTGTTGATAAAATATATTTACAATTATATTTATACATATATATACTTATATGTATGTATTTGAATTTATTCAAACATTTTTTTTAAATTTTCTTCAAAAATTTTTCATTTTCTTAATTTTTATTTTTTGTATATTTATTTGTTTGACATTAGAAATGCCACCTATAGAATTTTCTTCTCACTGAACATACTTCTCAAGAGTTGTATTTCGAGTTTTAGACAATAAGTGAAACAATTAAGTATATATTGCTCAATTTAAAAATAATTTTTAGTATGGTAAATTGAGCTCAATAAGGCCGTTAATTGCGATAATATTATAAATTGACAATTAAGGCGCCTGTGTGAACATAGTATTAGTTTAGTACTTGAATATAATGATTTTTTTTATTATTTTGGGTTTTAATTGCTTTTTATTATTATTTATTTTAAAAAGAGGCAACAATTAAAATATACAAAAAATACAGAAAAGATGCAACGTTTTCTCTCTATCATTACCCCTTTCACTCTTTCAATCTTAGATCAAGAATATACAGAACACAGCAAGTGTCATTAGGGCTTAAAAAAGATAATGGTTCTAGAGTGTTTCTCCTTGCGCATCGTTCCTGTATCTATGGGTGCATTCCATTACTCACTCTAGCGCCTTAACAGTAAACAATGATTCTTTAACAAACAATCAAAAAAATATACACTCAAAACGCTACACGACAGGAATACGTTTAATGTTAATTAACAATATTTTAAGTTTGTACCATTTCAGTATCAAAATTGTAGCAAACAAATATAAATTTCACCAACGTTTTCCAATAAAATATAAATCTATTTGTGAGAATTAATGATACATCCCTAAAGTATGCTTATAATTTCATATAAAATTTATACAAAAAGTGTTGCTTAAATAAAGATTTACCTCCACCTTAAGGTAAAAATAAAAAACAAAGTTTTTTAAAACGATAAATAAAATGATAATTAAAATTATTTTCCACCACGAGAGTTACACACACACAACTACTACCCTATATCACTGTTGGCAAAAGTGGCACAATCGTGCCATTTTTGGCACTCTTGATTGTTTAGTGGCACTATGGCACGCTTAATAATATTTTGGCACTTTTTCAAACAATTAAATATATATAATTTTACTTAGTTTTTAAGAAATATATTTTTTAATAATAAGAAATAAATGCTTTTTCTACCTGTTGTAAATACTAAAATGCGAATCTACGGACTGTACAGTATCAAAAATTTTGCCATTTTAGTACGTTTGTATGTTGGAAAATGTGTTGATCGATTTTTGACCTCAGTTAAAGTACTGATAGTTCCGCTCAATCGATTTGTGATGCCTTCAGAATGGCATCACAAATCCATTGAGCCGAACAATCAGGATAATGAAATTCCTATAAAAAATTTAATCGGATAATTGTTCGGTTGTGATGGGAAAGAATAATTGTTTGCATGCTCTGCTTAAAGAAGTTCAATTTGAATTTGAGGTTTTACTAGAATTTTATAAATACATATATTTAATTACATTACATTATTTATATATAATTTATCAGTATAAATTTTTTAAATATTAAAGTTCGAAAATTCTTTGTATGTATGTATATAATAATAAAACTGAATAAATGAATATAATTTTTTTAAATATGTAGACATAACATGTTTGTAATGGCACTTTTTAAGATGTTTTGGCACTTTTTAGCTAAAATTTTGGCACGAGACTGAAACTCTCATATACCATCATTGGCCCTATATACGTAAAAATGTTTTACAAATAAAAATTGACTTGACAAAAATTCATATTTATATATGAACATAAATCATAATTCAAACACACAAAAATAATAATAATAATAATTCAATTTTAATATAAGAAAATTGTACTAAAACAGTACGGATTGTAACATAGAACCACTAAACTTTCGATTGTACCAAATTTGGAACAATTGAACAACAAATCCATAAATACAAATAATCAAAGGCCTTTAATCAAATTCTTAAAGGAACTTAGTTCAGTAAGTTTATTTATAGATTTTTTTAAAATGTTTGAATGTCTAAAATGTACAATCTCTCATTATAGAATTAAAAATATTTAAAAAAATATTAATTAAAGTTTTTAGATTAATTTTACAGACAATTTTCAAAATAATTAATATTTTCTTTTGTAATTACTAGGTTTGCTCATTTACTACAAATCGTTACAAATTTGTTAACAGTAAGTGTATTTATTAACTTAAAGAATTTACACGATGATTAAACAATTGATAACAAAAAAAACTTTTGAAAATTTTGGCTAGTAAAACTTTTATTTGCAAGAAATCTTGAATCAGCTAATTTGTGATAATATTTGCAAAACAAACTTTCTTGAAGAAGTTAAAAATTACAAAACTTTGGAGAAAATTCTTAAATTTAAATTTAAGTTTTTAAAACGATAAAGAGTACTAATAAAATAAAAAATCATAATTTTGTAATTTAGATAGTTCTATGTTTAATATATGTATGTATGTATTTGTATACCCTTCACAGAGAGTGTAAGTGTATATTGGTTTGTCATTCCTTGTAAAATTTCTACAATACTCAATGCAGTGCCAAAAAGTACATATTTTCTAGAAGATTATAAAAGCTTATGAGAGTCGAACGATATCGGCAAGACCCGTGAGCAGTATCAAACTATCAGAAAGTTTCACGAGCAGATCATTATTGCCTCATAACTTTCTAAGATATTAGCAAATAGGCACGACTGCGTCTGTTTTTTCTTTCTACCATAAAATTAAAATTTTCAGCTTTAAAATAACTTATAGAGATGTTTAGTACTATTTGTAAATATGATATGCCTCTAGAGATATCCCTTAAAAATTTCGGAATATTCGGTTAACATTCGACAAAGTTATATCCAAAAATTATTTGAAAAAATATATATTTTTTTAAATATATGTATATAGAGACCAGCTTGTGCCCGCGACTTCGTCTGCGTAGTTATCGGGATAAAAGATAGACTTAGTATTAACCTAGGTTGTTTTTTTATATGGTTGTCAAATTTAATTTAATTCCACTCAAATACATTTTTGCGTGAAAATGATGAGTTTGCAAACGACTTCGCCTGATTATCGCGATAAAAAGTAGCCTATTTGTTTATCTAGATTGTTATCTATCTATGTGGCGATTTTAATTTAGTAACAAATTTAGCAACAATTCATTGTGTAACAAATATCCAAAGATACAAACATTCACAATTATTACGTTAGTAGGATAGGATAAGCACCGTAACTGCTAAGGTCTTTTTCTAAAATTTTTAAACGAAAATTGATTTCTTTCAGATCCTATTCAAACGAAAGCGCCAATATGGGTATTAAATGAAAGGTTTTAATTAGCGCAATATACTAAACTATAAAAAAATAATATCATTATTGCCACAAAATGGCGTTCAATAAATATCATATCTGGTATTTCAAAATGTATCCCCTTGATCCACCCAAGTATTGAAACGGCTTGACGAGTAAAGTGCATTAAAAAAATAGTAAAATAATGAAAAAATTAAAATGGCGTCCTACATAAAATGTCGAATAAATAAGCCATATATGGTGGTTACGCCTATGACCCTTTACCTTTTACAATATTAGTGTCAAATGAATAGGAAAGTAGAGTACAAAAAACTTTATAACATTTTAAAATCCAAGATGGCGTTGGGAACAAAGTGGGTTAAAAATTATTTTTACACCATTAATATGTGTATGAAATGAAAAGGCGGTACAAGTAGAATACAGTTACCTCTATAAAAATTCGAAATCAAAGATGGAGTCGAAAATATTTTAAAAATGGCGTATAACATAAAATCCGGGATAGTTAAGGGTATTGTTAGATTCGTTTTGCCCGAATATAGCACTTTTTGGTAGTTAGTTTTGTCTCTATTGTTTTTCTTTAGCAAATTTAGCAAGTTTTTTTTTCATTTTATTTAAAAAAAATTATTACATTTTTATTATAATAATTTGCTTTATATAATTTTTATTTTCTTTTCAAATTTTATACATTTTAAAATTAAAAATTAAGTTCTGGTAATGTCAATGTGATGTCAATTCCATCTAATATAAAAAAAAACACTTTTGCATCTTAAAAAAAAATTAAACATTTTGACCTAAGCAGAGCATGCACGTTTGAGATGTGATTTGTTCATGTTTGACGTGTTGTTAAATATTAATGGGAATAAGAAGGATAATCTCTATAAGAGAATTTGAGTATAGTTTGGTTCTCTTCTGTCTAAATATATATAACATACATATATTATGCATGAGGAGTTGTTTCTGAGTTGGGCAACTATTTCCACACTTAAGCTTACTTTTTGATATTTTTCAGAGTAATTTTTCACAATTATATTATACTCTCCCGTTGCAAGTATTTTTTGGAAAAGTAAATGAACACACCTAATATGTACATACGTAGGTATGTATAGCATATCATTAAGTATGTATTTCTAAATGATAAACGTATTTTTCAATGATAAATAGGAATATATATTAGGATTAGTAGGTATAAAAATTAGCCGAATAGTTAAATAATAACGTATTCCAAGCACTTATAGTCACGCCCATATAACCCAAACCAATTGCTCCTTCATATATATAACAATTTGCTAATGAAGATGTTACAGAATACGTAATATCAGCATACGATATAGGCAAACCGCTTCCAATTCCTGGACAACGTAAGTTTAAATTCAAATTTTTCGGTGTATTCCACGAATGGCTATTATTGACAGTGCAGATTAAGCGATCTTAAATTGAATAAAAATTAGAATAATAATAATAATAATAAATTGTATAAAATTATTGACAAAAGTTTAATGCTGCGGTACTTACTTGGATTGTAAGTCCCAAAAGTACATTTATATGTGTAAACGGTATCAGTTGAATTAGATTCTTGAACCCTCAGTTGAGTAAAAGCTGAAATATTTGCTGTATTTGTGACTGAAGCAGTTTCATTCTTTTTATCTACTTTAAAAGCATTAGTTGCGTATGTAGCAACTGCCAACATAACAAAAAGTTTACTAAAACTAAACATTTCCTTTGGTTTTCTGCTACTTTTTAGTATTAACGGATTAAATATCTTTTTAGGAATGTTGTAAAATTACCTAATGGTTAAGGTTTTTATATATCGGTTACATTTATGTTTTTTGATTAAAAAGAAAATCACTTCCTTGTCATATTATTTTAATCAACTAGCAAACAAAAAAAGCAGTACGATTCAACATCATTTTAAAATAATATTATACCCTTCACCTGCGGTGCCAAGGGTATATATAGCTTTGTCATTCCGTTTGTAATTTCTACAATATTCATTTCCGACCCCATAAAGTATATATTTTCTGACCAGAATATTCTTACGGATAATTAGCTTATTAATCGACAAAGTTATAGCCAAAAATAATTAAAAAAAAAAATAAAATTTTATTTTTTATATATCAAAATATTAAGGCTTCTAATGAATTTTTGCACATTCTAATGACACCAAAATACAAACTCAAAAATTACTGCTGTTTAAAAACTTACAAATCTGTTTGAAACTAACTGAGATATAAGCACTAAAATGCAAATGCTTTGGTGTTTTTCCAACAAACTAAAATCGATTTTTTTCAGCTTCAACTTACATAGGCAAGAGAAAGGTACGACGATATGGATATTAAAATAAAAAAATTTAAAATCCAAAAGGGCCGCTACTACAAAATGGCGTACAATGATCCAAACATCTAAACATTCAAATATGCAAACATTTATATCTGTATATAATATCAGTAAGACGTACATACATACTAATGCATGTAATTAGTAAAACTTTAATCTGCAAATTGATCAGTATTCCTCTGCAAATTCACATTTAACAACGTAATCAAATCTTAAAAGTAATATTTTTTTAAATTCCATAATTTTTATATTTCTTATTTCAACTAATAGAATTATCCTTGTTTTTAAAAAACATATATCAATTAAAATAATTAATTATATAAATTAAACATACAGTAAACTCGCGATAACGTGAACTAATTTTTACCAAGGCAGTTCACATTTTCGAGTTTGTTCACGTTATCGAGAACCAAAATTTGAAACAAAAAATTACTCTACTTAATAGAAAAAATTATATATTAATAAGAAAAAATACTAAGCACTATTTTAAATTAATTATTTTATTAATTTTTAATAACAAAAAATAAAATTTAATACATACATATGTATATATAATTTGCATTCGATAAATAAAAAAAAATAATATTAAATAAAATAAAGATTACAAGAAATTCATATTTAATGAACAAAAACAACAAAAAATAAACTAAAAATAACAGGGAATTTTTTTTGGTTGGATAATTAAAAATCAGTTAAATGAAGTTTAAAGGAAAATAACAGTAAGTTCTTTGTTTCGCTATCTTTAAAATAGCTTTTCTTTAAATTTTCTCAGCACTCTAATGTCACTTTGGTCAACCATCTCGTTTTCAGTCCATATCAAAGCTTTATCCAAAGCTTCTACGGCTTCCTTGGATTTAATTGTAACTTCTTGTTGGATTATAATTGAGTCATCATCATCGTCGGTATCATCCTGAATTTCAATACTTCCTTTTACTTCAGGATTGTTGTTCCAGTTTTTGACCGTGGAAAGAGTAACATCGATCTTTTTTTAAAGGAAGAAACTGTTGCTTTAGCAAAACTATATTTTCTTGCCAAGCCACTAACACTAAAGCCCTTTTGCAATAATTCAAGAATATCAACTTATCTTTTAAAGAGAACACCTTAGGTTTTTTTGATGACATTTTTCACTTTCATGAATTAAAATTTTTTAATCACTTACAACATCTACGTAGAAATGTCAAAGAGCAACTAACAGGTCGACGCATACATAAATGAAAAAAAAAACGTTAAATCATAAGTAAACAAACAAATAACATAAGCAAATAATAAATAATAATAATTCGGGCTTTTCCCATTTTAAAAACATACTAAAAATAATAAAAAAAAAAGTATTCACGTTTTAGAGCTTTGAGATTATGTTCACGTTTTTAAATACTCTGTGGAAAAATAAATTTGTTCATGTTTCTGAGACGTTTACATTTTCGAGTGTTCACGTTTTCGCGAGTTTACTGTATAAGTAATTAAAAACAGATCAAGCCTTTAATTAATTAAATAATTTTTAGCAATATTGTTTTTTGTGAACCTTAGATGAAGTTTGATAGGAACTGCACAGTCTGATATCTTTGCTTGTAATGTGCCCACATTACTGATTTGCTATAGCAAAATATTCGAAAGCATATCTGACAAATCGATACCATATGAGATTTTGAAATATACATGGGTCTTGAAAAACTCGATTCCAAGATACACACGAACAGACTGACTTATATAAATCAACTCCTACTTATTTATTTACTTGTCTTCAGTTGTTTAATTGAATGATTTCCTTTGTTAAATTATATGTTTGCTAGACTTTTTTTTTGGGATAAACAATTTCAAACAAGTTTCTTGAAATATTAAATTACTATGCCACATTTAAAGTATTCAAATATCTTTATATATAAAATATTGTTGCAAGTGCATTATGACTTTTTAACTCACGAACGGTCTAACCGAATTCGATGGTTGTGTAGATGGTTTATCTAAAGTTTGAACGAAATCGGTCGACGCGTTCGTGGTTTATGACATGTCAACATGTGATTTTTTGTTCATATAAAAAACAACAACCACAAATATGTATTCGACAAGACTTAAAGATCGCGAGCGAAAAGTAAGTAAATCAATAGTAGTTTAATGTTATATTAGGACTATTTTATTTTTATTTACAAATTTTATACTTACTTATATACTGTTAAAAGTGGGCGGGGCTACGCCCATAAAAATAAGTTATCACTTTTAGCTACTTGCACTTAACCGATTTTTTTGAAAATTTCCACACATATTGAGCTGTCATGACTATACAGTTTCGTGATTAGAAAAGTGGGCAGTGCCACGCCCATAAAAAAGTTATAATTTTTATATTCAATTATAATTCAGAATGCATTTTTATTCATTAAGGGGCGCCGGGCCTGGCTAGTTATTTATAATTTAATAGCATTTTTACTTTAATTATCATAAATCTCTTCACAAATTTAAATTTGAGTATAAACAAGTATTTTGAAAAATTAAAATTATTAATAACAAGTAAGAGCACTATATTCAGATGTGCCGAATCTTTTATAACCACCACCAATTTTGTGTACTTTTATATCACAATAATTATTATTTTGTTATAAACATTAATCTCTTCGAAATTATCTCTTTATACTAAAATATGTATCGCTTTATTTGTACAACTTCGATATGCTAGTAAAATGTTTTCGTAAATTTAATATTTTAATGAAAGTATGCGTTGAAGTTGACGTGTCAATAAAGTTTCTGCTAATAAATAAAACTGAGGCATTTCAATATAATCCTTTATTTTTCCAAAAACTTTGTCCATAAAGAAATCATATGAATTTGAGATAAAACGTTAACAGTAGATAACGTGAAAAGTGGGCGGTATTGTAGGCGTATCACAGTTGCTTTTGCTATTAGATATTTCAATATAGTCCTTTATTCTCCAAAAACGTTGTCAATAGAGAAACTATATGAATTTAAGATAAACCGTTATATGCGAGGTAGGCGTTAAAGTGAGAGTGTCACATTTATTTTCCTTTGACCAAGAGGCAATGCTTGTAAAATTTCAGAATCGAAAATCTTATTTAGTCAGTTTAATTACGTTTTAAATTTTGAACATACCGAAAAATACACTGTACAGTATAAATTTTCGTACATTTTGATCTATAACTTCTTTCGTTATGCATTGATTTAGGCAATGTTCAGTGAAAAATATTTCTTTTACTCAGGAAACATATATTGGAAGTTTCATGACTCTACGTTAATGCGTTTGGACACAATTTCATTTTATTGGATGTTGGAAGGACACGTTTTTTTTTACCTACTCTTGCATAATGAGCTATTACTCTCTTTCTAATATTCCGACTTAGTCCATTTTCAATACTAAACCAACCTTGTGTATGTAAATATAAGAAATATTGTGGCAAAATTTGAGCTCCCTAGCAGTCGGTCGGACATAGCTAGATCGTCATAAAATAAAACCCTGATTCAGAATATATATACTTTATGGGGTCTTAAATTGATATTGCAATGTGTTACAAACGGAATGACAAAATAAATATATCCCCACCATTTTTTGTTTGTAGCGGGTATAAAAACATACAACTTCAAATCGATTCTTCTTCGATATGGTTGGCATTAAAAAACTGTTTGCAAAAATTACATTATATTTATAATCGTTATAAACAACCCTTAAATGTTAGGTTCAACAATAGTATAGTTGCAAAACAACCAAGCTATAACATTTATAGTTATAATAGTATTTCGTTTCGAATAGTTTCTTTGCATGTTGAATGGTTTTTTATTAAGTACCCTCTTGTTAAATTTTGAACTAGTTACATTTTGAACAAGTCACACAACTAGTTGTAACAATATTGTAGCATTATCTGAATATTAACGAACTCACTATTCACCCATCGCAAAATTGAGGAGCACTTTGTTTTTAAAACAAAAATCTTATTTAACACTATCTAATTATAACTATAGTTATAGTTGTTGCCAAATTTGTAACTACCCCGTAGCTAAATTTGTAACTTGTTAAGCTTTGGACTAGCCATATAAATAGTTGTAACGAAAATAAACAAACTTACCATTACAAATTTGAAAGCAATTTGTTTTTTATACAAAAATCTTATTAATGTCTTTTAAAAATAATAGTGCAATGGTTCAAATTCCGGCTGACAAAAAATAAATAACGAAGTGCTCGAAATGTATTTCGTTAAAGGCTTAAACATAAAAATAGAAAATAATAAAGCTGACAGCTGCAGAAAAATTATTAAAAAAATAGACACTGCGTATAAAGCGTGAAAAAAAAATCAGCTGATTGGATACGAATGCCTTATTAATCAACATGGTTTTTTTTGGTAAAGTTAAAATTTTTTTAAAACTTTAAATTTCGTTTTTTTGTAGATGTAGCTGCAAATTCTTTTTTTATGAATTTTTACTAAGTCGAGAGTTACTGCTATTAATATTACAAAATGATCAATTTCACACATTTATGCTGTTTCTGCTACTTTTATGTCCGTTTCTCTTGGTATATATAGCTCTTGGTAGCCACACTGAAAAGTATTTTAAAATTACAGTTAAACTCTAAAATGAAAAATATTTTTCTAAAAAACAATTTTTACTTTGAATCTATGATAAATGCCAGGAGCACCATATCGTGTTAGCTTTTTTTAAAAACTTTGAGACATAATTTTTTTAACAAAATTTTTGTAAAATTATTAATCTTTATCATCAAAGAAGATTTTGAAAATTATTTCAAAATATTTTTTTAAAATCCAAACTTTGTAGTATTCTTTTTCAAACGAATTTATGTTTACTAATCTTAACACATAAATAAATCAACATTGAAAAGCATGAAGCAGACATAAAAATTTATAATTTATTATATTATTTTCATGGACAAACATTATTTGTTTACAGCTGCTAAATTCCTTCAAAATCGGTTATCAAATACTTCCAGGTTCCAAGTTTTCCTTTATCAGAAATAAGAAAAGATTATTTTTTCATGGAGGTCAAGTCCAATAAAGATCATTACAAATGCATGTTGAAATTTGTTGTGTTTTCTGGCTGATTAAAATATGTAAGAATATAAGGAAATGATTGTGTTTTTTTTTTTGCTCAAAGAAAAAAGTCAAACGTACCTATAAAAGCCCAAAGAAATAATTAATTTTCAAACAGTTTTAAAAAATAGTTTAACGGTTTAACTTGAAAATATTTTAACGAAAATAAAGAAAAATGTTGAATTTTAATAGACTTTTGGTAGCTTTATTTTTAGTTGTATTTGCAATTTATACTTTGAAAACGGATGCTTTTACAGTATCTGGAAGTAATAATAATTCCTCCTCAGATAATGCAACAGACTCTTCGCAAAATAACTATATGTCTTCTCAATCTAGTGTTAGTCGTGAATGTCACGTTTATAAGCATAGATGTGTTGTTGGAGATAAATCTAGTAAAGGTAAGTGTCAAACGGTTGAATTTCTGTCATATTTTGTACAAATAAAATAATTCATATGCAATTTTAAGGGCGCACCATCTGCAAATTCAATGGTAACAAAAAAGTTGACTCAAGTAGAAACTTAGCAGCGAAAATACGTTGTCCCAGAGAAGGACAGGCCAATGATACTATATCGTCTGCTGAAATTGTTTTTTACGTATCAGGTCGTCAAACAGAATGTAAAGTATTTTCAGGTAAACCCGATTCTAAGTCTCTTGGAGTAATTGTCAAAAGCATGCAATCGAGGATATTAGATTTTACTGCTACGTTTCACGCAAAAGACTAGTATATTTATCTAAATATTGAGAGACTAATCCCACGAATGATGCGCTGACCATTGCAACACTTATGATTATGTTTATTCTAATAGTTTTTCTACAAGTCTTTTGTACTCAAGTCTTTTCTAACGTAATAGTACATGTGGCTTAAAACACGCTTCTTTTCTAATATAAAACAAAATTGTATTTTTATTCGCAACCACAAACATAATGAATTGTTTCATAGAAATAATGGACAAAAAGTAAATAATTATAAAGTTAATAAATAAACTGAAAGCTGCTAACAAATTAAAATGCATATTAAGAAAAAAATATTACAAAATGTTTTGCTTTTTTTTTTGCCTAATAATTATTAGTGATGTCTGCAGCTTCTTTCCAAATAATGATGTAATTGATTGTTTTTACTATGTATGAAAAGTTGTAAAAGGGAAACGATTCAAATATTTGTTTTTATGCAAAGTGAAGTGATTTCGATGCGTTTCAATCTAGTAATCCAGCTGACACCAAAACGTTTTATTTGTTCCATGAAAGTAATTCATTATTGAATAAAGAAAAAAAAATACTTTTATTATTTTGTTAAGTTTTACAAACATTTAAATACTTTGATTTTTTTGTTTTAATAAGCAGTAAACAAATTTTTAAACTTTAACAAGAGTTTTTTTTGTCTTGTTGTGCCTTATACGACTAATTTACAGAACAACTACTTACCAACGAACTTGTAGTGTAGGGTAAAATTCGTTATTCGTCCCAAATGTGTTCCCAGCATTAATTATAATTTAAATATAAGAAAAACGCACATAATATCAGTTATTGTCAGATGTAATTACATACATTTTGCACACCAAATACAAAAACGTCTCAAATGAAAATTCTCAATTTTTAGCAGAGTCAAAAACTGTTGATCATGCGAAAGTATTACAAGTATCAAAAAAACAAATATTTATAACGATATTTTTCCAGTTCAAAAAGATAATGATAAGAAATAAATATTGGGATTAGTTTTTTACGAACCTGATCGTGCAGCCCTAACTCTTTAGGGGCGTGCTGTGCTACCTTTTTGAACCGACCGTGCTATATATTAAGTTAGAACAGCATTAATCAAATCGACCAGAATAGAAAACAAAATTAATTAGACAAATAAAAAGTACAAACCTAAAATACATAAAAAATAACAACCTAAAAAAATTAATTTGAAGAAGTTTAAGTGAAGAGGTATACACTAAGACAAAAATGACGATCTAGATTTAAAAATAAAAGTCTTGAATGTAGATTGAATCTTTCAAATTCAATCTTGAATTTCAGTCAGTAAGATTGACGTTATCGGATTTAAGCATAAATTCTTGATTTTAAAAATAAATTCTAAAAATCTAAAACGCAATATTGATTTTAAGCTTGTTTTCTTAAATTAAAGAACGTGATCTTAAAATTTGAGAACACATTCTTAAAATGAAAAACGTAATCTTCATTTTTAGATCGTATTCTTCAATTTAAGAACATACTCTCAAAATTAAGATTTAATTATTGATTTAACATTAAAAAAAACATGTTGCTTATAAATTGTAAAACGCTAAATGAAGAAGACGCATTGTGAGAAAAAGTGTAAAAGAAATTTTAAATTATTATAAAAAGCATTTAAAACAGAAAACCAGAACAACGATGAAATGGTGCTTGTAACCATACCAGTAAGTGAAGATTTGTTACCGTTGGCAATTGGAAGTTATGAAGAAGAAATCATAATTTTCTTTAAGGGAGTCATAATAAAAACGAAAAACAAGTGACATTAATAAGTTTTCTTTTAGTTTGGAATAGACGAAGATACACTTTCAATGTCATCGAAGGTAGGTGAATGGTGCATCACTTAATAGTGTAAATACAAGCTCATCTCGTTTGGAAGAAGAAGACAGTGAAATCCGATCATATGCAGAGTGCGGAAATTGATGAATCATTGGAGCTGCTTATATATTATCATTGAGTAGAGATAGTGCTAATTGGTAGAAAGTTTTTCACAAATGGAAACTCATAGCAGTATGCGGCAGAAAGATTTGCAAGAAATGAGAAGTCTTGAGTTTTTACGTGGATGGCCAAAGTTAAGTCACTCAAGAGCACCCGAATTGGTAAGTAATTTTTCGATTGTTTATTACAGCTTAACACATTTTTCTTCTAAAATTTTCAGATCAACATTGATTTTCAAGTTATGTACCCAGACAAAGATCAATTATGTTTTCAAAATGGGAAGAATTTAAAATGATTATACCAGCAAAATAGTATGCCAAGAAACTAAGTTATAGAAATTCAGAATTTGGTCTCTAGTTTGCTTTCATTAATATCTAATTCAATACGAAACTTATTCGAATCGAACCAAATTCAGGAAGATTTATAATTTATAAATACTAGATTTCTGTAAGTAGCCATTTAAAGATTTAAAAACCGAATATAAGTTTCCCAATATGTAGATATTACATTACCATTGCGTTTCTTTTTTATTTTTAACACATAAACATATAAATAAATTAAAAATTTAAAAAAAAAATTAGTTTTATTTCAACATTGGATTTGGTAAAAACCAATAGGGCTATTTTCAAGAACTTCATTCTTAAAATTTAAGAATCTATTCTTGATTTAAAACTTATAATAAGAACACAATCTTAAATTCAATCTTGAAATAAGATTTTTTTCAAGATTATATTCTTGAATTTCAAAAATATGATCTTAATTTAAGATTATTATTAAGAACAAAATCTTAAATACGATCTTAAAATGAGAATTTTTTCAAGAATATAATCTTAAAATCCTCTCTTATTTTTTTTACCCTCCCATTTATACTTTACAGCAAGGATAGGCAACACATACCAATGCATTTTGTGATTGAATTTGTGAGTTGCACTCTCTCACTTTCACAACGTATTGAAAGAAAATTAACTCTTCAATTCCCATAGTCAAAATAAAAAGAATTT
Source organism: Phyto melanocephala (assembly GCA_941918925.1). Classification (NCBI taxonomy): domain Eukaryota; kingdom Metazoa; phylum Arthropoda; class Insecta; order Diptera; family Rhinophoridae; genus Phyto; species Phyto melanocephala. The sequence goes on along the minus strand of OW799233.1, from coordinate 120,645,552 downwards.
GTATTTTATTTTTGGCTAAAATAGATTAGATATGTTAAAAAAAATTTAGAAAAATATACTTGATAAATAAAACCGCCCAATTTTTTGTTAAAGGGCGGTCACCTACAGGTGACACTGGGCATTGTGTAAAGTTAATGGTTTAAAATACCCGTTTTTTTTAATCTTTTCATAGATATAAAAAATGAATTTTTTTTAATAATATATATTTATTTAAAAGAAAAGATTAAAATTTATTTATTGTGGAAGCTGTGCCAACATTTTATATGCAAACCGATGTTATACTAAGCACACATTTTTCTAGTGATAGGATCCAATACATGACAGTTTGATACAATGTTGACAATACTATTATCATGCCACTTATCTGCAATAATTTCTTCGGAAAATTTATAATAAAGCTTACCCCTTGGTTCTTTTTATACCCGCCACCAAAAAAATGGTGGGGCATATTCATTTTGCCATTCCGTTTGTAACACATCGAAATATCCATTTTAGACCCCATAAAGTATATAAATTCTGAATCAGGGTTTGATTTTATGACGATCTAGCTATGTCCGTCCGTCTGTCCGTCTGTTGAAAGCATGATAGAGGTCGCACCGAAAAATGTAAAAATTTTGCCAGAATCTTTCTTATAGACAAGGTTTGTATGGTATTGAAAATGGGCTAAATCGGAATATTAGGAAGAGAGTTATAGCTCGAAAAGCAAGAGTAGGTCGAAAAAACCGTGTCCTTCGAACATCGAAAAAAATGGAATTGTGTCCAAACGCCTTAACGTAGACTCATGAAACTTCGAATATATATTTCCTGAGTAAAAACAATATTTTTTCCCGAAAACTATCTAAATCTATGCATTAGGAGAGGAGTTTTGGATCAAAATGTACGAAAATTTATACCGCACAGTGTATTTTTCGGTATATTTAAAAACAAAAACGTCATAAAAGCAACAAAATTGTATGTACGACTCTGAAATTTTGCACACTTTGCTCCTTGGTGAGACGCTTTTTTGTAACGGAAAATCAATGTGCCACGCCCACTTTTACGCCCACCTCCCATATAACGTTTTACCTAAAATTCATATAATTTTTCTATTAATAAAGATTTTGGAATTACAAAGGGCTATATTGAAACACCTAAGTTGTACTCATTAGCAAAAACAACTTTGACACGCCTACTATAACGCCCACTTTTCCATTATCTACCGTTAATGAAATTTAAAAGCTCATAAAACCGCCAAAATTAAAGGTATGATGATCAAAATTGCTACGTATAACCTTCTAATCAATGTAATTGTTGTGCCAAAAAGTTTAGGTGACACGCCCACTTTAACGCCTACCTCCCATAAAAGGGTTTATCTTAAATTCATGTAATTTCTCTATTGACAAAGTTTTTTGGAAAATAAAGGACTATATTGAAATATCTAAGTTGTGTTTATTAGCAGAAACTTTATTGACACGTCTACTTTAAGGCCCACTTTCATTGAAAGACTACATTCACAAAAGCATTTTAGTAGCATATCGAAGTTATAAAGGGTGGTTAAATTTTAAGGACCGATGTTGAATTTAAATAAAGCACAAATAATTTAGGAAATTATTATTATTTCTTTTTGTAATGATAATATTTGTATGGTTCAATTATGTATTTAACAAAATATCGGCCAAATGGCCCCCCCCATCCTTGGCGCCAGTCTTCTATCTGATGGTCCAAATTTTCAATAATAATGTTGATGCTCAATTGTTGGGCATGATGATGAGGCGAGGTTGACTGCTCTTTTGCCACACTATCGCAAAAACCAGCAGTGGTTCCCATTCAACGAACTAAGAAGGCATTCACAGATTTTCTAACATTTTATACAGACCTGTTTTGCAGAAATTTAAATATTTTTTACAATTCTCCCGATTGTGGACGAATTTGAACGATTATATTGATCAAAAGAATTACGAAGTGCACAAAATGCATTTTGATTTGAACGCCCATTTTTTATAAAACCTGAATAACTTTAAAGCGTTGCTCACTTGCGTATCTTTCCACGGATCAAATTGAGTAAGTTTGAGATTGAGAAATGTCAAGTGAAATGCAGAAAACAAATTTTAGGTCTAGGTGTAGTTCATCTTCAACATGGGCCCTTAAAATTTAACCACCCTCTACAAAGAAAGTGATACATATTTTATTATAAAGAGATTATTTCATAATGATAAACAAAATAATAAATATTGTGCTTTAAATGTACACCAAATTGGTGGTGGGTATAAAAGATTCGGCACAGCCGAATATAGTGCTCTTACTTGTTTCATTTCTTTTGAGCTTGGCATATTGCAATTCTCAGTACGGGTTTCAATTAAAGTGACACTTGCCAAACATTCTGCTCGCGTAAATATTTAAGTAATGATAAACCGGTAAAAAAAATTATCGAAGTACAAATTGTAAGGTCCCATATCTTGGGGCAATCTGGAGTGGTGCTCTCAAATGACAGCAGCTCCTAGGACTAAATCCGGCTGCATCTTTAGACTTGGTCCTGACGCACCCTGATATAGTTCACAATTCACTAAATACCTACAGCGTCTAGGTGCAGTTGGGCGGTAAGGACGTACTGTCTGCAAAGTGGTGATATTGTTGAATTTCATTACTAGGTCATTGTACGTGTCACTCTTTACTTCTCAAAACATTCTCATATACTTTGGTCAAATATCCTGTAAGCAACAGTATTGCGATGTAAACTCTAATTTCATTAACAGTCACATTCAGTGTAAGATTTCTTTGTAAAGCATACAAATTACTCATATCCACTATGAGCTCAACAAGATTTTTGCTTCTTGTAAGTTAGTAAAAGTTGCTTCGTCACAGTTTCCTTTGCTACAAGAAGCAAATTAAGTATTGTAGATAGTGCTTTCCCAGTTTTTGATAGTGCTGTGGTTCTTCCTTTTCTTCTTAGGCAAAGTTTCGATAATTTTATCTTCTCTATCTACATTATGTACACTGTTTTCTGTGCATATAGACGCATTTTGCAGTTCTACTGTAGAACGAAGAATGAGACCAGCTTCATTTTCATCACCACTGTCTTCATCAGTTACTACGCCATCATCAGGTGAAATAAAATAATATCATCTATGACTTCACCGGCATTAAAGATATCTCCAATCTAATCTTATGTCAACCTATTTTGCATATGAGCATATAAATTATATTTATAGTGTAAATAAATAAAGTACTAATAATAACCAGTGTCACTTACATGTGACACTTGGTATAGATTATTATTTTGTATGAGAACCAAATAATTTTTTTTAATAACTTCATATTAAATAATTTAAGTGAATATTTCGAAATAATAAAGAATAAAAAAATGTTGAATTCTTGCCCTTTTGTCATTTTTATAAAATTTTTTTTATCACAAGACACACTAGTATGTAAAAATCAAAATCACAAAAATGCTCAAAAATTCCCTATTTTGAATAATAGCAGCAATGCCAAAATAAAATCAGTAACAAAACAGGGTATTGTCTGTATATTATTGATATTTTTATTCTTCATTGGTGCCTGTATTGCCGGGTTAATACACATTTTACATAGCAATGTCAAAGACAGCGAGACCATCTTTCGGTTAGTAAACACTAACATTCATTATAGAAAAGGTATAGTAAAACTGGATTTTATTATTAACGAAAAATTGTGCAATAAGAGAAAAAAATCAAAAAAAATATACAAAAATTATTAAAAAATTTTTGATAAAGGACAAATACAAATATATTTATTTAAAATAAATTTTTTACTTCAAATAGTCTACATACAGTAACACATCGAAATATCCATTTTAGACCCCATAAATTTTCCGTCTGTTGAAAGCGCGATAGAGGTCGGACGAAAAAAGCTACGGAACTCAAATTTTGGCAGAATTTTTCTTATACACAAAGTTTAAATATTATGAACAAAGTTGCAGCTCGTAATGCAAAGGAAGTAAAAAAAACCGTGTCCTTTCAACATCAAATAAAATGAAATTGTGTCCAAACGCATTAACGTAGAGTCATGAAATTTCGAATGTATGTTTCCTAAGTAAAAAAAAATATTTTTCCCCTAAATTGCCAAAATCTATGAGTTTGGAAAGGAATTATATATCAAATTTATACCGCACAGTGTATTTTTCGGCATGTTCAAAATTTAAAACGTAATGTAACTGACAAAATTAGATGTATGATTCTAATATTTTTATCTTTATCTCAAATTCATATAATTTCTCTATGAGTAAAGATTTGGAAGAAAAAAAGACTATTTTGAAATATCTCAGTTTTATTTATTAGCAAAAACTATATTGACACGCCTACTTTAACGTCCACATTTATTGAAAGACCAAATTTACGAAAACATTTTACTATATTGACATTTTACTTATCGAAGTTATACAAAGAAAGTGATAAATAGTTTAGTATAAAGATATTATTCCATAGCGATTACTGTTAATAACAAAATAATAAATTCTGTGCTATAAAATATAGTGCTCTTACTGGTTTATTTTAATTTTAATAAAGGCCTTTAACTGGCAGATTTTGTTCGGTTAAATGCTAGCCGTCCTTTGTGAAGTGCAAGTTTGCCTAAGTTACGGTTTAAGTTCATGTTTAATTATAATCGTACTTTGTGAAAACGGCCGTTAGAGAGGAAGGTAGCTCTTGAGACTTGATTTGCCTATCGCTGTACAGCATGTTTAAAGAACTTAACTTTGCATGTCAGTTAAATGATTATAAATTAGCAAGACATCTCAATAAATATAAATCTATTGGCTAAGCTCTGTATTTTATGTGAAATTTAATTGTTAGGAATTGTCTTAGACGTGTTGTTGTTTTTATCAACAGTGCTATGGCAATTCCGAATAAATCAACTTCACCCAGAAAACAGAATTACATCGTTAAAAGTCAAACTACTAATAAATATAAGTGTATAAAAAGTGTTAAAAATAAACATATAATAATAATTTTGTAAAGAAAATAATTAAATATTAATTACTATAAATTCCATATTTTTACTATAAATAAAAATTTTTTAAAAATATTTCATATGATAAAGAATAAAAAACCTTTCGCTTGCATCCCACTAAGCGAACAGAAAGCTCTCAAAGAAAAAATCCTAAGCTTTTTCTAAACTTTTTTGTGAAAGGCTGGCTTTCGAAAATATTTGAGAAAAACTTTAATAAAAACAATATGTTATAAGTTACATGGATGACACAAGAACACCCTCTCATCTAGAATGTCAAATTTTGACTCACTCTCACCTCAGGCAATTTTTGAAGAATTTGATGAAAAATTATGTCTAAGCTAGTATCCAATACGACTAATCTTCGTTCAAATTCCATTTCAATCAAAAGATATCGGTTTTAAAATTTTTATCACGTAAAATTAAATCCCTCATAAATTTTTTCCACAATTTAAATTTAAAATTTAAGGGCCGTATTCATTAAAAATATTTTAGGTTTATTAAAGGCTTATTTAACAGATTTTGTAGAAAGATTTATCAAATAAGCTTTCAATAAACCTAAAATATATTTTATGAATACGGCCCTAACTTGATAAGAAATGTCAAAACAAGTATTATTTTATGTAAAATTTAAAATTATTTTTGATGAAAATTTTGTAATGATACGACGATTATAATTGTTTATGTTTTATAACTAATGTAGTTATACATAGCATCGTTATAACTGATCTAAAACTTTTGATTTGGCATTGCGAATTTCGCAATATGCCGCCATATACAATAATTTCTGCTCAATTCCTACATAAAAGAAGAAACTTGATAAAAATTGCCATAGTATTTTTCTATCAAATTTTTAACAATTCATCAGCCTTATTTTGCAACTCCCTTAAAGCTAAAACTCTATAAATTATGTGTAAAGGGTCAGCCATTTAACGTTTTTATTTCAACTAGTGCTTATTTTGTGAATGGTAACACTTAGCTCTTGTCTGATTTGACAGATAATTAGTTTTATCTTTCCGCTTAACGAATATGGTTGTGTGTACGCTTGAACAACGCTGGGAAATACTGCGACATTACTTTGGCGGATTTTGCCAAAAAAAAATCGTCTTTTCAGATGAAGCTCATTTTGATCTTGGCGGGTATGTAAACAAGCAAAATTGTCACATTTGGGGCACAGAAAACCCGCACGCATACATTGTAAAGCCGATACACCCAAAACGATTCACTGTTTGGTGCGGATTTTGGTCCAGTGGCATAATTGGGTCATTTTTCTTCGAAAATGAGCTAGGAGTGGCCGTAGTCAAAGGCGATAGTTATCGGGCCATGTTGAATTAATGACGAGAGGCGCGGATTAGGATTTTATTTTAGATACCTAGTTTCTTCGGAGAATTTTATGTTGTTTACGTTTTTGCTATACGATTTAAAAGAAAAAATCGACCGGCCCTAATAAACATTTTTAAATGAACATTAATAAATGAAGCAAGTCATAAGTAAAATGCATTTCTTCTGAAAGTTTAAACTTGACAATAATTTCTGGAAAAAATGTCGATGATTTTTTCTGTTAGAATCATGAAAACGTTAGCCTCTTAGAGACAAAATCTTCTTCGGTCACCTATAAAAGTTAAACATTTACTTTAAAAATTCTTTTGATATACTAGGGAAAACTTAAAAAATTTTATATCTGGTTTAACATTGCCAGCGCACAGTAGGGCAGAATCGAAATATTGTAACAATAAATTTTCCATTTCTAAACAACTGGCTCGAACGACATTAAAATATGGATGGGCATAATGCATGATTTGCATGGTTAATGCTTCTTAATTTATATATTTTTGATTTGTAATGTTAGAAAATTTAAAAATTATTATATAAATAAGAAAGGTGCCATTTTCCCTTGTTATACCCGCCACCAAAAAAATGGTGGGGGTATATTCATTTTGTCATTCCGTTTGTAACACATCGAAATATCCATTTTAGACCCCATAAAGTATATATATTCTGAATCAGGGTTTGATTTGATGACGATCTAGCTATGTCCGTCCGTCTGTCCGTCTGTTGAAAGCACGATAAAGGTCGCACTGAAAAAGCTAGGGGGCTCAAATTTTGCCAGAATCTTTCTTATAGACAAGGTTTGTTTGGTATTGAAAATGGGCTAAATCGGAATATTAGGAACAGAGTTATAGCTCGAAAAGCAAGAGTAGGTCGAAAAAACCGTGTCCTTCAAACATCGAATAAAATGGAATTGTGTCCAAACACATTAACGTAGACTCATGAAACTTCGAATATATATTTCCTGAGTAAAAACAATATTTTTCCCCGAAAATTATCTAAATCTATGCATTAGGAGAGGAGTTATCGATCAAAATGTACGAAAATTTATACCGCACAGTGTACTTTTCGGTATATTTAAAAACAAAAACGTCATAAAAGCAACAAAATTAGATGTACGACTCTGAAATTTTGCACACTTTGCTTTTTGGTGAGAGGCTTTTTTGTAACGGAAAATCAATATGCCACGCCCACTTTTACGCCCACCTCCCATATAACGTTTTACTCAAAATTCATATAATTTCTCTATTAATAAAGATTTTGGAATTATAATGGGCTATATTGAAACTCCTAAGTTGTACTCATTCGCAAAAATGACTTTGACACGCCTACTATAACGCCCACTTTTCACGTTATCTACCGTTAATGAAATTTAAAAGCTTATAAAACCGCCAAAATTAGAGGTATGAATATAAAATTTGCTACGTATATCCCCCTAGGCATTTTCATTACTGTGCCGGAAAATTAAGGTGCCACGCCCACTTTTACGCCCACCTCCTATATAACGTTTTAACTAAAATTTATATAATTTCTTTATTAATAAATATTTTGGAATAACAAACAGCTACATTGAAACACCTAAGTTGTACTCATTCGCAAAAATAACTTTGACACGCCTACTATAACGCCCACTTTTCACGTTATAAACCGTTAATGTAATTTAAAAGCTCATAAAACCGCCAAAAAAAGAGGTATGATGATCAAATTTGCTACGTATAGCCCCCTTGGCATTGTCATTACTGTGCCAGAAAATTAAGGTGCCACGCCCACTTTAACGCCTACCTCCCATATAACGTTTTAACTAAAATTCATATAATTTCTCTATTAATTAAGATTTTGGAATAACAAAGGGCTATGTTGAAACACCTAAGTTGTACTCATTCGCAAAAATAACTTTGACACGCCTACTATAACGCCCACTTTTCACGTTATAAACCGTTAATGTAATTTAAATGCTCATAAAACCGCCAAAATAAGAGGTATGATGATAAAATTTGCTACGTATATCCCCCTCGGCATTGTTATTACTGTGCCAGAAAATTAAGATGCCACGCCCACTTTTACGCCCGCCTCTCATATAACGTTTTACCTTAAATTCATATAATTTCTCTACTAATAATGATTTTGGAATAATAAAGGGCTATATTGAAACACCTAAGTTGTACTCATTCGCAAAAATAACTTTGACACGCCTACTATAACGCCCAGTTTTCACGTTATAAACCGTTAATGAAATGTCAAAGCTCTTAAAACCGCCAACATTAGAGGTATGATGATCAAATTTGCTACGTATATCCTTCTAATCAATGATATTGGTGTGCCAAAAAGTTTAGGTGACACACCCACTTTAACGACTACCTCCCATATAACGGTTTATCTTAAATTCATGTAATTTCTCTATTGACAAAGTTTTTGGGAAAATAAAGGACCATATTGAGAAATCTAAGTTGTATTTATTACCAGAAACTTTATTTACACGCCTACTTTAATGTCCACTTTCATTGAAAGACTACATTTAAAAAAGCATTTTAGTAGCATATCGAAGTTATAAAGGGTGGTTACATTTTAAGGGCCGATGTTGATTTTAAATAATACACAAATTTTTTAAGAAATTATTATCATTTCTTTTAATAATGATAATATTTGTATGGTTCAATCATGTATTTAACAAAATATCGGCCTAATGGCCCCCCCCATCCTTGGCGCCACTCCTCTATCTGATGGTCCAAACTTTCAATGACAATGTTGATGATAATTGTTGGGCATGATGATGAGGCAAGGTTGACTGATCTTTTGCCACACTATCGCAAAAACCAGCAGTGGTTCCCATTCAACGAACTAAGAAGGCATTCACAGATTTTCTAACATTTTATACAGACCTGTTTTGCAGAAATTTAAATATTTTTTACAATTCTCCCGATTGTGGACGAATTTGAACGATTATGTTGATCAAAAGAATTACGAAGTGCACAAAATGCATTTTGATTTGAACGCCCATTTTTATAAAAAACCTGAATAACTTTAAAGCGTTGCTCATTTGCATATCTTTCCACGGATCAAATTGAGTAAGTTTGAGATTGAGAAATGTCAAGTGAAATGCAGAAAACAAATTTAAAGACTAGGTGTAGTTCACCTTCAACATGGGCCCTTGAAATTTAACCACCCTCTACAAAGAAAGTGATACATATTTTATTATAAAGAGATTATTCCATAGTGATTAACAAAATAATAAATAATTTACTTTAAATGTACACAAAATTGGTGGTGGGTATAAAAGATTCGGCACAGCCGAATATAGTGCTCTTACTTGTTTATCATTTTTAAACTCAACTTAGATTGATAGTGCCTAATTTCAGAATTCATCAGTCGTAATTAAAAAAAATAGTACCAAAGTATTTATTAAAAGTAATCTTTAGTTCCTTAGTAGTCACAAATTTCAAAATTCTAGGTTTATAAACTTAAATATATTTACAAGTATGAAAAAAAAACAATCTTTCACGTCTCCCACATCAATGTAAATACAATTTCAAATTTGAGAATATTTATAAATATACGTACTTACAAAAGAAACAAGTACGAAAGGTATATTCGGCCATGCCAAATCTAAAAATACCCTTGGCCATCATGTACATAAGTATAGTGATGACAACGTACCAAAGCCTTGATTTCAGATTTAATCTAATTTAATTTACCCCGTGCGATCCCCACAATATTGTTATCAAATGAAACGGCTTGAATACAGTAAAATACAGTAAACTATGAAAAATTCAAAAACCCAAAATGGCGCTCTTAATAAAATGGCGACTATGTTTCCTATAACCCGCATAATATTGGTGTAAAATATTATATAGCACTCTTACTTATTTATTTTGTGTCACTCTTACTAGCATGTGTAACTGGCTTTTTTCATCTCTGAAACTAAAAAGGTAAAAAATACAATCACATTTATGGTTTTTTTCTTGAGCACTAAATTGAGTTAAAGGTCAGTGACTGAGGCTTTTTGTTTGTTTTCACATTAGCTGCTTTAAAAACCTTAAATTTTCAGATAACAATTATAAAATGTTTTTTTTATATTTTTTCAATATTACTGGTTCAAATTGTTAAATTGTTATTATAGATATATTTTATTGAAGTTTAATTTATTATTGTTTTGATTAATTTCTTATTAAACAATTTTTATCAGCCAACAAACGAACCGATACAATTAAGAAACTCAATTTATTTGATAGTGTAATTGTACTTGACCGCCTTTTTTTTAAATTTTTTTTAGGCTGATAAATAAATTGTCAAAATCCAAACTATCTGATAATAGTTTTTTGAAGGAAATTAGCTGACACAAAATGAAAAAAATATTGTCCATCTAAATTGTATTACTACTTGATAAAGAAAATCGGAGAATTAAAATGTTGGTGACCATTTGATACTCAATGGATGATTGGCCGTTATTTCTGTGCATTAATTTGTTCTTTGTTTAGAAGAAGAATTTTTAAAGGTTTCGAACCTGTTCTTTGTTCCGAATCAGCAATATTTGATTAGGAAGTGGAAATTTCCAAACCTTTTAGCTTTAGGTAAATATATAACCTTATTATAAAAGAAAATTTAAAGTTCTAATATTGTAAAAATTTTAAATGTTTTCTGTTACTTTTTTATTTTATAAACATGGTTAATTTAAAAACATATATAAAAGAAAAAGAACCTAAAACTTGCCTATAAATATAAATACTCGGAATTAAACAAAAATCAAAGAAGGTGAGAAGCAATATTCAATATGGCGGCAATTAATTTATGATTATTTTTGTGAAAACCCACAAGTCTAGCGAATTTTGCTTGCATACCCTTTTGTACCACTAAAGCTTTTCATTTTATTATTGCAACTTAAGCTCCATACATATGAAATCAGGATAAAAATTGTTATATTTTCTATTATGTTTAACGTTTCTCAAGACATCAATTTCGTAATTGTAACCCCTAAGTAAGGCAATTTTCAGAACATTTGTAAAGTCCGGGGATAGCATAAAAATTAAAATAAAAATTATTCAAAACTGACTGGCATTTGAAGTGTAGAATGATATTAAGTAGTATTAGGAAAAATTACATATATTTATGAGGATGAAGGTAAAAAGGTATCATACGAAATTTTATTGCAAAAAGTTATTAAGATTCTTGACGACATTGATTCATGCTGTACCATTCAAAATGACAGCTGGTGGCTTAAGTGTAGATATTACCAATCGAATAAAAAAAGGGGTGCAAACCTATGGTAAGCTTAACAAAGTATGGAACTCTGAAACTCTCTCCATTGCTGTGTCACAATAATATTATTGTCGTGAAGCATGTAATACTAACAAATGTATAGAATGTATACTAATGTATGTATAGAATAATATATCGAGTTACTTGGCCACAGATTATAATAAACTAATATTTGTTTATAGCAATAAACTTACCAAATTCGAAAAAACATTGAAATACATACACAAAAAGGGAACTAAATAGGTCACCGGAATGAAAATCAGGCAGCTAAACCTGCAGGGAAGCTTTAAAAGAGAATGCCCAACTCATGCATGTGCCAGGCATGAACGACTACTATTTAAACTAGTTTAAATGCAATAAAAAATATTATGATTAACAGATCTAGATTGAGGGTTTATTTTAAGGTCATATATATGTTCCTTGGATAAACTTACCGTTGCATATAAAGGATATAAAAATGTTACTTACCGTGTTAAACACAAAAAAATTTTGATTACTACTTTTTTGCGGAAAAAATATTCTGATTTCTAGTTAGTGTTCACTAAAAAAACTATAATAAATAATCTATATCATTTTTTGGAAAAATTTCAGCCATAACTATAATTTATTTTATTTATATAATTTTTTGGAAAAATGTCGGTCGTACCTAAATAATTGAAAGACATATTTCTTGAATACTTATTTGAAAATAGTGGAAAATTTATGTAAAGCTAAGAAATAATTTCCTAAAGTATGAAATAAAACAAGAGTGTAGAGAACAGGTTGTCGAGTACTAAACACTCTACCTGCCCTTCTTCCGACAAAATTCTTCCGTTTGTATTAAATTTTATCAAGTGTAAAGTTTGACTTTATAACTTTTTAATAATTTTAACATAATATTGCAAACATATTATAATTTTAAACAAATTTTGAAATATATAGGAATAGTAAGTTATTTATCACTAAAATTTTAAGGGCTACATTTTTCGGAATTCGTTAAAAAAAAAACGTTCCTATCACTGAGTACCACACTTAAAAAAATATTTTCTATACATATCAAATTAAAATGGTTTCTCTGTAAAAATGGTGACGCCAACCTAAATTTCTTATTAAATTGCTTTTAAATTATTTTTAATTAGGAATTAGGAATAAGGAATTATTAAAAAAAAATAATTAGTTTATAAAGGGTCCGCCATCTAACGTTTTTTTTCAACTCTTGCTTATTTCGTAAATGGTAACACTTACCTCATGCCTGATTTGATAGATAATTAGTAACATCCTTCCGCTGAACGAATATGGTTGTGTATACGCTTGAACAATGCTGGGAAATATTGCGACATTACTTTGAAGATCATGGTAATGTTGCAGAATGTGTGCGAAAATTGCGTACGAATTTTTTATTATAAGTAATATGAGGTTTAAATTATAGTTTTACATACATATGTAATAATTTTGTACGATGTTAAACGCTAACCTAAACATGAAAGAAATAAACTTGTATAATCCACTACTTTGCTACTTAACGAGTTATATTAATAAAAGTCGAATTTTAAAAAAAAAACATCAAATATAAGAGTTACTGCATACAAAATTATCAAGCGTAATTTTTTCTAATTTTTTCTTAAAACTCTCAAAACGACTTAATATTATCATGTCTGGCATCCCTGCAAACAGGTGTCGTTAATAAATAATAAAATTAATTAATAAAATTTTTAAACAAACGAAATTTTTGTTTTTTGTTTAGATTAATATTGTGTATAATTATTACTAAATTTTTTACTAATTTTAAAGTTAATAACAAATTAAAAAAAATATAAATCTAAACCTTAATATTAATTTTTATAAAAACAAAATTTTATTCTAATTATTAAAATATTTTTTTTATAAGACATTGTAAAGATTTACATTCGTTCTCATTTTCTAAATTTATCAAATATACATTAAAAAAAATTTTCATACAAAATTCTTTCTCTAGACCTTTAATTAATTAAGAAGTTGATTGGATTAGAATATTATCAATATTTTTTTTTTTCTATTACAATATTATTTACATAGAATAATTTATATATCTGTGGCTTGGAGCTGTAAGGGCCAATGTCAAAATATTTACTTTTGAGAAAATTTAAATTAAACTTTAACTTTTATATATGCTTTCATAGTGACATTGGCCAGCATTTTATTTATGTAGCTGTTCTGGGTTAAGTATGACTTTAGCTGTTTTACCATAATGAAATAGAGCAAGAAAACAAATCTAATGCAATGATTAACTCAAAAGAGCAAAAAAGTGACATTGGCCCTTTTAGCTCAAAGCCACAGATATATATGTATATGTATGTATAGCTGCTTATATTAATTCCGAGATTAGTTGGTCCCAATTTCATATAATTTTAGATTGTTTTAAAACAATTTACTTTTTATTGGTTTATATGTATGTATATAAAGAACAATTAATTTTTACCAAGTTAAAAGTCTCTTAAAGATCCATCACAGCAAGTGCATCAAAGCACAATCAATAATAATATTAATCCAACTAACGCGTTTTATATTATATTCAAAGACATCATCAGATATTTCCTTTTTTGTATAAATATTCACTATTAAATAGGAATTTTAAGAACCTTTAATTTGGCAAAAGAAATTTTATTCTGAATCAAAAAATCAATTACGCAAAACGAAAGCAGAAAATATACAAAATTATTTCTCAGTAAAAAAGATAGCATAAGTGGTTTTTAATCTTCATTTATGGTAAAATTAGAATAAAAATTTTAATACACTAACGGCCCTTTTCACCATGTATGTTTATCTTAATTTAACATAAACATTAACATACTACAACTATCGTTAAAAAAAAGTTATTAAAATTTTCGATTACTTAATTAAAATATACTATAAAAAGTATGGTAATACTGTGTGATTCTTTTTTTTCTGAAGACTAGTTTAATGAGAGCTTAGAATCTTGAAAAACAATCATAAAAATGTTGCAAAACAAAAACTAAACAAAATCATGTGCAAAAGTGTAAATGTAAAAATGTAAAGTGTATTTAAAATATAGCAACAACATAAATGCTGATCCCTTCTTTTCATTTTCTGTTTTACTTTTGACCTCTAGATAAACTCTTTACCGACATATTTTGTTCGGTTAAAGTAAACCGAAAATTTCTGATTAAATTAACTTACCGCTTAGCTCATGTTAAATTATAAACGTACATTGTAAAAAGGGCCATAATTAATTGAATAAAAAAACACTAATTATTTAATAAAATCTTAAAGTAGCCAACGTAGAAAACTTCCAAACACAGTTAGTCCTAATAATATGGCTGGTACTGTAATAGTTAGGAAGGCTCGAGTACGTGTGCCCGAACCAGTGGCAGCTCGATATTCTTCTTCGGGTAAATATTCACGTATATGGCGAGTTTTATTCATCATCCAGTAAAAGGCTTGCATATTACCCTGCCTCTTTAGTTCATCGCCAACATATTGACGTATTTTGGCATTATACTCATTAAGCCAACGTTTCTAAGATAGACAATATTTTATATTTTATTTTATGTAACGTGAATGATAATTTTATTTTTAATTAATATTTACCTCTAAAGCACTTAACAATGTGCTATCAATTAGCTTCGGTTCGTAAGGTACTAATGTTACATCATGGAATGCCAAAAATTCCGCTCCAGATGGATGTTTACGTCCCGTGTCTTTAACTTCTAAAACGTTTTTCAAGCGTACACCATATTCTTGATTTTTGTAATAGCCAGATTCTAAAATAAATAAAAAAAGTTAATAAACGAAACCACTACAATTGTATTTTAAAAAACTGTCTGATCAATATCAATCTTTAACTTTTATTTTTGACCATAGTTGGTATTAGAAAAATCACATGACATTTAATAAATATCTACCAAAAATAGTAGCTAACAATATTTTGAACCAAATATGTACGTATTCTTATATATAATTCTGTGGCTTGGAGCTAAAAGGGCCAATGTCACTTTTTTGCTCTTTTGAGTTAATCATTGCATTAGATTTGTTTTCTTGCTCTATTTCATTATGGTAAGACAGCTAAAGTCATACTTAACCCAGAACAGCTACATAAATAAAATGCTGGCCAAAGTCACTATGAAAGCATATATAAAAGTTAAAGTTCAATTCCAATTTTCTCAAAAGTAAATATATGTTGACATTGGCTCTTTTAGCTCCAAGCCACAGAATTATAGACAAGATGTGCACAATCTCAATCCTATTAAAATTAAGGAGTTATAAGCGATTAAAATTGCTACTAACACATGCGAAAACCGCATGTGTGTAAGAAAACCAAAATTTGCATAGTAATATGTATTGATACAAGTTGTTGTTGTTTTTACAAAAGCAGTGCTTTTTTTGGATTAACAAGTAAGAGCGCTATATTCGGCCGTGCCGAATCTTAAATACCCTTCACAACGTGTAGTCATGCAATAACAGTAGTTTGTGTCACCATTCATCCCATATGAAATACGTACATACATATAAAAACATACATATATAAAAACGTCCCATTGTAAAATTAAAAATTCACGTATGTATGTTAAAAAAAACAAAAAAAAAAAAAATTTTTTAAAAAAATTTAAAAAAAAAATTTAAAAAAAAATTTAAAAAAAAATTTTAAAAAAATTTAAAAAAAAATTATTATGTATATAATATATATAAAACAAACAAAAAATAAAAAAAAATTAAAAAAAAAATAATAATAAAAATATATATAATATATTAAATAAAAAAATAAAAATAAAAAAAATTTAAAAAAAAAATTTAAAAAAAAATTAAAAAAAAAATTTTTTTTGGCTCAGCTGGGATTCGATGCCACGTTTTCTCTAACCAGTATACACGTTTGTATGTATGTATGTTGTTGTTGTAATGTTGTTTTTGTGAAAAAAAAATCGAGGTGGTCGTGGGTTTTTGCTCATATCTCAGTTGTTTATGTACCGATGTTTCTGATTTTCAATACCGATCTACTCCCGAATATTTCTGATATTTCAATACCTTACCCGGGTCCAACCTATGTCGGGGGGCTTCAAAAAGTTGATTTCAACATACACACGGACAGACGGTCAGACGGACAGACGGACAGACGGTCAGACGGACAGACGGACAGACTGACAGAGCTCAATCGACTCCCCTATTCATAACCTTTCAGAAAATATATACTTTATGGGGTCGGAAATGAAAATTGTAGAAATTTCACACGGAATGACAAACCTATATATACCCTTTTTCACTGTGTGAAGGGTATAAAAAGCAAAGCAAAGACAGTGTAGTCTCTACTGTTACTTTAGATACAACTTTTAATTGTTTAGCTTACAATGTACAAAAACGATTTTCAACTTTTTACAGGAGTACAAATTAGACGCTTCCTAGACCTAATATTATGTCGATAACCAAAATTATCGAAGAAAAAAATAAACGTTTTAAAAAATATAAAACCGTAAATTAAAAGATTTTGCTTTTAAGTTTTTTAAATTTTTTCAAATTAAAGAAGAAAAGAAAAATATTTTGTGACATGTGCTTTTTGTGGCGATGCATAATTGATTAACCTTACCCCAAACACGAGCAATATGTTTGGCAATTATTGCCACAGCAGCTGTCAAATTATATTCCCAATACAAGATATCAACATGTGGACCGCATGAATATGTATTGGAAAATATATTTAGCAATCAATGTTATAATGCATTGCTGAACAATATTATTTTAACACAAGCTGTCAAATTCAGCTGGATTTTGGCGGATATTATTTATTTTAAAGAAAAAAAAACTTTTAAATTAGACGTACATATGTACGTGCGTCTACTTTTAATAGCGTTACAAAAAATAAAAGAAATATCTTATTAAATTAAATAAAATGAATTGATTTTATTTATGTATATATTTTTAATATTTTAAAATTAGTAAAAAAAAGAGCGCCCAACATTTCAAAATAAAACATTAGCAATTTGACGCCGATATTCTGATGGCGTTATTAAGACATAAGCAATCGCTCATGTGGTCGGCGGATTTTGAATATGCCTTTTGTTCATATTATTTCATTTGAAATAAAATGTTGCTTGAAAATTGACAGAAATATTTCATATGTTTTTTATGTAACAAACAGAGTCAGTCGCATTTCAGCTCTGTTATCGTTGTAGAATAAAGACAATCAGGCCGTACCTTTTCATTCGACTTCGAAGGTTTTGCGTTTCTCTCTCGCATTAGTAAATTGCATGGTGTCGGTTAGCGGTACCGAGGTACAGTAACCCGGATTCTCAATTAACCTCTGCAAAAATTTTTAAAAGAATATTTTTGGCGTTCAGCTCCGACTTCCTATATGAAGATTTAGGTCGACTTACGGATACTGAACCATTGTAGGATACCCTGGCTCTATGGTTTTAAAACCTTGTCATTTAAATTAAATTCAAACAAATAACAAACAGGGTATTAATTAGGCAACATTATTCCATACGTATTTCTAGCGAATTCTTTTATATGGAGTTTGACAACAGTTCACATGAAATACTGAACAGAATAGAATTAACTAACGGTAAGGGCTCATGTTTAGTTATAATCTTACCTTTTAAAAAGGGACATTAATCGTAAGATTATTATTGGTTGAATTTAATTTAACATTTCATAATCTTAACAGTTTATTAAGTTTTAAATCATTTTGAATTTTAAACATTTCAATAAGCAACTTACCACTTGAAAAGAAATAGCCTTCCCTAAAATGAAAACGACTGTCATATCCATAGGCCACAGCGATAGGAGCTACAAAAGACAATATGCATAGAAATTTTAAAAACTTTATATAAATGCCCATTAATTCTTATCTTACGCTCTTGTACGGCGCCATAGGCTCCAATACCATGACCAGTAGCTTGAGGAAAATCATTCATAGACGACCACACCGGGCCTCTAACCAAAGCATCAATTTCTGACAACTTTAGATCAGAGGGTATTTTGAGATGAGCTAATCTTAAAATACCAGCTAGAACATTTGTGTATGCCTGTTTCATATCTGCTGTTGGTTCACCAAATATAAAAGTCCGCGAGACATCGGTAGTGCCATCATAATACTGACTACCAGATTCGATGACCAGTAGATTTTGATCGGTTACTTCAATATCAGTAACATTACTCGATATATAAAAGGGATAAGAAGAATGTTCACCAAATGCCACCACAGTGCGTAGAGACAAACCTTTAACAGATTTTTGCGATAACCGAGAACGTTCTATCTCGTATTTAATTTTTTCTTCCGTCCATTGTTCGGTAAAGAACTGCAGTTAAGAGAAGCATTATTAAATATATATGTATGCATATAAAAACCTTAAGTTTCTCACTCGTAGTTCCAAATTACTCATGGCTTCACAAAGAGCAGCACCATCTCTTATATGCGCCGTGCGCATGCCTTTCTGTTCTACTGAATTCTTTTGGGCTCTCATCATAATTATGGGCGATATGTGTTCGAAAACATTTTTTAATGGAAATGAAGAAAATACGGCCTCAGAAGTTCCTGGCTCTTGAACGCAAGGTGCTGGCACCAAAACACGTTTCCACACTTGCGAATAAGTACGTATATCATTCCAAACTTGATGATATTCCTTTATTCTACAAAATATATTTAAAGAAAAAATACTAATTTTTTTTCATTCTATCCCAGCAAAAAATTTTACACAAGTTCAATGTGAATAACATATTTCATGACTTTTTAATTAATAGTGCAAGAGAAGGCATTCTTCGCGACTTCCTAAATTCAAAATAGCTTGTCAATAATGATGTGCTAAAATACATGCAAATGTCATAAACAATTCATGTTAACAAACCAAATAAACTAATAAAGCATGGGCCCTTTTTCACTTAATGTGTATGAGTTCCATGCACTTATTGGAATTGGGTGAGATTTATTAATATATATTCATATAAACACATGATATCCAATGACACGTTAATTTTAAAATCTTGCATTTTATTTTATTTATTTTTTATTCTTTTAGATGTCTTTTTTGCTGGTATATTTCATTTATTGTTTAATGCAAGGCATATTTATTCATCACCTACGGTCTACAACAGCCATCGATTTGTTTGAACAACGAACAATTTTTTGTGCGCACATGAATTTGCCTGGTGTGAACCGCTGTTGTCGATGTTTTGTTCTTGTTCAAACAGCGTTGTCAGAACATTTGTTCGAACAACGATGTCTGATATTACAAGGCATTTTGAATATGAAAGAAAGAGACGACACATAAAAATACCAACAAAATACTCTTTATACGTTTTCTCCATATCAAAGAACATGAACAATTTTTTGACAGTTGGTCTGCCGACGTTTTGTTCTAGTCTAAACAAATCGATGGCTCATCAAGACATAGAGTCAGGTTCTCTTAATTTGTCATCTGATTATTATACCCTTCACCTGTGGTGCACAAGGGTATATATAGCTTTGTCATTCCGTTTGTAATTTCTACAATTTTCATTTCCGACCCCATAAAGTATATATTTTCTGAAAGCTTATGAATAGAGGAGTCGATTAAGCCCTGACAGTCTGACCGTCTGCCCGTCTGCCCGTCTGTCCGTGTGTTGGTTGAAATCAACTTTTAGAAGCAACTATATGTTCCTCAGATCTGTATATGGTATCAATCTCTTGGAAATATCCAGGAATGAATCGCTATTAAAATTCAGCACAATCGCCCCATAACTTTCTGAGATATGAGCAAAAAACCACGACCACCTCGTTTTTTTACACAATTACAACAACATACATACATACATACATACATACATACATACATGCAAAAAACATGCCAAAAAAAAAAAAAATTACAAAAAAAAAATATATTAAAAATATAAAAAATAAAAAACTACAAAAAAAAAATTAAAAAAAAAAATTTTAAAAAATTTTTTAAAAAAATTTAAAAAAAAAATATAAAAAAAATAATAAAATATAAATAATATCTTAAATAAAATAAGATAAAATTTTTTTGGCTCAGCTGGGATTCGATGCCACATTTAGTCTAACCAGTATATACATATGAACGTATTTTATATGAGATGAATGGTGATACAAACAATTGTTATTGCATGACTACACGTTGTGAAGGGTATATAAGATTCGGTTAGGCCGACTATAGCACTGTTACTTGTTTTTTTCAACACTTATGTATTTGAAATTTCAGCTGTCAAAATGAATAAATGAAAAAAATTTTCTCTTTTTTTTTACTTTATTTCCAATGTCAAACTTCATATATAAAAAAATATAAACAAAAAAATTTTCTCGGAACTGCAATTACCTGATGAATAAATATTTCTTGGCTTTATGCTTTCAATAATTTAATAATGTTCATACTTACTTGACACACATTTCATTAAAGCAGTCGGTATGTAAGTGCAAATCAATACCTAAACTAATTTTAAAACGATCCACATAAAAGAATATATCCTGATGGCTTATAATCAAATAGGACTAGAATTTTAAGAACATTAATTAAAATCTTTTTACAATACTAAGTCTGAAAAAAAACCCATGTATACCTTAACTACTGGAGTAAATGGTATATCGCTGCCTCTGATATTAAGTAAATACGCTATTTCAGTCAATGATGTTACAATCATGGCATCACAATTGTGATGATGTAAACGTTTTCTTAACTCCTTGATTTTATCCTCCCACTTTTCACCAGCAAATGTTTTTTCCTGTACCTGTATGGTTATTAAATTTGGTTCGGGTCTATCAGCTTTCCATATTAAATCAATTAAATTGTTATTGATCTTGGTAAGCTCTAATAATTTGCCTGTAATTTGATTTTCCCATTTCAGCCACAAGTGATGAGGCACTAAGTGGGGATCAGTTCCAATACGTTGATTAGGATACAACTGAGACTAAGATTTTGTATGCTTAAAAACCTTCGAAATTTATATTGTGTTACTTTAATAGTATACTTACATCCAGCCAATCAGCTATTGTGGTAGTATCATTCAAACGATAGATATCCCAATCACAATCCAGTTCACCATCGGCCTGTTGTACATAACGATTTTCCACCCATAGGGCAGCACCTTTATTCGTTATAACGGCAATTGCATTCGTGCCCGTAAAACCAGTTAGATATTGTAGGCGTTGATCACGAATAGCAACTTCTTGGTTTAAATGCTCATCGTAAGAGGGTAAAATATAGGCATCTATTTCAGGACCCTGCAAGGAAGCTCGTATTTGCATTTGCTCACGCAATGCAAACAAGCGTCGCCGATGTTCACTCACAGGTTGCAGCTGTAGCCAAAAAAAATGTAAATTGTGAATATTTATATATTTTTAAAACAAAACAAAAATTCATCTCACTAGTTTTCTGTATTTACAAACTTCTCGAACAAATCCTTTAGATGCCTCAGCTGTTACCCTCAACGCCATTAAAGCTACAAGAAGAAGAAAACTAATTTAGGAGTGCATTGTATTTTTCACTTAATGCTTAAAACATTAAAATAATATTTAAAAGATTTAATAAATTCATAAGTTCTTTATGGAAAAAAGTAAAAATTTTTAATATAGTTGTCCTCTTTTGATTAATTTAGAAAAAACTAATTTATTTTTTCGGTTTTTAAAGTTTTTTTATAGTAAACAGAATATTTTTAATAATTGATGTATTTATAAGGTGTCGTTAGTTTTTGTGTTTAAACGTTGCAGCAGAAAAAAAAAATTTCTTTAGTGACTATGCTATTTGATATTTTTGATATACGCAAAAAGAACTTGGTTTTGGTAATCATAATCTAATATCAACATACTATTATTGGATTGTATACAAACATATAATAATTGCACGTTATCAAAAATATGCTTAAAAAAAGTATCATTCAAAAATAAAACATAAAATTTCTTTCTCTTTTCTAAAACATATTTTATTTCAACAAAAAAGTGTCTAAGCAAGATTCTAAGGGTGTATTTGCACTCAACAATATCCAACATTTGCCTGTGGTCAGAAGTAACGCAAAATAAATGCTCCTGAATAATACACACTTAGCGCAACCATCAGGTGACATAGTAAAACAATAAATAGAGTGGATCGCACAGGGCAGACGTAGTACAGGCCGACCATTGCATACCTGGAAACACCATATATCATCAAGGAGTAGATACAGAATATTAGAAAGAACTTGCTTTGGCCCTTACTGCTTGTGGGAGTTTAAAGAAATAAATGTCAATAAAAAAAACTTTATCCCATATATTATACTTATTTTTTCAACTAAACTTTTTATATAAATTTGAATTATTTTTTTATTTAAATAAAAAACACCTGATTGAAAAAAACATACTCCAACCACTTCAATCGGTTATGGCAAATAGTAGAAGAAAAATTTTCATAATTCACCTGCATTCTTCTAAACAATACTAAATTGACATACATCGACGGCCAAGACTATTAAATGTTATCTTTTTCACCGCCATTGGCTGAGTTAGTAAAAAGAAATCTTACAAAACTTATTTTAAATGCAAATGTTTTAACTTCACTAACACTATCGCTAATAATAGTATGAAACTTGTAAAAGTTAATGCAATCCTCCATCTATGATTATAATAAATAACTTGCTTCGCAATATCTTTGCTTATATATAGTATAACTAAATCCACTTAAGCTTTCAGATTTCGCCCTACGTAGCCACAAGCAAGTGCAAGTGAAAATAACTCAATACAGTAACACTTTTCTACTAACACAACCACACTTTTGCTAACTGCAACTCAGCTTGCAATAAAATTTTGAAGCAAGTAAAATTTTGACAATTGCAATAAGTAAAGTGATAGGATGTAAAACAGTGTTGTCGAATACTAAGTTTTTCGTTAACTCACTAGGATTTGATGCAATTGTAGTTAATAATTTAGCTAATTGTTTACATAAAAATGTATATACTTATGTATATGAAAAATATAGATAATTATTACATTTTCATAAAACAAAAATATATCAACAAATTGTATGTCTACTGGTAACATTAAATAGTTACTGCTTGGAAACACTTAGTTAACAGTTGATGTAGCGCCATTTATTTTTTAATTCGTTTGACACGGCAATTTTTGCTAAAAGCTTAGTTGTTGCTCTATGGCCACCCAATAAATTATTTTTTGCATTTTTCTTGATTTTCTTTTACTTGCTTGCGGCAATGTAGGGTCAAATACAAATGAACATTTTCTTAAAAGCTAAATATTTCAACTGGAAACTTTTTTACCAATTTTTAAAGTCGTGTAAAATTATTTGAATTTTTTTTTGCAAAACTAAACCCAAAAACATCAAATATAGCGGAATTTAGAAAAATTCTTAGATCCCAAAATTAGTGATTTGAAAACTCAATCTTGTTTGGCATTAATTATACGTATGTGTTGATACATATATTTATACGCACACATAACTAAATGTTTAAATACGTTGTGAATAAGAAAATTCTTAAAATCAATAAAGCAGATTGTTTTTTTTTTATTTTTTGTTTCTTTGGAAATGAAGATTAATTTTGATAATTTCAAATACATTTAAAAAATTAAAAAAATTTCAAAAATTATAAAAAAGTGACTAAAATATTTTATGTTATTTTTCTCTTTAAACTGAACTTCCTTGAACCAGCTTTTCAATCATATAAGCAAAGATGTTCATTTGTACCCTATATAAGATTTTTAAGACAAAATATAAAAAAACATGTTAGTCAAAGTATTTATACGTATATATGTATGCCTTTAGAGGATTATTCTAAAAAAAATTAAAAATATGGCGTAAAAAGTAAATTGGCGGATATATGGGTGAAAATAATAATTACAGTTTCCCAGTTTCCCCAATATTGGTATCAAATGAAAGGGCTTGACTAATAGAACATAATAAATTTTAATAAAGAATAAAAGAGTTTTTGCGGATAATTTTATTCTCAGTCCCATCAATAAGGGAGTCAATTAAATACTTTAATAACACTACTCAGCAGCAAAATCCTCCATTAAATAAAACTATGTGGACAATATGGATGTGATGCGCTGAATTAAAATCCGTTGTCGGTTTTTTTCCACTAGATCAGGATTTTTTTTATGGGCGAGGAAAATTTCTTCTTCTAAATAAGTCAGGTATGTAGACATATTTCATCCTAACTCAAGAACCAGTCATCCGGTTTTCTAAAAAGTTGATTTCAACATACACACGGACAGACGATCAGACGGACAGACTCCCCTATTCATAAGCTTTCAGAAAATATATACTTTATGGGGTCGGAAATGAAAATTGCAGAAATTTCACACGGAATGACAAACCTATATATACCCTTTTTCACTATGTGAAGGGTATAAAGATATTAAACAAATATTCAACATTTTGCACTTTTTTCTGAGAGCCACTTATCTTTAAAATAAAAAAAGTCATAAACCATAAAAATTGGTTAAAAATGTAGATTTTATTGTTACCTGCGGTAACCCAATATTGACCAAATAAGTGTAACTCAGCAAAATCCATTTAGTTCACATAGTTTTAACTAACGGCCGTGCCGAATCTTATATACCCTTCACAACGTGTAGTCATGCAATAACAATTGTTTGTATCACCATTCATCCCATATAAAATACGTGCATACGTACACGTTAGAATAAATGTGGCATCGAATCCCAGCTGAGCCAAACAAATTTTATTTTATTTTATTTAATATATTATTTATATTTTATTATTTATTTTTTTTTTTTAAATTTTTTTAAAAAATTTTTTTAAATTTTTTTTTTCCAATTGTTTTTATTATTTTTTTTTATTTTTTTTTTTTTGTATGTTTTTTACATGTATTTATGTATGTATGTTGTTGTTGTAATTGTGTAAAAAAACGAGGTGGTCGTGGTTTTTTGCTCATATCTCAGAAAGTTATGAGGCGATTGTGCTGAATTTCAATAGCGATTCATTCCTGGATATTTCCAAGAGATTGAAACCATATACAGATCTGAGGAACATATAGTTGCTTCTAAAAGTTGATTTCAACCAACACACGGACAGACGGTCAGACGGACAGACGGTCAGGGCTTAATTGACTCCTCTATTCATAAGCTTTCAGAAAATATATACTTTATGGGGTCGGAAATGAAAATTATAGAAATTACAAACGGAATGACAAAGCTATATATACCCTTGTGCACCACAGGTGAAGGGTATAAAAACTGATTTTTTGTCAAGCAATGTAATTCATTTACAGCTATATTAAAGTCGAATAGGTCATATACTTTATTACTACTTTATTAAATACAACAGCTTTTTAGAATATATTTAAAGGACATAAATAAAAAAACACAGTAGAGATTAATTTAATGCAATGGCAATAACAAGATTTTTTTTTTTTAATTCAGGACATTAGTTGTCTCTTCGCTCCCTTTGAAATTTAGTTTCTGAAGAAATGTAATCATAATTTTTAAAAATTCTAAATTAAGCTTACGAATACTACCGTACGCTATGCTTAGTTTATTGTCGATTATGATTCGAATACGAATAGAACCATGAATAGTTTTTGGAACACAAAAACAGATAATAAAAAATTAAAAAAATGATCCCTACGTTTGGTAAAAGAAATTGTTATCAATGAAGCGTTTTATCATACTTTGGAATATTCTTGTTTGATTGTATTAATTTTAATTAAAAATTTTGTGTAGAGGCGGATAGATATTGACACCCTGTGGCTGTCATGTTAATTTTGGAGCATCATTTAAATCTGTTCCTTATTATTTAGTCACTAAGGCAATATACGATTGATATTAAGTGAATTGTAGAAGCTTGAACCACAAAAATTATTTTTTCCTGCCAGACGTTGTCTTGTGCTTGAAAATCAGAAGGAACTTACGATAACATCTCAAGTCAATTTTGTTTAATTTATACATTTTTTCTTTTAACATCAACCCACCCTATACTTTTTGGACTCCTGCATTATCTAAATAATTCTATTTTAAAATCAAACAAGTAACAGTGCTATATTCGGCCGTGCCGAATCTTATATACCCTTCACAACGTGTAGTCATGCAATAACAATTGTTTGTATCACCATTCATCTCATATAGAATACGTGCATACGTACACGTTAGAATAAATGTGGCATCGGATCCCAGCTGAGCCAAAAAAATTTTATTTTATTTTATTTAATATATTATTTATATTTTATTATTTTTTTTATATTTTTTTTAAATTTTTTTAAAAAATTTTTAGAAAAATTTTTTAGAAAAATTTTTAAAAAATTTTTTTAAATTTTTTTACAATTTTTTTTAATTTTTTTTTTTTTAGTTTTTTTTATTATTTTTTTCTTATATTTAATATTTTTTTTTTTTTTATTTTTTTTTGTTTGGTATGTTTTTTACATGTATGTATGTATGTATGTATGTATGTATGTTGTTGTTGTAATTGTGAAAAAAAAACGAGGTGGTCGCTGTTTTTTGCTCATATCTCAGAAAGTTATGGGGCGATTGTTCTGAATTTCAATAGCGATTCATTCCTGGATATTTCCAAGAGATTGATACCATATACAGATCTGAGGAACATATAGTTGCTTCTAAAAGTTGATTTCAACCAACACACGGACATACGTCTCAATCGACTCCTCTATTTATAAGCTTTCAGAAAATACATACTTTATGGGGTCGGAAATGAAAATTGTAGAAATTACAAACGGAATGACAAAGCTATATATACCCTTGTGCACCACAGGTGAAGGGTATAAAAAACAGAATTACTGCAATTTTATGATTATCTTTATCAATTAGTTATATAATATTGATAGATAAACCCTTTTGCTTTAAGGCCGCTGATTTCCTTAAAAAAAAAACTATTACCAAACACTTTACAATATCAAGATTTTCTTTATCTTTGATACCGATAATGCGTTTAAAGAAAAATAAATAAACAGATGGTAAATGAGTACCAATACAAATGCATGACAAAATTTACAATGTATTGTTTGTTTGGCTGATTAAAAAAATATAATAAGGAAATAATGTTGTTTAGCTAGTAAGAAAAAAGTATAAAAGCCCCAAAACTTATTTATTTTTATAACAGTCTTTTAAAGCAACCTTAAACGTTTAAATAAAAAATATCAAAAAACTTGAGAAAATGTTTAATATTAATAAATTTGTTGCGGCTTTATTGTTTACTTTATTAGCAGTTGCTGCCAGTAGAACTAATGCTTATACGGTAAAAAATGTCCCAGTAACAAATGTAACAGATATTGCTGTATTAACTCAATTGGGGATTCAAGAACTTAATCCTGCTGATGGCCTTCACTGGTTTTCATGTACTTTAGGGGAAAAAACTTCAAGTAAATTAAAAGAAATTTAATTCGTGTTACATACATACATACACATATTTATATTTATTAATGTAATTATTATTACTTAAATATAGTTTTAAAGCCCATAGCCTGCAAATATGACAAGTATGAAAAATTTACTTCAGCTAGAGATGTACAACGAGTATTGCGTTGTCCCAAAACAAAAGAGGGTTCAACATTGACGTATGTTGAAATTTTTTATGCCGCCACTTCCAAAGATGTTCAATGTACACAAACTGATGGTTCTATCGGATCGAATAGTATTAGCATGACTATTGAGGCCAAGCAAACGAAGAAATTACGTTATGTAGCTAATTTTCGCGGTTCATAATCCTTATTTATATCGCTTTTTGTGAAGGAACCGTTCCGATTAATACCGCACTAATTTTTGAAATATTACAGTTTAATTATTCAAATATTTCTATTTCTATATTTCCTACTTAAAGCTTTTCTCACATCATATAACAAAAGTTTTGACCGCATTTCTTTTTAAAAAGCCAAGTAAGCTGACCGTTGAATGTATCATTCCGTTTACTTAATAACAAATTTGAGTGTAATTAACAATACAAGAATAAAAAAACATACCGTAAGATTTTAACATTTGTATCTACATGGTGTAATCGTAAGTATAAGGTGATCAGTTCGGAACAAATTTTAACCAGTTCTTTTAACGGAGTTCGACATTCACATTTAAAAACTTAAAAAAAAAATAAAAAGCTGGACTGCAAATATCGCCTTTAGTATACAATCTTGGCATTAATATAATTATTATAATAAAGTTTGCTTTTAAACTTGAAATTTAAAATGGTCTTGAGACAAAGTAACAGAACATTAATATATATTTCTATTCGTGTATTATTTTTAATATAGAAAATTTTCTACCTTTTTATTAAAAATATATTTTATAGAAGTTTGATCGAAAACCTTCTATATAATGAATGTTTATTAAATATTTTCTAAATGGAAAAAGCTTACGAAAAATTTAAGGACAATTAAAACTTTTTAAAATTTAAAATGAAAAATTTACTGATAATGTTTTACAGATAAGTATCATATTTCGATTTAATATATTATAAGGAAGATACTTATTACAAACTCAAATGAACAGAACATTTGCCCTTTATTTTAGTATCAAATATTATTTTACTATTTCAGAAATTAAACAAGTTTACAACACCCTTAATAAATGTCACTTAAGAGCACAAGCGGCAGATGCAAGTCCTCCTAAATTGCATTATTTATTTTTTTCTTTCTTAACGAAAAAAATACTTGTGCAATGCAAGCCATACGTGTTCGAATCGTATGGTATAGCATAAGAAGGTTGGAAACAAGATTATAACGTTTAAGAGCTCGTTTCATGGTGTTATCTTTTGGTTGTACGAAATATTAAAAACAAGGTGAAATTAGGTTTCAGGTGATAGTATATCTACCAAAAATACAACATTAAAAAACACTATAGTTTTTGATTATTACTCAGTTTGTCGATGTGTCAAAAAAAACGTACTTTTTTATTTTACAAAACATAACGCAGAAAAAATAAATAATTATGTAAACCAGGCAAATTCACTTATCAGGTGGTGTTGGAAACTTTGCTGATCAACATACATTTTTCTCTGCATAAATATTGGTTGAGTTGTCAAAAATTATTAAAAATTACATGGTTTGCTTTTCCCGTGAAAGTTTTTCCTTAAAAGCACAAAAAAAATAAGTAGTTTTTGACACAAGTGCAAACGAAAGAAACTACAAAAAACCCTGTTGTTTTTTAAGCATTGAATATGTTGTAGAATTATTTTGAACTTCTTCGCCAAACTCAACGTCAAAAATCGCCAAATTCGCCAACTTTATTTTTTAGTTTCTGACAATGAAATATATATATTTTGGTAATTATTAAAAATAATTTTTATATATCTAAAAAAATTAATTTAATCCGAATTAGTAAGATTTGTCTAAATTATAAAAAAACTTAGCGTAATAAAAAATTTTATACATAAAAATACCAAAATCAAATTATTCTTTTTCGAATCGAATTTGACGATTCTCAAAAGAAATTCATTGCTAATGAAAAATAACCAGCAAAATGGCCAACTATTTTCTAAAATTCGCCATGTCGCCAAATCAAAAATTAATACGCCAAACAAGTTTTAATATCACCACATCTGACAACCCTGCCACCACCCTATAATTGAAGTCGCCTTATCAGCGAATATGGAAAGAAACAATATTTCAGCTGTACTTTTACTGCCACATGTAAATTGAATTCGCCTAATTAAAAAAGTTTAATCAGATTTGATATTGAAAAGATACAGTGAATTACTACCTTGTTAATGTATCTTGGTTTTGACTTTTGATATGTTATACAAAGTGGTTGTAACATGTGTGGGCACGTTGCTTTATTTTCGTTCTGACTACAGACAAAGGAACACTGTGCGCTTTCTTATTTTATTTTTTTTATTTTTTTATTTTTATTTTTTTTATTTTTTTTTTGAGAAAAATAAACTGAAAATTTTAGGTTCATATGTATTGCGTGCTTTAATTAAATTTTTTATGTAAGTGTTTTCCGTGATTATTGCGTCGGAAAATAAAAAATAAAATCATTCCGACTACTTTTTAACTCAAAATGATTTGTTTACAAAATAAAGTCGTAAATTAAGATTTTTCACAAGTTGTAAACGCCTTATCTGATTATTAACCAAGTTGTCCCAATTTTCCCAATTGTGAACAAGCAATTGTCTGCACACAA
The DNA here is from genome assembly GCA_941918925.1 of Phyto melanocephala. Classification (NCBI taxonomy): domain Eukaryota; kingdom Metazoa; phylum Arthropoda; class Insecta; order Diptera; family Rhinophoridae; genus Phyto; species Phyto melanocephala. The sequence goes on along the minus strand of OW799233.1, from coordinate 120,614,984 downwards.
CTTTTTAATTCCGTTATGTCACTATATACTAAAACAAAAAGTTTACAGAAAATTTGTTAAACAAGCCCAAATGCGGCAATTCTTCTAATTAACGCTGAAGCTGTACTGATCATGCTTGAAATACATAGTACGCTGCATCTCTTGAGTCAATTGGACCTTGTAAGCGTGTAAATTCAAATTTTTAATAAAAATTCGCATCATTTATGTTTTTGAGATGTTCTAGGTTGCCCGCTCTTTCACTACACTTTTATATCCTACAGATCTGGTTGGCTGAAACATGAGCACAACTTTTCTGATTGTGGACACATTTGGTCGATTGTGCACACCAAAAAATAACGAAGTGCACGAAATGAAATTTTAATTGAACACCCATTTTCGTAAAAGGCTTAAACTATCTGAACACGCTGCTCATTTATATACCTCTCCATTGTTGAATATGTCAAATATTAAAACAAAGACATGTCAAATAAAACTGGGTGAAAAACTTGGCATGTCGTGTGACTCACAATTAACATCGTGCATTATTGTTGGACCACCCTTTAGTTTTACCATGCAATTGCACACGTTTAAAAGAATACCAAACCTTAAAGAAAGCACTACTTATTAATAATCTTATTCTTATTTTTAAATTGCTTCAATTTAACAAAATCAAATAGTTGTAAAATTAAGAACGACACAGCTAAAATAAGCCTGTAGCTTTTTTCTGAGTTCAAAAATTAAAAATTAACCATTAGGAAATTTTTCGTAAAATCTCTATTTACAAAAAAAAATCTACCTTTCTGCTGTTCATAGATTTATATAAGTCAAATAATATCTCATTTTCATAAAAAAAATTCAATTCAATTTATCTCTTTTTAATTAAAACCTATACATTTTTATTTTCATTTGCCTTGATAAATAACGACGACATGTTATTACAACACAGGGTTTGATCAATATTTTTACAACACAAATGATTAAACAAAATTTCAATTACAAGTTATAAACAAAGAAAAAATAAATATGTTTATATTTATGTACGCCTGTATGTAGAAATGTGTTTCAAAATTTTTGGTCTTAAATATTTTATTTGAAAGTTTTATTTCATCAGTAATTAAATTGATTAACGATCTATTGAATTATTTCAATATCAGAGTATTGACGAAGCGAACAACTTGATTACCGCAGTAGACACTCTTGAGAGGAGATTTTTTGCTGCCGGTGCTGTTGTTGTTGTTGTTTATCTTTTTGACGATCATTGCCAAAAACAAATAAACTCACGCACAAAAATAGACGAATTACACACTAACTTTTAAAAAGAAAAATAAAAAGAAAAAAAACAATTAAATTGTTTGATTTACGTTCAATCAAAATATAAATTTAGCACAAATTATGACATGGAAATTAATTCATTTGTCTTAAAGTAAATGTATTACTAAACAATCATATATACATATACGGAATAAAATAAAATCCAGTTAATTTTTATAAATAGAAAATAATAATCATACGCCATGTATGACGTCGTTGCTTATTTATAATTAGAAGGAATGTTTAGGAAAAAATTTCTTGTTTTTTTATTTTTTATATTAATTCATAAAGATTTTCTCTCTAATCGGAAAAAAAATTTGTTTTTTGTTTTTTTTTATATTAATTAATAAAGATTTTCTCTCTATTCGGAAAAGTAATTTTGTTTTTTTTTTGTTTGTATTTAAGTATGTTGCTTATACTTACCGAATATTGTTAGTGCTAAATACCAAATCCATTTAGCTGTCATCATGGCCTGCAGTTTTGTTTGTAACAGTCAATATCTTTTATTTCTAAAAAATTTTTTATTTCTTTTCTTATGTGTTATTGAATTTTTTTTTCTATGCTTTTTTACTATTTGATTTTCGATTTCGATATCATGCGTTGTCGAATTTTTGTTTTCTAATTTTGTTCACTGTGCACATTTGCAGTCCGTGGCTTTTGTTTTATTTTGTTTTGTACTGTTATAGGCGATTTTTTGTTTTTTATTTTTTTTAACACTTCCGCAATTGCATTTAGTTTCTAATATTTTTTTTTTACTTTTTAAAGTAGTTTTGTTTTTTGTTTATACTTTTTTCTTTTTAAATAAATATATTAATCGATGATAATCTTAATGAAATTAATGAAAAATGTGAAGTGGTAGACTTTTTTATTGTTTTCAATAAAATGTCTTAATATTTAAGAATTATACAGAAACAATTTCAAAAATTTATCGTGTTCATATATTCTTAAAAAACTTTTAGTACCATTTAAAATATCATTTTATTTTATACTAAAATAGTTGCTGTAATTAGCAAGTTATTACCTAGCGATAAAAAGTGTATTTTATGTAAGTCCCAAGTATCAAGGTACATCCATAACAAATTTGATGAAAATTTATTTCATGAGTTTTTTTAACCAATTGACTGTAGGTAGACAGGAAGAAAGACAGGCAGACAAAAATATCGTTGACCCTTTAACTCGCCGTCAAAATTTTCAGCAAAAAATATTGTGGAATTAATTCATGTTAAGTCTCTTCAATATCATATATTTAACTTGCAGAAAGTATTCTACAAATGGCGTAGCTACAAATTTTTTCTTGGGGTTTCAAAAGCATGAAAAATATTTTATGCTTCAAAATCTTTAATTGAATAATTTTGTATGTATATCAAATTTCAATAGTTAGTTGTTTTAAATTCTGGAGGTGGCAAAAAACCATTTTGCGTTAGTATTCTATAACAATTTTTTACAGTTCTAAGCATTGTGATTTTAATAATGGCAAGAAGTTGACTTTGGAAATTTTTGAGTTGTACTCTTTTTGTATTTAGCGTTCAATATGCATAGAGGTTATTTATTTCATATCTAACACTAAAAATATTTATGTATTTTGCATTTACCATGCATCAATTGTAGATTTATTATTACTAAACTCGTTTAAGTTGACCCGTGTTTTTTTAAGCTCAAACCAATGCATAAGATAACAATGTTTTTTTATACCCTTCACCTGTGGTGCACAAGGGTATATGTATGTAGCTTTGTCATTCCGTTTGTAATTTCTACAATTTTCATTTCCGACCACATAAAGTATATTTTTCTGAAAGCTTATGAATAGAGGAGTCGATTAAGCCCTGACCGTCTGTCCGTCTGCCCGTCTGTCCGTCTGCCCGTCTGTCCGTGTGTTGGTTGAAATCAACTTTTAGAAGCAACTATATGTTCCTCACATCTCTATATGGTATCAATCTCTTGGAAATATCCAGGAATGAATCGCTATTGAAATTCAGCACAATCGCCCCATAACTTTCTGAGATATGAGCAAAAAACCACGACCACCTCGTTTTTTTCACAATTACAACAACAACCTACATACATACTGATTAAAGTAAGCGTGGCATCGAATTCCAGCTGAGCCAAAAAAATTTTATTTTATTTTATTTAATATATTATTTATATTTTATTATTTTTTTATATTTTTTTTTATTTTTTGTTAAAAATTTTTTAAAATTTTTTTTAAATTTTTTTTTGAATTTTTTTTAAATTTTTTTTTGTAATTTTTTTATTAATTTTTTTTTTTATGTTTTTTACATGCATGTGCGTATTTTATATGAGATGAATGGTGATAAAAACAATTGTTATTGCATGACTACACGTTTTGAAGGGTATATAAGATTCGGCACGGCCGAATATAGCACTGTTACTTGTTTTAAATAAATTAGGACTATATTATACAAAGGTAAGTGCAAGTATGTTGTAAGCTTAAGGTTAAGGTTCCATTATATTTTACAATATTAAAAATCTAAATTTAAATGAGTTTGAGGTTTATATTGATTTGTATATTTTAAATTATTCTTTTAAACCATAACCCTTATATTGTCATATTCTAAGAAATTTAGTTTTACTCTCTTTTAATTGATTTATTTTGGTAACATGAGAACGAAAAAAATGGGACTTAAAAACCACAGGAAAACAACTTCAAAAGGTATGATAGTCAATAAAAGCAATAAACACACAACGTAAGGAACAAATAAATACAGGAAGAAAATGCTAAAATTTAATAAAAATTAACAATAAATAGTAGAATTATTCACGTCACCGGATTTTTACGTTATTTTTTGAATCAAAACGATCGATTTGGATTATAAATATGCGAAATTATCGTTAAATTTAATATATTTAAGAATAAAAATTTCGAATAAATATAAATCTATGGGTATAGAAATTTTACTTAATTTTTCAGTATTTTTTTAATAAAAACTATTAATAATTTACTTAATTATTCGGGATATGCTCCCAACTAATTTTTCAATATTTTATTTGGTTGTTGGGTTTAAGCTGGATTAAAAAAATAAAATACTTTAATAAGAAAAAAATGTTGGTTGGGTTTTTGAAGAAGTTTTTTATAGTTTTTTGTTTTATTTTTGAATTCTTATTTTGTTAATAAGAACTTAGAAATAAAACTTACAACATTTTAAAACTTCAAGAATTTGGGTAAATGGTCTACTGATGATCTGGTATAAGCACCAGTGAAATGCATAAAGACCAGCTTAAACCCAACAACCAAATAAAATATTGAAAAACTTTTGATTTTTATTTAATTAATATTATATTTTGACCGTTGAAGCAAAATCAAATAAAATTTTAATAAATAAGTTTAAATTTTTAATTGAAATTCCTATTTGTTTTCTTTTGCGTTACTGTTGTTACTATGAAAGAAGTAAAATCCATACAATTAAAATAAAACCAAAAGATTTTCATATAATTAAAACATATTAACCATAATATAACTGTACCATTTTTTAAGTTTACAAAAACACGTATTACATTCGTTGTCATTACTGTCATTAGAAAATTTAAAAAAAATTTGTTAAAAAATTTTGACTTATACCATTTTCATAATTAACGCTAAGTAAATTCCATTTATCGTTGAAATAGGGACTATTCATACAGGGTTCATTTTTGACAACATAATGAAAATCACATTAAACTAATAACGTTTAAAGTAATATGGTGTGAAGAAACAGATAAAGAAATTATTTATTTTTCTGACTAATACCACTTTTATAATTAATGGCACAATTATTTTCTTAATTTCAACAAACTTTAGCAATTTTTGACGTGTGCCACAAAGGTGTTAAGTCAAAATATGTTTGTTTTGAGTTTTTGCTTAGGTTTTATTCAACTATCTGTCTCTGCCGCTTACTATCAATATCTAGTCTAGCTTTTATTTGTAATTGTTTGCTCTTTACGCCATTATATAGAGATTTAGTTACATTTATATTTTATTTTTGATTTTAAGCAAAAACTGCAGATTTTGACTTAGAAACCTTTTTTATACCCTTCACACAGTGAAAAAGGGTATATATAGGTTTGTCATTCCGTGTGAAATTTCTACAATTTTGATTTCCGACCCCATAAAGTATATATTTTCTGAAAGCTTATGAATAGGGGAGTCGATTAAGCGCTGTCAGTCTGTCCGTCTGTCCGTCTGACCGTCTGTCCGTGTGTATGTTGAAATCAACTTTTTGAAGCCCTCCGACATCGCTTGGACTCGGGTGAGGTATTAAAATATCAGAAATATTCGGGAGTAGATCGCTATTGAAAATCAGAAACATCGGTACATAAACAACTGAGATATGAGCAAAAACCCACGACCACCTCGATTTTTTTTTCACAAAAGCAACATTACAACAACAACATACATACATACAAACGTGTATACTGGTTAGAGAAAACGTGGCATCAAATCCCAGCTGAGCCAAAAAAATTTTTTTTTAAATTTTTTTTAAATTTTTTTTTATTATACCCTTCACACAGTGAAAAAGGGTATATATAGGTTTGTCATTCCGTGTGAAATTTCTACAATTTTGATTTCCGACCCCATAAAGTATATATTTTCTGAAAGCTTATGAATAGGGGAGTCGATTAAGCGCTGTCAGTCTGTCCGTCTGTCCGTCTGACCGTCTGTCCGTGTGTATGTTGAAATCAACTTTTTGAAGCCCCCCGACATCGCTTGGACTCGGGTGAGGTATTAAAATATCAGAAATATTCGGGAGTAGATCGCTATTGAAAATCAGAAACATCGGTACATAAACATCTGAGATATGAGCAAAAACCCACGACCACCTCGATTTTTTTTTCACAAAAGCAACATTACAACAACAACATACATACATACAAACGTGTATACTGGTTAGAGAAAACGTGGCATCGAATCCCAGCTGAGCCAAAAAAATTTTTTTTTAATTTTTTTAAAATTTTTTTTTTTATTTTTTTTTTTATTTTTTTTTTTATTTTTTATTTAATATATTATTTATATTATTATTATTATTTTTTTTTTTAATTTTTTTTTTTTAATTTATTTTTTATTTTTTTTTTTGTTTTGTATATATTATATACATAATAATTTTTTAAAAATTTTTTTTTTTTTTTAAGTTTTTTTAAAATTTTTTTTTTAAATTTGTTTTTAAATTTTTTTTTTTTTTTTTTTTTTTTAACATTCACACGTGAATTTATAATTTTACAATGGGACGTTTTTATATATGTATGTTTTTATATGTATGTACGTATTTCATATGGGATGAATGGTGACACAAACCACTGTTATTGCATGAATTCACGTTGTGAAGGGTATATAAGATTCGGCACGGCCGAATATAGCGCTCTTACTTGTTTTCATTTCAAAGAATTATTTGGTGTAAAAAATATTACATAACATTAAATTAATATTAATGAAAAATATTGGTGATAAATATTTATCAAATGTGTACACTTATTAAGAGTTGTCCTTCAATTTTTCGGTATTTAAGTGTAAATCAACACAATTGTATTGTAGTATGCCAAGGCATATTTATTCATCATGTTGTCTTGATTCATTGGCTTATTATTTTTTTCCGCACTTATTTTAAATTTCAGCTGTCAAAGTGCATAGATAAAAAAAACATTTTTTTCTCATTTATTTCAAATGTCAAACTTCATATTAAAAAAAATATAAACAAAAATTTTCTTTCGAACTGCAATTACCTGATGAATAAATATGCCTTGGAAGTATGCATGGAATTGAATTATGTGCATAATGTTTAGCAATCAAAACACACTCGAAGCAACACCCTCATTTCATGCATATTGAAATAGCGTTATTCAATATTAAATATTTTCTTTATTCTTCTAAAAATAACTGCAACTACAAGTTTGGCTATTGTAGTAAGTATGTGAAATACATATGTATATTAAAAATAATGACAATGACAAGTGCAAAATATTCATGCAATATTTATTACAATTATAACATAAATAAACGCCCTTAAATGGCTTTTAAAACAAGTTAAGACAAAAACAAAATTGTTTGAATTGTACAAATAATGACGTATTTGTTTAATAAGTTTGCAGTAGTTAGGCGCCCACCACTTGCATATTTGCTCGTAAACGTACATCATTTTATTTCACAGTAAGAAAAAATAAAAAGATATTTTATAAAATTTGACATTGGCATTATGAGTATTTGTTTTTAGAAATTGTATTTTTTCGAGGTTTTTCTACTTTGAAATAAAAAATAATTGAAAATTGCTATTTAATTGAAATTTCCTAGAGGCGAATAGTTTCGTACAGTTTGTGATGAAAACAGAACCTACGCTAATTGCTTGTACTCGCAATATGCTTGATTTTTAGTGACTAGAATTTTAAGATCAATGAAATTGGCTTTCGTTTTTATACCCTTCATATGGGAGTGTAAAAAAGCGTATAAATAAGTTTGTCATTCGGTTTGTAATATTTTTATAATTTCTTTTAAACCCTATTAAGTTTTTATGCTTTGAATCCTGATAGATAGAGGAATTGATTAAGCTACGTCCATCTGTCCGTGTTTATGTTAAAATCAAGTTTTTAAAGCCCCCAGATATCGGCAAACAAGTTGTCAATTATAAATAAAAACTGTGTAAAAGGTCATAAAAAAAACGATTACTATTATTCTCATACAAGGTGCAAATGGTGCAAGAATTAAAACCTACAGATTATTGGCAAAAACTACACTTTAGAGCTAAATTGCAACAGATGGTCAAAAAGAAGATGGTGATTCTGTAAACGTAAACGAAGATCGGAATCAGTTTAGGATAGAACATTTTTTACATCCTGATTTATAAAGCAGACTTGAGATGTGGTTTAATTTAGATAAAGACAATGCCAACACTGCCCGAGACACAATGACACTTTTAAGTCAAGTTTCGGAAAATCGGAAATTAATTGGTTATAGCAGCCGACTATTTTCTTTGGGGTAATTAAAGGAGCGACTACATATAAACAAGCCTGAGATAATCCATGAACACAAGACGAACACCTTTGCAAAAATTCAAGCGATACAACCACAAATTTGGAGAGATGTTTTGAATAATGCCAAAAACAAGTGAAAAAATTAATATAATAGCCAGTTTGTGCGAAGAGTACATTTTGGATGTTGTAATGGCAGACTCAAGTAACTAAACAACATTTGTCATTAAAAATTCAATGAGCGCCTTCTCCTCTACAATGGTCCATTTCCTCGTTGGGTTTATGCGCATACGCTTCGGCTTTGGCTAAATTAAAATATTTTTTAATTCTAATCCATGAATTTATTAAATTAGATCTTACCACAATATTTTCCTTTTTTCAGTTTTGCCGCAAATCACAAATAAATTAAATTTTGTTTGATAAACAAAAACAGCAGAGTCCTTAGCCGATCTTATTTGACGCCGCCAGTGATGTGTTTTATTAAAAATTAGCAACTTCGCTTAGATTTGGATGTCGGCCCGATAAAATTATACAATGAACGGCGACGGCTTACAAAAACTATTGCGGCTTATCTTAGCCGGCCTAGCCGTTTAGCACAAAGACATTTTTGGTTTGAAAAGCAACAACAACATTTTTAAACCATTGTAAAATTTTAAAACAATATGACATGATAAGACACCTTGTGAATCACCCAATTATAAGTTCTTAATCCCATTGTGATATTTGTCACACCCTATACTATTAGTATTGTTTACCTCATGTTTGCATGAACAGTTGCTAAGTTAAGAAAATTATATTAAAGCAATAAAAATATTGCCTCTAGAATTTTAAAATAGTTTCTAAAGCGTGGCTGGGTTTTATATAAACAGTTCTTAACTTCTAAGCACATATTATCAGTCCTCATTATGTCTCTAATAAAATATTTTTATTTCAAAGACAAAACATGCACTTTATAAAGTTTACAAATTTATCGCCAATAAATGTCTACCTTAAACGGGTATAGTGGTAGTAATAAAAGAGCAATAATTTGTTTATATTTTTTTTTTTATTTAAATAATTTTAAAATTTATTCTTAATTAACATTGATTCTCTCTTAAGCGGTTGATTAATTAATACAGAAAATACGCTACAAATAATTATTACATTTGAAATACATTATTTTGCTAATTTGTATGGCAGATGTTTGGGTGTTCTGGTTTAAATATCTACAATGTACATACATACATATGTTTATGCATATTTGTTTGTATAGTTTATATTCGTAATAGATCAGAAATATATAAACAATTGTTTTAGTTGTTTTTTTTTATTTACCGCTAAAAAGTGTGTGGCATATTAATTTTAGTATTCGGTTTGGAACACGACCTCCAAAAATATATACACCTACATGTATGTACATAAGAGTGACCGGATCTTAAATAGGGGAGAAAAATTTCAGAATCTTGTTCGTCTGGACACCACAAGACGATTCCCATTTCCAGATATTAATATTGCCGAAATTTGTACTGGCTGAAATTCCAAAAACCTAGATTGTTCTTGAATTGAAAGATTTATAAAATTCAAGTAGGACAGATATAATTTCCGGTATTAGTGTCATATCTTCATACAAACTTACGAGTATAAATACTTTGCACGATTGGCATAATTTAGCGGTGCTAAAATGGAAGTGGTTCGATTACTTTATGGCTTGCTGCTCAGGTGATATTTTATATAATGATTCTGTTAGCTTTAATTTAATATTAAATAGTAGCTCGCCCACTATATAATTTAACATTAAAATAGATTGCAAAATTGTATTTAAAACTGAGCGAATGCTGATTGGTGGTGGGTGTATAAAATGCGGCACTGCTAATGATAAGATTTTTTAAATGTTTAACTACAAAATTTTAGCTAGCGGAAGTAGAAAAAACGTTTTTCCGCTTCAACAAAGTTTTTTTTTATACACTAGAAAAAATACATTCGTAAAATTTGGTTTAAATTTTAGTTTGTTGTAATTTGTTTTAATCTGCAGATGTTACAGTTTGACTGGTTTATTCTAATACATTTAAAAATTAGGAAAAAAAAATACCAAGTATTAGAAAATGCTTAGTCAAGTATTTTAATTTAGATAATTTTAAAATTAAATATTAAATGCGTTTTTGATACCTCTTCTATTCCTTATAAATTTTTGAGAGTAAAAAGTAAAAATTCGACAAATAATATTTACTCAATATTGGATGAAATGTTATTTTTAATTTATTATTAAACCTTAAAATTTTTAAAGAAACTTAAAAAAAATATTTTCAATAAAACATGATTCAAATAAACATAATTAAAATTTTTTTTAAAATAGCAAATCAATTCATTCTGAATTTAAAATTAAACCGTTATAAATATTTACGATATCTCCCAAATTATGACTCTTATTGATTACTTTAACTCATTTTAACTGAATGCTTAAACAAACGTTTTTTATATATGAAGTTTGACATTTAAAATAAATGACAGCTGAAGTTTAAAATTACTGAAGAAAAAATTAATCAGCTGATAAATCAAGACCACCTGATGAATAAATTTGCCTTGGTGGTAACTTTACAGGAGGTGGCAAAAACGTAATAGTAGCTGTATTATTATTATGTAACTTTTATTTTTGACAATATTGCACTAAATTTTTAGGGCCTTTTATTCACAACTGAATAGCCATGAGGCCACACAAAAAAGTCCATGGTATCGACATGCTCAGGACGATCATATAATATTAAGGCAATGAAGTCATATTATAATTGCCTTTTAACCCTTGACACATGAGTATTAAAGAGTATATACAAGTTTGTAATTCTGTTTGTAATTTCTAAAATATTTATTTCAGGTATACCTCGGACTTCCATATAATATCAATTAATCAGATATGCTTTAAAGAATTTTGCTAATCATGTGGGTATTATAAGCTGAGATATAAGCTAAGATATAAACGAGAGACCATAAGTGCCTTAAATTTTTACCCAAACTAAGTTAGATTTTGCAGCTCTCAGACACAATTTTTAGAATGCCACTATAAGGTATGCATACATGAAAGAAAATTAATGGAAAATATTAGTTCAGTCGGTTTATAACCAGCAAAAATTTTCGCAAAAATATTAATTTTTAATTGCAACAACAAAATTTAATTTAAAAAAAAAACATCTACAATAGAAAACTACGGCTGTGCACACTTAATTATGTATGTATGTATGTACATACATGGTGGTACAAACTGTGTGTTTTTTTGTTGTAGTTGTTATAATTGTTTATGCAACACAACTAAATTTTCATAAGAAAAATTCTCGAAAACACTTCTAATAAATTAAAACCATATCAGAGTCTGAAGTATACGTGGGGTCCAGAGAACAAAATGAAACCATTTATACATACTGCCTGTTCGTAAATTCTTTGTTTCATATTGTCTTTGACAACAATAAAATTATGTATTGATATGTGCAAACTCACTGATATAACTTGATGGAAAAACTAAAAAGATTCGCACCATTCGTTCAGCATTCGTTGACATTTGTAAGTAAAGTTTGTAAACACATATGTTTTTGTCGACTTGTGTAATAACTGAAAATATTGATATTGTTGAAACTTATTTAAAAAAAAAATAACCATTTGATAGTTAAAAAATATAACACTTTAAAGTTTTAATAACACACTTAATATAATAACACATTTTTAATAACACTTATAGCATGCACAACTTCTAGATTTTTGCAATTAACATAAAAACCATTCATACCAATCGTTTGGTATTCACTGCTTTTGGACACGGTTCGCACAGGGCAATTTTTTTTTTTTGTCACAAATTAAATTTTTCTAGGACTAGAGAAAAAAATAAGCATTTCATAAAAAATAACATTTTTAGAACTTGCAACAAAAATAATAATCGTTGAGTTTTTAAACAAACATTTAAGATTCAACGCCAAATATTTCAAATTTATATTTGAAAAAATTAACTATTTAAACTTTTAATACATATAAAATTAACTGATCAATAAGATTTTGCGTACCACCTCCCAGAAAAAATTGTTAAACTTTTGATAAACTGAGAAAAAATTTGTAGCTACGTCTTTGTTGAGAACGATTCCTAGTTGATGTTTTCGGGTTTTCGGCGACACTCTCGTTTACAACAGCAATGTTTTCAAGATACCAACCGGTACGTTAACTCAAGAGAATATTAAACTTATTGACCATCCTTTGAATGCTTGAAACTTTAGGTTCACTTCTTCGACTGAAAATTTTTCAAAGTTTGCGAGCGTTCAGTGATGACACTTGCACAAAAAAATAAAGTACATTGTTACTAAGACACCATTTATTTTGTTTTGTTGATGATTTGTCAACTAATATTTTGTACAACATATACAACAATTTTAACAATTTTTTATGTTTTTAAGGCATTATAGCAAAACATCAGAGATGGAAAACTTTATCCTGTCATCGTTTTTTCTAATATGTTGAAGTGAATATCTTTCAACATAAAAATTCAAACAAACCACAATGCCCTTGTAATATACAATACTATTTGCACAATTTTTGTATTGGCTTACAGTATAGTTGGCATGGGCATAACTATACCATTTTGGAGGGTAAAATATATAATTTAACTATTTACATTTAATCTATCTTCTATATATATAAAAGTGAAACTTTGTGTGTGTGTTAGCTATAGACTCCAAAACTGTAACACCGATTGGACTCAAACTTTGGCAAGTTGTTGTACACATTCCAGGGAGTGTTTATGGGTGGTAAAAAGTAGGCGAGGCCACGCCCATAAAAAATTAGTTACCATTTTGAGCTATTAGCACTTGACCGATTTTTCTGAAACTTTGCACACATATTGAGCTGTCACGACTATATAATTTCGTGAATAGAAAAGTGGGCAGGGTCACGCCCATAAAAAAGTTATAATTTTCAGCTACTTGAACTTCACCGATTTTTCTGAAACTTTTCACAGATATTGAGCTGTCATGACTTTACAAATTCGTGATTAGAAAAGTGGGCATGGCCACGCCCATAAAAAAAGTTATAATTTTGAGGTACTTGCAATGGACCGATTTTTCTAAAACTTTTCACAGATATTGAGCTGTCATGACTTTAAAATTTCGTGATTAGAAAAGTGGGCAGGGCCACGCCCATAAAAAATAAGTTATAATTTTAAGGTACTTGCACTGGACCGATTTTTCTGAAACTTTGCACATATATTGACCTGTCATGACTATACAGTTTCGTGATTAGAAAATTGGACAGTGCCAAGCCCATAAAAAAATTATCATTTTGAGGTACTTGCACTGGACCGATTTTTCTGAAACTTTGCACACATTTTGAGCTACAATGACTATATAATTTCGTAATAAGAAAAGTGGGCAGTGCCATTCTCATTAAAAATAAGTTATTATTTTCAACTATTTCCACGCATTCCAATGGTACCCACCGATTTGACTTCCAACTTCAAGCGACTACAGCTTCCAGTTCGCCTTGCCTTCGCTATTACTATCAACAAAGCACAAGGACAATCTCTGTGTGTTGCAGTATTGAATTTGGAAAATCCATGCTTTTCATAGGGCCATCTGTATGTCGCATGCTCCAGAGTGGAAACACCAAAAAATTTGTTAATTTTTACAGCAAATGGAAAAACCAAAAATATTAAAGACCCACTTGCATTACAATTAAAATCAATAAAATATTATTTTTAATGTATTCAATTAAAATTCAGAATGCATTTTTATTCATTAAGTGGCGTAGCAACGCTCGCTGAGCTTAGCTGTTATACATATAAAATTAACTCAGTTTCAGATTGGGCCTTTGCGACGCCCAGAAAAAATTTGTAGTTACGCCAATGATAGTTGGTAATACAATGATAGTTGGTAATACAATACAATTTTTTTCAAAATTTTTTAAGTGTTGTATAAGATTAAAAAAAGAAATGGCAAATTAACGTTTTTTTTTCGGAATCAAAAAGTTATTTTTGTAGAATGTTTTCGTTTTTTAAATAAAAATTTATTTTTAATTTAAATATTCCGTTGATTTTTTAACTATGCAACAATTATTACTGAAAATTGTTCTCACTTTTTTATATAAATCTGCAGAAGTTAGAATTGATCAACTTTCTCCGATTTTTTATTTGCTTGACGTTTAACTGATACAACAAATATTGTGCCAAAATTAAGAAACAATACGATAGACAATACAAAATACAACTTAGACTTGCGAATGGTGCAATAGATAAATATGTACTATATTAATGTATGTATGTACAACTTAGGGTAGAGCATAAAGCTAGTAATTGTCTTTTACTCGCTCTGTTTATCACATCTACTTGTAATTAAGATTAAAAAAAATGAAGTTTGTTTGTATTAAATAATCTTCTTGAAATCTCATATTTAAATACAAATTTAACATGTATTTTTCATCTTTTTTTATTCTAAAAGATAAGATTGTTATTGTGAAAGTTTTAATACAACAAGAAGAAAAAAATAAAACAATATTTGCAGTAAGTATGTTTATCATAAATTACATTGAAGTATAAAAAACAGGTTAAATTATTGCATTAATATTTTTTATTTTTCTTTATTTTTTTTTTTTTTTTTTGCTTTTAGTAAAACACAAGCTGAAATGTTATTATTAAAAGCTTTTATTAAAATTTGCATGTTTTTTTGGAACAAATACAAAAAATATTATTTAAAACAAAAATTAAGATAAAATCACATTTTTCAATTTCATAAGATGCCAAAAATAAAATATAAAAAATTATAAACTTTTATGTGATTTAACAGAAACACAACAACTCAACTTGGACGTATGTTTTCTAATTCAAATTATAATAGTTTATATGACTTAATCATGAACTTTAAGAGTTGTTTATGCGTTTTTTATTCCAATTTGATGTTGTTGTTTGTACACAATTTTCGCGGACATTATTTACATTTAATTGTAAATGAAAATGAAACATCAATAAACATTTGAATATTTCTTTCCTTTGCATCGCAATCACAGATACACACATGTTAAAATAATTAAGGCATGAATGATGACGATGATGATTATGATGCTTTTAATTATGAGTCATTTTTTTTTTGTTAACCCACTGTGCTAAATTTAAAACAAAGTGTAAATTATTTTAAATTAGATTTTGAGATTAAATAATTTTTTTATTTATTTTTTAAAATTTTTGCTCTTATTTATTTTATAACATTTTCAAAATTACTTATTTGTTTAAAATATTTTTTTGTATTTATCTCAAAATTATACCGACCGTTATTTATTTATTTATTTATTTAAAAATATATTCATAGATTTTCGTAATTTGTTCCAAATCGTTTATATGAAATTAATTAAAATTTTTTTATAAAATATATTTTTGTTCTTTCGTTGTGTTCACCAACATTGCACCCAAACAACTAAAAAAATTATTTTGCTATCTTGCTTTCCACGCCACAATGTTTTTTAAATACATTTTTTTTTATTTATTTTATTTTATTTATTTTTTTTTTGTTTTTCTAATTTTCTAATTCATTTTCAAATCGAATCGTTTCAAATGAGGCGGCATTCTGTTTATCAGTTGGTACAACACTTTCCCACACAAGCATATGCAGTATTTGTATCTGTATATGTTTTGTTGTCTTTAGTTTCGTTTGGTATTAGCGGTGGCGGTATTTAAGTTTCTAAACAACACGATAGATAGGAAACGAACGAGCGAGCGAGCGATTGTATATGAAACAAACGAAGAAAAATCAAATATAAACAACAATCAACAAATAAGTAACAACTTACAACCAACATATGCTTAAGTTTCTGCAACCAGAATATTAACAACAGCCGCTACTGGCAATTAAGCTTTTTATAAGCGATTTTTTTCTATTCTAGTATAAAGTGGGCAACAAAATATAATCAACTGCATGAACAGATATCAATTTAGCGTTTTATAGGGCACTCTTTTTAAAATTGAATTGCGATAAATACTATATTCTTTAGATCTTGAGTGAAAAATTTTTTAAAGTTACTTCGGAAAAAAATTAATTTTAATTTTATTTTAGTTTCCTTAAAAAAAATAACTTTTCTATATATATTCACTAGCCTGGGCAGAGGCAGTCTTACCACATGTTAGGTCTTATGTGCTTTTTTAAGTCAGTTTTGGGCCTGAAAAAGCTATTTTTACATGACTTACATAAATATGTAAAACTTATCGATTGTAACGTTAATGGTTCACAAAATATGTCACGTAATTGATTTCTTTTAAAGGTTATGTTACTTACTCTATTGTAAAATTGAATTTTGTTAAAAATTTGAAAGGCTTTAGTTGTTCTTCTTATTTCTGTTATTGTACCATGAACTTCCTTTCTAGGAATCTACGTCTATATACGGATCAAGAACATTGGAGATTGGCTTAACCATAACATGGTATCTATGTAGGTGGCAGATATTATGGTTGGAAAAAAGGTTTTTTAAAGAATGACATTAAATTATAATTCAATGATAATTCTAAAACTACAAAAATAAAAATGTTTGTCTCGCCTTAAAATATAACCGATTTAGTTGTATTCAAGTAAAAAACCACCCACAACAAAATTAAAGTCATTAACAACTCTATGCAATAAATTACGATCAAACTAAAAATGACAACGTAATGTACAAAAAATTAAATCAGCTGTATTTTAAAGCGTGGCAAAAAATTTTAGTAATTTTAGAATCGTCATTGAATTATCTTTTGTCCTAGAAAATTACGGACACAACTTTTTTATGGATCTTGACCTACACAATTATATCGATTGTTGCTCTAAAGGAGGCACAACAATTTGAGTTATTAAGTGAGTTAGTTCCCAAGCAGACAGGCAGGTAGAAAAAAAAAATGGTGACGATTATAATGACTACTTATAACAATATTAAGTTATCGACAGCAAGCCATTCCGTCTTTAATTTCAACAATATTCATTTGACCTATAGATAGTAAAATTGTTTAACTAAGCCCGTCTGTCCATCTGTCCGTGTGTATGTTGAAATCAACTTGATGAATTTTCTACATTTAAACCAATTGCAATATCAATTAATTAAATATGTTTTGACTATATTTGGCATAAGGAAAATCACATAAAGTTTAACAAATATTTATTAAAAACAGTTGATACGCTTATTTGGGCCAATATTTGCCAAATGTGAACGTAGCTTAAGTATAGAGTCAATACTACTGGAGACACAACAAACACTGTGTTGTAATAAAGTAAAATGAAAAATGTTTAATAACCGCAAAAATATACACACAAACATATTTATACATGTAGGTATACATATACATATATAAACGCTAGTATTTATGTTAATTTTCAAGAAAAGTACAAAAAAAAACGTACATTAATACATAGTTGAGGTTTTTTGTCATTGCCTAAGAGTGGAGAATTATAGGTGACATGTAAGTATTGTTTACAATGGGAATTAAATTACATTTTTGTTTAAGTACGTTTATCACTAAATAAAATTAGTGACAAGTCTGTTAAGCTGACATTTCTAGTTCACATAGAGATGGGCTCGGTTTAATGTTGGTAAACAAAATATTATATTTGCTCTTCAAACATCAAGAATTCCACAAAAAGTAAGTTTTGTTATTGAAACTTAAAATTAATTCCTTCAACTGTCAATCACCGGTTGCACATTTAAAGTATTAGTAAGGCCTTGGTATTTAATTTCTTGGGGAAAAAATATTAAAAATTGCGATTTCAAATATATTTTTGAATCAGAAAAAGTAAAAACTAATTATGTTATTATTAAAAAGGTTACTTTTAATAGAAAGAATGCCCAGAAGTCAAATATAATTTTTACTCTGTTTTTTTTTTTTCATTAGCTTTTAATTAAGTTCAATAACCCAATTACTTTTATTTATTTACTAGCCAAGCTCAGCGAGCGTTGCTACGCCACTTAATGAATAAAAATGCATTCTGAATTTTAATTGAATATTTTAAAAATAATATTTTATTGAATTTTATAGTAATGCAACTGAGTATACAATATTTTTGGTTTTTCTATTTGCTGTAAAAATGAACAAATTTTTTGGTGTTCGCATTCTGGAGTATGCGACGTACAGCTGGCCATGTGAAAAGCATGGATTTTCCAAATTCAATCCTGCAACATGCAGAGATTGTTCTTGTGCTTTGTTGATGGTAATAGCGAAGGCAAGGCGAACTGGAAGCTGTAGTCGCTTGAAGTCGAAAGGCAAATCGGTGGGAACCATTGGAATGCGTGGAAATAGCTAAAACTGATAACCTATTTTTTTAATGGACCTGGAACTGCCCACTTTTTAATCACGAAATTATATAGTCGTGACAGCTCAATATGTGTGCAAAGTTTCAGAAAAATCGATCTAGTGCAAGTAGCTAAAACTGATAACTTATTTTTCTTATGGGCGTGGCACTGCTCACTTTTTAATCACAAAATTATATAGTCATGACAACTCAATATGTGTGCAAAGTTTCAGAAAAATCGGTCCAGTACAAGTACCTCAAATTTATAACTTTTTTTATGGGCGTAGCCCCGGCCACTTTCGGCTTTACGGTTTCAGAGTCTATATCTAACACACACACACACCCACAGACAGACAGAGTTTCACTTTTATATATATAGATATAGATTATTAAAATAATTCAATAGCAAATCAACAACAATAATTGTTTATTATACCCTTCACCTGCCGTACCAAGGATATACAAGGTGGCGCAAAATGAATCAAAATCCACATTAATTGTAAATGTCGAAGCTAAAATAAAATATTTAAAAAAGGCGTTCCGCAAAAAGTGATTTAGCAATTAAAGCTGATTGATTTCTAAAATTGTCTTTCTATCTGGTAACAATGGGCATCATACTCTTAACAAATAAAATGATAAATAAGATTTATACATTTTGGAAATTCGTCTTTCAATCAACCCATAACAGCTCCAAAACTATATACATTATTGGCACATTTTTACGAACACATGTTGTAACTAATTAGTTTTGAAATATGAATCTTATATCCCAACATCAAATTATGTTGTATAGGAAAATCATAAACAAAATGCAGTCGAATGTATCAGATCTACATACATAGTTAGTGTAAATATAAACACCCAAAAACAAACATAAACAAACTTTTAAAAACTATAAAAAAAAAAAACGTTTAAAACATTCTTGGAAAAGACTAAAATCTTTCTTATTATACCCTGTGGTGCCAAGGGTATAGTTTTGTCATTCCGTTTGTAATTTCTGCAGTATTATTTTCCGACGCCATAAGTACTTGGTGGTCCAAAATTAACGAAGGGGTTTAAATTCGTTATATATTTTTTTTCAGAAATAATTATTAAAATATTTTTAGTTTAGTTATGAAAAATAATATCTCGCAAGTGGTGGCCATTTTCTACTTCGAAAAATTCGTGCTCTTTCCAACACATTTTCCAAAATCTTAATCAAAACTTCAGGTGTTATGTTGTTTATTTCGTCGGATGTATTACTTTTTAATTGCTGGATTGTTCTAGGCTTATTAATGTAGTTTTCCTTTCCAATAACCCCAAAGAAAACAGTCTGGAGCGGTTAAATCCGGTGAACGCGGAGGCCAACTAAAATCACTTATACGCGAAATAATTCGTTCACTGAAGATGTCCCGTAAAAGAGCCATTGTGTCCCTTTCAGTGTGCGCTGTGGCTCTATTTTGTTGGAACTATACTTGCGGATGGTCGATATCTGACACAATTGATGGAAACAGCGACCCCGTGTTCATTTTCAAAAAAGTAAAAACCAATTATCCTTTCCGATGAAACACCGCACCAAACCGTACACTTGGACGCTGTTGAACTACTCTCGGATTTTTCGTAGCCCATATCCTACAGATTTGCTTTTTAATGAACCCACTTAATTGGAAATGGATTTCGTCACCCATAATTAAATTATAAATTAAAATGAAAAATAAAGCTCAACAATTTGGGCACGTTGTTCAATTGAGTACTGCTCCATTTTAAATTCCCCAAGTATTCTTTACAGAATACTGAAAAGAAAAGAAAAAAAAATACAATAAAAAAGTAATAAGCAATTCAAGCACCTTCGGTAATTTTAAGTCACCCAGTATATATTCTATATATTCTCGAAATGCAAGAGTTAAATAAACTCGCATGCAAATTGTGAACGTCTTGAGATAATATTTATACCAATACAACATGACATAATTGGAAACGAAAAAACCGACAAATAAACCAAAGTTGGATCATTTTTAAATACCATAATCTTAGAAAATGTAAAACTCTTTCAGGGGTTCAGAACAGATTTTAAAGTTTTGGCGATGAAAGAACAAGTAGGGTGACGAACATAATATTCAGTGATCTAAATCTTAAGAAATCGAATGAGATTCAGAAACTGAGTAGGCCAGCACTATTAAAATAAACGACATGTATAGCATGTGAAGAAGAGGATGAAACCCTATATTGGCAATGCTCTGCATTTTGTCTGATGATGAGCGCTTTAAAGTGGACATTATTTCGAACTTGGAACTTCTACAGAATTGACATTGGAAATCCTAACAAGTTACATTTAAGAGACTGGGTACTTGGCCTTGCTGCAGCATTATAAGAATTTTAGATTATGATTCTAGTTAGGGTTGCCATCCGTCCTCTTTTCCCCGGACACCGTCCTCTTTTTTAGGGCATCCGGGGTAGTCCTACTTCTTTTTTAGCAAATGTCCGGGGTTGTCCGGCGTTTTGCCCGTTCTCTGAAGTTTTTTTCTTACATTCAAACTTCAAATCACAGATCACAAAATGTATAAAAAAAGATTTAGGTGCTCGTACAATTAGTTTTGAAAAAGTACAATTTTAAAACTTCTCTTTGTACAAAATTAGTTTTATTATCCTTAATTGCCGCTATTTATCGAAGTGGCCTATTTTAACTTGTCTTTTATTTTAAAAAAGTTCGGCAAAGGGGTCTGCTTGTCAGCTGTGTGTTTTTCATAAAGTTTGTTTTCCAGATATAGAAGAAAGTCTTGAACAAAAAATATAGTAAGGGTATAAAATTTTGATATGGATTGCCTAGAGTTTTACAAATATTTGAAGAGATGCGATGGTAATATATTGACTCAAATTGGAAGTGTTGAAAGATATATGTAAAATTTTTAAAAGTGTACATTCCCAATAATGAATGCAATCAATTTCTGTTGTTTTTTTTGTTTTAATTTTCAACCATTAAATCAGAATGATATGTTCAGTTTGTATTTTTGTAAATAAAGTTTTGTCGTAAAAACAAATTTTGTTTTTGTATTGAAAAAGGCGTCGTAAATTTGATCAAATTTAATTTTTTTTAATGTGTCCTCTTTTTTTGGGCAAATGTCCTAAATTTTGTATGCTGGGTTCCTCTTTTTTTTTAATAGAAATGGCAACCCTAATTCTAGTAGAAACCATAAAGGGGTTTTTAATTCCCCTCTCTTCAACCTAACCTAACTATATAAAAATTAAAAATCAAAAATGGCGTCGAATATATCAAAGCAAAATGGCGTATAATATTAAATCTAAATTTGGTCATTATAACCATGTACATGATTGTGAAGCGTATTAACAATATCGGCACTTTTTTAAATATTTATTTTCTTTTAAGTTGGAAATACGATCCGGACTAAGCTAATATTATATTATTCAATTTTAAAAGTTTTAACAAGATATTTTTATATGATGAATAAAATTGTTTAAAGAATGATTTCTTTGTCAACTCTGCATTAAAATAAATTTATTTGACTATGTGCGAGTAAACGTTCTATTACTAATCTTAAAAACAATAAAATCTATTTTGTAATAGTTTTTAATGTTCAATACTCTGCTAATGAACCTAGTACTTTCACATTGTTTATAATAATTTTATTTTAGATTTTAATTTTCCTTGTCAGTAAAAGTAATACATAAAGAACTAAGAATATGGTTATACATTCGAAGACTACATTGAACATTGGCAGGGCTTACAGATTCATATTTTTAACAATAAAATATCCCACAAATTATCTTACCAAGAAGTAAATTTGAATTATGTCTGTATAAGTATGTATTAAAATGAAAACATATTTTTTAAATGATATCTGCTTGAAGCACTTTTACGCTATTTGATAAGCAAAACTTTACGAGAGTGATATCAATTTTAAATCAATCTAATTGTCAAAAACGCTGCAATGCGCGATTGTCAATCCAAACAAAATTCTGTTAACAAGTACTTACGGAAAATTCTAGCATATCCTGACCCACAACAATATCCAACAGCAGTTTGTTAAAAGTAACAAACCAGCGTCCCATACATATGGGAATCCAAAAGAGAAAATTGAGTTATACTGCTCACACGATGTACAAAATAGCAAATGATTTAAGATTTTATAAAGTAATTATTTTTACTATTAAAGAGAGATTTGCCTGATTTTGCCTAAATTTTAGTTTTCCATAGGAAGTACATATTTATATGTAAAAAGCAACCTAAAATTCAGGTTTGAAAAATGTTTGGGCAACTTTCTGTTTGCTAGTACACAGATGAAAATAAACAAGTAACAGTGTTATATTCGGCCGTGCCGAATCTTATATACCCTTCACAACGTGTAGTCATGCAATAACAATTGTTTGTATCAACATTCATCTCACATAAAATACGTACATATGTATGTACATGTAAAAAACATACCAAAAAAAAAATTACAAAAAAATATATATTAAACATAAAAAAAAAAAATAATAAAAAAAATTACAAAAAAATATTAAAAATTTTTTAAAAAAATTAAGAAATATATAAAAAAAAATAATAAAATGTAAATAATATATTAAATAAAATAAAATGTTTTTGGCTCTGCTGGAATTCGATGCCACGTTTACTTTAACCAGTATGTATATAGGTTGTTGTTGTAATTGTAAAAAAACGAGGTGGTCGTGGTTTTTTGCTCATATAGAGATTGATACCATATGCAGATCTGAGGAACATATAGTTGCTTCTAAAAGTTGATTTCAACCAACACACGGACAGACGGCAGACGGACAAACGGTCAGGGATTAATCGACTCCTATATTCATAAGCTTTTAGAAAATATATACTTTATGGGGTCGGAAATGAAAATTGTAAAAATTACAAACGGAATGACAAAGCTAAATATTAGGGTAATCGACTCGGTTTTACAACCGGTGGAAAACCCGGTTTTTTACTCTTTTAGCTGGCGGTTTTTTCCAAATGTTAATTTTTCGAATGTCGAGTACACCGGTTTTTTTACTCCTAGAAACCGGTTTTTTTCATTTTTAGTTTTATGTTCATTTATCTTTGTAACCCTGTTCAGTTAGGTTTTTTGACCAAATTATTGTACTTTACAATACTTTTTCATAACATTTGCGAATTTTATAATATTTTGCTTCTACGAAATCTAGCGACTTGTACTAAAGCCTACTCATAGCTTGACTATTATCTCTGATAACATATGACTTGTATACTAAAATAGTTTGGCACCCAAAGAGTCATAATTACAACTTGCCTACAAAGTTAATGTTAGTAAATGGTAAATTTGACTACAGTGAGCAGTGAAGCGACTTTTGAATATTTTTGATTATTACAACCTCCTTGTAACAAAGTTTTGTTTTTTAATATGGCAGTACCAGAGCAAAACCGATTACTTTTACCAAATTAATTTATTTCTTAAAAAATTTTACAAAACGAAATAACATTTTTAATGATTTATTTACTGTTTTGAATCACTAATATTAGAAAATTAAAACTTAAAAAAAATCAAAAAGGTCGAAATAGAAAAAAAATATAAATCAGAATTTAGTTGCCATATTTTGTTTCATGTAGATAAACAATGGCATTTTTAAATTTATAAACCTAACCTTTAAAGTTAAAGGTAATTGAAGCAGAAACTTAAGTTTTCGGTTACTTTTAGGTTAAAAGTGTCTGTCCTTTAACATCTTTATTTTAAATAACAGCATTTTATAATAATGCCATTGAATTTGTGTCAACTTAAAATGCAATTAAACCATAAAACAAACTAGTTTATACATATATATGTATCTCTGTCATGGGTATAAGAAAGAATTATATTTATTCGACCTATTAACCGGTTTTTTCAAAATTTTTAAGCAAGCAACCGGTTTTTTTTTTAAATTCTAAATTTCGAACTATTTGAAAACCGGTTTCTTAAAAATGTCGAATAATCGATCACCCTACTATATATACCCTTGTGCACCACAGGTGTAGGGTATAATGAGAACGGAGTTTTTAATATTTGTTATCTAATAAAGCTATTATATTTAGCAGAAACTTTCTTTCGTCAGCTCAAATAAAAATTATTACAATTGTTTGATCAAGTAATTTTTGAAATTTTGTTTTTTTTTACGTTTGTAATACCCTTCACAGGTAGCGGTTTGTCATTACTGGTGAAATTACTAAAATATTTGTTCTCCACTCTACTCCATAAAGTACATATTATCTGGAATCTTCTGATTAGGGAAGTCGATTGAGCAATGTCCGTCTGTGCATGATGAAATCATTTTTTTATGCCCCCAACATCGCTCAGACCCTTTTGTGGCATCAAAACATAAGAAATATTTGGGATCAGATCGACATTGGAAATCAGAAATATCAGTTCATAAACTCCCAAAATATGAGGAAAAAACCAAGACTACCTCGTTTTTCCACAACACATCCATACAAACGTGGTATACTGGTTAGAGATCACTTGGTTTCGAATTCCAGCTGAGACAAGAAATTTTTTATAACATTAAATCTAAAATCTAGGCTAGTCACTATACCAATGTACACGATGGTGAAGGGTGTTGCCAATTTCGGCACATACATACTATATGTATTTAATTTTATTTATCTTTTATTTTTTAAAGGTTTTGTAAAAAATAAATTTTTAAAAATATCTGAAATAATTTAAAACTTCAAAGCAATTTTTATCTCATTAAGAGATCCATATTCACAATAAAAAATAAAGCTTCGTACGAGGCATGTTTGTAGGGATTTTTAAAGTTTCTCTTACAAACTAGCTTACGGAAGGCATTAAAATATTATTTCCCACTTAGTAGCACTACTTTTTTAGCACAAAATTCGCGTTTTTCAAAGCCTATTATAGTATATAAATGAATGGCTTACAAACCTGCTTCGTAGTAAGGGAAGAATGTATGAAATTGTTATTGATTAATTAGCATAATGTTTTATAAATTTATTCACTTCCACTACTGCATCAATTAAGCTCTTTTTTTTAAACGCATATAAACTTGCTTCGAGAAACTCAACTTTTTACTGGGTTTTTTTTTTAAGACCAAAGTATATTCCCAATTTCGAGAAAATAATTCCACTACAGGAACGAAATCCCTAATTTGGTAAATACTGATCATTGAATAATAAACAAGACCTCATAAACATTTACATACAGACACAAAAGCAAAAATCCTGTAAGAGAGCTATATTCAGCCGTGTCGAATCTTACACGGCTTTCAGACTAGGCAAGTCACTTGCGCAAGTGACTTGCGCAAGTGTTGTGTTTATAGGCAAAAGGGGTAAGGTCGGGTTAAGAGGAAGAAACTTGCTCATTTTTGAGTACACACTTGCCTGTACTCGGCAAGTACGAGCAAGTTTTTGTTGAGAAACCAAAAACAAAAGAGTAATAAAAACAAACAAGAGTGCTATATTCGGCCATGCCGAATCTTATATACCCTTCACAACGTGTTGTCATGCAACAACAATTGTTTATGTCACCATTTATCTCATATGAAATACGTACATACAAAACATACATATATAAAAACATCCCATTGTAATATTATACATTAAGTTTACTTATGTGCTTAAAAAAAATAAATTAAAAGAAAAATTAAAAATAAAACAATAAAAATTTTAATAAAATATAAAATAAAAAAAATTTTTTGGCTCACTCTAACCAGTATACCACGTTTGTATGTATGTGTAGATAATTGATAATTGTAGAAATTTCAAACGGAATGACAAACCTATATATACCCTTTTTCACTGTGTGAAGAGTATAATAAGTAAAAGAGAACGAAACTTGGGCAAGTCAGTTGCTGAGTCTGAACATGAAAGCAAGTTCAAAGAAAAATAAAAGAAAATAAAAAACTAACTTGAGCAAGTGACTTGCCCAATGCGAAAGGGGTATTATATAACCTTTTTCAATTTTGTAAGCAGTGCATCCATAAAAATGATTAAAATGTTTGCATGCAAAAGCACAACAAAGTATATGTATGTATGTATATATGTATGTCTTATTACTACAGCAGTAGGAAAATCGAATACAAATCTATTTCTATATTATATCTTTTATCTCTTCCTTACATAGCCGCATAGTCAGCAGGGCAAAAGTCGAAGGCTTGATTAACTTACTCCTGGTAGAGATGAAACTGGCGCTTATTAATTGCAAAAAAAGCAAGTAAGAGTGCTATATTCGGCCGTGCCGAATCTGATAATACCCTTCACCATCATATACATACATAGGTATAATCAAAGATCGTAGCTTAACCTATATTTAATGTTATACCCCATTTTTTCTTATTATTTCCTACACCATCCTTGATTTTAAATTTTTACGTAGTTATCTGTATTCTACTAGTTAAGCCCTTTAATTTGATACCCATATTGATGGGGTTACAAAAATTTTATTTGCCATTTTGTCTTAGACGCCATCTTGGATTTTACATTTTTCAATAATTTACTGTATTCTACTTGTCAAGCCCTTTCATTTGATATCAATATTAAGGGGGTTCAAGAAGTTACATTTTAAAATACCAGATTTGACCCATATATAAATTTATTGTCCGCCATTTTGTAGTGGCGGCCAACTTGAATTTTAATTTTTTTATCGTGATTATATTGCGCTAGTCATGTCCTTTTAGATGATACCAATATTGACGCTCTCGGTTGTCTAGAAGCTGAGAAAAATTGATTTTAGCTTGTAAATTTTTGGAATTTTTGCCTATAACTTTACCGATTAGAGCACGCTTTATAAAAAATTTTTCACGAATATCTCTAGAAGCATATTATATCTACAAATAGTAGCAAAGGTACCTATAAATAATTCTATGGCTGAAAAATTTTAAATTTTGGTGGTAAAAATATGGAAAAAAGCAGAGGCAGTCGTGTTTATTTGCTCATATCCCAGAAAGTTATAGGGCGATTTTGCTGAATTTCAATAGCGATTCATTCCCGGATAATTCCAAAACATACCATACACAGGTCTGAGGAACATATGGTTGCTTCTAAAAGTTGATTTCAACCAACACACGGACAGACGGACATGGCTTAATCGACTCCTCTATTCATAAGCTTTCAGAAAATATATACTTTATGGGGTCGGAAATGAAAGTTGTAGAAATTACAAACGGAATGACAAAGCCATACTATATACTCTTGTGCATCACAGGTGAAGGGTATAATGAGACATCCGAAGTGACACGAAGCATATAAAAATCTGCCCTCTAAAAGCGCTTTTGGCAGGTAAGCGGTAAGAGAAGAGGTTTTTGGTATTAAAAAATTTGGATGACAAAAAAATTTAATACCAACATTGTGGAAATGAAAACTTTTGTAGTTATGTTCTATATTTGACTTTTGATGCAATTTTGTATTTTGTATTCTTTTTTAATTTTTTCAACTGTATTTGAAGAAGAAAATTTTAGTATTATGTACTTAACCCATATATCGGCCATTTTGTTATTATTAATATTAACTTTTTTCATAGTTTACTATTAAGAGCATTAAGCAGCAGAAGCAGTCGTGTTTATTTGCTTATATCTTAGCAATTTATAGAGTGACTTGACTGGATTTTAAGAGCAATTCATTTCTTAATATTTCCCAAAGATCCATACTACATAGACGTATGCTCAACATGTTGGTACTTCTAAAAATTGTTTTCAACCAACACACAATAGACTTCTCCCTTCATATACTTTATGAAGTCGCAAATAAATATTTTTGGAAATTAAAAACAGAATGGCAAATCTATACGTACCCTTGGCACCACAGGTAAAAGTTATAAAAACAATATATTAAATGCTACACTTCAATATATGTAAGCATATTAAATAAATATTTAGACATACAAAATTATTTGTATAAAATTTTTATTGCAACTTCGGCATAATAATGAAGCCAAAAAATTTTGTATAATTGTAACAGTAAGTTTAAGTCATGTGCTTTGCCTTATAACTATTTTTGTGAAGGGTATACACATCACACTCGCTCTATACATTCAATTTCATTGATTTCATTTAAGAGCGCAAATATTTTATTTGAACTTTTCGTTTAGGTTATTGATTTCCTAAGAATTTTTTTTTTTTTTGTAAGAAATTTCATGGTGTGAATTAGAATTTTAGATTAACAATTTACAAAAACACAGTTTTGCAACTAACCGTGGATGGTTTTCATACAACAATTATTTTGTTTAATATTCTTTGTACTCTCTTAGTAAATGTGTAGATGTGAAGTTCTACAAAATATTCTATGTTAAGATCAACAAATGAAATGACATGCCTGTAAGAGTGTTAAAAGAAGAGGGAAAATAAATAAATAAACAATCAATATTACATACAAGTACTGCTTTGCATGCCTGTTTATGCATTTTGAATATTAATTTCATTAATCAAAGAAAAAACAAAATCTAAGTCCAGATTGATAATAAATATTTGTACAAAAAAAAATAAATAAAAATTTATGAGTGTAAGTATGTAAGTATGTATATTTATAAGAACTTCAGAAATAATTGTAAGCAGCTACTTAGTGGAATGAGTAATGTGAAAACTTAATTTTACAATTAAATATATATGTACATAAATTAAAAAAAAACATATTTTTTAGAATTGAAAAAAATATAATAACAATAAAAAGTTTAAGAATAACATTTGAAAAAAATGCAGGAAAGGTAAGTCAATTTTCGATTTTTTTAGTTAGAAATAAGTAAAATAAATTATTAAGTTAGAAATAGTTAAATAAAACATTTCTTTCTTTTACCACCTCAAATTGTTTATTTAAAAATTTCGTATCGATTCTTAATTTAACAAGTAAGAGCGCTATATTCGGCCGTGCCGAATCTTATATACCCTTCACAACGTGTAGTCATGCAATAACAGTGGTTTGTGTCACCATTCATCCCATATGATATACGTACATACATATAAAAACATACATATATAAAAACGTCCCATTGTAAAATTAAAAATTCACGTATGTATGTTAAAAAAACAAAAAAAAAAATAAAAAATTAAAAAAAAAATTAAAAAAAAAAATTTTAAAAAAAATTTAAAAAAAAAATTTAAAAAAAAATTATTATGTTGTAAAAAATAAAAAAAAAATTAAAAAAAAAATACAAAATAATAATAAAAATATAAATAATATATTAAATAAAAAATAAAAAAAAAATATAAAAAAAAAAATTAAAAAAAAATTTTAAAAATTATTAAAAAAAAATTTTTTCGATGCCACGTTTTCTCTAACCAGTATACACGTTTGTATGTATGTATGTTGTTGTTGTAATGTTGTTTTTGTGAAAAAAAAAATCGAGGTGGTCGTGGGTTTTTGCTCATATCTCAGTTGTTTATGTACCGATGTTTCTGATTTTTAATACCGTTCTAGTCCCAAATATTTCTGATATTTTAATACCTTACCCGGGTCCAACCTATGTCGGGGGGCTTCAAAAAGTTGATTTCAACATACACACGGACAGACGGTCAGACGGACAGACGGACAGACTGACAGAGCTTAATCGACTCCCCTATTCATAAGCTTTCAGAAAATATATACTTTATGGGGTCGGAAATGAAAATTGTAGAAATTTCACACGGAATGACAAACCTATATATACCCTTTTTCACTGTGTGAAGGGTATAAAAACCATAATAGAACACTCTAGCTGAAATAATTATTTTACACACTGCATAATGCAATCAATGGCCCTCCCCACATTTGGCTTGATTGTAATACAATATTAAAAAAAAAAACTAAAAAAAATACTTTCAAAATTGTTTTATTTATCCACTTAAAAAATCTTTAAACAATTAATTTTCTTTATTTGATCCAATTGTGTGGTTTTTCCAGTTCATTAAATCGTTTTTATAACGACTTGATTGTTTTCAATATGTCAATAATTTTCTAATAATTACTGGCTGCTGAACTTTCAATAAAAAAAACACTTTTATTGACTCTTTTCTTCGTAGAAATAGATTATTTTATTGTCGTTGGTCGAAATAGAAATTTTATTTCATATAGTTAGGGAAGAAACAATTAATTACTAGATTCTATGAACATATACATAATTGTATGGCGAAGAAAATTTATTAATATATTCCAAAATAATTTAATATCAATTCCTTTAATATAATTTGTCATCAAAAATTAAGGAAATTTAAGATTTTACAAATTTATAAAAAAATGTATTTTAAATATAAAAAAATATTTTATTTTATTATTATGGTTGTATATTATGGTTTATATTTTATTATTATGGTTGTATATTTTTTATTAATTCGGCTTGAGGTCATTTATTGAAAATTATTTATAAATAAATTGAAAAAATATATGTTATAATATTTTTGCTTTTAATTTGTATCGGGTGTCCCAACTAGAACGCAATTTTTAAATTTGGCGCCATTCGAAGTGTCATTGTTTGACATTTGAACAATTGTTATTGTTTGCTGGTAGAAGGTACGAGGTTAGTAAAAACAGAGCGCTACACGAATGAACAACGCATTCTCATTGTGAAATTGTTTTACCAAAATGGTGAAAGTTTTGCGGCTACAGTTCGCAAATTGCGATCATCCCATTTCCATCTTGATGGCTTCGTTAATAGGCAGAATTGTCGCATTTGGGGTGAGGAAAATCCTCGAGTGATTCACGAGAAGCAAATGCATCTTCAACGTGTCACTGTGTGGTATGGTTTTTGGGCTGGAGGAATTATTGGACCTTTTTTTATGAAAATGAGGCGGGTCAAGCGCAAACAGTCAATGGAGTTCGGTATCGTGAAATGATTACCTAGAATTGAAGAAATGAATGTGGAGGGCATGTGGTTTCAACAAGATGGCGCCACATGTCATACAGCCAGAGAAACAATTCAATTGCTCAATCAGTCACTTCCCGGTCGTGTTATTTCGCGTTTTGGAGACCAGAATTGGCCGCCTAGATCGTGTGATTTAACACCTTTAGATTTTTTTCTTTGGGGGGTTTTGAAGTCGATGGTTTACGTGAATAAGCCGACGACGACTCAAGCCTTAAAAGAGGAAATTGGACGCTGCATTAATGAAACACCGCAGCATTTATGCAAAAAGGTCATTGAAAATTTCATTAAAAGATCGCGTGTGTGCCAGCAAAGCCGCAGCGGCCATCTGCACGATATATTGTTCCATACATAATCTCATTCTGTCTACTTTACGATATAATAAAGTTTCACGATTTTTTTTTTTTTTAAATATCTGTGTTTTATTTAAAATTTAAAAATTTCGTTCTAGTTGGGACACCCGATATATTTTCAATATTTGTTTTTCCCAATATTTCGATCAAACTTTGTTGATCATCTTCAGGGGATAATTATTTTTGAAAATTAAATTTAACGTCAGTTAATATTAAAAATTTGTTAATTACTGAAAAAAAAGTAAAAAAATATATTTTTCAATATTTTCAACAATAATTCAATCTCAATTTTTTTAGTATAATTTTTTCATCAAAAAAGAAAAAAATTTAATATTTTACAAATTTATAAAAAAAAATTTTTTCTTCTATAATATTTTCAAACAAAACTCAATCTTAATTTTTTTAATATAATTTGTCATCAAAAATGAAAAAAAATTATTATTTTACAAATTTATAAAAAAAATATATATAAATTAATTATTTGCAAAAAAAAAATAATTTTCAATAATTTGTATGTATGTATTTTTCTATTTGTATAAAATATTTAACATATTCTTAAAAAATTGTTGCTCTGTTGCAGCAGAAAAATTTCTTTGAATACTCTAGCTTTTTAATATTTTTGGTGAATTCCATATTAAAGTCTTAATAACTTTTATAATAACAAGAAATAATCTTCTTTTAAGGAAAATATTTCAAAAAACATTCTAAATTCTATTATACATATCGATGGCTTAATATCAAAAGGGCGTAACTTGATATTTTATACCTCTACAGGAAAAGCAAAAAACTGAATAAATTTTTAATTAATGAAATTAGTTAAAGCTTTTTTATGTGCCTCTAAAACCGTTATTTCAAACTATAGCTCATTATTTTTTTTTTTTGGGTTATTTCTTTGTATGTGGACTACCACAAAAGTTAGAAACGTGATTTCGTTACCAATCGAGAGACAAGATTTTATATTAAGCTGTCGATATATTCTATTCTTATCTAGTACTAAATTGTTAATACAGTATACAAAAAGTTTGCTAAATAAAAAAACCGTTGTCTTTATTTAACAATTAAATTTATGTGTATGTTTTTTGTTAACAAAAATGTTATAAAAACGTATATAACAGATTTAACTGCTGCCATCTATTGAGAAGTTTTAAATTCCCAAATTAAATAAATTTAAAATAATTCATCATGCCCCTGTAGTATAACGTTACAGGGTGAGTCAAATATAATTTTTGTCATCCTTAAAGTATACTATAGTTTTGATATACAATTATTTTAAGATAAATGTTTTAATCCCAATTTTTTTTTAATTGCTTGAGCTTTATTGACTGTTTATCTTATAAAAATCGAAAACAAACACACAGAAAATCTTAAAAAAATTATTATTTATTTGGATGCCTTGGTCCATCCATTAGATACAATTTTAACATCCCTTTTAATTATTTCGTCTACATACATTTGTAGACTTTTGTCTTCCTGGACTGTTATTATCGCTAGTTAATTCTGTACACAAAAGACTTCACGTATCCTCCCAAGAAAAAAATAATCTAGTGGAGTCAAATCAATTGATCTAGGCATCCATAACGTGAGAGTAATTGCCTACCATAATAAGCCCAATTCTTCAACGAATTAACATATCGCCATATTAACTGAAAGTGGCCGATACAGCTACATATATTCTTCCCGTTACGCACTCTTTGCATTCGAGTTGGTGGATAAATCTTTCTATATAAATAAAAATCAAATGTCGTTTGTTGGTAATCGCATCACTTAAGAACGGCTGCACCGATTTTGCTTTTTAACTTTTATCCCATTTGTCTTATTCCAACCAAAACTCGATATGATCCGAGCAGGGAAAGTAATAACCCCATACAAAATTCTCGTTATATGATTTATTACAAGAACAATTAATGTTAAAGTTTTTAATTCTGGTATTGAACATTTTAACAAAATTGTACTTTTCATTTCACTAATAAGATATTATCAAATGAGGAGGCGTTGTACCTCCCATACAAAAAATATATTTAAAGGAATATCTGCATTGGCTACGATATCAGTTTCCATTTCGGGAACAAAATTGATCGAATCATAGTCGTGGAGAATACCACACACAACACCCCATCGAATTGACTAAATACATTTTGCTTTGCAGCAAGAATTTACAACTTATTTCAAAACCTGTCTCTTAAAATTTTGACAATTTATTCTCCTCCAAAATTAGGGCAGGGAATCATAATAATGCATTCAGCTCAAAATATATTGTTAAATACTTATATTGCGAAAAGCAACATGAGTATATGAATAATTCGATTTGAATTACGAAAAATTTTAGTTTCGAATCGAATTGCGGAGTAAGCCCCAGGCTATATCATAATTTTAATTACGAAATTGAATAAATAAATATTTTACTATCGACTTTTAAATGTTGACGCTATAACATACAAAAAATATATTTTGTAAGATCATGCAAAAAAGGTTTCTGTTTTCGACCAATCTAGGAATGGACTGCAAAAATGTTTCATTAATTCCAGCCTAGTATTTATGTATACATGCCAATGGAAAGGAAATTGTGCCATCTACAATAAAGCATTTTTATAAATGTTTTAATATATATAAAATTTTGAAGTAATTTGGTTATGCTAAAACAAAAACAATGTGCTTTACATCGCAAGTATCTGGTTAAGTTTCAACGGTTTTTATACATGAGCCTGTTTGTATATTAATCACTGCACCACAACACACAGGCTTACATTCACAACATAGAAAATAAAATGATGAATACAAAATTGCGTCAGTATTTCCAGATTTTCTTTTTTTTTTCATAAACGAAATTTTAAAGTAAATCAGTGCAGTTGGTAAGGCATTTACAATTTGTTTTCACTTCACATTATACTTTGCGAAATTTTACAATATGATTTTTAAGAACTAAAAGGACAAATCAAAGCTAATTATGATAAAACTCAGCTGAGTTTAATTCTAAGCAAAAAATAATTGAAATAAAAACATGTTTACTGTTTTGTTTTTAATACTTTTTTATTTTTATTTTTTTTATTCATTTTAATAATATTTTTAATATGTATAATAATTTTTTGTTTTAAATGAAAATTGTTGGGTTTTTATACATTTTTAATGATTTTTATTTGTTTTTATTATTATTAAGATAGAGTAAAGGAAAATACATGTATTGTTTGTTGGTTGATGATAAATTCTTTTGCAAATGTTGTTTCTTTTAATATCTTGCGATTCTTTTCGTTTTGTTATTAAATACATTTTTATTAATTTTAAAATTTATATAATAATTAGAAAGAATTATGGTTTGCTTTCTGTTAAGAGTTTATAATAGTACAATAAATTTTCAGTTTTTTTTTTAAGAAGAAGAGAGAGTAGAAGCTAATAGCCAAAAGAATTAAAGATAAAAAAATACAAAATAAAACAATTATAATTAAATATACATATATATATAAAAAATAATTAATTAAAACTATAATTAGGTATATAAACGGAAGAACGGTTAATATAATTTGAAATGAAAACATGTTTGTAGGTATATAAATTTAAAAAAAATAAAATAGTATTTGAACACTTTGTGTTACAATTAAAAAAGGAAAAAACGTGGAAAAACTAAAGAAAACATTGCTGAAAATTTAATTTTCTATTAGTAAAATAACATAAAAAGCATAAGAAAACAACAAAGTGTATTAAATAAGTTGAAAATAAAATACAAATTTTTAAACATTTTTATAAGACTGGTACTAAGCTAATGTTAATATCAATTAAGATAATGATTTTTATATGGTTTTGTTTTGTTTTGCTTTGCATTTGTACTTAAATTACAAAGTACGATTTCACTATTTCTTGCAAGATGTTTAGTTCAATATTTGATGGATAGTTTTCAAAGGCAATTTTCTCAATGAATTGTTAATAAATTTCTTTTGCTTGGTTCTGCATGTCTACATATAAAAAATCAATCATATCGTTATAACGACAATTGTTTGATGCATTTTTTTTATGGTTTGAAAAGGAAAGAAATATTTTACTAAATGTAAAAATATCATCATTAATGTCCCCTTCTATTCTTTTAATTCTTTTGTCTTCTCTACATAGTTTGCCTTTTTAATTTTTATATATTTGTTTAATATTTTAATTTCTTGTTGTTTAGTTTATCTCCGTTTTACGTTGGTTAAGTTTTAAGCAAAAGTTTTGGGGAGGGGGGGAAATTGCTTGATTTCAATATGACTTGAGCTTGTTTGGAAAATACTAAGTTTGTATTGTATTTTAGCATTTAATTGATAAGATGCATTTTGTTTTATATGTTTATATATATTTCATATATTGTTGTTATGTATAATATATAGAAAATATTTAGATTATTTTTTTTACTTTACAAATGTGTTACCATTTTTTAATAATAATAATAATAATGTATTATTTTTTTTTTAATATTTTTCTTTAAATATAAGTATACCCTATATGTATGTATGTTTGTATGTATGTGTGTATATTGCAACAAAAAACATTTACAAAGCTTTTACTTTTCACCTTTATTTTGTTTACTTAAAATCTATGTTTTTTTTTTTAATATTTTTTTGTATTTAATAGAAAATATTTAAAAAAAAAATTGCATTTTCATCCTTTTGTTTGTTTATAAATCAGAAGAAGTCTTGTTTTTTGTGTTTTTATTCTAAGCCCTAGTTTTAAATAATCGTTATAGTTAAAATGAATGAAATTTAAGTGAAATAAAAAAACCTTCTGATTTTGTTTCTATAATATCACTGGAGAAAACTAAAGATGCTGTTAAAGAAAATAAAGACATCTTCGTCTGGTCTAGATACCAAAGTATAAACAGTTTAATAATATTTTGCTTTAGGGCTATATTTTTTTAAAGGAGAAAGGACATTTCAACTAACTTACAAATAGAAAAATATTATTTAACGGGGGGGGTAGGGATGGAGTAGTGAAGTTCTCCATTTGAATGTCTTCTTGCATATAAATAATTTATAAATAGTTTACAATTTGTTTGTTGTTTCTTTGAATACTTAAAAATTAAATTCTATAAGCATAATTGGTTTTCTATTGTTTTTTCTATTCTTTGTGAGTTAATATACATGTAGTGTATTGTTTAACCAATATTATTTACTCTAGTGCTTGACGAAGAGGAATCCATGTTCGCAAAAAAGAAAAAAAGAAACACAGGAGGGTAATGTGTTGTCTTTTTTTCTGCTTTAACATTCTTTCAAGTTTATCGCACCCGGGGAATTGTTCTGTAAAGAAACAAAAAAAAAAGAGTTAGAGAGTTGTAGTCAATTACATTGTTATCGATTATTATAAAGTTTGTTCGGGAGAATTTTATTCCCATAAAAGTAATTTGTAGGAAATTATATATAGATTGTATCTATTTAAAAAAGGTTTTCTGTTGACAGAAAGTATGTCAAAGCAAATTCCTAAACCAGGGGGGCAAAATTACGGTATTCGATCATGATCGCAATTTCTCTTGAATTCGAAGTGCTTTAAATCTCTATACCAAAAGAATAATAATTTTAAACTGTCGATTAAGTTCGAATGCCGTTATTTGCCACCAGGAGTCAAAAATTCAATACACATTTCCTTCCAAAACGTATCCATAGTCCAATAGATTATTATTTTTTAATAACGTTATTCTTTAAAAATTTATCAGATCTTAATCTTTTCTAATTTAAATTTTAAACTATTATTTCGGTCAAAATGTACAGCGGAAAAAAGTATGTGCAAAAACAATTTAAGCTTTTCAAAAAATTCAATATGGATTTTTTTAAATAATACCAAAAGATCTGAAGGTTCATCGTCACACAGTTTTAAACAATAAAAGGAAGACTTAAGCATTGAAAGGAAACCTTGAATAAGAAGAAAAAAAGGTCTGACAGATATTTGTAAGGCTAAAGAAAACAAACAAATCTTTCGAAGAACACTAAACATTTGTATTAGAAAAGCAGCCCCTAAAATTTAATGGTCTTATTCTTTTGTGCGCAGAGCAAAACCTAATGCTGGGTTGATTGAAGTCGTATAAAGTTTAGAAAGTTCCAAAATGCAACAAGCGAAAAAAATAGGATCAAAAAAAAAAAAAAAAATCACCTGCTGTGTGATGGATCATAAAATTTGTGGTAGAGTTATTACAACTTCGGGTCAAGAATTTTATCAGCGTGTAGTTTTCAAATGCAATGCTGAACAAAAAAAAAAAAACAACCAATTTTTGTGTTACATTTGCAGTTGTGGCAAAAGCAGCCAATCATTTGTGTCATCAGGCATAAATAAACACAGAAACATATATTGCGGAGTATATACAAAAATGGTTTTTACTTTTTTTAAAACAGCACAAAATTCCTTCATATTTCTTTTCTGATTTGGCAACACCCAATTGGGCTCTTGTAAAAAATTATTTACAGGGCACTGGAAAGATATCCCAAGACTTGCCTTATTTTAAGCGCAAGTAAATCACCTTGTTTAAAAAGAAAAAGGAAGCAGCTATAAAATATTTTATGGAAGGGTTTCCGGAAAAAGTGGATAAATTTATAATAAAAGAGTATTAAAATATAAATAAAAGATAAATTTACTCCTCCAAACAGATGTCCCCATAGACTTAACAGAAGTATGCTTAGTCTGGTTGTTGAGGGCTCGATTCCCGCCAGAGGTTCTGTTACTCGTCTCGGTTAATTAATTTAGAATATAAATATATTAAAAAATCGTCCTTTAAATGCCATAAAAATATTTTTAAATACATTTTTCGAAACCGAAATATTACGGGCCGTATTCATAAAAAATATTTTAGCTTAATCAAGGCTTATTTGACAGATGTTGTAGAGAAATTTATCAAATAAGCCTTCAATAAACCAAAAATATTTTTTTTATGAATACGGCCCTACAACTTTAATTTTAATCGCTGCACAGAGGAGTATTTGCCCTGAAAAGCTGGCCAAAATTATTAAACGTGTTTTTTGAATTAAAAGTTGTAGTTTTTTAATAGTTTTAGGTGTAGTATGATATAAGAAATCTAGTAGCAGATTTTGAAAAAATTACACTGCGTAACAAAAGTACACTGCGCAACAAAAAAAATTTTTGTTTCTCCTAGAAATAAAAGTATGTGGACTATATGAATTTTGATGCAATTAATTCAAATCTGTTTTCCGTTTTTCTCTAGAACGTGAGGATTTTCTTTTAAAGGCGTGGCATATTTCACCCCCTAAATCGTTGGGTTGCCAAA
Source organism: Phyto melanocephala (assembly GCA_941918925.1). Lineage (NCBI taxonomy): Eukaryota > Metazoa > Arthropoda > Insecta > Diptera > Rhinophoridae > Phyto > Phyto melanocephala. The sequence continues at coordinate 120,576,145 of OW799233.1, read as the reverse complement.
TATATTTTGTCATAACTTGAAAACAGGTTCTCCGATTTTAATAGCAGGAGGATCAGAAGATGCACCGGAAAATTCTGCTTAAACTAACCAAACACATTTCTTTTCTATCTATTACTTTTTCGGAGTTAATAAAAAGTTAATGGCGAAAAAAACAAATTTTCCTGCAAAATTCGTCAAATTTTTTGTTTTCAAAATGCAATAAAAAAAATTAAAGAACCAAAAAGTTTAAATTTTTAAGATTTTTTTCAAAAGCCACATTTCTAAGGAATAAAAGACGGTATAAATAGTAAAACTCAATTAACAAATGTTGATTTTAAAGGTTTAAACTGCTACAAACCCTCTTCAAGGTATACGTGTTGCTGTGTGGTCGAGAAGAGCTTGGAACTTCACTTCCGCTAATGTTTCAGTAACGGTTATGGCATCTTCATTGGGACAAATTTCTTTTTTACATTTTTTAGTAATGAGTAACATGGATACACATTTTTATTGGCATTGTATAAAATTTCATATTGCTTTTTCGTGAGCTCTGCATTTACAAAGAGTTCTAAAGCTCCTTCCGCTGAAAGTTTATTCATAGGGTTGACTTCAGAAGTTGTTAATGATCACTTGCGATTTCTTGCTTTTCTTGGGGATCTCATTATATCCATTATTAATTTAGCCGCATCATTATGTCCCGCTGCTCTTTGACTCATGGATGCAGCAAATGTGACCTTCTCTGTTGTTAATTGGTGACGAACTTCTTCCGTTTTTCTCCCTTTGTTCTTTCACTAGCTTCATTAAATTCTTTTCGTGGTCGCCCTGAAGACGAACTGCCAAATACTGGCATTGTTACAGTTCCTTTAAGCCATTTATCGTTTGTGCTTAAAAAGCGGCTCTCTTTTCGTTGTGCCAAAAGCCAATAACTTTTAAAACAATTTTTTAAATTTTTTAAACACATCTTCAGTGCTCATATGTCCCCATCCCCTTGACATTTTGAAATTTCGCTTAATTTTTCTGACCAAAAAATCCAATTTCTCGTCAATGGTTTCAGCATTAGATTTTATCACTATTTGGAATAGCTGTAATCTGGTGTAAACTTGTTCCACGGTAACTCTCGAAGTTACAAAACGGTTTTGATAAATATTGTGTGCAATAACCCTTTATAAGTATTTTCAAGCGCATGCTCTTATGCGTTAATTGGATGGTAGCCTGATACCTGGGTGCCCATAAATTTTTATGTACCTGTATTTATTTTTTGTAAACATATTATTGTGATTAATGCTTTTAATAATTATTCTTATTAGGTACGTATATTTATTTTTTTTAACAAATAATATTTTGTAGAGCAGGTAGGTATATAAAAATATCTTTTCTTGGGATGTGTGGGACATTCGCTTATAACTATTATCGATAATACAGAATTTTTCAAATTTATAATTATAGACAGGTATTAACATTGTAAAGTGTTAAAAGTGATGTGAATAACAGTTAAAATCAACAATTCAAAATACATAAAAGTTTATGACGATACAAATGTATAAGAAAAAGTGTCTGATAAGCAAAAATAAAAGAAATATAAAAACTTAAAAAAATCGTGTTTCTAAAATTAGAGATTCCAAATTTTATTGTGGTATCAAACATAATTCGTAGAGATGCTAACCTCACTTTTAAAAACCTGTTGTTTTTCTTTTTTTGCAAAAAAAAAGTGTATTTTTTTTTTTTTACTTTTGAACGAATTGTTTCAACATGAATATTCAACATATTTTAATTTTTTTTTACTTTTTTAAATAACTTTTGATCAAACCTTTCAGCGAAAAAAAAATCATTGTTAAACCTTTATTCGTTTGGCCGGAAAAAAAATTGTATATAAACATCCAGAAACCGAAAAAAACTTTTAAATCTCGTATAGTTTTCTTAACTTTCCTGACTTTAGCAGGGTCTCAGAGCTACAAATCGCAACTAAAAGTCTTAAAAGTTTACAATATAATGTAAAATATTGTTGTCTGTCGAGCTGCGTACTTAGTTTTTACGATTTCTTAAAATTCAGTTTTGCCTTTTTGACCAGCTTTTCAGGTCAAATACTCCTCTGTGCGCTGACACAAATATGTCTCGACAATTTTATTTTGTTAAAATTTTGTTATAAAATTAATTTTTTTCCCAAAAATTATTCAAAAGTTGTTTGTTCATTTTCTTGTCGTTTCATTTTATCAGGTTAAATTTTTACTCGTTTTTTAATTTACGCTTTAATCGAAAACGTTCGTTTATACTGATTTCATATTTATAAAATTAGTAAACTATAGCATTTGGTTTTGTGCTTCAATAACATCATAGTAGACTTAAACTTGAATACATTTGCATCTTATAAACGTTAAACCTGTTTTAAATTCAATACAATAAAAATAAAAGGAGCCCATTCAACTCACCTTGGTGATTGCACTCGTTTTTTGGGTGTATTCGGTGCAGTTACTGCCACCCGACTGTTTGGTGTTCGAGCTCTGGTTGTAATACCTGCAGATGATGTTGGTGTTGTTATAGGAGATGGTATTGCAGCAGCTGATGTCATACTATAACGTTTCGGTGGCTGTAAACGGCTTGGTGATCTTGTTGCTTTTGTGGGATCTATTTGATTTGTTATTCTAGCAAGTTGTGGAGAAATAGCACATGAAGGTTTAGGTATTTTTGTAATAATGTTATTTGGGTTAATAATATTTTTATGAGGTGTTTCAGTCATTGTTGTTCTTCTATATATGTATGTACATAATATGAATATTTGGTGGGGTTGGTTTCGTAAAAGAAAACAAAAAAAAACATGCAAAAATAAAACCATGATGAAAATGGTGGGGTAAAAATGTAATTGTTAATCCAAAATAAAATTTTGATGACAGTTAAGCAAGAAGAGGGTAGATGATGTGCGGGTAAATATATAAAGAAATAAATTTAAAAAAAAAACAAAAAATTTTAATAAAAATAAATATTTTTTTCTAATAAAAGAATATTAAAAAGTAAATAAATTTAATAATAAACTAACTACAAATATCCCATATCTACATAAATCCATTATATATTATATGAAAATTAGAAAGTTTTACTTACTTTCCAGCTGGATAGCTGACGGGACGAGGTATACGAGACTTCTGAGCTGAGGCTGCAGCGGCGTTAGCAGCTGCTACAGTTGATGTTGGAGTAGAACCTCCACTCTTTGTTTGTTCCGCTTGAGCCAATTCTTTTAGCATGCTCGAGTCTTTGCTCATCAGCTCCCATTGAATTTGCAAACGTTTAAAGCGATTGCTTTCCAATTTTTGCTTTTCTAATTCATCACGTTTAGAACAACGCCTGGTAGCTACATGATGTGCAGTTGTAGTGGCTGGTTGCCGTAGTGTAGTAGTCGTCGTAGAAACTGTGGCGGTGGTAGCCATCGAAATATTTGGTGAATTTGGTGGTGTTGAAAATCTTTGCCGGGTTTCAGCAGGCAAATGGGCCAAATTGTTTTGTGTGCTGTCAGCCTCATCTTTGTCATTAAATGACACCTTTTTCTGTTGGCTCAGTGCTCGTGACACTTCCTTTTTTAGGGCAGCTGCATCATACTGAACCTGTTGTTCGGAAGACTCTAATATTGCAGCTATTTCGGCATAATATTTCAATTCATTGCGTGGCAAAGAAGATAAAAAGTTTTCCGCCCTCGCTCGAGCATCCAAATCTTTACGGGATAATCTTTCAGTTCGTGATTGCGGTGTGGCGTACGTTTCTGAGGTTTCCTCTTCGAATACCTCGGCCAGTTCTTCGGCCGATCCAACATGGTAGTTGTAGGGAGGCTCTTGGAGAGATCGTCTCTTCTCCAGTTTAGTCAGCTTTGAGTCTTGTTCAACCATTGAGTTACGTTTGCTTCTCACAGCCGAAGAACTTTTGCGCAATATACCGCGCGGCATAGGTATGGGTGTAGATTGTACCTTGGGGCTCATTTCCACACCCGAATCCATACGATGTTGTTCGTATTGGTAGACATACATCTGCTTGAGGTTATCTCCGCTAACATTAGCGCTATTGTTGGCATTTTCAAATTCCGAATCAGTAAGCAACGTTGAAGAGCCTCTGTAACCAGACGAAGGTTGTTGACTAGATCCCGAACTTGAAGATCCTCCCTCGGCTGCTGTCTGAACTTCACCGCGTTGAAAATATTGATTGCAGTCACAAATATGTGTGCGATTCCGTCTAACGGGCGGTGTTAGACAAAAAAGAGGTTTTTGTGTCAGTTCTCTTTCCAAATGACTTAAAATGCCATTCACTTCTGGAATGTGTTTTAATCTACGTCTATAGTCACCGGGCAATAAAGTAGCTAATGATTGCCAATCGATCACATGTTTGTAATCCATTGTCTTTAGAATTTCATCTTCGTCACTGCCCAACATAAGACTGAAACGTTTCTTAATAGAAGCACAAGATGAAGATGTCGATGTGTTTTCAGCCATATTTATTCTATAATTGAAGGGTGAGAAGATCACGTCTGGTGTAGCTGTAGTCTTAACAAAGCCCAAATCTGGTAATGCGTAGTTGGGATAGATGACATAGATAGGCGCTTGATTTTCCTCGCCCAAATTATTAAGTTTTTCTAAAAATGAGGGTGGCACAAAACGGAAACGATCACTTAGACTACTACGGGTACTTAAGGAACCACAGGAAGTTTGCATAGATCGGGTAATCATCTCAGATGATGAAGCATTTGAAATAGGTCTAGACGCATCACGAGACCTTCGCTGTTTATTACGCTCAGCCACCTTAGTCGAACTGGAGGAAAAAGTCTCCTGTTCGCCGCCAGATAGCTGCACCTGAGTCAATTGTTCTGAGGTATTATCCGAAGATAGGAGACTAGCCGATAAATTGTTGTTACCACCGTTAAGCTGCAAAGCCAATTGGTTAAGAGCGGGATTACGTAGAGGCATACTTCTACGTCTATGGGCAGGAGAATTTGTAGCTGTCAGTGAACCCGTCGAACTAGAACTTTGATTCTCCTCGTAGAAAACAGAGGAGCGGTCTTGGTGTTGCCTTTTAGGTGTAGAAGCCAAAGCATCCATATGGAATGTGGATGTTATAGTATCAGCCTCTTCGTCATGTCTACTTAAAGCTGATCCTTTGCCCGAATCATTCATACTCTTCTTACGCAAACGTTGTTCAAGCGATGAACTGGAACTTGAGTTGTTCGCATCACTCGAAGGCCAACATCCCGAAGAAATATCCATACATGTATGAGCGCTTGGCTGATCTTCTAAAGAACAATTTGCGCTCTTTTGTTTAATAAACAATTTGACTAGATTAAACGCGGGCGGGTTCGAAGAACCCGAAGATGTGGAGCCCGTAATATGATGAGCCTTATTCGAATTATGACAAGTAATGGTACCTGAACCATTATTACTTCCCATTGAGGCATTCGAATGATTGCTCACGTTGCTACCACTCGTTCCGACACCGCTAATACCACCACCACAACAACATCTGTGCTTTGAATGTCTTATATGATTATGGTGCTGCTGTTGTTGTTGCTGCTGCTGCTGCTGCAAGCTTAAAACATTTAATCTTTCTTCTATCGAAGCGGCTACGGAATTACATGATATCGGTATCTGGCACATGGGTAGTAAATTGCGCGATTTCGTTTGTTGTAAATTTTGTTCTATATGTGACGTGGTTATAGCTGTTGAAACATTCAATTGCTGCTGATGCTGTTTTTGTGGCGTCTGTTGTTGAGTATGTGTCAGAGTTTGACTTGAATTCATTTGCTCGCATGTGCCATCACGCAAATTCGGCAAACTACTGCATTTACGTACACAACCTGTACTTAGATGAATGGGTGGACGTATAATGGTGATTGTTTCTGGAGTATTGTTGTTATTACCCGATGGATATCTACGCGCAGGAGAAGAAAGCAAAGTATATAGACTTTTTTTGCATCATCGAGTCCATAAAAACATTCACACATTTACATAAACATATTATAAATGTTTAAAAGGTTGGGTGGGGAATTAGAGAGGTTAAAAAAGGAAGAAGTAAATAAATTAATTGTTTTTTGTTTTCGAAAAGAAAAAAAAAATATTTAAAATAATAACTATAACGTAAATTTGTCTGGAAAAAGTAATAACCATTTGAACAAAGAAAAGAAGTATAATAATTTCAGTATTTTTGTATTCTATTCTAAATTCGAAGAATAGAAACTAAAAACTTTTTTTAAGTTTTCCATAGTCGAACACTACCAAAACTTGACAACTTTTTTAACAGCTTAAAATTTTACCCCAATTCTGATTGATGCTTTTTTAATTTTATTTTTTTTATATTATTATTTTACAACAAAAAATATATTTTAACTACAACGAAAATCTGTGCTAAAACTAAAACTATTCTGTGCTAATTTTGTAACCTTATTTAAAACAAAATTGTGAAAATTTAATAAATTTTATTCGAAATATTTGTTTAAACAAGATAAAGAAATAAAAACGACAAATCCATATAAATTTACAAAAACCAAGCGGTCGCTCGTTACGTAGTTGATCCTCAATTTAACACACACATACATATGTAGCATTTAATAAATTTAAATTAAAAACAATTGAAATGACCTCATAGAAATTGCACGAGAAATAGGAAAAAACAAGAAATACTGAAACTAAAACAATATTCATGCTTATAATCGCGGACACATATTTTAAATAATAAAATATTAAACGGAAATTGACTGGAATCGCTATAAGCAAGGGACGGACGAACGGACAGACGACGGAGCGATAGACAGCCAAATGAAAGCAGCACGAAACTTTTATGATTTAGTTGTTGATTTTGATGTACAAATAAATGAGTAAATTTAAAACTGGGTACTTTTTTTCTTTGTTTATTTCGTTTAACTGAAAAGTGGTACAAATAAAAAAATTATTTTTTTAGAGGAAAACAAAATATAAAAGAGTGTAAGTATTGTTCAATACACAACCTATCGCACGAGTTGTATGTTGTCTAATTTTGCAATATTTAGTTTTTAAAATATTATTGGTAATTTATCTGTTAATATACGGTGCAAGAAAAACAACAATTTTTAAAACTTTGTATTAGATGTAAATAAGAAGTATTTGTTTTGCTTGCAACATCCCAGCAAAAATTACTGCATACCCGGAAGCAGGTTTGTAAGGGAGAGACAAATGTACTCTCCTTTCCCAACCTGCTTCAGAAAGGCATGATTTTTATATGAGATGTCCCACTTGATAGGGCTCTTTGATGCTCTAATTATTTGCTATTTTCACACATGGGTAATGCAGTAATATCATGTCTCTTTTATGTGTTTTCAATAAATTTTTTAAGAACTACAGTAAAGAGAGGTAATCATTCGCTTACATTCCTGCATCCTCGTAAGCGAGAGAAGTTGCAGTAAGTTGTTTTATAAAAAATGAAACATATTTAATAGAAATTTCTGACTTCCATTTATAGCACCCTCGAATGCGCTCTAATATTGCGCTATAAGAAGGCATGATTTTTATTTACTGCTTACCGGTACAAAATAAATTTTTGCTGGGATACAGCCATGGTGTAATCACATGAGGTGATTGCAAAGACAGACGGAATTTATTGTCACTCCTTTTTAAGTATGGAGTTGGAAAAATCTATAAATTTAAATATATTTTTGTATATATGGAGTTTGACATATATTGGCACACACACACACTAATAGCCAGCTGGGCTGCCACCACTATCTGTTGTATAAGTGTACCCTGCATACAACTACGTCACATATTATAGGTTTTGCATTGAATATAAGTTATTGTTGTTCCTTCAAAATAAATGAGTAAAAACTATAAATAAATTGTTACCTTTGAAGCTGTGTGGTATGACTCTTTTGTAATTTATTACGCAAATTACAGCATTGCTGAGGTTGGTCCGAACGTGACATTGAAACTTCTAAGGATTTACGTGTAACAATATCATCCAGATTGCTGTGTAGATTTATGAAATTCTGCTTATTCTTCAAGGCAATCTCGTTTGGTTCTAGAAATATATCAATGGTAAAAAACACAAAAGAATATTTTTGTTTATTTATTCAACTCACCATAAAAACTTTCGTCGGAATATAAAACACTACCCTCAAATGCAATTGTATAGTTATCCTTGTTGGCTTTGCACGTCAATATTATGTCACCGTCATCGGGGTATGCATCCATATCCAAAGAATCCACCGATATGTGAGACTCTTTGACGGGAGAAAATAAAAGTTCTGATTTACAGAAAGAATTGTCTATTAGATCATTTGTGGATGTAGTTGATGTTTGAGACATATTGTTAGCCATTTGATGTTGACAATTGTTAGAGGGTAGCATGTGCTGCTGCTGATGCAACATTAACGACTGTTGCAGACGATTACCTCGAAGGCTTTTGCAATACGAGGGTAATTGTGAAAGTAATGAGTGTATGTCTTCGGCCCGGAAACTTTCTATATCGACTTCGGCTAAATTGGCATCCAGATTGTTGGCCAAATCCTCATAGATCAAATCACCCAATCCATTGTAGGAAGCCGATAATGAGGATAGAACACTGCGCTGCATACCGCCGCAACCATCTCGATAGCCATAGTCCAGGAACCACTGATAATCAGAATTGTCATGAGTGAAATCGTGAGATGAAGCAAGTGAAGAGTTTAAATTATTGCCCATATAACCAACACCACAAGCATTATTTAATACACCACCACCACCACCACTATTAACACAACCACCAATACCACCCATTGTTGTATTTGAAAAACCTACCAAATGCTGATGTGGCTGCTGTTGATTATTTGACAACATATTGCCGCTGGACTCGTAAGGCAACATGTTGCTACGAGATCCAGGCGTTGTAGCATTGCTGTTGTAATCGGATTCTGGTGTTACAGCTGTCGCCATTGTTGCCAGATATTGCTTTTGTTGTAAGTTAATACTATTGTTATTGCCTCCGCCAGTTACAAAATTCAAATCACTGTCGTCGTAAAACACACTGTTGTTCGTGTTGACCTGCTCATTCAAAATAATACTGCGCAAAGCGTTGTTATAACGATCTAAGTTATTCAAAACAATGGCCACATTTTGCTTTAAACTCTCTTCGCTCAGTTCGCTTTCATCCGACGCGTCTTTGCTCTGCAGCAATTGTTGTTGCTTTTGTTGTAGTTGTTGCTGCTGCAAGAGCAAATCATTCAAATATTGCTGATACTGAGTGTGAGTTAAAAACGGTAATTTACCGCTATTACGTCTTTGCTGTTGCTGCGATTGCTGTTGATTTCCTCCACCGCCACAATACGCAAATGGTGAATTATTTGGCGAATTAAACGGCTTACGATAATGTTGATGATGATGCGTAGGGGAATGTGTTACTGACGATCCGTTCGATGATGGGGTTCGTGCATTTGCAGAAGAATTATTTTGTGGAAGTGTTTGTTGATTATTTCGGTTATTGTTAATAAGCTGTTGTTTAAGTGTTTGTGTTAATTGTTGTTGCTGTTTTGTAAATTGTGCATTTGATGACTGTGTGGTTGTATTAGTGTTATAAAGGGGGTAATTATTGGATGTTAAGGATGTAAGATGATGAGTTGTTGTGTTTGTTTTGACTGATAATGGATTAGAAGTGGGATATGGTGTAAAATGATGGCGTGGTGAATTTTGAAGCGGTTGAGATGATAAATGAGTTTTATTGTTGATATCGTTGTTTGTAGAGAATTCTGTCATGCCACGACAGGATTTTTGTCCTGCAATGATAAAAAAAAAATCGATTTTTAACTTATAAGTTATGAATAGAAACCTTTTTTTTATAAATAATTAAATAAACATTGAACAGTAATTATAATAAGTAAGTTTGTTGCATATCTAATGTATTAAATATGTAGTAGTGTTTTTAAGCTTAAGGTCTTTTTAATAATAATAAATTTTTTGTTTTACTTTATATTATTTGATCAATATTTCGCTACCTCTTTAAATTTTTGCATACTATAGTTTGGGTTTAAATCAAAGGTTAATGTATAATTTTTGCTACAAAATTTTATATGTTTTTAACAATTTTATATTTATATTTGCTTCAATAATTTTACACTAATTTCTTGTGTTTATTATAAGATCAGTTTTTTTTTTTAGTTTAATTGAAATGTTGAGCAAAATCTTTTCAGTCGTTGTTTCGATCGTCATATATTTTTCTGTCGCGTATTTTGCGTTGCTTTTCAATGTCGGTTATAAATTTTGATCGAAAATCTCTCATGTATTTCCTTTTTTTTTTAAATGTTATTTCATTAAATGCTTGTAGGAGTTTATAGGGTGTTCTCGCAGTTAAGTAAGAATACTTGTCATATAATTTTTATTGGACAAAAGGCTATAAATAAGAATTTGTAGGTAGCTATTTTAATATATTTAACATGTTTACAACAATGCATTTATAGGTTGAACCCGGGTAAGGTATTAAAATATCAGAAATATTCAGGAGTAGATCGGTATTGAAAATCAGAAACATCGGTACATAAACAACTGAGATATGAGCAAAAACCCACGACCACCTCGGTTTTTTTTCACAAAAACAACATTACAACAACAACAACATACATACATACAAACGTGTATACTGGTTAGAGAAAACGTGGCATCGATCCCAGCTGAGCCAAAAAAAAATTTTTTTTAAATTTTTTTTTTATTTTTTTTTTATTTTTATTTAATATATTATTTATATTTTTATTATTTTTTTTAATTTTTATTTTATATATATTATATATATAATAATTTTTTTAATTTTCTTTTTAAATTTTTTTTTTTAATTTTTTTTTAAATTTTTTTTTTATTTTTTTTTTGTTTTTTTAACATACATACGTGAATTTATAATTTTACAATGGGATGTTTTTATATATGTATGTTTTTATATGTATGTACGTATTTCATATGGGATGAATGGTGACACAAACTACTGTTATTGCATGACTACACGTTGTGAGGGGTATATAAGATTCGGCACGGCCGAATATAGCGCTCCTACTTGTTTTTCACAAAAACATTACAACAACAACATACATACATACAAACGTGTATACTGGTTAGAGTAAACGTGGCATCGAATCCCAGCTGAGCCAAAAAAAAATTTTTTTTCATTTTTTTTATATTTTTTAAAAAATTTTTTTTTTTTATTTAATATATTATTTATATTTTTATTATTTTTTTTATTACTTTTTTTTTTGTTTTATATTTATTATTTATATTTTAATTATTTTTTTTTAAATTTTATTTTTTTATTTTTATGTTTTAATTAACATACACACGCAAATTTTTAATTTTACAATGGGATGTTTTTATATATGTATGTTTTTTATGTATGTATGTATATATTTCATATGAGATGAATAAATAGTGATACAAACTACTGTTATTGCATGACTACACGTTGTGAAGGGTATATAAGATTTGGCACGGCCGAATATAGCACTCTTACTTGTTGAAGTTAAGAATGTCAATTTAAATTTACAATAGCAATAGGGTCGGGTAGGTCATTAGATTCTTATTTAGAAAAAATTAAAATCAAACATAGATTTTTACTACAACAACGTTTAAAACTTTTATTTTCCGTATAAATATAAAAACTGTGGTAGCACAAAAATTTTATTTTAAAGTAATCAAAATTTTATGATTTCTTCAAAACATAACAATTATTTGAAATGTCCTGTCATTGACATTAAAACCATGACATTAAAAAAGAAAAATCCTAAAGAAATTTTATGTTGTTTTAAGTATTTTGGATGTTATTGTTTTCAAACACTCAATAAATGAACTGCAATAACAGCATTTTAAAGCAGCTTTTGTTATGAAAATAGGAAAATTAAATTTAATGACTTTTACTTTTAAAAAATCGTAAACAAATTTTATAGCTAGAGTTAATAATAAAGAGAGAATTGGATATCACATTGTCATCATCATAGAAGAGATCGTCAGCAGTAAATTTTATGAACATGTCAAGAGTACAAAAATTTTAAACAACAAAAGTGACACATTGGAAAGAGGGGAGAAGAAAGTAAAATTATTTCGAAACAAATGCATGTATGTATGCATATATTTTTTTACAGAAAACGTTTGCTAAAATTTAGAAAAATTTTAAAACATGTATAATTTCCACTCGCCTTAAGCTAAAGATTTTTTATATTAAGCACAGTAGTTCGTTAAAGTTTAGTACAAATGTTATATGTATGTGTTTGGTTTTTAAATAATTGCAATTTATATAAGCAAACGTGGAGCATTACAGGAGTTTTTAGATAATGAATTTTATATTTACAATAGATATACTATTAGTAGTAGAAGTTAATTAAATGATTTCTCACATAATGTAAAAAAAACTCTAGACATTGTATTGTATTGAAAAATAAAAAAAAATCAATTAAAAGACATATGAACAGTTTAAAAAAAATCTAAATATAAATAAATGTAATTATGTATGAGTATAAGTTTCCAATATTTTATGTATGTTTATGTTATTTTAGAGAGTTCTTTGTATTTGTTTTTATTAATAAATAAAATTATCACTTTCCTTCTCCATTTTAAAATCTTTTAAGTTTCCAATCTGTTGTTATTCTTCATTCTCTTGTTTGTAAACCAACTCACCAATCTTTATCAATAGGAAAGACTTATTGAAATGTGTTTTGAAAGGCAAGTGTTTTTATAATTTTCTTGAAAGATGTTTCTTTAGATTGTTTGTTTAATGTACCCTAATTTCTAAAGTTTGTTGCATACAAAATTAACGGAAAACAAAAATATGTACATATGTAGTAGTGATTGAAAATATTTACTATTTAAACACATAAGGGGGAAATTTTATAATTTTCATTACAAACATGTGTAATATTGTGTCAGTTGACAAGTGTTAATTATCAAGTGCTTTCATTAAACAGAACAAGTAGTAAATAAAAAAAGCATAAGAAAATTACATAACTGAAGGCATTTAAAGGGAGATGCGAGATGCAACGCGTTTATACATATGCGAGATCGATTCTGCACATCACCAACTTGTTCCAGCAGCTCAAACTTGCGTACAGTTTCACAATTGCTAGTAGATGGGATTCTTAAAGTTATAGCGGACATACAAACAATTTTTAAATAAACTACAAAAAACTAGTAACAATATACATATAACTTCAACATGATGTGTACATCATATGGGCCAATTCTGTATGACGAACGCTACAATCGTACGCATTTTCTTTATTAGTCTTTTAAAATAGATTTCTTCAACTTATGCGAGTACGTAGTGTTTATTAGGATTTAATTGTACTTTGGAATGATTTTTTTCAAAAGGTGTTTATCACGAAATAATTCATCACAAATTTTTGTGACGCACGCTACAAACAATGGAAGTAACTTTGAAATTTAGAGTGTGTTTTTGTAATTTTAAGCAAATTTGTTATAAAAAAGTACACAAAAACTAATTCCTAAAAGAGAGATAACTAAAATAATATATTTGCAGCCAAAAAATTTTGTGATTTTTCTTACAAGCCGTGAACCCTTCGTGACGCACGCCATGCGACGAACTTTTCATCAATTCCAGTAGCATATAAATAAACACAATTTAATTTATTAAAAAACATTTATTTTTGTTTTTAATAACACTTCCTAATTCATATTTTATGTTTAAAAAAGAATTTTTGAATGAATATAAATTTTCTTACTAATGAATTTTTTGATGAACCACTTGTCTGTACACAGTAATTTAGGCTTTTTTATTTAGAGTCGCACGACTCCCTGATGAAAGTAATAGTGAGTGAAGTTGTCTCCAAGGTTGATCACTCGGACGAAAAAAAAAATTTAACGGAATTTTCGTAGTTTCACATTAAGTTATCAGTTCACAATATTTTTAAAAAAAAAGCTTACATGTGTAGGTTACCTCCTATAGAGAAAGATATATTAAGGATGAAAGAAACAAACTATAATTTTTTGGTTGATTTTTTTATCTTTTTTTTTATTGGCGGGCTTATTTTTAGCCAGAAAATTTGTTACAAATATTCCTGGATTGAGATAAAATTAGAAAAAAACTGTTAGCCTTCTGGACTACATAAAAAGTTACAAGCATCCAAATCAAGAAAATATATTTTTATATTTTTAACGTTTAAAAAAAAAAAACTAAAAAAAAAATTATTTGAGACTATATACAATCTTTTTTGTTGATGTTATTATTATTATTATTATTATTATTAAAAATATGGCTTTCCATCAGACCATCTACATTAACACTAAAGTAATCTATAAATATAAAAGTGAAACTCTGTGTGTGTGTGTGTGTGTGTGTTAGCTAAAGACTCCGATACTGTAAAACCGATCGGACTCAAACTTTGGCAAGTTGTTGTACACATACCAGGGAGTGTTTATGGGTGGAAAAAAGTGGGCGGGGCCACGCCCATAAAAATTAGTTATCAGTTTTAGCTACTTGCACTTGACCGATTTTTCTGAAACTTTGCACACATATCGAGCTGTCATGACTAAATAATTTCGTGATAAGAAAAGTGGGCGGGGCCACGCCCCTAAAAAAGTTTTTATATTGAGGTACTTGCACTGGACCGATTATTCTGAAACTTTTCACACATATTGAGCTGTTATGACTTTACAATTTCGTGATTAGAAAAGTGGGCAATGTCACGCCCATAAGAAAATTATAATTTTTAGGTTTTTGCACTTGATATTCAATTAAAATTCAGAATGCATTTCGATTCATTAAAGGGCGTAGCAACGCGCGCCGGGTTTGGCTAGTGTTATAAAAAATATTAATTTATTGTATAACAATAATCGATCAGAGGTAGAGTAGGAATTGGTCATAATTTTTGTATAAATAAAATATATCTTCTTCTAATATTCCCTTAAAAATATTAAGTTGAATTAATTTCAAAAATTTTTAATAGGTTGACTTTTTCTGCGATTTGCCCAAATCGCCTTTTGATTTTTTTTTTTTTTTATAAAATCCGGTATATTTTATCAAAATTTACGAATCAAAAAAATCGGACATACCAAAACAAAACTTTATTATTAATTTACATTGAAAACTAAATTAATTTCATTTTGGCTCATTTTTTAATATACATACATATACATATGTAAGCATGATTGCTAGAGCAGTTTGCATGACGATATATTTATTATACTTAATAAAAAGTATACACATTTCTCCTCTTATAAATAATATAAAAATTAATGATAAGAAAAGTAAAAAACGACAAACCATCGTAAAAAAAGAATACACGAGTCAATGAAATGTCAAGCTTTTTTATTAATAAAAATCTAAATGCAACAATAAGAAGTAGATATTACAGCAGCTAAAAACCTAGAGTTTCTAGCGATTTATATACTCATGTTTGAATGTATGTATGTGTGTGTATATGTATGTATTTATCTATGTATTTATCTATGTATGTGTTTTTATATACATACACATGTATGTGTCTAAATATACTCATTGAACTTTTTGTAGAGAATTTGGTACGCGAGTGTGTTGCTACAATAATTCAAAAAATTTAGGAAATATAATAATAATGTAATAAAATACTTGTATGAACGACCAATGAAGGGGTGTATTTATGTGATTTTATTACTAAAACAATCAATGACCGGACGGATGTGTATACATACGTATGTATATGTTGAAAATGTTTTTTTTAAATAATTAATACATATTGAACAAAATATTTAAAGAAAAACTGATGCGAAAAGTTGTTATCAGATACCCGTTTGTCAATAAAAGCACATAAGAAATGAATAGTCTAATAATCAGAGCTAGAATTTTAATGGCTGAAAAAAATTCGAAATTGTTAGATTGTTCACACAAACGATTACAAATTGTAACAGCAAAAAATATGGAAATTGTTTTTTGTAACGTATACCACAAATGTGTAAAACTTACCTAAGAACTAAAGAAAAGTTAAAAAAAATATTAAAAACAAAAAAAAAATAATAAACAAATATTAAAAAGAAATAATAATAAAAAAATGCTTTTAAAAATTACTTAAAGTAATAAGAAATTTTTCAAAAGTAGTATGCAAGAAAATTTATTGACCTCAAGTTTTCAACATTTGCTAGGAAAGTATTGCAATAACTATGTGGGAAATTTTTAAATATTTTCTTTGGCGAACGTAGAGGAACGTAGAAAAATCTAGAACTTTGAGTATATAAAATCCCACAATTCTAAAATAGAATGAAAAACCCAAAAATCGATTATTTTTTAAATCCACAATTGGTCTAGGGCTAGTAAAATATTATTTTTTTCTTTTTTGTACCGACTGGACACAAGAGTTTCTGAATTTTCTGAAAGCTTATGACTTATGATTAAATGTAGGTCTATCTGTTTGTTAATTGAAATCAACTTGCACAGACTTTTGAAAATATTTGGAAACCGCTATCAAGCACAATTGCTCTATAACTTGAGCAGACTGTCTCTGTTTTTTCCCCCATATTTATACCCTTCACCTGTGGTGCACAAGGGTATATATAGCTTTGTCATTCCGTTTGTAATTTCTACAATTTTCATTTCCGACCCCATAAAGTATATATTTTCTGAAAGCTTATGAATAGAGGAGTCGATTAAGCCCTGACCGTCTGTCCGTCTATCCGTCTGTCCGTGTGTTGGTTGAAATCAACTTTTAGAAGCAACTATATGTTCCTCAGATCTGTATATGGTATCAATCTCTTGTAAATATCCAGGAATGAATCGCTATTGAAATTCAGCACAATCGCCCCATAACTTTCTGAGATATGAGCAAAAAACCACGACCACCTCGTTTTTTTTCACAATTACAACAACAACATACATACATAGATACATGTAAAAAACATACCCAACAAAAAAAATTACAAAAAAAAAAATATTGAAAATAAGAAAAAAATAATAAAAAAACTACAAAAAAAAAATTTTAAAAAAATTTAAAAAAAAATTTAAAAAAATTTTTTAAAAATTTTTCTAAAAAAATTTTTTAAAAAAATTAAAAAAAAAATATAAAAAAAATATAAAAAAAAATATAAAAAAAAATAATAAAATATAAATAATATATTAAATAAAATAAAATAAAATTTTTTTGGCTCAGCTGGGATTCGATGCCACATTTATTCTAACGTGTACGTATGCACGTATTTTATATGGGATGAATGGTGATACAAACAATTGTTATTGCATGACTACACGTTGTGAAGGGTATATAAGATTCGGCACGGCCGAATATAGCACTGTTACTTGTTTTACTATAAGATTTTACATTTCACTTATCGATATGATATACTTCTAGGGCAATTTGTAAAAAAGGTTGAACAAATCGATCAGTAATCGGCAAAAATTGTTAGGAAAAAAAAGTATTTTAAACATATCAAGTTTCTCAAGTTCTAATCCGTGGCCTCGAAAATTATTTTTGAGAAAAAACTAACTGAGATATATGCCCCAAAAATCAAGAGCTTCGGTAATTTTCTTAAAACTTACAAACAAAAATTCAATTTTTCCAGTTTATAGAAAGCCGACAGCGTCAATATGGACATAAAATAAAAGAGCTAAACTAGCAAAATGTAATACACTAGAAACAAATTTTAAGTTCATGATAGCCGCAACTATAAAATAGCGTAGAATAAATTTATCTATAGGTCAAATATAATATTTAAAAATGTACCCCCTTGAATACAGTAAACTAAGAAAAAATTAAAATTCAAGAGCGGTCCTAAATAAAATGGTAGATATATAGAGTCGGGTTTTGCCACCTTCAACCCTCACAATATTGGTATTAAATAAAACGGTTTGTCTATTAAAAATTGTAAAATCCAAGATGGCATCCGCAACAAATTAAAAGATAATTTTTTTAATTCCATTAATGTGGCTATTAAATGAAAGGGCTCGAATAGAAGAATACAGTAAATTATGTAAAAATTCAATATCAAAGATGGCGTCGAAAATAATGCGGTTGTTGTACTTATGTACATGATTGTGAAGGGTATTATCAGATTCAGCACGGCCGAATATAGTACTCTTATCAATCATCCGACTATGAACAAAGTGAATGAATGAATCTTTTGCCAGCACATTGCTAATTTTGTGTTTTTGTTCAATTAACAAAATATGACGAGCATTTTTAACATGACTTATCCAAACAAAATTAAAAATACTCCATTCTCCGAAACGCATGCAAATAAGTTTTTATATGTAGAGTTTAATTCTTACTACCATATTCATAAAACATATTTAAGGTTTACTAAAGGCTAAAGGAAATTTGTCAAATAAGCTTCCAATAAACCCAAAATATTTCTTATAAATAAGAAAGTTAATATGTACAACTATGTTTATAAAAACGAAAGTTTAAACATCTTTTTTCAAAGAAATTTATCAATTTAAACAAATTTTATATTTTATTGTGTAAAAACCAGGGGCCGAATTACGGCATTCGAACGTGATCGAAATTTAAAAATTCTTATTAGAATCTCTATACCTAAAGCACAGCGAACTCGATCGTTCGAGTAAAATTTCGTTCGATATCGAATGCCGTAATTCGGCCCCAGGTCAATTTGTTTTCATAAAATGCTGCCGCTTCTCTCATTATATTGCCAAAAACATATTTACACATGTGAAATGTTGTTTATATGTACATATGTATGTACATATTACTTAAATAATAATTCTTATTTTTTATGTTGACCAACAAAATTTTTGTTTTTCAATATTATTATTTTTAATCCAAAAATAACACATAGGGGTTAATAAACGCAAAGAAAATTTAAATTATTTTTAATAAATTTTAAGATTGAAAAAATGTTTCATTAATATTGAAAATATTATGACCATATTTATAAAATATTTTTAAATTTATCAAGCGTTTATAAAACGAATTTCATATTGAAGTTGTGTTTAATAAACCTTTGATAAACTTGAAAGTTGATTGAGAACATGGGGGTTAAAATAGGAAAAACTGGTTGCAAGGACATTGTTATATATAAAAATTATCATTGTTTATTAAGCAGATTTGAAGGTGAATTGAAATAAAATATTTCAAGGAAAATATATATAGATAATGAGAATTTGTTTAAAGGGTGGTAACAGCAATATGTTGCTAGGAGTTAAGGTAATAAAATTGAAATTAAAAGTAAATAAAAATGTTTTAAAACAAAATCCCACCTTTGAATACCATACGACCACCACCATTCTTAAGTCCTTGTGTATCTGGATTTAAGTTTTTATTATTGTTATTGTTATTATTTAAAATATCATTTAGATTACGATTCAAATGTTTGTTTTGAAACATAAAATTATCAATATTTTGCATTTGTGTTTGTTGTTGTTGTTGTTGTTGTTGCTGTCGCTGTGGCAATTTCATATTATATAAATGGTGTTGCTGTTGCTTTTGTTGTTGCTGTAATCTTAATTGTTGTAAATATTGTTGGTTACATGTTAAAGTTGCCGTTGTAGCTGTGGGAGATCTTTTAATATCCACCCCCTGTTCGCGTAGTTGTTGTTGCAAACGTTTTCTTTGTAACAACTGATGTTGCAGCAGTTGTAATTGTTTTTGCTGTAAACGTTGATAGTAACGTAATTGTTGCAATTGTTGAGGTGTTAGAGTATGATGTTGCTGCTGTTCATTGTTATTTTCTTTGGATGATGAAGAAGCTGAACTATCGCAGCCGGAACTAGTGCTGCTAGAATTTGAGTGTGTTTTTGCATTATGTTGCTGCCAACGCTTTTGGGACATGATAGTTGTGTTGTTGTTATTGTTTTGGTTTTTAAACGAGTTGTTGTTATTTATACAGTGTTTACCCTGCATTTTGGAAATGTCAACGATTTTCATTAAAAATGCCAAGAATATTAAAATCATTTAGTTAAAAATGAATCAATTTTATAAATAGCTGGAAATTTCTCAATTGAAGAGGTGCTTTTAAATGTTTGCCACAAACATTTTTTTAATTTTAATAACAGCCATCAATGTTGGGTAAATATATTTTATTTTTAATATTTATATTTTTAGTTTTTTTTTTCGATATTGTACATCAATTTGGTTATATTTATACTTTTAAAGACCAATGCAAAGTTTTGTTTTTATCTCTTTTTTTTTGTAGCTTTGAATGCGGGAAGACGTTTTTAATTTTCTTTTAATTATATTGTTGCTATGCACTTTTTATGGCTTTTGTATTTGTGTTTTATTTTTATGACTTTTATTGAATATTTTTTGTTTATTTGCTTGTTTTCCTTTTCAGTCTTTCATAAAATTTTATATTTTTTTGTTATTGAGTGCTTTAAATAGTTTTAATTTTTCAGAAAAATTCAGTCTAAATAAAAATAAAGAAATAAATGTTTAATATACAGCCCAACTGAAAGATACACATGATAAATGATGTTTCAGCGTTTTCTTCAGTCATTTTATTAAAAATGTTTTTGATGTCCTAATTTTAACACTTCTTTGAAGCTACGAAGAACCATAAATATATTTTTATAAAATTCTACATTACTTATACCGTTTTTTTTCTTTTGAAAATCGACAGAAATTTAAAACATTTCTTTAATTCTTATTTTAGATTGATGTGGTATTTTAGTCCCTAAAGATTTATAAAGGGATCTTTAAATAATAATAGTTATTCTTATGAAAACTATTCATATGATGTAGAAAAAAATTTATTAAAAGAAAAACATACTAAAACAAAATTTTAAAAAGTAAGAGTCTTACTTTTGTTGTTTTTTAGACAAGATTTTCTATAACTATTGCCAAAGATACATATTTTATACAGTAGACTCGCGGTAACAAAAACACTGCCTTACGTGAACACCGGATAAGATGAACATAATTTTTTTTACACTGACTACTCTGTAGCGTGAACACAGTGAGAAAGCCATATAACGTGAACAAATTTTTCGGTTATGCAAATCGTTTTCATAAAAAAGGGGTATCCCCGTAAATGATTGCACAGGTTTAGTTTAGTTCGTGCTGCTGATTTAGCATGACCTAATCTAAAGTTTTTCGTGAAAAATGTCACAAAAACTACCAAAAATCTAAAGTTAAACTTCTTGTGATTGGAAAGGCAAAAAATCTCCGCTGTTTTAGAAATTTTGAATCTCCTGTGGACTACAATTGCTCCAAATCGTAATGGATTACAGCTACCATTTTTGAAAATTGGTTTAACTAATAATGGACGCTATTGGTTATTTACATTCAACTTGGCAACGTCTTGAAAAGAAAACAATAGTAAAATGCTGCCTGAACATTTTTAGTTCTTTACTTTACGTCTAGACAAGTCATCGATTTGTCCAGACTAGAACA
Source organism: Phyto melanocephala (assembly GCA_941918925.1). Taxonomy (NCBI): domain Eukaryota; kingdom Metazoa; phylum Arthropoda; class Insecta; order Diptera; family Rhinophoridae; genus Phyto; species Phyto melanocephala. The sequence goes on along the minus strand of OW799233.1, from coordinate 120,554,898 downwards.
AAACGTCGGCAAAACAACTGCAAAAAATTATTCATGTTCTTTGATATGGTTAAAACGTAAAAAGTGTATTTTGTCGCAATTTTTATGTGTCGTCTATTTCTTTCATATTCAAAATGCCTTTTTATATCAGACATCGTTGTTCGAACAAATGTTCTAACAACGCTGTTTGAACAAGAACAAAAAAAGGTAACACATTTTTTTAATTAATTTTAAAAGAGTTTTTTTCCTTACAAACCATATGTACATAACAATCCAAAATACAAAAAAATATATGAATTTGAGTTAAATCACATGTCTAATTTATTTGGAAATTTTAAATAGTTACACCTTCGTTAACATGAACAACTTCGCAAACGTGAACAGGCTCGGTTTTTAATAGTTTACGTTACCGCGAGTCTACTGTATACATGTGCGTAACAAACGTTTCAAAAAGTTCCATAGAAGCTGCAAAATCTGTCTTTGTTTGGGTTTTAAAGAATTTTAAGACATAATAAAATGATAAAAAAACTTATGTGTTTAAAATATGTAATTACAATTTTATTAAAACAAAAACTTTTTAAAATAAAAAAAATTCAATTGAGCTATTTAGCTAAAATATTTTAATAAACTAACTCTTATACCATAGACAGACGACAGCGTTAATTTGCATTAAAAGTCTTATTTCAAATTAACTATTGAATTATCCCCATTCCAATGTGTATTAGATTTCACGTAAATGCACTAAATCATATTGAATTTATACTGCATTTAGCAATTTCAATATGGCAACACGGTCGGCAATCAATCAAAAAATTAAAAAATCAAAAATGTAAAATAAAAATAGATTCGATATGTTGAAATTTTTTACATATTTTTTGGAATGCCGTTCTGTTTAGGCGAAAGTTTTCCTTAATACTAGTATCGTCCATCGTAAGCACGTCACTCTCCCAAAAAGTGCTGTTACGGTCCTATAAAAAAAACCATATACCTACATACATCTGAATTATTAGCTCCATGAAAAGATACCATTAAACCTACGAATTTCCACAATTCCCTTTCTCTTATTTCAGAGTGTCCTTCTGCCATCCCAACTTGTAGCAACATGTTCAGGTTTGTGATTGCTAGTGCATTTACAACTTTTACTAAATGCAAAAACTGTCGTCTGTCACAGCAAAATTCTAATTTGCATTAGTGAGATTCTAATGCAAATTAACGCTGCCGTCTGTCTATGGTTTTAGCGAGTATTTTCTGAAATAAATCAGACCACCATTTTTGGTAAATAATAATTAAATGTGATTGTTTTTACGTCGTTAAAACATTAACAATCGATTGCTGTCACAATTTGAATTAATCCAGAACGAATTTAATTTAACGAAATTTTTTTTTTATACAAGATAAATTAATACATTTTAGTGGTTACTTAATTATGAACATACCAAATATGAACATGCTTTCACTCTTAGTTGTTCTAACTTGCTTAGTTCACAAATCGGTTTGGCGAATTCTAAAGCTAATTTTATTTTGTTTAAAACCGGAACTAAACAAAAAACTAAGTTTAACCTTTTTATTGAACTTAAACGTATATTTCAGACTTTGTCTAAACTTTTTCATAAAAAAAATAAAAGTTTATTCTAAAGTCAAATTTAAAAATGATATGAAAGCGTATTCATTTTCCATTTTTTACGCATAATTTTATATTTAACAAGTAAGAGCGCTATATTCGGCCGTGCCGAATCTTATATACCCTTCACAACGTGTAGTCATGCAATAACAATGGTTTGTGTCACCATTCATCCCATATGAAATACGTACATACATATAAAAACATACATATATAAAAACGTCCCATTGTAAAATTATAAATTCACGTATGAATGTTAAAAAAACAAAAAAAAAAAAAAATTTTAAAAAAAATTTAAAAAAAATTAAAAAAAAAATTATTATGTATATAATATATATATAACAAAAAAAAATAAAAAAAAAATTAAAAAAAAAATAATAAAAATATAAATAATATATTAAATAAAAAAAAATAAAAAAAATTAAAAAAAAAAATTTTAAAAAAATTTAAAAAAATTTTTTTGGCTCAGCTGGGATTTGATGCCACGTTTTCTCTAACCAGTATACACGTTTGTATGTATGTATGTATGTTGTTGTTGTAATGTTGTTTTTGTGAAAAAAAATCGAGGTGGTCGTGGGTTTTTGCTCATATCTCAGTTGTTTATGTAACGATGTTTCTGATTTTCAATACCGTTCTACTCCCGAATATTTCTGATATTTTAATACTTTACCCGGGTCCAACCTATGTCGGGGAGCTTCAAAAAGTTGATTTCAACATACACTCGGACAGACGGTCAGACGGACAGACTGACAGAGCTTAATCGACTCCCCTATTCATAAGCTTTCAGAAAATATATACTTTATGGGGTCGGAAATGAAAATTGTAGAAATTTCACACGGAATGACAAACCTATATATACCCTTTTTCACTGTGTGAAGGGTATAAAAAAATGGTGTCTTTAGCGTGTCAAAAAAAATATGTTTGCTGATTAGTGAACGATTTATCAAAAAAAAATCAGAGTCAGTCGTGATTATTTGCTTATATCTTAGAAAGTTATGGGGCGATTCAATTGCACACATGCAGGATGTGTTTCTACTTGTGCACACAAGTTATTTGTAATTTGTATGAATTTTTAAAACCGCATTAGTCAATGCTAAATGTATTAGATTTACGATTTATGACTAAAAATTTTTTCGAATTTCTAAAAGTAAATTTAACAATTATAGGGTAATAATAAGAAAATGTACACATTTTCTTTTATAGTCGATTTAGCGAGACATTGGCCAAACGGGAATTATACAAGTACACACAGTTTAGTTGTCACCTTTTTTAGTGCAACGAGAAGGTTTTCTGGAACCGTTATTCTCTAGTTGGAGAAGGGACTATATACACGTAACATCTCAGGCATCAGGTATCACAAAGGAACCAAATATTCTTCAAATTACCAACCTCACCTAGATTATTTTTTTTATTTAAAACTGCATCGGAAAGCAATAAATGAAAAGATATTAATAAATGTTATACACGGAATGCAAGCTTTTATACAGTAGAGGACAAAAGCCAGTTTTACAATAAAATTACACATTAATAAATGTTTGAAGGATCATATAAATGGTTTTAACATTTTTTCTTACATTAAGTCATAACTAAACAATGTATTAACTAAACACAATACTTTCAAGGGTTAAACATTAAAGAAGACCTTTTAAGTCTCATTAAATCATCAACTGTAATTATAGTGGTTTGAAAAAGTTTATTGAAGTTTAAAAAAAATCACTTTGTGGCAAATTGATGGCTATTTGATTTTGCCTTCAAATGAAGTTGGTTGGTTGTTTTCATCGAAAATTTATGAGTGTTATTTTAGAAATTTTTATTTAGATTTTTTGTTTTTTGTAGGCAAATATTTTGCTTAAGCAAAATGTAAAACAATTTGGAGCACAGCAAACTAACATTTCCTGTTTGGCATGTGTAGCTGGGCTGGCTGTTTTAAAAGTCTAGTATTAAATTTAACCTTTTTATTTAGTTTAGTGTTTTTTTTTTTCTTTTCTTCTTTTTTCTACAAACAAATTCACAATAACATATGCAAGGCAAAGTGAATTTAATTTTTTCGCCTATTTAGCGCAATAATAAATTTAAAAATTACCAAATAAAAAAAAAAGAATGGCAGAAAATAAAAACAACTTTGCAAAACTCAAAACTTGAAAAGATTTTTTTTAATGTCGTAAAGTAATTTATGGCATCGAGAAACTCAAAGGTTTGGCCATGATAATTATTTCTACAAAAAAACAAAAAAAAAACAAGCTGAACGAAAAGTTCACCGTAAAACGGACGAAATGATAGAGCGAAAATAGTTTTAAACTTAAAAGAAATGCTTGCTAACAGACAAATATCAAATATAATAATATTAATAAAATTGTAATACAACAAATATACATAAATACATTTTAGTTCACCATATTGCGTGCATCTAAAAACACCAAAAAAAATAATTCAAAAAATGTACATACATACGTACATACCTATGTCCTATGTAAGTATGCATAATATCAAGCATTTTTTTCTATATTCATTTTAGTTCAAGTTTATCATTTGTTTCTTTTTGGGGTTTTTAGTGTTCTTTTGTCAGACAAAAGTCTACGGAATATTTTTTTATTTTTCTTTTTAAATTTTGAAAACTTTTTAGAAAAATAAATTGGGAACAAAAATTGTCATTTGAAAAATGTGTTTTATTTTTATTTGTTCTTTCTGTTTGCGTGTGTTTTTAGATTAAAACTTAACATACTCATGTGTATGGATGTACATATGTAGTCAGGTGTTGTTTTTTTACTAGAAAATCAAGAAAGAAAATAACACACATACAAACAAATATTCATAATAAAATGTGTATACTTGTATATATTTACATATATACACGATAATGTGTATATAAAAGTATAAACATACATACATACATATGTCTGTATTTACTATATATACAGATACATACATACATGGATACTTTTTAAAAATGCTTTAGGAAACATTTTTCAAATATGAGATCATTTTCTGCGCAGGGCAAAAATGATTTATTTATACTGTATCAAAATTTTAGAAAAATAAGCACATGTGTATGTATGTGTGTATGTACATGCAAGCATTTATTTTTTAAGAATAAATATATGTACATATATAAATTTTTTATTTGAAAGCATTATAAAATTAATGACTTGTTCCAAGTAGAAATTATAAAATTCATATAAATTTCAAATAACATTTTCATGTCTATTTTTAGCTTTTCCATCTACACAATAACTGTTTAAATCTTTTATCATTTTCATTTTGCACATATTAATTAATTTTTTATATTTGTTATTAAAAATTAACAAGTAAATAAAATGGTAAATTTGAATACAACATTCAAATAATTTCGATCGTTATTAATGCAAGGCTGCAGTTAAAATACAACAGTATTTTTTTAAATCATTGCAAAAGTTAAACAGTGTTGAAATCGGTTTAGTATTTTCGAAGTAGTAAGTATTCAAATGCAAAAAATATGTCATGAAACATATAATTTTTAAACAAGAGTTTGTACAGAAACGACAAGTGTTTGTGTTTCGACGATTGTTTATAGTGTTATCAAGAAACGGTAGTGTATGTGGTACAGCGAATTGTGGAAAAGAGAAATTTTTAGGTTACTCTGATGAATGCAATGCTCCATCTCTAAAACACCACATACATTTGAGGGACTTTTGGACTAGTCCTATTTCAAATAATTCGAAAAAAAAATTATTTTTCCGATGTTTTAACCGGTTTTTTAAACCGGGTTTTAACCGGGTTTTTTAAACCGGGTTTTAAATTTTCCGGTTTTTTATTTATTCAGGAAAACCGTTTTTAAGTCTTGAATTATTCGACAATATCGTTCTCTTAAATACATTGTCCTTGTCCATATAAACAACTTTTATAATACAATTTGTTTAACTCTCTTTAGAAATTACTTTCGCCTCTAACATATCCGAGAATTATTTTAATTTCGTTTCTATACCCTACAAACTACATATTTTCTGAGAGCTTATAAATAGGGCAGTCGATTAAGCAATATCCGTCTGTCCGTGTGCTGGATGATATCAACTTTCAGAAGCCACCACATGTTGCACATACCTTAAGCAGTATAAATCTTTTGGGAATGAATCGCTATTGAAATTCAGCATAATCGTCCCTAACTCTCTTTGATAAAATTAAATAAATACGTCAGATAATTTTTTTCTCAACCTTATCAATATCGTTATCAAATGAAAGGAATTGACTAACTATGTTAAAATTCAAAATAATCGGAAATGAAGCAAAATAGAGTATAAAATTCAAGTTTTAATATTGACTACGCTACGATCTGATATTATTATAATTTTTATTTTAACAAAAAGAAATTATATTAAAAAAATCATTCTCATTCTGGCTTAAGTTCATTTTTCTATTATTAAACTTCCAAAAACATTTTTTAAATTAAACTAAATTGTAATCATTTTAGACTATTGAAAAACTATTGCGATATTAGCAGAGTGGTATGCATTTTCAAAACCAGCTACGATTTCATCATCGGCACACCTTATCGGTATACTCATATCTAATTTCAAACTACTATTTATGTTACAATTTAATGAAATTAGAATTAGGGAAGCATAGCATTCATTTAAAATTTTGTTTGTTTCCTTCTTATTTAATGATATTTTTCTTCATGTTCTATTCTCTCATATTCTTAATATATTTAAGTTCATTTTACAAACTATTTATAAATTCTCTATAATTTTACTTAAGGCCTAAACAATGTCATGTGCATAAATGCTTTACGATAATGCACAATATTTCAAAGGACCATAAATACCCACTCACAGTAACAAACAGATATAAACTAAATTAAATTTAAAGTATCGTATTTACAATATATTTTCCTAGTTTTGACTTTTTTAAGATTTAAAATTTTGTACACTAATATCTAGGTGCTCTTTTCATTTTAACCGAATACTACAACTTTAATGGTAGACATTTTAAAGCACAGTACAGATAACGAGTTTTTTCACTATCCTTGTCTGCTCATTTTTAAAGCGAACTTTAAAGGATCACCCTTACTAAATTATTTTCGTCTTTATCAAAGCAGGAAAATGCGCATTTCAGTACAGTAAAAAAATACTTGCAAAATAATAAAAAACAACAATACATTTTAGTACAAACAAATGATTTGTAAAAAAAACGAAGAAAAACAAAACTTGAGATAAATAGCAAAAGCAAAAAAAAACAGCAGACATGTTATATCCTTATACATAGTCTTTGAGAAAAAGAAAAAAAAAACTATATAACAAACACCGAAGCCATTCCAAAAATGTAACGTGCAAGGATATTAGAAATGAAAAAGAAAGTTTTGTTGCCATAAAAAATATATAAATAAAAATACATCAATACGATATTTAAAGAAAAAGGACCGACAGGAGTTAAAAAGAGACTATTTACATATGTATAAACTAAGGGAATATGGGCAAAAGTAAATTGTGTATGAAGTCGATAATACATAAATACTCATGCTTGGATATTAATGAACAATTTAAGAAAATGTTAATAAAAAAGCTAACGATACGAGCAGTATGAAAAAAAAATTCAATTTTTACAATTGATAGCAATTTGAAAAAATTTAAGAAAAAATTATTTTTTAACTTAATTTAACTAATGGAGTAACAAAGATTGTTTGCCGGTTGAAGTGTCTATTCAAAGTTTAACCCGCAAGCCTGCACAAACAAAACAACATTCATTGAAGATGCTGTTTAACGCACATTCGTTTCATTTCAGAAAAATTTAAAAAACGCCATTTTTAAATAACATCAACAACAGAATCTCTTTTGACGCAATATTCTTGTGTTGCAATAAAAAAAAACGAGTAAAAAACTCAGTCAACGTGACAACAACAAAAAAAACAGCAAAAATAATTTGTACGAATAAAAAATAAAAATAAAAACACGTTAAGTATACGACGCACTGTCACTGTAAGTGGTGTTGGCGTTAGTTGGGTATTCAAAATAAAAAGGTTTTAAAGTTGTAGACAACTCTCTTAAGCAGTAATTGGCATGAAACTTGTTAAGAAAGACAACAACACGTTTACTTAAAAGGAATGAACTGACTTTTTTATTCTTTTATCTTTAAAACTGTTTTTTTTTCCATAATATTAACAAGACATGTTTTGTCTAACAGTTTTTCTATCTGCAGTATCATTTAAACAAAGTGGTTTGAGGTAAAGCGACGACAAAGAAAAATTGCAATCAAAATAAAACTAACAACAATATTAGCAAGGATAAAAATTCCATCACTGCGGGTAGCTACAGTAGTTGTTAATTTTGTGTAGATGTTGGGGTTAAGGATAAAATGAATATTTTTTCAGACGTTTTTATCTTGAACACCAGCCAATTATGGGAATATGTGGATAACAAAATTTGTTAAAGGCTTCAAGTGAAACTATTAAATGAATTTACTTAACTTGTAGAAATTTTCAAAATACTACATATGTACAAGGTAGAGAGCAGTGTTGCCATGTTTAAATTATTGCGCTTAAACTTAATCGTTCAATTTACCCTATAGCCTCTAAATTATTATTTATTTTTTAGCTTCTTTGTTACCGCCTTACAATGTTTAAACATTTAACAATCAAAACCAAACAACTTGTAATTTTTTTGTTTCTTTTTAGTCTAAAAAAAACACAACAAATTTTTAATTGTTGTACGTTTTTTAAGTCCACAACTCGCTTGCATTTTGTATAGTCTACTGAAATAGGGTTTCTGTGAAATTACATTTGTGACATGAATTACAATATTTATATTTTATGCTCAAATCAAAATACTATTTCGATCGAACTCTAAAAAGAAAAAATTAAAACTTTTTTAATGACCTAAGTGGAATTAACATTGATATTTTTCACAAAATTGTTAATTCTTAAATGTGCATACTTTTAGGGGCGAAGTATTAATATTTATTCCATAAGCAATCTATGTTAAAACAGTGTACAGAGGCATTCCAGTGGTAAAGTCATGAAAGCCTTCTATAATCTGAATTAACCCCTCCTTTAGATTTGTAATCACATTCTACCCTTTTTTTTTTTTAATTTTCGTATTCTTAGCAACAATAAACATTTTTAAAACCGTTACTCCAACCAGATAAAATTAAAAGGAATCAAAAGGAATAAAAAATTTAAAGAAAAAACATTGAAAAATAAACAGAAATTCATCAAGCTTTTAAAGAGTTAGTGTTGAACTTAAAAAAACTAAAGATAGGTTGGAAAAATGCATTAAGTGTTTAAAAATATTATAATAATCAAAAAAAATTTAAAAACTTAAAACATTAATCGTATTAGCAGAATATTTTTCTGTTCCTCTTGCTTGTTCAGATGTTTTAAATATTTTGACAGCCAAAGATGACAATAAAATGACCGCTGTTTTTATATTTAGTGTCACGTCAAGTCTACGTGGTTGGATCGATTTTTAAATTTTTTTTTTCTCAAAATAACCATCGAAGCTAGAAAATGGTTTTTAGAGAAATTTTTTTCTCAAAGTGAAAGTGGGCATAGCACCTTCCATATAAAGTCAACATATTTTTGCTGCATATCCTGTATACTGTAATACCTTAAATGTTTTAAAACTTGTGATTGGTATTATAATAAATTGCATTATTGTTGATAAAAGAAAGATGGAAAATAATACTGGGCGTAGCACCTTCAACACAAAAAAAAACTTTATTTCTATCTCATCTGCGTTATTTCAACAAAAAATTATTAACATCGGAGCCTAGGTAGTGACAAACCCATACTAAAATGTGGTTTTATTATATATTTCAGGAAACATAAGGCTAAAAGTTGTTAATTCTGGAATTAGGAATAAGACATTTAAATAACGATTTTGCAATTCAGTCAAAAATTTTATAGAATAAGATCAGAAAATATATTCAACAGCATATCAGCAGAACCGCGATATCAGTTTACTTTGATGGGCAAAAAATCGATTTCAGAGCAGTAAACGCGGTAGCCCCATAAAAAAATGTTATGTCATTCCAGAAAAACTGTAATCGCTGTTCGGTTTAAAGTTGGTAAGAGCTACTTTTGAAAAACTCCTAATTCGAACCGAATATGCTAAGCATCAAAGAACGAAGTACTATTAATGACAATTATTGCATAACTTACAAACGGTGGAAGACAATATTAAAATTAATCTTCTAATGAATACAGTAAATCGGTTCGCGTTCTGCTAGTTTTAAACATACACCGATAATTTTGTTAATTACGTACTGCTTTTTATTTAAGAAGTTTGCAAGAGAAATTATTTTTAAGGTGAAGTAACTTACAAAATAAAGAAGTTTTATAAAATCGGGATATTTGTAATAAAAAAGTGAAACAATCTTTACATAGAAAAAACTAAATTTCAGATTCAATAAAGAAATTTACAAAACTAAGTAAAATCTTATTTAAATTTGACCAATCAATAAAATTGTAAATTCAAACAAAAAAATGTTAGAAAAAATCTGTTTTTATGAATACATTTTTATTTTAAAAGAGCTTCTGACAAAACATTTATAACAACAATAAACAAGTGCTTGTTTACACATATTTTATAATGATTTTTTTCTGTGTTCTAAAAGCAAGATAAAAACAAATACCTATTAACTAAAAGTAATTTTTCTCACAATATAAAAACATAACACACAACTGTACACATTCAAGAAAAATAGAAAAAAAAATTATTTTATAGAAAACAGAAAGAAAATATTTTATAAATAAAGACAAGTGCAAACAATTCAATGCGTATTGCATGATTGCAATTAAATGATTTTTTTAAACAAAAAAATAAAGTACAGAACAGAACAGAAAGTTATAAAGAAACGAAAATTGTGCAAGATCTATAAAAAATTAAACAGCTCATATAGTTTACGAGTTCATGACTGAGAGCAGAAATTCTAAATTATGAAAATATGTACACAATAAATACGCATGCAAAATGTATTGAAATGCACGTACACAACAGTCACTTGTAGTCAGCCAATCCACTGAGTATAGATGAGTATGTCATATACCTACTTACGAATACATACTTACTTACATGGTACAGTGCGTAGAAAAATTAAATACACACATTTACTTAAAAGTTGAATAATAGCACAGATAAAAATAATTAAATTTTTTTTTTTGCTAACTTTTCTACTCAACTGTCTAAAATGTAGCTATTGTGTATGAAATCATTTTTTATGTGTAAACAAAATCTTACCCATGTTAAGAAACTAATAAATTCAAAGAGTAATAAAAAAAATATTGAAAAACTATATTTACATACAAATATATATCGTCGTTCGTAAATTATTGTGTTCTATATGACATATAAAACATATACCTATAGAACACAATAATTTACGAACGACGATATGTATGTATGTATATCTGTATGTACGTTCGTGTATATTTATTGATTTGCAAACTGCTACATATATAGTTGGTACTTACGAGTAGTACCAAAATGCATTTCTACATCAAGTTGCGATAAGGTCTTATTGTTGTTGTACCATTTAAAATGTGAACATTGTAAATTTCAGCAAATCATTACGACATGCATTTTGTGGCTTTACTGTTTGGCTTGTTTATGTTAAAAATGTGTCTTTTTTTAGATTTTAAGACATCTCACGTTAATTTAGTGTGTTGACTAAATTATTGCAACACATCACTTTACAAAAAACGATCATTTGGTTTCAAAGGGACGTTAAAGGGTAAAAAAAAGATTAAATGAGTATAAACGAGCAAATAAACATCGACAGCTAAATCGTGAAAAAGTTGATTTTTAAGAGCAAAAAGCTAAGGTAACAATATGCATAAGATTGCAACAAAACTAATGAAGAAATGCGAACAGTGGGCATTTAATGATGATTTGATGAATTTAGTTTTTAGTTTTTCTAAAAATTAATTGAAATGAAAAAAAATTATAGGAAATTTTTGATAAAAGAAACATTGTTGTTTTTAGCTTAAAAAAATCATGGATAATTTGCGACGAAAAAATTTAAATTTTTGGTAAGCCGAAAAATAATCGAAAATTTTTTAAAAATTTCTATTAAAAGAAGTTTTATTTAACATTTTTCTTTTTGCAAACAAAATTTTATTATAAATTTGTTATAAATCAGAAATTTTTTAATATATTTTTATAACACAAATATTTTTCATTAATCGACAATTAAAATGAAAAACGCTTAATTAAAACTTTTCTAATAAAAGTTTAATCGATCTAGCGTTTCTTGGTCATGTTTTAGCCGATTATTCATAGAATTCGCCCATAGAATGTTGAAAACGCAACTAAAGACCAAATATTTTCATAAAAAAAATTTACAATCATAAAGACGTTATGCTTAATTGCTTAAACAGAAGCAAAAGCCGATTAAAAAATTTACGACAGTAACGTTAAATACTCTCTTTATTGTGTGTAATGTTTGCCCAAAAATATCAAAAATATTGGTATGTTTGCAAATACATGAAATTTAATTAAAATATGGTGACATTTTTGCGTGAGTAAATCTTTTTAAAAAAGAATACAAGAAAATGTGTTTTGAAAATAATATAGATTATATCTCGCGACTGCAAAATTTTAACGGTTGACGTTTAACGCTCTGGAATAGATATAGCTGTAAGATACCGTTACGTCCGAATTTTGTTTAATCACTTAATAATGTAACTTTTCATGGCGATTTGCCATCAGTGATTAAATATTATGCAGTAGATTTAGCTGTTACTGTCAAAATAACATGCCGCCACATACTATCAATATCGACCTGCAAACAATTAAAGCCGTAAATTAATGAAATAGTTTTACAAACATTTTTTACAAATGTATGGAATTCTTTTATTAAATTAATAATATATTTAAAATTTTTTAAAATATTGGGTGAACAAATTAAAAATGCGGAATTTTTTATTTTAAAACATTTTTAAAAATACAATATAAATTTATCGAAAGTATTGGCCGTTGTTAGCTATAACATTTTCCCATCGTTCTAGCATATGGTTTTTTAAAACCAAAACAATTTATAACAATTTTGGATGGCCTATTCTAAAGTGAAACGTATCTCAGAGAGAGTATCGATCAAAATAGATAGTAATCAGATGGGAAAATGTCAGGACTATAAAGCGAGTGTGGCAAGACATCCCAGCCACTACTTTCTAAATAGTTTTTGATTGGTATATATACATACATATACCCGAGCGTTGAATATAACGGTTTCATGTCTAGCCACATAGTCTGTATGTTTTTTAGTCTAAGCTTGCTAAAAACGAATCAGTTGCGTTCGGTACAGGTTCCCTGTGATAATCTGGCCAAATTTCAGCAACTTATAACTGATAGGGACGCCTTGCGCCTAACAAATGTAAAACATTATCTTAGCGCCATCTCTTACGCCCCGGGTAATCATACTGGATCGATTTTTCATGGCAAGCAATGAATCGGTAAAAAAATAATTTTTAGAAATCACATTTTAACAGAAAATCAGTTTAATAAACCCTAAATATTAAACCTTTGATAATTTTAATGCATGCAGCAATAGGTCTTTAGTTGGCCTGGGAGATTTCTGTGTTTCATGTCAAAATTATTATTTCTGACACGGTGAAATCGAAAGAACACAATCACCATAAACTTCGGTGAGCCTCTGGTGTCCTACTGGGGCACTTTTTTTTATTTAAAAACGCAAAGCCAGCCTTCCCCTGTTAGCACAATGTTCGAAACAGAGAAATTATAAACAGAGAATATATGCCAAATATGTACAGTTTAAAATTACATCTGAATATATTTAAGGTATAAAGACAAGAGCCGCATTCAAAAGATACGCCAACTGTCTGTTGTAAGTCCCTTCTTTAAAACAAAAACTTCTCTATTTTAAAAATTAATTAAGTTTTCTGTAATCGAAAATTTCTCAAAATAAATTTCGAATTTCCAATTATCAAAAATTTTCTAAAACTCTTAAATTAATCGGAATTATAGATCGCAAATTTTCTAAAAATTTTCCTTAAAATTACAAATTTTTAAATACACAAAGAAACTGTTTTTCGTATATAAAATTTGATAAAAACATTTTTTTATAAATTTAGAATTCTTAAAAAAAAAAATTATTATAATAGAGATTATTCGAAATTGTCCTTGTTCGTCGTAATAAAAACCACTGTACAATTTTTGGACAACTAAGGTAAAAACTCCATTACAAAGAATATGTAAAAGAAAATAGGCCGTATATTGAAACTAAAACTAAGTGCACACAACTCAATTTGCTGTTGCTATTAAATAAGTTTTTTCTTTATTTTTTTGTTATTAGCATGTGCACGTACTTACGTTTCCATTTGCATGAGGCATGCATAACTTTAGAACAAAAAAAATTAAAAATAAATGAAAGCATAAAAAACATAAAACAAATTAAAAAAAAAATAGCACAAGAAACAATCATTAGATATAGAGCCATGGAGAAATAAAAAATAAACAAGTTCAATCACATTTTGAACTTTTGATATTTAGAGGTAAATTGAAATGATAAAAAGATACAACAACTATTTTAGTTAGCATTTAGTAGCAAGCAGCAATAATAACAAATTGGTACAGTTGTCGATTAGCGATAAAGATTTCAAACAGATAATCTCGGATTGTTAGGCGCATTTAAACAATGAGTGCCTTTTTATGACAGTATTTCTGTTTTTTATTTTAAATCTTGGTTTATCCTGCCAGTTTATTATTAATATTTTTGGTAAATATTGCATAATACAATGTAAGTTAAACTTCTGATATGTAAGCACAACAAGAGATAGAAGGGGAAGGAAACCTATATTACAAAATATAAGGTACAATATATAGCTAAAATCATAAACAAAGAGATTTTAAATACGAAATCCTTTGGGGCAATTTTCTATTTGAATTTTCAATCGACAGATCATTATTTATTATACTAATCAATAATTATTGATTTTAATCTTGTTTCATTTTTAATAGTAGACAAATAAAAAGCGTTTTTAGACACATAAATAAACACACATAGATAAACATACGAAGGCTTTAAATTTTGTTTATGAAAATTGTATATATGGCGGTTGTGTATTTTTGTCGGCACCTGTCAAAACGATTGCCTTTTATACAGTCACTATTGACAAACTGCACAAACTTTATTATCAAAATAATTGTTTATCAGTGCAACTTGATCTCGGTGGACTTTCTCAAAGTCAATCCATTATTTTGTAAAAAAAAAGGAGATGATCAGTTAGGAAAATAATCAACCAACAGTTGTGGATCACAAAATCGCTATCTTAACGTACGAATTCAAGGCGATGTATAAGACGAATTCATAAAAAATTTTAATATCTTGAATTTATACAGCCCTGCAAACCCGAGAAGTATATGCAAACAATTTTAAATTCCATGTAAGGACATAACTAACGAAAGGCAAATTTTGTTGATATTCCTGCTTTCTGGGATCCTTCCCGCGCTTCAAATCCATTTATATCGGTTATAAAAATACAATTTAAATTTTATTATTTTCTCTGTTGACGTTTTGCATTAAAAGAATTTTTTTTTTTTTTGTATAAAAAGTATAGTTGTTTCAGTTCAATGTACTTGTTGGCCTATATTGCATACTAAACAACCACTACTATATAAACTGATGTTGCAGCAGCATCTTACAACAATTATTATAAAAAAAGAAACTTCTATAGGAAACATAAAAGAATAGAGTGCAACACTACTTTTTTCGACAACCCGCCACTTATACTCACTCGCAAATATAATGTTTTCTATTTTAGAGCAATGATGGAACGTGTAGATACGTTATGGGAATGAAAAGCAACAGTAGCGATTGCACTAAAGTTGCCAAGTTTTTTGTTGTTTATTTTTATATATGTTTATTTTACATATGTTAATGTTATGCTGCCAAATGTTGCACATTTGTGAAAAATACAAAATACAAACAACAAATATGTATTAACATAAGGTAAGTTGAAAGAAAAAATTTAAAAACAAAAAAACTTAAAATATATTAGCGCGCCAAAAATCAACTAAATACCAAAATAAAATCCAACTCCTTCATGAAAAGAAGCAAACAAAAATAAGAAATATTTATAATCTAGTAATTGTGGATCCCTTGACATCACATCACATTTGCTGAATATAAAAAAAAAATACTACTTTAGAGGCATATAAAATTCTATGTTGCATGTTGTTGACTGCATTCAGTTTATTGAAGAAAGTAAAATGTTTTAATTTTTACTACTACACACAGTCAAATTACTGTAGTGCAGCGACAAGTAACAGTATGGGGTCTTAAATGTTGCATGTATAATTTTGTGAATACATACATACGTACAATTGCTACAAATTACATGATATTTTTTAATATGGAGTAATAAAAGCAATTTAAAGCAATTAAACTTAAAAAGCGAAAGTAATTTGAAAGTATTTTTTAATGTTCTTTACTTTGACAACAAACTAAAGAGCTAATATAACAATAAAAGAGGGGATGAGTAAGAAAGAGAGCAACAAAAGTAAATTTAAACTTCAATTAAAAGAAACTTATATAGATATATGTATATGTAAAAGGTGTTTTTTTAAGCCCGATAGAACTTGAAATTGTAAAAAATAACACAAAAAATTAAATTGTAATCAAAAATTTTTTTTTATTCGAAAGATCAATACGTGGCATTAACATTTGAAAATGATTTCGGGCATATGGGCACCGCGGCTGTTCTTGACGAAGCGCATTCTGGACGTCCAATTTTATCGCAAAATTGTGTTCAGCGATGAGGCGAATTTTTGGCTTAACGGGTTTGTTAATAAGCAAAATTGCCGCATATGGAGCGGAACCAATCCACAAGAGACCCTACAGACTCCATTACATCCAGAAAAATGCACCATTTGGTGCGGTTTTCACGCTGGTGGCATCATCGGACCTTATTTCTTCAAAAATGAGGCCGGAGCTCGCGTTACGGTCAATGGAGATCGTTACCGCACCATGATCAATGATTTTTTGTTTGAAAATATGGTTGACATTGATCCGGAGGAGATGTGGTTTCAACAGGATGGCGCTACGTGTCATACGGCGAAAGCAACCATCGACTTATTGAAATCAAAATTTGGCGATAAGTTGATTTCGAGAAATGGACCTGTCAATTGGCCTCCAAGGTCGTGCGATTTGACACCTCACGATTATTTCCTGTGGGGCTACGTGAAGTCACTGGTTTATGCTGATAAACCAGCAACAATTGACGCCTTGGAGGCCAGCATTGTTCGTGTTATTCGTGACATACAGCCAGCAGTGCTCGAAAAAGTGGCCCAAAATTGGACGTCCAGAATGCGCTTCGTCAAGAACAACCGCGGTGCCCATATGCCCGAAATCATTTTCAAATGTTAATGTCACGTATTGATCTTTCGAATAAAAAAAAATTTTTGATTACAATTTAATTTTTTGTGTTATTTTTTACAATTTCAAGTTCTATCGGGCTTAAAAAAACACCCTTTATATATATATATATTTTTATACCCTTCACCTGTGGTGCACAATGACAATAGCTTTGTCATTCCGTTTGTAATTTCTACAATTTTCATTTCCGACCCAATAAAGTATATATTCTCTGAAAGCTTATGAATAGAGGAGTCGATTAAGCCCTGACCGTCTGTCCGTCTGTCCGTGTGTTGGTTGAAATCAACTTTTAGAAGCAACTATATGTTCCTCAGATCTGTATATGGTATCAATCTCTTGGAAATATCCAGGAATGAATCGCTATTGAAATTCAGCACAATCGCCCAATAACTTTCTGAGATATGAGCAAAAAACCACGACCACCCCGTTTTTTTCACAATTACAACAACAACATACATACATACATACATGTAAAAAACATACCAAACAAAAAAAATTACAAAAAAAAAAATATTAAAAATAAGAAAAAAATAATAAAAAAAAAACTACAAAAAAAAATTAAAAAAAAATTTAAACAAATTAAAAATTAAAAAAAATTTAAAAAAAATATAAAAAAAAAATAATAAAATATAAATAATATATTAAATAAAATATAATAAAATTTTTTTGGCTCAGCTGGGATTCGATGCCACATTTATTCTAACGTGTACGTATGCACGTATTTTATATGAGATGAATGGTGATACAAACAATTGTAATTGCATGACTACACGTTGTGAAGGGTATATAAGATTCGGCACGGCCGAATATAGCACTGTTACTTGTTTTAGTTTATTTGTAGAATATAGAAAATGACAAAATTTGTTTTTTTTTTTTTAAAAAAAAGGGCTTCAGAACGTTAATGATATGGAGAAAGAAAATATGAAATAAAACCAATATATGCTAATTTTGAACTCAAATTCATGATTATAATACGATTAAAATGAGCTGGCGCAATGAGGTACTTTATCGCCGATAAAAAAAATACATATATTCGCTAAGCGCAATCTTACATAAACGATAAATTAGTAAAAATTGTGTTTTAAACAACTTGTGTTGCGAACTTTACTTATTCAAATGTTCACTTGTTCAAAATTACAGTTTGTCTTTTTACAATAAATTGTTCACAGATGAATTAAATATAATATTAAGTTTGGAACACACTGAGTTTAAAAATGTTCAATTAAATATCATTCTAGTGAGCAAAAATTGATATTAATCAAATTCACTAGCATTGTATTTTCTTTTTTGCTTATTCGCTTGTTCATGTTTTGTTCGAAAACCACAAAACTCAATGCAATAAAGAAAAAATAGTTTGGGACATTATATGAAGAAAAGGGACAATACACAGTTGTCCAAAACAGTAATATGGACGGAATAAAGTTGTTGTTGTGTTTATGCATTAACAGCTCAAGTGATTTGTGAACAAATAATAATAAAAACAAATAAGAGTGCTATATTCGGCCATGCCGAATCTTATATACCCTTCACAACGTGTAGTCATGCAATAACAGTAGTTTGTATCACCATTCATCTCATATGAAATACGTACATACATATAAAAAACATACATATTTAAAAACATCCCATTGTAAAATTAAAAATTAACCTATGTATGTTAAAAAAAAAATAAAAAAAAATTTAAAAAAAATTAAAAAAAAATTTAAAGAAAAAATTTAAAAAAAATTAATTAAAATATAAATAATAAAAATAAAACAAAAAATAAACAAAAATATAAATATAAATAATATATTAAATAAAAAAAAAATGTTTAAACAAATTTTTTTGGCTCAGCTGGGATTCGATGCCTCGTTTTCTCTAACCAGTATACACGTTTGTATGTATGTATGTTGTTGTTGTAATGTTGTTTTTGTGAAAAAAAATCGAGGTGGTCGTGGGTTTGTGCTCATATCTCAGTTGTTTATGTACCGATGTTTTGATTTTCAATACCGATCTACTCCCGAATATTTCTGATCCAAGCGATGTCGGGGCCCTCAAAAAGTTGATTTCAACATACACACGGACAGACTGACAGAGCTTAATCGACTTCCCTATTCATAAGCTTTCAGAAAATATATACTTTATGGGGTCGGAAATGAAAATTTTAGAAATTTCACACGGAATGAAATAAATATATATACCCTTTTTCACTGTGTGAAGGGAATAATAATTGAAAATATTGTTTTTGGTGTAACTTATATACTAAAGTTATCAATAAATCTGTGCAAAAAAAGAAAACCTACCTAAGTCGACATAAGCTAATATTGATATGAACACAATAATGCAATCCGGAAATACAAAACTACACTTAGACAAATGTTCAACTATTTTGGACAACTTTTTAAAAAAAAATTAAATTTGTAATAATTATTTATTTTAACTTATAATTTTGCTAAATATAAGAAATAAATACGCTTTTTAATTTGTATAGCGTATAATTCTTATTATAAATATTATTTTACTTTAAAGGGAAAAAATTTTTTAAAGTCAACTCAAAAATTTTCAAGTGTTTTCCTTAAAAACCATAAAAACAGATATAAGCAGTTTTTCCTTATTGGCACATAAATATTACCATTTATATTTTTCACATTTGATGTTTTATTTAAAAAAAATAATTGCAGTTTTATACATGTGTATTTAATATGTAAAATTCTGGTTCAATGTCAAAGTTCTATAAGGGTTTCAAAATGTGGATTTATCGGACTTAAGCTCTTATTTTAGTGTTTTAGTCATATGTTCGATTATATCTTGTCAAAATTAGCTGCCGATTTTCGCCTTAACTAATTTTATTTAATTTACAGTTTAAATTCTATATTGCAAAGAGTAAGCTTTATAACGGAACGGATAGCTAATGTAAACGAGTACAGAATCTACTCAAGCAATCCTTTCATTCGAAGCTGCACACAAACATTGGCTAAATGGGCCTTTTGGGTTTCCATCTAAAGTTAATTCAACATCATGGTAAAGGATATTTGGTTAAACCTGCGATATAGAATTATGGCTGATTTTTTTGAAAAATTTTTAAATAAAAGTGAGAGAGCGAAACGCAAAAACGTGCACATTAATTAGAGAATTGGTCGAAAGAACAACTAACTGTCACATTTCGCAGATTTCTCAAAACGGTGGATATACGGGTAAAACGGTGATACATAGTTAACTGTAACATTAAGGTAACTTTTCTTTTTATTCCACTCTTTTAAGAGCTTCAATAATTGAATTTTAAAGTAGCGGACCCTACAAAAGACTTGTATTTCATTTGTATGATTCGGAAGACCGAGAGTCTGTACTACAACCATTAGTACTAAAAATATAATGTACTGAAAAATATCCATCCATTTACAAAGATGAAACAAACAAAATAATACAAATATTTGATGAATTTTCTATTTGAAAAACATTTTTTTATAAAAAAAAAATAAAAGAAAATTTGTGTTAAATAATTTACTTGTTTTGATATAGTTTGATAACACTTTCTTTGCTTTTCTCTCTCTCTGTCTTTCTATCAATAATCATCATGCCAAATGATGTTTCTTTTTAACAATTACGAAATCATTTTATTTTTAAAAGTAAAATTTCTTTTTTTTTTTTCATCAAACTAATTATTGATTTATTTTACTTGGGCATTATCGGTGTCTTATGTGTGTTTTCGAGATAAAATAATTAAGAGAATAAAAAACGATTAAACGTAGAAAAAGAGTTTAAATGTTATGTACAGTTAATGTTTTCGATTTAAGGCCTATCTTTTTTGTTCAAATTTTATTTTATTTACGTACTCGAACCAAAGAAATAAAATCATTTTACATGTAATGCGGAAACCTACAGATGCTGGTGCAAAGTAAAGAATTACAGTTTTCTTTTTATACGTTTGTTCACTATTTGTAAAAAAAAAATTACAGGCTAAATACACACCAGAGTCCAAATAGACCATTTACACATGTCGATTGTAAAATGCAAAAAATATAAATAAAAATTTAATTTTATTTATTCAAACATCGAACGATTTTGTTTACTTTACGTAGCAGCAGTGAGAGAGAGAGTGTGTTTGTATTTTTTATTAATAATAAAAACAAACACATGAACAAACGAGCTTTAGACTTAAAAAAATACTTGATATGTTCTAGTTTTTTTTTCGCACATTTCATTCGATTTAATCGTTAAAATATTTATACAAAAAATATGTATGTATGTATGCAGAATTGCTTTTATAAATGTTTAAAAAAACATACAAAAAGTATTATAAATATTTATGTACATACTAGCAGAACCCGGTATACTTTGCTAGCCCCAACAAAGTTTTTAAATTGTATTCATTAGTAGATCAATTTTTATATTTTCTAGCTCAATTTGTTAGGTATGTAAAAAATGTCATAAAACGTATTTCATTTGTATGAGGATATCACTCCCCTTTTCCGATCATTCTTACCATTTTAATTCCAATTACAAAAATTTTTTTCAAAAGTAACTCGTACAAAGTTTAAACCAAAAAGAGATCTAAATCTTTGAAAAATTACATGAAATATGTTTAAGGAATTGGGAAGAGGAATTTGTTATTTGTTTGGGTTCACCACATCCTCTATTTAATCCTATCTATACTGTGCCCGAAAAACTAAATTGATATAGAAGCCAATTACACATACTTATATATATTACAGTTCTGCAGATATGCTATTAAATATATTTTATTTGTATAGGAGGTACACTTATTTGGTCCTATCATGTTACTGTAATGAATAATATAATTTATTAAAATGTGTAATACCAGGTTTGAAAACTCTTACACTTATTGTTGATGAAATAAATCTTAAGAGGTTTTCGTATGGGG
Source organism: Phyto melanocephala (assembly GCA_941918925.1). Classification (NCBI taxonomy): domain Eukaryota; kingdom Metazoa; phylum Arthropoda; class Insecta; order Diptera; family Rhinophoridae; genus Phyto; species Phyto melanocephala. The sequence continues at coordinate 120,533,077 of OW799233.1, read as the reverse complement.
GCATCACTTCACCTGATCCGATCGTATAGATTTTTGGTTGGAATAAGACAAATAAGAGATAAATGTAAAGCACATTGAAAATGTTACGCCTATTGTTCTTTTCCTGCTCATTTTAAGCTCAACTATGCAAGCTGTTATTATAATACCCGACACGAGTTTTGTATACCTTCAGAATTACAGTACTCTGGATATGCGACAAATACTATTAATTATTCATGCATGGGAGATGTGTGCTATACCTATTTCGAATTTAAAGAAATAATTTCCTTGAGCTTAATATATTATTTTAAAAAAAAGTAGACAAATTTGTCCAGTCGTTCTCTAATTTTAGATAAATTTAAAAAGTGGGCGTGGTTAATTTTTCTTTCCGTAAAAGCCTAAGTTAGAGAAATCGGTATATCCGTTCTTAAGTAATTTTTATTTATATAAAAAATATCTATAAACAATCATGCCTTGAATAATCTAGAAAATCCTTTTAACGATATCAAGAGTCATTTATTTTTTAATTATTGTTCTTGGTCCAAACCAAAATCAAGTTCAATGAAAATTAAAAAAAAAAAGTTTTTAGTATAAAACTGTTGAAATTAATTTTAACCAGAACTTTTTTTTAAATAAAGAAAAATTCAAATTCAGATATTTTATATAAAATAGGAAAAAACAAACACATAATGGTAACAAATTTCACAATTGAGCTACTTCTTTTAAATAAAAAAAAAAAACATTTGCCATTTTAAAATCGTTTATATAAACTTAAAAGTAGTTTACTTATACAATTAGTTTATTTTATTTTTTTATTTGTTTTTAATTATATATGTATGTATATGTACTTTTATTACTAACGTACAATACTAATCATGAAACTATGACTGACTGAACTTTATCAGTAAAGTAAGTCTTATCAAATAACAATATGTACTACAAAAGAATGTGGCTAAATTTAACCGAAGAAAGAGAAAAAAGCATTTGATTAAAACAAAAATTGTGCAAGTCGTTTTGTTCCTAAAAAATTGGTTAATTTATTAAGAATTAAGCAATATACAAGGCAAACTATTTTCAATAATATTTTTGCCAATATGTGAATATTTTTATATTAAATTTATGATTTTTTTTTTAAATCGTATTGTTAAAAAAAAAATTATCAAAAAATATAGAATAATTTAACTATAGGAAAACCATAATGAGGAAGTTATATGGCCTTCATACAGGTTAGATTCTAATAGTTAACAGATATGAGTCATCCCAGAAACATTGGAAGAAACAATGTTAGTAGGTACAAGTAGGGAGTGAGATCAAAAAAATTTTAAATCACGATTTGCCTAACTTTGTTCCGAAGCAATATTTAAATTTTGTTTTGATCTAGTTATCTTTGCAAAATATGTCAGTTATTATATTTAATGGCAACCATGTTGATTTGTTGTGAGTTTGGTCGAAATGAGTGACAAAAAAAGCATGTGCTAAAATTATTAAAAATTTTAACAAAAAAACTACATCCAAAGAATTAACAGTTTCCAATGCTATTAACCCTTTGAGGACCGGACTTTTTCTACTGAAGCGATTTTTTATTTTTTTATATTTTCATAATATATGCACCAATAATAGGTACTTAAAAAAAATTTGGCCCTCTAGGTCCTCGCTTTGTCCCTCATTTTAATTGGCAAATATAGTTGCCTCTGGGTTGAAAGGGAATTTTTTATCCAAGAAAAAAATATTACTTCTGGCAAATGTATTTGCCTATTGGCTGAAAGAAAATTCTTTTATAAAAAAAATTTTATTGAAACGTATGTTATTTTATATTTGTTTATTTATTTAGGCTATTAAACAAATAATTTACAAAGAATGGTACTCGCCAAAGTAGTCACGTGATAATGTGAAGCAAAGGAATACATTACATATAGTACAAAATACATTTGTGCGACTATATTTGCCATAGGTGGGAGGCCGCGTCCTGATATCTGCACTTTGAGATTGCTGAAATGTCGGATCTGTGGACCAATATATTCGAATACTGGGTAGTTTTACTAGGCTTAACGTATGATTAGGCCGATATAAGCCTTGAACTCTTACACGGTCAGAGTAAAAACACGACCTTTTTGCATAGCATACAGTTTGGACTACTCCACTATTATTATGCACATTTCTGAACTAGTATGTTGAAATTGTAAAACCTAACCTTCAAAATTACAAACAGCATTAAACACATCATATGCTGATGGCATTTCCTCATGTATATTTACAGTAGGTTTTAAAACTTGGGAATATTCATAAGTGCAATCCTGAAATCCAGTAAAAACGGGGCTTTTATAGGCACTCGTCTCTCTGAACCGGAAAGTCTTATCTGGTGGTATAAAATGTATTGGCTTTTCTAGTATAACTAAAGCATTAGAAGTCGTTGCAATTGGCTCAGCCTCTACAGCAACTGTTAATAGGTTACGACTACTGCGGATCTTTTTAATTACAGGAGACTCTACGGGATTATTGCCTTCGATAACAATTTCTATCGGTTTATCCTCTTGGACTCGAAATACTATAATAATAAAATATTAAATAGTAATGCACGAAATACGTTTTCTCTTATTGATTTCGAATAATTAGTGAATGAAAACGAAGACACTAGCAGCGCAAAAAAAGCTTGCAACTTAAAACAATAACAAACAAAGTCTGTTTAGTTCAATTAAATTTCATTATAAACAATTAAAAACAGACATGCACCAAAAAATTTAAGACTGTATACTCAGACATACATATAATGATGAAAATAAGCAACAAACATTTGATTATTTTTAAATGCATTTTTTTCCGTTTGAGCCCACAGGCAAACATACTTGCCAAAAACGTTTGGCAAAGTTGTGGGCAGCTCAAAACTTACACAAACCTGGCTAATATATTTTTTAAAAGGTAAGAGGTGCCGCCAAAATATGCCTTAGTTTTAGACAGATGTATCCTACGGTCTCTCCACACTACCCCTCTAAAGTAAGTTGACTTTTTGACAAACATTGAGGCCACCTAGCGGGCAAATGGGGGCAGATAAGAACCTACCACCGACCACATTTGTGTTGCCACTATCGTCTGCTGTAAACCAATATTGAACAAATTTATTCGATCTCCTACGGAAACAATTATATGATGAAAACCCCTAGGCAAGAATGTTTGCCTCTGGTCGTCAAAGGGTTAAGCAGTATCAGGGGAATTTGATCATTGATAGGAAACTTGGTTCGCAAAGAAAGAAAATTTCTACATATTAATGGGAAGGCCAAGGAAATTAAAAGCATATTTAAAAGAGCTCCAAACATATCTGGTAGGAAAGCAACCGGTTAACTAATTACTCTTACTATTTAAAAAGTTCCAGATAGAAATGATGCAAAAAAATTTGAAAAATAACAAAAATAGGGCACAGGAATTGAAATCAAATTTTTACAAAAATGCTGATGGGTTATATAATGGACGAAAAAACGTATGTACTGGCAGTTTTTATGCAACTTTGTATTTGTTGCTAAAGCTTAAGGAGCTAATACACGGCATGTTTTTTACATCTGACTTGTCAAATTCTCCACTACTAATACAAACATGTCGTGTGTTACCTTTAAAACATTACTTCTGTAAAAAACATGTGTTGAGACATCGGACAAAATTTTAATTAGAGTGCGCTCTATTTTCTTCTGTCGAAACATGTGACATCAGCCGTTGGCAGAAATCTCGCTGCTGCAAAGCAGTCAGCGTAAAAGTACAATTTTGGCAGACATGTAGATTTACATATGTCTCACAAATTTTAAAGTCAGATGTAAAAAACATGCCGTGTATTATAGCCTTTAAGGAAATGCTGAAAATAACTTAAGGACATCATTTTAAAATGAAAATCATTGCTTTATACAGTAGCGGCAAAAAAAGTAGTTTGTTACAGTGGAGTCTATAAATACCGAAATATATGTATATCAAAGAGCGAAGAGCACCAATACGGTTCCCCATAATATGCGAGATTTTAAAATGAGTTGGTCAAACTGTTAAAGTAAGTGACTAAAATATATCAAATTTCTTCAAATCTTCATAAGTAGTGGTAAGAACTATAAAAGTTATAGGTTTTTTATAGCAGGTGACTTTACAAGTCTAGATAAACTTTTTTTTTGTAGTCTATATGTATACACATAAGAAAACATATGCAACTCTATCGTAAATAAGAAGTGAAATTTTTGTTTCCATGAAATATTCATTCCTCTCGAAGTGAAAATTTGTATTATAAACTCCTCGTGGAATTTTTGTTCTCTTCATTTAACGCACATTAATACCCATATTATGAGTTTTATAACGCTAACGAAAATTGTAACAAATTTGAGTTATGTGTCAATTTTCACTTTAAATTTTCAGTTTTATTACATCTTTGTTGCAGTTTTATTTTTATTATTGTACTTAAATTTAGAATAAAAGAAGAATTTATTCAAGATTGGTATTTTAGGAAAAGGGAAAATATCTCGAGGAAAAAATATTCACAGTAGGCGAGATAAAGTTGAACTTCAGAATTTTACTGAGTGCGGTCACCTGTTATTAATTCGCCTTGATGTATTCGGAACAAAATAAATTTGTTCAAAATTTACTCAGTCAACTACAAAATAAATGAACCGTTCAGCATAACACTGCTTATTTTATTTAATTATTCGTTTTTGTTTGTTTACTGAACAAGACTTTTTAAACATCCAAAAGTCTATAAATATAACATTCACACCCACTTCCAACATATTAATTGTTTTTGAACTGGTATAGGCTCTGTGTAACTCTGTGTGTGTGTGTTTGTGTGTGGGTGTGTGTGTGTGTGTTAGCTATAGACTCCGAAACTGTAAAACCGATCCGGCTTAAACTTTGGTAAGTTGTTGTACACATACCAGGGAGTGTTTATGGGTAGAAAAAAGTGGGCGGGGCCGCGCCCATACAAAATTAGTTATCATTTTTAGCTACTTGCACATGACCGATTTTTCTGAAACTTTGCACACATATTGAGCTGTCATGACTTTATAATTTCGTGATAAGAAAAGTGGGCGGTACTTGCACTGGACTGATAATTCAGAAACTTTGCACACATATTAGACTGTCTTGACTTCATAATTTCGTGATTAGAAAAGTGGGCAGTGCCACGCCCATAAAAAAGTTATAATTTTTAGGTACTTGCACTGGACCGATTTTTCTGAAACTTTGCACACATATTGAGCTGTCATGACTATACAGGTTCGTGATTAGAAAAGTGGGCAGTGCCACGCCCATTAAAAAAAACTATAATTTTTTGCTTTTTGCACTTGATATTTAATTTAAATTTAGAATGCCTTTTTATTCATTAAGGGGCGTAGCAACGCGCGCCGGGCTTTTCTAGTTTTTTATACAAATCATAGCAATCATCCCACCAAAAAAATTTGAATTTTGTAACAGTGCAAACTTAATTGCATCCACGGAAATGCTTAAATTGTTTGCATACGAAAGCACGAAAAAGTCTGTCTTCTGTGCTGCTTATTATTTCAGCAGTATTATTCATAAAGACTTATTTATTTCAATAGCATTTTTTTATACTTCTCCCTTACTTGCTGCTACCTTTTACAGCAGTGCATGGTGGAACGGTATGATTGAGCTGTTTCTGAAAGGGATGAAATAAGAGCTTTTTTATTGCACAAAAGGTTCATACTAAGTAGAACATTGCATATAAAATCATTTCTTCTAGAAGTGATCTTGTAAGCAATTCAAAAGCAGTAGGCAATTCAATAGGCGTTTTTTTGCAATAAAGATTTGGTTCAATAGTATCATCTTAAATTTAAATAACTGAATTTAATGAGGTTCAAAAGTCCTTCTAACCAAGCCTAAGTTTTGTGTAGCTTTTGTCGAAATATATAATAACACATTCCGCTTACGCCTACAATTTTACAATGACAACGTTTTTATAAGTGTAGGAATGTAGTATGTATACCCTTTTCATTAATAGTGAAAAGGTATTTAAATAAATTTTGAGATTTTTAAATACATATTTATTACATTTCATAATATATTAATATTTCCAGAGAAAGACTAAAAAAATTAAACGATTAATAAATTTCCACATTTCTTATCTCAACTTGAGTTGTTTTCTATTAAAGACATCTGATTTCAACAAAATAAACCATCATAACAGTTGTCTACTTCATAAATTTATACGGAAAGAAAAATAAATTTCTTTCTCAAATATTCAAAACAAAGTCATAAAATGTTATGAATGTGCTTGCTGAACAAGTCTCGCTAAAATGACTGAAGAAAACTTATATTTATTAAAAAAAAAATAATAATAATTTTAAAAGACAAATATTTTTACGACCACCTATTAAACAAAGCAGTAAATTTTTAAAGTATAATAAATAAATGTATGTATATATAAAAAAATTACCAAAAATTTATCAAAAAAAAAAACGTTTTTTTAAATATTTTTTTCTAGTTCGTGTTGTGCCATTTTTTTTTATTTAAATAATCCAAAGAAGACAGATAGTGAAAGATATCACGGTTAATATTTATGTAGATTTATAAAAAAAATTTTTTTTTTTTTTTTGATTTTGGAAGAACGAACAAGTTATAACCAAATAAATGTTATCTTGTTGATAAAGGAGTTCGCTTTTTATTGTCTGCTTTAAGTCGCTTTAAAAGACACATGCACGAGATATGATTTTGCACATGAAATAAGGGTTTGTTTTACACAAATATTTTAAAATTTATTTTTTTTTTAATAAATTTCATTCACTTTTTAATTATTGAACTTTTGTCATTTTGTTTTAATTTATTTCCAAGGTTTTTAATATTAAATTTATTTAATTGGTTGCATTCTTTTTCTTGTTAATTATTTCTTTATATTTTTTTAATAAAAAGGAAACTGCGTCATTTTTTATATTGCAAATGTTTTATTATTTTAATTTTCCATAAAATTTCATCGTTTTGCTTTTTGATGTTGTTCTTTTATTAAAATTACATTTCATTTGTTGTTTTAGTAGTTTGTGAAGTCACATAAAATTTTGGTTTGTTATTAATTTTTTTTTTATTTTCACACTTTTATACAAAAATTAACAAAAAAAAAACAATATTAACTGTTCACGGTCAATCTTGAGATCCCAAGTATTTTTTTCTCTCTCTTTCATTAACAAACCAATTGATATGGCATTATTACATTTAACAAACGTTTGGAGAAAATTTCAATTCATTTATTGTTTAAACAAAAGAAAAATGTTAAAGTAATAAAAACAAATTATTTAAGAAGAAATTCACTCAAAACACGCGACTACGTAACGTTTAAACATTTTTACAGTCAGACATGCTCAAGGAGACTAAATGTGAAAATAAAAGCCGACGAGGAAAATTTACTTGCTCACGATGTGCACGAGATTAACAACAATACGAAGAAAACAACAAAATACACCCAACACCAGAAAGAAAAACAACAACAACAACACGAATTAGTGGATAATAATGAAAAAGAGGAAAATCAGGAAGCAACAACAACAATGTGATGTTGTTGTTTGTTTTAAATAGAGAAAAATAAGTACAATTTACACAAACACAGGCATGCATATACATATTTATAAGCAGAATACTTGGACTTTATATTAATGAAATATATCAACGAATACCAACTATCTATGAGATACGGGTGCCTCAGTTGTGTTATGCTGATTTTTTATTGATATAGCTGCATGTAGTAGTGAAGCGGATACTAATTAAGTGAGAGGGGTTCGACATTATTTCAAAACAGAGAAATTATAACTCCGTGTGTGAGATGATAAATAAAATTGGTGGTGGTATGCGCTCTGTCATGTTTAACAGTGAATAAACTTTTAATATGATCTTTTATGGTATATTGCCTATTTAACACCCTAGCTTTTAGGGAAGCAGATAAATTCTAAATACTTTCAGAATAGTTTCTTAGTTAATTCTTGTCCCGATTTTTCAATTTCAGATTTTGGTCACATTTTTAATTTAAACAGATTCAAAATGCAATTATGCAAAAATACATGCGAGTATGATGTATACATCAATATTCTTGGACATTCATGGTGACTTTCGATTTAGTGGAAACTATTTATATTATGCAAATCTATTCATCCAAAATGTTTATATTTTTTATACTATGATATTTTTTTTTTTTCATGAAATAGGTATATATTTTTTTAAATACACAGAGAGTAGCAGAAAATTATGCATAGAATCAATTTGTGGTTAAAAATTTAAATAATCGGCTAAAAGGTGAAAACTTTCCACAAACCAACTAACTAAAAAAAAATTATGAGAAATAAAAAAATATGTTCATACCAAGCTCAATGTTGTTTTATTTGTAAATTTTGCAAAGCAACACGGCCGAACAGTTTAGTGTTTGTGTATAAAATAAAATGTTTACCTGTGTAAACAAGCCAGTAAACTGAATGGCAGACGTGGGAAATTACTCTCTAACACGATTTTATTACTTGTACAATTTCGTTTCTTGCACTACCTGAGCAGTTTATTTTACCTAATTTACAGGTAGAAAATTTTCCAGTTTTTATAATGAAAAATATAGCTAAAGAAATTGTGCTGCTGAAAATTTTTACAAAGCTCAGCCTCTGCAAAATGTTACCCTTGTTAGTTTTTCTACTGACAAATAACTTGAACAATATTTTTCTATGTAAATGTAACTAGCTACACATTTAATTTAAGACTTGGATTCACAAATAGATTCAGTCGTTCGATCTGCAACAAAATCGTGTGTGTTCGAAGAGATTTTTAGAGTGTATTAAAGTTAAATATTTGTAACAGATTTTATAAACTTGTACGAATAGTTTTATAAAATGATAATTTCTATGAGATCATTGCAATGAGAGTTTCCAATGCATTTGATAGAAAAACAAATAAGAGTGCTATATTCGGTCGCGCCAGATCCGATAATACCATCATTTTCATAGGTGGAATGACCACAATCAGCATAGATGTCAGATTCCATTTTTTACGCCATTCTCTTTGTTATTTTTGACACCATCTTTTTTTACATATGTAGTTAACTCTTTTCTACTAGTCAAGCACTTTTAATTGATATTTTGACTCAAATATTTGGCATTTAATCTCGGACGCCATTTTTGATTTTTACTAATTCATAGTATTCTGTATTCTATAGATCAAACCCTTTCATTTGATATAAATATTGGGCGGAATCAAGAGGGTACATTTTAAAATACCAGATATGACATGGTAATGATTAATGATTTATACATTTTTGTGGCAATAAAGAAAAACCACTTATATCTGCTTTATTCGTTTTTGAGAAAAGCATTTTTAAATGTTTGAGTTATTTTTGATAAATTGATTCTCTTTAAAGTAATGACTGCTATGTGAGTCCTGTCCTCTACTAATTATAGACCATTTCGATTTTTGTTTTTATTTTATATTCAGTTAATTTATAAGTTAGAATAAGGTAATATTCCAAATGATATTGTTTGTTGGAAAAATATGGGCAAGTACTTTTTATTCTTTTACTTTCTGTAAAGTTGTCTCAAATAGTTGTTAATTCGCCTAAGGCTGTTTTAAGTTGCAGGATTAAATTTGTTTTTATCTCAATTTTATCTTATGTCGACTTAAGCAGTTATTTCCTTTTGCCACAAATTTATTGACTACGATTTTATAAGTAGCGGCCATGGTGAACTTTTGCAAATTTTATTAAAAAGCACTGAAGCAGTTTTATTTTAGTCCTTATATCTCAGTTAGTTTCAAAACGGTTTTTTTATTTATTTATTTTTTTAGAAATAACTTGTTTCAAAACGTTTTTTTTATTTATTTATTTTTTTAGAAATAACTTGTGAGACCACGGTGTTTTACTTTGGTGTTTTGCATGTATCTAAAACTTATTTAAGAGCATGAAAAATTAAACAGTTAAACATTATTACAACTTTAGTTTAACCCACCAGGTGTGAGGTTTAACATATTTACTTCTGTTACTGACTGTATGTACTTTATATAAATACATACATACATATGTATTTACTGATTTGATATTTTTATGAAATTTTTAATTTTTCAATCACATTAATATTAAAATTTCCAACAAAAAATTTTATTATAATTTTGTAGTCAGAAAGAAAACATCAAAAGGTGAAAAATAAAAATAATTCAGAACCTTCTCGTTTTACGTTTAATTGTGTTTTACATCATAAATAAAATAATAAATTAAATCAAATAAAAATCTTAAGGTAATATTATGTAGATTAATGGAAAAAGAAATTATATTCGCGATTTACTGATATAATATTACTGATGCGAGATTTAATTTGAAAAATAAAGTTTGACAGAGAAGGATAAAAAGAGGAAAAGGAGAAAAAATACATATATCAACAAAAAAGAAGACTTACTACAAGAAAAGAATATTAATATCTACAAAATTTTAAAATAATTGGTCTTATAATTTTGACTATCCCAATTATAATATTGAAGTTATAAATAATTTGTGGTTCGCGAGTATTTTTTTTTTGTTTAAAGAAAAACGCAGAAACTTTTTATTAATTATCTATGTTATTTACATTTTCAAACAATTAACTTTATTATTAATTATCAACATATGTACATAAATATTAAAATCAGGCCTGAAGTCAGCGAGGGATATTACTTGGTGAGTTAAAAAAGAGAAAAAATACTTATATATTTAGTCGTTTAATACACAATTGAAATTAACACAGACTTTTAATTGAGAAAACAAAGATTATGTGTTGAGTTAAACTCTAATATGCAGTTTATTAGTTTATTTTTTTCTTTATTGTTCTAAATTTCAATTTCAAATTAGGTTTACCACAATTTTGTTTTTTTTTTTTTATTAATAATTTAATCATGTTGATTAAACAAATTTAATGTTAATTTGCTACTGAATATGGAAATTTGATTTAATTTTATTTTACGAAAAGTTTAGAATCTTTGGTTAGATATTTATTTGAACTATTACAACACTTTATTAATACCAAGGTAGGGTTTAAAGAAATTAAAGATAATTCCTTAATATCTCTACAGACATAATGCACTCTCTGTTTAGTTCTTAGTTTAGAATTAAAATTTGTTTAATTTTTTTATGAGTTAAAATCGATTGCAAAGTTCTGATTGCTACCCAATTTAAAATTTTGTATGTTTTGATCCGTGTTTGTCTTTAACAAATTTGTGACAATTTTCTGCACTTATTCGAATAGCCCTCTATGTAACACAAAGTAAATAGAGAGCTGTTCTATATAGTACTCACACAAAGTTATGCATGTATCATCAGCAACTACAACAAGAACAAATAAAGTGAATTCTATAAACAGTGCTGCCTGCATTAAGAAACCAAGTGTAATACAAATTCAAAATATTAAAGAATATCGTTTAATACACTTTGCGGTTATGTAAAGAGTTTAAAGACAAAATTAAAAAAAAAAATATTTGGAAAATTTTTTTTATTATTATTCAATCCGTTCCGCCCTTGCGGAAAGCATTTTCTATGCGGAAATAAAATTTTAAATTATTTATTCCGCTGCAGTATTGTTCCGTAGTTAAGTTTAAGAGTGTTTTTATTTTCCAAAGTGTTAACAACTATTTTAAATGTTTATTTCAACCAACAGCTGACGCAATAATTATTAAAAACAGTGTTTTTAAGTTGTCTTTTTAAGAAGCTTATACCGCAGGAATAAATAATTGCAATTTGTATATTGATCGATATTATTTTCTTTGCGTTAAATTTTCCTTTCCGTGCGTAACCAACAATACGACCCATTATAACACTAATAATAGTTAAACCATCAACAATTACCCAAGATTATTTAAGTTTGCTTTTTGTTTGGATTGTTAAACAAAAATGGGCAACACTATTTGTGAGTCTGTTAGAACACAAACGATTCATCATTCCCTATAACAAACTGTTACTAAAACTCTTGAATTTTTCATAAAGGGAGGGAGCACTTAACGAAATGAAATGCACGCACAAAAATTTAACCTCAATGAAATTTGTTGGAAGCTGATAAAAAAATTTCAAACGCACTTAACCATACACAACATCTAAAAAGACAGAAAAACATTAATCAAAATAATTTATAAGAAAAGCACAAAAACACAAAGGGAAACAAAGCAATGATAACACAATTTACTGTGTAAATCCTATATTCTAAAGAATTGCAAAATAGCTTTGAAATATCTATTGAAAATACCTAAAAAAGCGAAACGGATATTGTGAATGATGAAGCTGATTTTCATTTGAATGGTTTTGTTAATAAGCAGAACTTTAGATTCTGGGGTTCTGAAAATCCAAGAGCCAATCATCAAAGCCAATTGCACCTCGTTACATCTGAAAATCTCTTTGGACGTTAATTCTTTTAAAAATGAAGATGGAGTGCTGTAACCGTAAATGGAGAGCGGTATCGGTTTATAATAGAAAATTATTTACGTCCTATTTTTAAAAACAGACCTGAGATGAGGTTTCAGCAGGATAAAGTCACTGTCCGAGACACAATTGAGATCAAAGATTTTCCAGAAATTTTGGACTTTAATAACCAGCGCGTTCACCATATTTGTAAGCACCCGATTATTTTCTTTGGGGTTATTTGAAGGGCGAATATATGTAAAAAAGCGCGATACAATCCTTAAACTCAAGGCCAACATTGTTATAGAAATTCAAGCGCTACAGCCATATTTTTTTAAGATTTTATGGAAAATGCTCTAAAAAGAGCACATCATTGGAAGCTGCAAAATGTGAATTTTAAAGTGACATAACTTTTCATACTGAGTATTAAAAAAAATTTTGATGTAGATGATAAAAAAAAATAACAAGTATATAAAAAATTACATTTTTAAAGTCACCATGAACTTTTGGCCTAAGCTCTCTTAGATTTAATCCCTTTCGTTGATGTTGTAGAATTTCTACTACCTTGTATGCTTGTACCATGTAACATAAGCATCCACCTAACAGAACAAGCATTATAAAACTGCAAATCAAATGTCTTTTTATAAAAGACACTATAGAAGTAATTGATAATGTACCATATGGAGCGCACAACATGCCAACTGGGCATAAGTGTATACCTGTCATGGGTTTGGGCCTTTAGTGCCCCTCCTTTTCAACCTAACCTAATCTAATTGATAATGTAAAAAATATGAAAAATTATGTCAGCAATTTTATCAATAAATTTATCAAATAATCAATTAGAAAAAATATATCGAAACATGAGCTTAAAGAAAAATAATATTTAATAAGATGTACCAATTAGTACCATATTAAAATCATAACGTCCGGAAAGCGCTTTTTGTTAATGAAGCTTTTTAGAGAGTTTTATTTTACGTTTTTTCTTTTAGTGCTAAAAAAAAGCGCTTTTTGCCAATGAATCTTTTTAGTGAGTTTTATTTTACGTTTTTTCTTTTAGTGCTATTTTACATTTAGAAAAAACTTCGTGCCATTTATAACCTGCCCTGACTATAGCAATTTTGTACACCTATTAAGCAGATTACGAAATTTATATTCTAGCATTATTATTCGTTGTTTAGTGAGGGCAAATAAATAAATGTGCTTGGGCATTTCTTGATAACACGTAAAAACTGTGTATTAACTCCATATAAGAAAATATATTATTTAACAATAATGTCTAAATACTTAACATTTCTCTGTCATGTAGCCAATTATTTATATATTTATTTATGGATTTATTTATAATGTTATGTTAACATTAGTTGTATGGTGTATTGCAAGTGGCAATTAAATTTTAGTGATAACGTTAATAATTTAATATTGTAGAAAACAAATTCAAGAAAGTACAAGTAAGAGTGCTATATTCGGCTGTTCTGAATCTTATATACCCTTCACAACGTGTAGTCATGCAATAACAATTGTTTGTATCACCATTCATCTCATTAATATGAAATACGTACATACATACATACATACATACATACATACATACATACATACATACATACATACATACATACATACATATGTGTTTCATTATCTTTATAATGACTTTATCCGCTTTAAAACATCCCATGGTAAAATTATAAATTGAGTTTAAGTATGCGTGTTTAAAAAAATAAATAAATAAAAAAAAATTTTTTTGTCTTAACTGGGTTTTGAACGTAGGTTTGTATTGGTGTGAAAAGACGAGGTGGTCTAGGTTTTTTAATCATATCTCAGTTGTTTTTAGGGCATTTTTTCTGATTTTCAATACCGATCTGCTTCCGAATATTTCTGATATTTTGGTACCTTACACGGGTCTTGAAAATGTGGTAGGTGGTAGAAATTTCAAACGGTAAGACAAACCTATATATACCCTTACACTCACTGTGAAGGGTATAAAAACAGTATAAATATAATTATGACTGTTTTATTTCTTCACTATCAGTTTTTATATGTAAAAACCTACAATTTGATAACAAAATAGCAAAATATTTTTGTAGTTTTTAAAAATAATTTATTTTCTATTAATATATAGCTAAATTTATATATTTTATAAAAGTATGTATGTATGGTATATTGTATGTTTCAAGAAAGAAACTAAATCGTTTATTACAAACGCTCTCATTATTCGAAAACATTAAGTAAAGTTGTAAGTGCGTATGTAAAAAATATCTTTTTGTTTTTCGCGTTTTATATAAAATGAATCATTTAAAGTAAATGTCATGGTTAAAAGGGTGGCAAGTGTAGTAAATAAGGGTGATGTTTGTTATGAATAATTCAAAGTATCATATTGCACTTTTACTTTTTAGGATTTATAAGTGACTCATAGACTACGACAATAAAGGAGATATACATACACACATACGCGGTAACAGAGTATTGAGTAACAAACTTACATAATTACTGTCAAAATTCTTTAAAATAATCGGAAGTTTCGTAAGCGATGAAATTGTGGTTCAACTCACCTAAAAAGATAAGAAATATAAAAACATATATTAATAAATAATCTAAAGATAAAATTGTATTTATGTAATTTAAGGTTCTTGTTTTTAACACTGATCCCCAATTGTACAACTTTAATTTACACATTTGGAAAAATAATGATTTTTTAAATTATTTTGGTCAGTAACGGTTTCTTTTTTTCCCCCTTTTTTACATAAATTATGAAATATGAATTACTAAAAAAAAAACGTTCTTTTAGAAAGCGATATATTTTATATAATGATTTGCTTGCACTTAATGAAAAAATATTGTTATTTACCCCCAGTACAAAATCAGCGGTTAAGTCGTTGCCCCCTACCTTTTTCTTACCTTCTCAAGAAAATATAATATATATAAAAATATTTGAGCAATTTACAACCTTTAGTAGAGGCGGGTAATTCATCGTAAGGTTTGATTTTCAGTAGGCTTTTTTGACATATTACCTTATTTAGCAAGTCATTATGAAAGGACTAACACCACAAACATCATCTCCAAATTATTAGGCTGTAGTACAAAAAACAGCGTTCTGTGAGAAATTTGAAATTTTGTTCAGTAATGAACAATAAACAAAATTGCCGTATTTTATCTGATGAACAACACTTAGATTACCAAGAGCTACCATTATATCATTAGTTAATATTTCTTTAAAAAAATACGCAAATTATGCGTTACCATCAATGGTAACCATTACTGCACTATGTCATCGGACTTAATACTTCCTGAAATTCATGTGCATGGTCTCGGTAAACTCTGGTTTCATAAGATGGCGCTACGAGTCCCCCATAATTAGACTTTTCGAATAGACCACCTCAGACTTGGTCATGGCCAACATTTACATGATATCATTTTCAAACAGTAGATGCGATAAATTTGTTTTTTTTTTCACCGACAATAAAAATTTGAAGTTCACTTTCAAATTTTTGTGCTTTATTTTACAATATAAATCAATCCTCACGAAAAAGCATCTGATAGTTGTACGTTGTAAGAAATAACCTTCAACAAAAACAAGTAAGAGCACTATGTTCGGCTGTGCCGAATTTTTTATACCCACCACCAATTTTATGTACTTTTAAGCACGAAATTTATTATTTTGTTATTAACAGTAATCGCTATGGAATAATATCTTTATACTAATATATGTATCAATTTCTTTGTATAACTTCGATATACTAGTAAAATATTTTGGTAAATTTAGTTAAAGGTAGGATTTTTTGTGCCCGATTAATAGCTTTGCATTAATACACCTTCCATTTTTTAATGTTATTAATAATAATAATAATATTATTTAGAAGATAATAAATAATAAATATAATAATATAAAATGTAAAGCCATTTACCGCTCCGACAAAATCCTGCCTTTAACTAACGGCAAGTTGTAATAATGGCCCTTAGTCTTTCAATGAAAGTGAGCGTTAAAGTAGGCGTGTCAATGTAGTTTTTACTAATAAATTGAACTTAGATATTTCATATAATCCTTTATTTTTCCTAAAACTTTTTCAATAGAGAAATTATATATTTTAAAGTTTTATATGAGAGGTAGGCCATAAACAGGGCGTGCCACATTAATTTTCTGGCATAACAATGACATTTACTAGAAAGCTATATATAGGTATACATATGTACGAAAATTCATCATCATACCTCTAATTCTGTCTGTTTTATGAGCTTTTAAATATCATTGACAGTAGATTACGTGCAAAGTGGGCATTAAAGTAGGCGTGTCAATGTAGTTTTTACTAATAAATTGAACTTAGATATTTCAATATAGTCCTTTATACTTCACAAAACTTTGTCTAGAGAAATTATATGAATTTAATATAAAGCGTTATATGGGAGGTAGGCGTTAAAGTGGGCATGTCACCTTAATTTTCTGTCATAGCAATTTTGAGCTTTTAAAATTCATTAACAGTAGATTACGTAAGAAGTAGGCGTTTTAGTAGGCGTGTCGAAGTAGTTTCTGCTAATAAATACAACTTAAATATTTCAATATAGTTCTTTTTGCTTCCAAAATCTATATTCATAGAGAAATACGAATATGAGATAAAGCTTTATATGGGATGTAAGCGTAAAATTGGGAGTCTCACATTTATTTTCGCAGACACACTGTTTCAAAAGTAATTAAAAAGTATAAGAAAGACTTCAACATTGAAAGAAAAACTGGATCAAGAAGAAAAATGTCGTAACAGATATTGGTAAGGCAAACGAAGTCGAACAACTCTTTTGAAGAGCACCAAACACTTCTATCAGAAAAGAAGCTCGTAAAATTAAATGCTTTAATTCTTCTATGCGCAGAGCCAAAGCTAATGATGAATTGAAAGTCATTTGCAAAAAAGCCAATCATTTGTGACATCAAACACAGAAATATTTATATCAATGTCTAAAAAAACGGCTTTTACATTTCCTAAAACAGCATAGAGTGCCTTCATATTTATGGACCAATTTGTCTTCATGACAATGTTGAAAATAACCCTTAAGTGGTATTCAAACAATAATGTAAATTTTGTATCACGGGAGGCAAATCCACCTAACTGTCCCGTACTTCGGTCTGTGGAAAGGTAGTGGAACACAGAAAGATATCCTATGACGCTTAAAATCGTAAGTGGACAACCTCGTCCAAAAAGGTAACGGAGGCAACTATGAAATCTTTAATGGAAGGATTACCCAAAGAAGGTAGATAAATTTATAAATACCGAGCAATATGACAATATTTTCTATGCAAAACTTTAGTTTTGCTTTTGCATTACGTTGTTTGATGTCTTAATTCATGTCATAATGACGTGCATTTTATATCTGGTTTACCTAACAAATGCCAAAGCAGAACTGACATTTACTGCCATATGTAAAATTTTTAGCATCTTTCGAAAGGGGGATGGCATTTGCGCCATCTTGTATTAAAACCCATTTCAAATTTATCACTTGTGAGTTTATCTCAAATATCAGGTACAAAAAACAATAGAATTTCGCTCCAATTTAATTTAAATTTAGTAAGAAAAAAACGTACTAAAATTTATTATTCATAATATACAGCTCGTTAAGAAACTCATAATAAAATGATTTCTCTAAGTTTATCGTTTTTCTCCCCAAATGTATGCTAGATTTTGTTTTAATTTAACAGATTCAATTGAAACTCATTTAAATGCATAGAACAATATAATAAAAACATTCTATAAATTTTTTTAGTTTCTTATTCCACATCGTCGATGTAAGCAATAAATTCCAAAAGAATTTAATAAATTTTAATCTCGTCATGACATTTTTTTTTTCTTTTCTTTTTTTAGACTATATTGCAGTCACCAACACATAACTATTACAATCATAACAATTTTATTTTTTACAGGTTTACTACTTATTAAATGTATTAGATAATAATTAATTTTTTATGAAAATGCAATATGAAATAAAAAAACTCCTGTAGAACATGATATAGTAAAGATATGAGAGCATTTTTAATTCTGAACACAAGTATAACAACGAAAATAACGTAACTGACATTTTTTTCGAAATTTACTTTTTGATATAGAATTATTCTCCAGCCTCCAATAACTCGTCTGTTAAAATATTTAATCGAAAGTAATTATAGTTACAGAAATACAAGCCATTCAATTTTAACGTAAACTTCCACCTTTTTGCGTTACTGCAAAAATAGCGTAACGTAATATTAAAAAATGTAAGATTCACCGAATAATTAACAAAATAAACAAATTAATTAATCATAAAGAGCAACCAATACTTAGTTGTTCTAATATAGACCTGTAAATACCTTTTCACTTATACACGAAAGTAAAATGAAAAATAAGTCGCGATAAAAAAAACTCGTGGTCACGACATACTCACAAGAAAACTAACGAAATTATATCTCAAATATTTTATACAAACTTACTGCCAGTAATACACCTCCTATATTGGAATTTTATGATTTTCTACTAATTCTTAAGCAAGTTCAAATCAAAAACCACAACATTCGAACGCTTTGTTTGACATGTCAATTGGAGTTTTACCGCAGCGAAACTGAGAAATTCGATTTTAAATTTTATTTCTGTTATAATTAACGTTTGTTTCCCAATTTACGCCAAATATTGGACGATACTATTAAAATAAGTATTGAATGTGACTTAATAAAATGAAATAAGAAAAAACTATATTCAGCAGTGCAGAGTTTTAGATACCCACCACCATTAATAGAATAAACAAATGTGTATTAATTTGATTTGACATTAAATTATTTTCTTATATTTAGTCTCAAAATGGAATCTAAAGTATTTCTTTAATAGGAATGATACTATCCACTTTCTTACCACAATGTATTTTTATGTAAACTACGACTCGGTAGCTAGAGGTAGTGGAAAATTAATATTAATTTTGTGTATCACTTTATGGCTAAATGGATACGTAAAACTGTCGCATCTGGGGTGAAGAACAGTCACATGCCATATAAGAGTTACCGATGCGTTCCGAAACAAGTAAGAGCACTATATTTGGCTGTGCTGAATCTTTTATACCCACCACCAATTTTGTGTACATTTAAAGCACAGTATTTATTATTTTGTTAATCATTATGGAATAATCTCTTTATAATAAAGTATGTATCACTTTCTTTGTAGAGGGTGGTTAAATTTTAAGGGCCCATGTTGAAGGTGAACTACACCTAGTCTTTAAATTTGTTTTCTGCATTTCACTTGACATTTCTCAATCTCAAACTTACTCAATTTGTTCCGTGGAAAGATACGCAAATGAGCAACGCTGTATAAAATGTTAGAAAATCTGTGAATGCCTTGTTAGTTCGTTGAATGGGAACCACTGCTGGTTTTTGCGATAGTGTGGCAAAAGAGCAGTCAACCTCGCCTCATAATCATGCCCAACAATTGAGCATCAACATTGTCATTGAAAATTTGGACCATCAGATAGAGGAGTGGCGCCAAGGATGGGGGGGCCATTTGGCCGATATTTTGTTAAATACATAATTGAACCACACAAAAATTATAATTACAAAAAGAAATAATAATAATATCCTAAATAATTTGTGTTTTATTTAAATTCAACATAAAATTTAACCACCCATTATAACTTCGATATGCTATTAAAATGCTTTTGTAAATGTAGTCTTTCAATGAAAGTGGGCGTTAAAGTAGGCGTGTCAATAAAGTTTCTGCTAATAAATACAACTTAGATATTTCAATATAGTCCTTTATTTTCCCAAAAACTTTGTGAATAGAGAAATTACATAAATTTAAGATAAACCGTTATATGGGAGGTAGGCGCAAAAGTGGGCGTGTCACCTAAACTTTTTGGCACAACAATTACATTGATTAGAAGGATATACGTAGCAAATTTGATCATCATACCTCTAATTTTGGCGGTTTTGAGCTTTAAATTTCATTAACGGAAGATAACGTGAAAAGTGGGCGTTATAGTAGGCGTGTCAAAGTTATTTTTGCGAATGAGTACAACTTAGGTGTTTCAATATAGCCCTTTATTATTCCAAACTCTTTATTAATAGAGAAATTATATGAATTTTAGGTAAAACGTTATATGGGAGGTGGGCGAAGAAGTGGGCGTGGCACATTGATTTTTCGTTACAAAAAAGCGTCTCACCAAAAAGCAAAGTGTGCAAAATTTCAGAGTCGTACATCCAATTTTGTTGCTTTTATGACGTTTTTGTTTTTAAATATACCGAAAAATAGACTGTGCGGTATAAATTTTCGTACATTTTGGTCGATCACTCCTCTCCTAATGCATAGATTTAGATAATTTTCGGTGAAAAATATTGTTTTTACTCAGGAAATATATATTCGAAGTTTCATGAGTCTACGTTAATGCGTTTGGACACAATTCCATTTTATTCGATGTTCGAAGGACACGGTTTTTTCGACCTACTCTTGCTTTTCGAGCTATAACTCTCTTCCTAATATTCCGATTTAGCCCATTTTCAATACCAAACAAACCTTGTCTATAAGAAAGATTCTGGCAAAATTTGAACCCCGTAGCTTTTTCGGTGCGACCTCTATCGTGCTTTCAACAGACGGACAGACGGACAAACGGACGGACATAGCTAGATCGTCATCAAATCAAACCTTTATTCAGAATATATATACTTTATGGGGTCTAAAATGGATATTTCGATGTGTTACAAACGGAATGACAAAATGAATATACCCCCACCTTTTTTTTTGGTGGCGGGTATAAAAACGACAGTTTGGTGTGGTTTATGGGCTGGTGGCATCATCGGTCCACTTTTCTTCAAAGACGACCGTGAAAGAAACCACGGCAGAGACCAATTTATCGATTTCAATAAAAAAAATTGAATATATGATGCAAATTTGAGTGTTTTATTACATTTAAAATAAAAACTACGCTTAAAAAATCACATTTAATTGGAAATTACCTATTAAAAATGTGGACGACAAAATTTACTGAGAAAAAAATTTCTATGGAAAATTAAGTTGAAACTTATATATTTATAAGTTGCACAATATAGGATACATTAAAATTTTCATAAAAAATCCTCAACAAATTAAAACAAAAGAGAAACAACTTTCTCCTGTAAAATTTGGTTTTAGAGAGTTACGTTTTAGCGGTTAAGGCTCGATATGTAGACAATTTTATCTAAATAAAATTGATTATGACGTACATTATTGATCGTTATCATATGTACATACTTTTATACATATGTATATTTAGTTTAAGAATCTCACGTGTAATTATTCGTATGTTAAATCGATGGGTGAGACGTCAATTGTGTTTGTGTGTGTGTATGCCAGAGTATGTCATTTATTTGTATCAATTTATGTTAATTGAGTTGGATATACAAATAAAATGACCTTCATATTATGCCAATTGATTTTTTTCTTCTCTATTTTTCATTCAACTTAAAAGGTAGGGCGAACTAAAACTAAAGATAAATTGATTACATACATTGTTTATCTGTTGCTTTTTGTTTGTTGTCGCTTTTATATTATTATGTGTGTACCTATTTAATTTTAAATTGTGTGGGTATTTTTTTCAATTATTTTGTTGAGTAGAAAATGTTTTGAAATAAGATCTAGTTAGTTTATTTAATAAAAAAAATCAATAATAAAAAGTATTTTTTAACGCCAAAGGAGCTTGGAATTGTAAAAAATTAAGCAAAATTAAATTTTATGAAGAAAGTTTTAATCCAATACATGGCATTAACATTTTGAAAATTTGAGCACCCCCTCGAGGCGCATCCAGAACGTCACCAGGCACACAGCAAATAATCGAGAGATGTACAATCGCACGACCTTAGATGCCAATTAGCAGGTCCTTCAGCTGTGGCGCCAAGGAAGTATATACATAGCTTTATATTGCGTATGTAATTTTTACAATATTATTTTCCGACCCCACAAAGTATTTATATATTTTCTGAAAGCCTACATATAAACAGGGAAGTCGATTGAGCAAATTATGTGGTACACATCTTTTGGATATATTCGGAAATGAATCGCAGTTGAAAACTGATACAATCGCCCTATAACTTACTGAGATATAAGCAAAAAACACAACTGCCGCTGTTTTGTCCAAATTTTTAACACAAAAATTAAAGTTTTGCAGCCCTCGGATAAGGCTATTAGCAAAAAAGCTTTAGATAAATCGAACACAAATTGGCGGAGTTAAAGGCAAAAGTAATTGTAAAATAATAAAATACATCAGCTTTTGAAACTCTCCTAATAAATCTTTGTGCACTCTTGTGGCACCAACTTGGAAGCCTTACTATCGAAAATTACTCCTGACAAAAACTAACAAATCCGTTTAAAACTTACTGAGATATAAGCAAGAAAATACAACAGCTTCGTCGGTGTTTTCAAATATTTACAAACGAAAATCGATTTTTTTAAGCTTCTAGACAAAGGGCTTGACTAACAAAATTAAGTAAACTATAAAAAAAATTTTAAATCCATGATGGCCGCCACCTTAAAATGGTGTAAAATAAACGTATATATGGGTCAAATTTAGTAATAAAAAATTTACCATATTTATCACCCCAAAATTTTGGTATCAAATGGCTGGTGAATACAGTAAACTCTCTTACTTGTTCGAAATAAAATTAAAGTTTTAACTAATCGATGGTTGCGGTCGTCGTATAGCGCCATCCTGCTGAAACTACACCTCATCCAGATCAATGTCATTCATATGTTCAAATAAAAAATCATTGATAATGGTGCGGCTACAATTTCCATTCACCGTAACGCGAGCTTCTTCGTTTTTGAAAAAACCATGTCCGATAATACACGTATACTGCACTAAGCAGTGAATTTTGTAGGATAAAACGGAGTAGCCCGAAGGGCCAAAAATTAGACTCATCACTTAACACAAGTTGCGCGAATCGATGACTTATTTGCAAAGTAAATTTGAATAATTTGGTAGCGTTGTTTAAGCGACAATGTATTCGTAATGATTTGCCAGAGTATACAGATATTTCTGATATTTCGTTTGACAGCTAGCTCTTATATAAGTTTTTTAGGGCTGAAAAAAAGAACCCTATATAAAAACTACTTAAAATATACTATAAAGCATTAATGTACTTTGACAATTATTTCAATTTTTTTTAATCTAGAATTTTTAGCAAATGCTGAATAAATTTTTTTTATTAAATTACGGGGTTTTGCAGCTCATTTTAAGTTAAATATAGAACAACAATGGCAAGTCCGAATAATTTAATTTCACTCGGATTTTTAAAATTTTTAAGTATTGAAATATAAATGTAATGTTTATCTTTTCAATAATTTTAAATTAATTTTTTATATTAACTTAAAATTAAAACTACTTACTACTTCGAAACTCCCTTAACGCCATTAAATATGTTTTGAAAAACAATTAATTAAAAATAAATACCCTTGTACTCACATAAAAGAAATAATTGAAAGTAATTGACTAAAGGGCATATAATATGTATGTATTTGACATTAAAAAAAGTAATATTTAATATTTTAAAGTTTTGACACATGACAGGCACGCATGAGCCTCAAATGCGGTAAAGATTTTAAGGGATGGAAACTGTAGAAGTAACATTTAATTTTTGACACATAAATACTACAACTCGTAATTATATACCATTTAACTCACATATAACAAATACTAAAATTTGGTGTGTAAATTTGTTTGAAAGATTAGTACAATTACAGTAAACAGTTTGCTAGTAACTCAAACATAAGTGTGACAATTTTTCTTACTACAATATACATATATTTATGTTTCTCTTCTTTTTATAAGTTTAAGGATTTCATTTCATTCACAACACATTTATTCTGTGCACGATAGATGATAGTCTTGCATGTAAGTATGTCTGGAATTTTCAATATGTTCAAATAATGTTTTAATTTATGATCGTCTTTGCCCTTAAACGTTTTTGTGGAATGTTTGTTTTTAGAAAACATGTTGGTTTTTTGTAATTTAAGTCTGATTTCATGTTTAAGTGTTTCCTTATTTAAAACAATGAAGTACGCACTTCCGTACTTTAGTCCTTTTTGTCGTGAATATTCGTTTTCCACCACATATTGGCTTACAAGTGTTGGCAACTTTAGTTGATCATCAAATTTAGGGGTGTTCTTTTTTTTACAGTTTTCGTTTTTTGTTTATATTACTTGAAACTAAATAAACCAAAAAACGATCAGTATTCAAAACATGTTGTTTACGTTAACAAATAAACACTTTGTTTTGTTTTGTTTTGTTTTGATTTTTTTTTTTTTGAAAAAACCAAGTAAATGTCTTCTTCTAAAAGGCCCTCATTTTTCTAAAAAATTCATATGGTTTCAATTAAGGGCATGGCAAATTTGATTTGTTACTTCTTAGTTCTTTATCTGTTTTGTGGTTTTGGTTCATTTGTATAAGATAGTAAATTAACATTGCTTTCATATGAAAATTGTGTTGAAAAATAATAAAACAAATAATATTTATGTTTAATTTTTAATTTAATTTTCAGTGGAATGCATTTTCGAAACCAGCTACGGTTTTATCATCAGCACTCTTTTGATCAGAACTACAAATGTTGTGTGTTAATATCAACTATTTGACTCATTATTATATTGAAAATTGAAAAATAGAATTATTTTTCCTAATTGATTTTAATTATGTCTTTCATATACCATTGAGTTGGTATGAAATTTACCAACATTTGTTTTTTCTGTATTCTTTTTGCACGTCATTACCGCAAGTTTTTTTAATGTTTGCCTTTAGCTTAAGATGTCGCTAAAGCAATTTTTAAATATACAGTTGCATTATGTCACATATTTTTAACAAGATGGTATTAGTTGAACAATGATTTTTATTTAACACCAGGTCTCGTGTGTTGCTTTTAATATTACATTCGAACTTTCTATTTATATTATACTAGCCAAACCCGGCGCGCGTTGCTACGCCCCTTAATGAATCGAACTGCATTCTGAATTTTAATTAAATATCAAGTGCAAAAACCTAAATATTATAATTTTTTTTATGGGCGTGGCATTGCTTACTTTTTTAATCACGAAATTGTAAAGTCATAATAGCTCAATATGTGTGCAAAGTTTCAGAAGAATCGGACCAGTGCAAGTACCTCAAAATTATAATTGTTTTTATGGGCGTGGCCCTGCCCACTTTTCTAATCACGAAATTGTAAAGTCATAACAGCTCAATATGTGTGCAAAGTTTCACAATATTCGGTTTAGTGCAATTACCTCAAAATTATATCTTTTTTTTTATGGGCGTGGCACTGCCCACTTTTCTAATCACGAAATTATTTAGTCATGACAGCTCGATATGTGTGCAAAGTTTCAGAAAAATCGGTCTGGTGCAAGTACCTCAAAATTATAACATTTTTTTATGGGCGTGGCCCTGCCCACTTTTCTAATCACGAAATTATATGGTTATGACAGCTTAGTATGTGTGCAAGGTTTCAGAAAAATCGGTCCAGTGCAAGTACCTCAAAATTAAAACTTTTTTAGGGGCGTGGCCCCGCACACTTTTATTATCGCGAAATTATTTAGTCATGACAGCTCGATATGTGTGCAAAGTTTCAGAAAAATCGGTCAAGTGCAAGTAGCTAAAACTGATAACTAATTTTTATGGGCGTGGCCCCGCCCACTTTTTTCCACCCATAAACACTCCCTGGTATGTGTCCAACAACTTGCCAAAGTTTGAGTCCGATCGGTTTTACAGTTTCGGAGTCTATAGCTAACACACACACACACACAGAGATTCACTTTTTTATATATATAGATTTAATTTTTAATTTAATATTCAGGCTATTAGTTCAATGTGATAATATAAATGTTGCCAAAGAGAGCTTATCAAAAGCACTTATAAGCATGGTAGAAAAATAGAAGGTAGTTTCATTATTTGTTTACAAAAATCAGGATTTTTCAAGTTTATTTTTATTTAAACGAATAAAATAGAGTTGCTACTCAAAAAAGCCAATTAAGTTTTAGAATTTTTTTTTATTGTGAAATTTTTATCTTAGCAGGATATTAACTATATAATGATAAATTCGTATAAATAAGAATTTCAGGATTTGATAAGACATTTTAATAAAATTTTATGATTTAAACACATAAAATATTTTGTTAAGATGATTTTAATACGTATGTATTAATTTTGATTCAAATAACAATTTAAAAATTTAATTAATACTAGTCAATTTTCATACTGTGAAACTATGAAATGAAAAATGTTTGCATGTCTTTTAATATCTTGCTACCACATCTTTAGCTGTACAAATATTTTTTGTTTTATAGTTTCACAAAACAAAATTTGACTTACAGTTATTGAAAATTTTTTTCGTAAAATCTATTTCTTAGATAAGTTACACTTACACTCACACTTTACAACCGATTTTAATAAAAAATATACCATTTAAAAGAAATTTGTCTGTAAAAATGGTGCAGTATTTAAGGAGTTATAGGCGTTTAAAGTTGAAACTTGAACGTGTGGCCTCAGGGTTAACACAGCCTTTTTGTGTTCTTTTATAATACATTTTGCTAATGCAGTCTTAACAAGACTTACAAGGTATTTTACTACGTAGAGTAAAAATTGATATTATGTTTTTGTTATCGTATGAAGGATTTGCCAAGTTTAAACTATAGTTTTCAGAATTGTCTAGCATGCAAATAAATCACATTTAATTTTTAAATATTCTATATATTTCAATATTTAACCCTGAATAAAACCACAGCAATTTTTTGAAGATAATAGAGTTGAATTACCCCGATTTAATTTAAAAATTGGTTCTGGAAAGACGTAACCAAAGCAGCTGATATTAAACGCTAGGTAAAAAAAACCTTTTTTTTTTTTGAAAATTTACATTTTTATCTAGTGAAAACATGGCGTAAAATTATATTTTAAAGCAAACGAAAAGTAGAATACGACATAAAAAGGTCTCTATATATTGCAAGAGATGAATCTAAAACTTAAGATATTAAGCTAAAAAAAACTTAACAATAATCGATATATCGAAATGCTATAGTGTATAAATAAGCACAAAATTCTACTAAACAAATAATCCCATTGTCACATATGTGTTTAAAATAAAAACATTTACATTTACAAAACCATATGCAGATTGGAATAAACCATTAAAAGTGGTCTTTCCACAATGATTTCGATCTTAACATGCAGTCAGCAAAATGGTGGTTTGCAAACAATCCGATTAAAATTAGATTCGCCAGCACAATTTTGAGATCACAATTTCATAGAAAACTATAAGACTAACATTTGCACGAATTGTAGAACATGGTGCAATCTAAATGAACAATGCCTGAAATTAATCAGTTTTATAACACGCGGGTGCAACGCAGTTGTTAACAAGTAAGAATGTTTAATCTTTAATATCATTTTGAATTTAAAAAAAAAAACCTTAATATGAATAGAATTTATTTCATTCTTCAAATAAGCAAAAATGCAGATTAATCTTTATTATTAATTTTTTTTTTTAATAATAAAGTTTTTTTAACGCATAAAAAAACAATAACTGAAAAGTAAGAAGTATAATGAGGGAATCGAAATACAAAAACAACAATAGAAATTTTTTCTTATTTATAATTTTGTTTACAAAAATTGATAAAATTTGTTAAAATTTCACTCTGTCGATTGAAACAACTGATCATATCTATTTCACATACGCTTGCTTCTACTTAACCGATTATACATATATTTTGTGAATTTAACCGGTTCTTCGAAATTATATTTTAAAATTATAATAACACTGTACTCTGTATCGAAACAACCCGATGTAATTGAATTTAACACCCACAAATTGCTTCGAGTGACCCTCAAGTTAGTAGCCAAAGTTCATAAACTGGTAATTTAATTTAAAATTTAATGAAGAATAAAATAACCAACTTTGTTCGGCGTACAAATTTAAAAAATATTTCCTTATTCACACCCAGCAAAAAAAATTGCACTAGTTCAAAATGAATGACATTTTTTATGACTTTTTAATCCATAGTGCAAGAAAATGTATTTTTCATGCCTCCCTTAGCCCAAAATAGTTTCATCATTAATGATGAGCATTAAAATACGTGCGAATGCATGCGAAATATCTTAAACAATTCATGTAAACAAAGATAATGTACTCATGAAACATGAGTGTCTTTTCACCTAATATGCATGCATTTCATGCACTTATTATTGTATAAAATTTATCAATATAGTCATATAAACACATTGAACTCCAATGACATGTTAATTTTAAAATCATGCATGTTTGACATTAATTGAATTCATCATGAGTTGAATCCATGCATTCACTAGTTTATTTGCATGTCTTTTTTTTTTTTGTTGGGCAGTGATAGAAAGCTATAAAAATTTAACCCAAGCATAAAACCTACAAATTTAAGCGAATCTCATCAAATTAAAAAATTAACAGAGCGAAAATTTTGATGTTTGAAAGCAGAAAGAGCTGATAGAAGAAGCATTACTCTGCTTATTTCAATATTAAAGTTTCCAAAAATGTCAAAGATTAAAGCAGGTTACGACTTCAGGCAGCCCATCGCGAACAAAAACCATGACATATAAATGCGCAATGGCAAGCGATTCCGTAATATCGTCTCCTTAAAAAAATTGCTTCAAGCAAGCAATAATTTAATGTACACAGGGATAATTTTTAAATTTATAAATATATACAGGGTATTGCAATAAAAGCTTTAATTTTAATATGTAGAAAAACGAGTCTTTATAGGATAAATCATTAGATCTTTAGTTCATTTTAAAAATGGGGTTAATCCTTTAATAATGGAAGACATAAGCCGCCAGGGCTACGCTTTCAGGGCCTTATAATTGATTGTGAAGTTGTACCGGGATATAAGAAAGAGCACAACTTATGTAATATTGTCATCATAACGACAACGAGTACTAAGCGGCCATTTCCACGATGACCTTATTGCATGACTTTGTGTCACGGCACTCTTCCTTTTTACACTCATTTTGGTTCTTCTTGTTATGCTTTATTCCTTTTTCTTTTTGGAAGTGATAAGTACTTTGTGAAAGAAATTAAAAAAAGGAAAACCTGCCAAAAAAATGGACATCTGACACTAGCCGATGTTAAATTGTATAGTTTTCTCCTAAAGTTTTTTTTTTAATTTGAAACAAATTTTATTAGTTTGTTTTGCCTTTAGCTTAAAACCCATCAACGTCATTACTTATTTCTATTAAATTTGTCAATCTCAGTTTTTGTATACTATATTTTTAATTTGTAAATTTATGAAATTAACCGCAAATCTATGAAGTCTGGTATTACAACATTTTAATCGCTAATACTTAAAGTGTGTTAAACTTTCTAATTTGTTTTAAACTTTTATGAGATATTTTCAAAACATTAAAAATCCATTAAAATTATCTTGTAATTTAAAGGAAATTTAAGTTAAATGAAACACCAGCACGTGACATCATGAGAGATTTTTTCTTTCTAGCCAAAAATATTAATATTTAAAAATCCAAAAAATCATTACATTTAAATAACTTTCAATGAAAAGTCGAATTTAATAGTGATCATATTTATTACCGAATCCATTAAATAATGCCATTAACTGCATTGAGTTTACCACTATGGCTTGATATATGATGTCTGCAAAAACTGCACTTGTACACTACTCTACTACTATGATAATGATGAAAAAATATAACAGGAAGTCTGCATAAATTGTGTTGCAAGCAACAAGTTAAAGTATTAAATACTTGTAAAAAATCTGATAAAATATAGGAAAAGATAAAAAAATTACTTAAACATGTAATAAATTAATTATGAAGATTAAAAAATCACAGAAAAAAAAATAATAAAACTGGTAAGTGTTGAATTTTCAGCAATAAAGCAAAACTCATTAAAAGATCAATTTTGAAATAACAAAATAGACAGAGTTTGTAACGAATTTAAGATAATTTTTAATTAAAGACAACAAATGAAAAAAATAAAATATCTAAATTATATATATTTATATTTCCAATGAAAACTCTCTATAGTGAACAGCAGCAGTCGCCTAAAATTTATCCATTGTTTCGAGGTGTTCGTTCGCTTAAGGGAAAGTCTAATATAAAACATAATATTTTTTAGTTAATTTGAAATGAATTATATGACACTTTTTAAATATTCACTTAGTATCTATCTATCTTAGTATCTAATTGGCAAATGATTTAAAAAATTATTTATAGTTTTCTGTTTTAAATTCCAGGATTTAATAACTATCACTCCTTTACAGCCATTTTGACACAAAAACCAATAAATTTAACTATAACAAGGAGTAAATTTTGTTTATCCCCTATCTTCAGCCAAAAAAAAACATATATACCCAGCAAAAAAAGCGATTTTTCAGATGTTCAACTGATAATAAAGTGATTTAAATTAGGAAAAAAATGCTATTGATTTTGAATTGCCATTAGAGATCATGTGCTCATATATATTAATAAGCTGCACTTTTTTTCATTTAGAATATAATTAATTTAGATATAATTAACCTTGCACTACTTTTTTTTGCTGGGTACATATCGTTGTTCAGGTAGAAAGGCCCTAACTCAAATAATTGTAAATTTACAGGAGAAGGCAAAAACGTAATAGAAACTGTATTATCATAATGTAATTTCTTTTGTAAATTTTTTTTTTAAATGTTATTTTTGATACTATTGCATTTAATGGTATTGGTTTCGAGGTATTTGTGTGAAATGTATTGAAATCACTGAAAAACTCATTTTGTAAAAAAAAGTAAAGGGCATTTCTACTTGTAACAATCGATAAAAAATAAAAAAATATTTGAAAACAAACCAAAAATATGCAAAAGCGATGCCAGATTTACGAAATGAATGAATGAATAGTTTTATGTAAATTGTCCATTCCCATATAAGATAATTTCCACGTATGGAAGAGGCATTCACATAAAAATTATTTTTTGGTGTTTAAAAGTTTGTGTTCTTTATAGTGAGACATGTATTATAGCCTTAACCAGTTGGTCTGTGCCGAATTTATCACACCACATATGGAAGATGCAAAATAAAAAGGTTTACTGAAATTAAAATTTCACATTCACGATGCTTCAAAATCGAACATGCATTTTTTAGTGTTTTATTAGATTCTCAATTTAAATAAGAAATGGGAATTACACTACGAACGTATTTTTTAATTTATGATTTAATATGACAAATACAATTGCAAATTATATTATAATTAAATTAACCGAACTGAGAAACGAACACCATTTGCCCGTTGTAGTGAAAACAGACGGGAATTGAGCCTGCAATTCCCAGAATGACAGACTAGCACACTACTGACTAGTACAACGGAGAACTCCTAAATTTTCGTAAGTTCTTATTTAAAAACGTTTTCGTAATCAACGAATTCGAACTATTTTTAAAGATACAGTTGCCCAATGAAGTCTACATACAACACGAATAACTATTTTTTTTTGCATTAAAAAAAGGTTTTGTAAACTTTAGTTAAACATACTTTTTGTTTACCATCGTATCCAAATATATTAAATTTAGACTCACCACTAAAGATTACATTTTTCCAAAAATCGAATCCGTCATTTTAATGTTGTTTTGCAAATTCAAAACGTTTTTTTTAAATTAGTTTCGATAATAAATGGTTTTTTTCTTGGAAAACCATTAGCTTTCAAAATATTGCGCACAGTTTCGGGATGAAAACTTATCTGCATAGAAATTTCGAGGTCTTTTGCGATATTCACAGCATTTATTCTTTGATTATTTGTTAAGAGTCTGACAACATTCCGCTTTTCGGCACTGAAAGCTTACATGGCCTCCCTGATCGTTATTTATTTTCTGTTGTATTTGTAATATAATTTTTTATAATATTTTGAACTGAAGAGCGGCTAATTCTAACAATATTTGCAATTTCTCCATATGATTTTGATTTATTTCTTAATTTAATTAGTAATTTTCTATTTTCCTGCGAAATTTCTTTGCGTTTTTGTAAATTCTGCGACATTCTAACGATAATAAACTACACTCACTTCAGCTGCTAAATTATTTTATTTTCTTTTATAACTGGTCAAAAAATAAGTAAAAAACGAAATACCGTTACTTAGAGACGTGTTTTCTTTTCACTTTTAGAGATGTGTTTTTAATGTATGTACACTTTTTTGGGCACCAAATTACAAGTACTTCCATTTTGGTACAATAAATGTGCACAATTATAGATGTTTTGAATCTCATTTTTAAATTTAACTAATTTAAAGGACTTAACATAAAAAAATGTGTTAAATCCTTAGTAAATTTCGTTAAAATCATATTTATGGTGCTGTATGTAGACTTTATTGGGCAACTGTATATATTTTTTGTATCAAAAAAAAATATAGCTAAAAAATCTTCTAACTCTGCATTATTGCTTATAGGCTCCATTGCAATTCATTCGATTCCAAAATAATGCATTGGACCATATAACCGATATCATATTAAAACATAAATAACATTAAGTTTTTCTTCTAAAAAAGTACTTTTTTAATACATTATATCAGTGCTATTCAATCTTTTTGGCTCGTGTACCACTAAATTCACGACAAACTTTTCGCGTACCACCAAAAAAAATATAATGTAAACAATTTTAAAATTTTTAATCTATTTTATTTATTAATAATAAAAAACAATAAAATTAAAATTAAAAAATAATAAAAATTACAAAAAACATAAGAACATGTACATTAAAGGTATACTTTTAGGATGATTTTTCTTTTTGTTTCCAATTGCAAAATAGAAATCGTTAAAATTTTAAAAAAATTCGCGTACCAACTGGAAATTTTTCGCGTACCACCAAGTGGTACGCGTACCATAGGTTGAATAGCACTGCATTATATCATGTCTTAGAATATTGTTTTAATTAATAGTTGTGTTCCTAAGAAAAAGAAACACGACTAAGTATATTTTTTTATTTTATTTCAAAAATTAAATGTAAATTCATTGTTAAATAAATTCAAAATTTATTTATTCCGAGTAGAATAAAATAAAACATGGATTTCAGTTGAAACACAGAGCAAAAATCATCACTTTATTGAAGACTACTCCCCTGCGGTATGTATTTATATACAAATAATAATTATTAATATTAATACAGGGTGATAAAAAGAAAATTTATTATTTGAATGGACCTTTCATTTATTTTTCAAATTGTTGTAAAGAAGACCTGGCAAATACAAACTCGAAAGATACAAGGCATTATATAAAAAGTCTGAGATTATAATTGATTATGAAGTTATACTGGCCAACTAATGTTCGGTTGCATACTAGAACCAGCCCATAAAAATGGGCTCAACTTATGCATTTATGCGGCCATTTCCACGATGATCTTATTGCATGACTTTATGTCATGACACTCTCTTTACACTCATTTGTGTTCTTCTTGTTATGCTTTATTCCTTTTTCTTATTTGAAGTTACAAGTACTTTGTGAAAAAAATTAAAAAAAGGAAAACTTGCCAAAAGAAATAAACATTTTTTAAATAAAAGAAAAGATAAAAAAAGGAAAAATAATTTTTATTACAAATATTTAGATGTGTACTCAAAATTTCTATATATTTTTTAATACAAGAGAACAAATAAAAAGGTTAACCGATTGATTAAACGTAATTAAAAAAAAAAAACTCTGCGTGTTGTCTTATCCTGTATAATTTTCATTCACACACACTCCCAGATTTAAAAAAAGTCACCGTGAACATCGTAAACATGAGAGACTTGAACAAGTCATGACCTTAAAAGTCATCGTGAAAAGTGAAGTGTGTTACAAAAAAATTGACTTTAATGAAAAGAAAAGAACTCAAACTCGACTATTAAAACCCTGTGTGTTGTCTCATCCTGTACAATATTATTTTATGCACACTCCCAGATTAAAATGTCATTAAAATAATTTGATGCCATTTATTTTATTAAACTGACCTCCCACCATCATTTATGAGGCGCTCCAAATAATTTATGATACATGATCTTTGCGTCAACGTACAAAACAAACAAAAATGTAATAATAATAATTTTCCTTATTACTCACTCGTAATAACGCTTAAGTACAGTTAAGTGCAAAAAAAAATGGGGGAAAGTAGTATTAAATAAAATTACTTCTGCATTAACAAAAGCAACAACATAAACAAATAAACATTTTATTTAAAGAAATCAACGAACAAAGAGAATAATAATGGCGATCATGACAATCATTTAGAAATTAATTTTTTTTTTTTGACTTTAATACTCTCCTGCTGTTAAAGCATATAAAATAAAGACAATTGAAAAGTGGGGAGAGAAGCCCCTTTTTAAACATTCAAATAAAATACAAGAAATTAAATTATCAAATGGTACCAATGATTTAAAAAAGTACTTTTTCCTTTTTTAAGTGCTGTCTTGTTTCAATTGGATGAATTAGGGCTAAAAGTGAGCAATACAGATACAAACAACACATTTTCAGCTCTTGTAGAAAATTAGATTGTGTAATTGTAAGTAGACTTTATAATAGATCAAAACGTAATTACTATTTTAAGCCACCGCTTATTGCATTTGTGCGTTTAAGACAATATGTAATTACCCTAGTTGTTGTCCTTACAGTACCTTTAAATGTCATACCGTTAATGATCATGGAACGATGACCTTTATATTAGTGGTGCTATTCATTAGCTTTTAACGATACGACAATTGTTAAATTTGTCGATACTTATTGCTGTACATATACGATTCCCTAAATACTTTTTAACGACACTCGACAACGGTGAAGATTTAAGAGATATCTTTGTTTAAAAAAAGTGTCAAGTGCCAAGACTTAAATGAATGGTGTTTAATCGGGTTTAACTGTTGTTAAAATATGTTACTAAATATTGAAATCGATAAAATTGTTGTCGACTACTTCAAAAGCGCTAATGTTTGTAATAATGCTTATTTTTGTGCCGTATAATATTTACAACAATGTTAAATAAATGAAATAGAACAAGATATTAGAATTTTGAAAGAAAATAAAGCACCGACATGGACAATATACATAGATTCGAATTTGTTGAAAATATCGTCAAATATAAAAGCGCGTAAAAACTTCTCCCACTCTTACATGCATTCTGGCTCAATGGTCAATTACCAAACGACATCAAAAACGGTATCATTAATAAGCTGCCGAAAAAAGTGAATGCACCAAAAGATAAACCTTGAAAGGGATAACTTTGTTGAGTATGGTCAATAAAGTCTTAGCTAACATCTTTAACACAAGCTTCAGTGCATCGTTATGTGATGAACTAAGACCAGAACAGGCAGCATTTTGACCCGCAACATCATGCGTTGACCAGGCCAATAGATTCAGAACAATAGTAAAACACTCAGTTGAGTAACGTTCAACTCTCTACCTTGCATTTCTGGACTTTGAGAAGGCCTTTCGTACTCTGTCACATGAAAAAGATTGGCTGATATTAAGGTGTAAGGGACATATCGAGGTTGCTGGCGGTATTGACGGGTCACTGGATGTTAGGCAAACATGCAAGTCGGCTCGGACTCCCATCGAACGACTATTGTCGCAGTTGTCTGGATAGAGAGAAGGAGGAATCGGTTTTCCACTTTCTCTGCGAATGTCCTGCACTGGCGGCTAAGAGACACAGATTTCTGGGCGAATATATACTAGATGGCCTCTCTGCGATATCTGAAGTTGGACTGAATTATCTACTGAGATATCTCAGGGCCACGGGGTGGATCTAGTACCCTTACTCTTGGATTTTATTCTGAGATACACTAGAAGCTGACGAGTGATGTGGTCCTGTCAAAACGGAGTCATACAGACTCTACTTGACTGTTGGCGTGCAGCGAACTACCACGATAACCAACCAACCAACCAAAGGTGTAAGGGTGTTCCTAAAAAAATGAAAATTTAATAAAAAATCTATGTTCCGATGCTAACTGCCGTGTACTACTTGAAAACCAACTGAATGATACAGTAGCTGATACAGAATGTGACAGACAGCGTTGCGGGGTACTGCAACTTTTATAAAACATAGTCTTAAACAATATAATGACCACAGCAAATCAACCAAATAAAGGTATTTATCGAAGCCTCCACAGAAATATCTGGACTACGCAGATGGCATCTGAATACTTACGCACGATGTGACCGACATGCAAGAACAATGCGGATTTTCCAACCATTTATGCAGTCTGATGACTCACTTGAAGATGTAGGGTCATTTGTGTCATTTCGAAGTCAGGAGGCTTTTCCCAAGACATGAAAAACAGACTTGGAAAGGCATAACTTGTGTATGACAACCTTTACGCTGTATGGAGCTCTTCCCAACATTTCACTGGCACTTAAATTAGAATCTTTAACCGTAATGTTAAGTACACACTGTTAAACGACTACGAATCATGGAACGCCGCAGCGAAGGTTGTTGCGAATATCCAGTATTTTGTTAACCGATGACGTAGAACGCAACGCTTTGAGC
The DNA here is from genome assembly GCA_941918925.1 of Phyto melanocephala. Taxonomy (NCBI): domain Eukaryota; kingdom Metazoa; phylum Arthropoda; class Insecta; order Diptera; family Rhinophoridae; genus Phyto; species Phyto melanocephala. Next base: position 120,496,310 of record OW799233.1, on the reverse strand, counting down.
CACTACTCACCAAAACCCCTTTGAATAGACAAAATCCGCACTGGTAAATGGCGCTGGTTAGAACAGACTCTAAGAAAACCACCCAGTAGTATAATCAGAATTGCCTTAGAGTGTAATCCCCAAGGCTACGCTGGAACACGAGCGCAGATATGGAGGAGACAACTTGAGAAGTAAAACAGGTCGATTGGACGCAGTTGGGACGAAATAAAACAAATAGCTAGCGATAGAATTGCTTGGAATAACTTTGTAATAGCCCTATGTTTATAGGATTTGTTAATCATAAGACCAGAATGGCACCATTTTTTTCTGTCAGCCTGCTATGCCAAATATTCTTACCTTTCTTCAATATTTCACTAACTATTTTAGTGCTTAAATTTCAAAGTTAAGTCGTATATAAATGTAACTTCAATAATATTGTGTTTGCTTACCCAAATCAGCTTGTTTAACAATTAACGGCGTTATACATAATTACAAACTGTGTGCTAACTAACGAACTACTATCTTACCCTTATGGAAATTTCCCCATAAAAAGTTAGCAGCTCGTTAGTTAGCACACGGTTTGTTATTATGCATAGGACCAACTTCACAACAATGTTACTTTAAATTAAGTAGTACAGTTTTAATTGCATTTTAAACATGTAAATAACTCCTAATTCGTAAGAAAGCAGGATGAGACACTGTTTTACAAAAACCCTCATTTTCGTAGAAATTTGTTTCGTGTGCAGAGCACAATTTTTTCATCATTTAGGATCACTAATTGCTCAATTGTTGCTAGCAGGTAAAAGGTCTGCAATTAAATTCAGGCAAAACCACGGTTTGGTGAGGTTTTATAGGCAGGTAGAAACATTAATTTGAAATTCGCAACGTCTGTCTAAATGGCACCCGTTTCGCGTCACAATAATAACAGGATGCTTGATGCCTGAGATTGAAGCACGTGATTTTACAGCTGGCTGTTTTAAAAATTAGTCATTTCGTATAATAGAACAGAACAACCGAGAATATAATTCCAAGAAAGTATTAAGAGTTTGAATGTATGTATGTCATTTTGTGTAAAATGCCATCACACACACACACACAAACATAATGATATACTTTTGTATATTAAAAATATTTGCTTTATATTAAGCTAGGAGTAAGAAATTATTCTACTATGCAGATTATTAAAAATGCCAAAAAAAAAGTACAATATTCTACCCCCTTTACCCCCATTTTTCAAATACTTAAAACAAAATGTGTGTATTAGATCACACGTGTTTTCCAACTAATAAAGTCTTCAAAAATACAAAAAAAAAAGAATCCGAAGAAAGAAGAAGACTTTACAGAAGTGTAAAGTTTTATGTATTTTTATACGTTCCTTTCGTGGTTTGAATACTTATTTGTTTCTTAAATTATGTAAGTGTTTGTGTTTGTTTGTAGAAATTAAATATATACCTATGTATGAACATAATATGTGGTGTAACAACAAACTTGTGAAAAAGAACTTGTTTATTATCACTTTAGTGCTGGTAAAATTTCAAAGGCGCCCTCACTCTCAGTAGGTGTCTAATTTTCACTTGCATTTTTAAGTATTGTCTTTATTTATTCATATTATGTGTGCGTGATTAGTATTTTTTTTTTGTTCTTAAGATGCCTTGAATTCTGCGTACTATTTTGTCTTTTATGACTTTTTTGTATTTTTTTTCTCTCTACATGTCTGTATGCCTGCCTGTCTGTCTGTCTATTAAGAAGTCATATTTGATATTTGGCCCAGGGTGATTTAAGTTTTTTGCCTTTTTAGTTTTGTTAAATGCATATTTAACGAGTTATTATGATGAAACACAATAGGTTCATTTGTTGTTGCTGCTGTTGTATTAAGGGAGTGAGTTATGGAGTTTTCGACGACTATTTAAATGACGTTAACACAAAACAAATATGATGCTTTGGCTAATGTAAATATATGTATATAATGTTAATAATGTTGTTTTTTTAATATCCTAATGTGTTGTTATATTAAGGTTTAATTAACTAATATGCATATATATCTGTCAATTAATTTGTTTTGGCTTCTTGTTGTGTTGCAGTCGAAATTAATTGTAATTTTCTTTTTATGCACATATTTAAATAATTGGCCCATTTAAAGTTGACTATCATATTGTAGTATATCGTACATATATCTCACATAAATATGACGAAGAGCTTTAAGCAAAATATTTGTTACAAACTTAAACAGCGTTGACGGTTTTCTCTCTTTTTTTTTTCTTGTTTCTTCTGATGCGTATCTGGTGACATTTATTAGTATTTTGGTTATGGTTTTTAACACATTTTCAAATATAATAATTTTCACAAAAAAAAGCACTTGTCCAATTAAGAGAGTGTCTCAATAAGAATTCACTTTTTATTATTCAATAAAGACATGTATTTTCTGAAATACTGAATTTTGGCCCCACGGCTCTGATGACAGGCCATTACTCATTTTATGAAATTTTCCATGTTAACCTTAGGGATTGTTTCTGGTTTATTCGCATAAGCCTGAGATTTTATAAAACCCCAAAGAAAAAAATTGCACGGCGTTTAATTATATGGTATTGGTCGCCATTTGACATCAGAATTTCTTGAAATCATGTCTACAATAAATTGATTGTTTCATGAGCGGTGTGGCAGGTGGCGCCGTCTTGCTTAAATAACATATTGTGCAGATCCATGCTTTACAGTTGAGGCCACAAGAGAACTCTGTTGTTATGTTCCTGTAACGAATGCCGTTCACATTCACTGCAAATTCGCCCTCATCTGCAAAAAAGTAAGGAACAATCATTTCGCCTTATCTAGTTGTGGATGCATTTGTTTCTCATGGGTTGCATAAGGATTTTCTGAGACCCAAATTCGAAAATTTTGTGTATTCACGAAACCTGTCAAATTTGAATTTACTTGATCGGAGAAGATGACTTTTTTCGAAAAATTGGCATTGACTTAACTTTGCTCCATTAGTCATTAAATGAGTTACAAGCGCTCTCCATGGTCTGCTGGTTTAAGGTGGAGGTCTTTTGTCAAAATTCGTTGCGTAGTGCTTCGTAAAATTTTAGGCTGCTACAATTTACGTCGAATTGATGTTTTTGGGTTTTAGACGACATTTTTAAGATATGTTTTAAAGAGACCGACCAGTATGTTGTCGCACAGAAGTCTTATTATTCATAACCGACCCAGTTTCTTCAAGTTTTTTATAGCATCATCGTTTGGTTGAAACTTTCTCGACTGAAATTTCTTCAAAGTTTGCCAGTGATCTCAATATGACTTTATAAATTTTTTTAAAACGTTTTCACATTTATAACACGTTGTTCCTTCGTGGCAGCTGTCAAATTTTAAAGTTACCACTTGCACAGAAAAAAATACACTACACATTCTCACTGAAAGACTTTTTAAAAAGTTCATTACAAATTATGCATTGTTTCTTTTATCACTTTTGAGAACAGAAATCTAACTTTATCGATTGTAGCTTTTAAAGTTATTTACACAGTTTTACAGGATACCTTTTTTTCCGACAAACTAAAATAATTTTAAAAAATACATTAATCTGGAGTCCAAAAAATTTAATTTTCATTTGGTGCTTTTATTTAATAAATTTAACTTTTTTGTGGCAATAAACTGTAATTAATACAAGAAAGAAAATAGCCGAAGAGTTTTTTCTAAAAATTGAAATGGCTGAAAATATTAAATATATATTTTCTAAGCCACTGGCAACCCTAATTAATATGCAACTACCTTAAATTGGCTAAATGTACCTAAAAAAATGTTCTAATAAAAAAATTCTACAATGCCGATGACCAGTGCATAATTTGTTTGAGGTTGTATAAAACAGATTTATTTATAGTGAGTCTTTAAAAATTATTTTTAAAATTTTTGAGAAATTAGAAATTTACAATAAAATTTAACATTTAAATTAACAGGAAGCGCAAATCGCAAATGTATGAATTGTTTGTTTTATGACTGCCAAATAAAAAAATTTAGTTCTGGGGGAGAAATATCCTCTAACCACACCAACAGCCCCCCCTTGTTTACGCACCTTATTAACAACAACATGCCTTTTCCTTAAGTTGAGTAAATTAGTGCAAAAATAATTTACCAAATATAAAAAAAAATTTAAAAATTCAAATTTACCATCAACTTACAAGCAAACAATAGTGAAAGTACAAAGATATTCTTAACAGATGACATTTTCACTTGAGACGTTTTCAAAGCAAATACATACATAACATGCATAAATGCATGAATAGTTTTAAAAATAATTAAAACAATATGTTTTCATAAGCCGAACAAATCTTTTTTGAATCAGTTGATTTATTGATAGGGAGTATGAGTGTGTGGTGTGTAAAGCCTAAAAGTATGCCAGAAACAGGCACCCCAAAATAAGTCATTAATTACTGTTCTGTCAGTAAATTAAAATAGCCCTGTATTTTACTCATAAATTAAAAAAATTAATCAACTTATCTGCTTTATCAGCTTTCTGATGAGCTAGAAATTAAAATTTTTTCTTTCCAATTTTTACTTAAATTCTGTAAAGGGTTAAAAAAGTTATATTTCGAATGTCGTAGATTTTATGTGTCATTAGCATAATATATTTGTCAAATGGATATGCATGACAATGATTGGTAATCGTTTAACACTGAAATTAATACTAGTATGTTAAAAAATTTCATAAAAAATCAGTGTAAAAATGTGTTAATTAAATGACTATTGATTAGTGGCGTAGACAATAAGTAGACAAAATAGTTTGAGTAGGAAAGCATAAATCTCAAACTGGTTTAAAAAGATAAGTATGGAAAAATGTAAAGATGCTCAAAACGAAGACTTTTGATAAAAAAAAAAGTATTTGTTTGTAAGTTCTTTTCCAGACATTTTTTTCGGTATTTGTGCTTTGTTCTCTTTGTTGTCAGCTTTGTTCACTATCATCGTGTTGAGTACGTGCACAATATGATAATTTTTTGTACCCCAGAGAACTGTTTAAGCGTAATATATTAAAACCAAAAAAAAATCATTTACATATTAAGTAAATTACAACCTATGAAACATTCATATTAATTGTCGATGCGACTAACACAGCTTTTCTTTTGATATGTCGATCACCGCCAACTTTTATGTACAGGGTTGCCCATATTCGACGGACCCATGTTTTTTTTAAAAAAATCAAAGAAAAAAATAAAAATTTGGCGGTTGGCAATCTTAATCATTTAATTTTTTCCAAGTAGATTTGTTTACATCAATTTTTGAATATGATATCTCTCAAATGGCCGCCTCTGGCGTTGATGGCGTATTGTGCCCTTTTTGCAGCATTTTCCATCGTTTTCGCCAACATTTCGGCCGGAATAGCGGCTATTTGTTCACGAATGTTGTCCTTGAGCTCTTCTAAGGTCCTTGGCTTGTTAACGTAAACCTTTGACTTCAAATATCCCCACAAGAAGAAGTCAGGCGGCGTCAAATCGGGCGAACGCGGTGGCCAGTCCAAATCACCACTTTTCGACATCAAACGGCCCGGAAACAAATTCTTCAGAAAATCGATTGTTATGCGACTTGTGTGCGGTGGAGCGCCGTCTTGTTGAAACCAGAACTGCCTCATACACTTTCGACGAATAATTGGCATCACAAAATTGGTCATCATGTCGCGATAACGCTCCTGGTTGATGGTAACAGCATGGCCATTTTCATTTTGGAAGAAAAACGGCCCAATGACCGTTTTCGCACTAACGCCGCACCAAACTGTGACTTTTTCGTCATGAAGAGGCACTTCTTGAATCTCCTGAGGATTTTCAGTGGCGTAAATACGGCAATTTTGCTTATTTACGGTCCCATTCAATGTGAAATGGGCTTCATCGGACATGATAATTTTGTTCCAAAATTGCTCGTCATCTTCGGCCATTTCGATGACTCTTTGGGCCCATTCCAATCGACGAGGCTTGTCCACAGGCAACAATCTTTGCGTCAATTGAATTTTGTACGGGAACAAATGCAAATCAACGCGAATAATCCGTTGTAAAGTGGACCGAGCCATGCCCAACTGCTGAGAACGGCGTTTTTGGGATGTTCTTGGGGACCTCTCAACACTGGCTCGTACGGCAGCGATATTCTCGGCCGATCGCCTTGGTCGACTTTTATTTGGCCTCTTCGGATTAGAAAGAGCCTCACCAGTCGAAAATTTTTCGTATAAACGCTTAATGGTGTTCTTAGAAGGCGCACTTCTCACATTTTTTAATATTTTAAAAGCACGTTGAGTTTTCACAATTGACTTGTTCTGTTGAATGTAAATTTCAACTATTTCAGAGCGCTCGCGTCTCGTGTATTGTTGCATGGTAAAAATCTGCTTGGACTGACGCTTCAAACGCGGTATGTCATTAAGCGATCTGACATCTCTGTCAAAAGTTATGGCGTTGCCAGATGGGTCCGTCGAATATGGGCAACCCTGTATAGTCCGTAGTTTTATTTCTAATGAAAACTAAATATAGCAGAAGTGCGATTTACTAACTTATTTTAACGATAACAATTTTATCATTTTCGGTATTCAGTAACATATTTTAACGACAGTTAAATAAAAAAGACAGTTGTTATTGTTATCTAAACGACAATAATTTTTAGTTGTTTATTTTATCGACAGAAAGTTGAACTTTATACGCGACTTAAAAAAACACTTGTTTAAGTCTCGGCTATGGCGCGACTACCTGTAGGAGGGATGTTAGTGGTGAATTTATTTAGACACTGTTTAGGACAAAGATGCCACTTTAACGTTACAGTTGTCGAGTATCGTTAAATAGTATTTACTGAATCGCAAAATCGATAGTGCAAAAAATAACAAGTGTCGGCAAATTTAACGATTGTCTGCTCGTTAAAAGTTAGTGAATCGCACCACAGGGCATAAAAACAATAATTATTTCTGATTTTTTTCAAAATTGCTTAAAAAATAGATTTAAATTTTCTAGGTTTTTATTTTGTTCTTCTTTTCGTAAACAATTCTTTAATGAAACCCTATTATTTTTTGAATCACCCCAATAATAATTCTTACGTTTTTACGTTCTAAAACTTCTAGATTATTGCAAGTAAAAATATACCCCCACCGAAGATTGAGGATATAAAGATCGAGATTTTCAAAATATGTTTGTATTGACTTACACTATTTCTTTTACTATATATGGGGAGTCAGGATCTCGTTTCATTATTCGCTTACCTAAAAAGATAAAGAAAAATTAAAATTATGAGCAGAAGTTAATTTAAGTTGTATTAAGTTCAAAACCAAAGTCTTAAACATTTTTATATTAACAATTTATTTTTTATGAAAAAGAATTTACAACATATAACATGACTTAATTTTGGTGCCATAGAAAATCAGTTTTATAAATCTTTGATAATTTTTATGCATACGGCAATTAGTGTTTTAAATCCCATTAAATTAAAAAAAAAATTCAGTAATAGTGCCAAATTCAGCTGAGTTAATATATTTGTCGGTTAGTACCCCAACAGAATTGTATAGTAATTGCAGAATAATTTTTTTATAGTAAAACAAATTATTTTCTTTGTTTTAGTTCGATTTGGTATTAAAGCGTGTTTGTAAAGTTTTTATTTAACTATTATTTATTTTCTTATTGTATATTTAATCTCAAAACGCAACAAAGAGTATTATTACCAAAGGGTACTGTACAACGAACCAAAGTTTCATAAGAGTCGGTTAGATAGAAGTAGTTTAAAAGAAAATATTTACTTTGTGTGGGCATGGCACTTGCTACTTTTATAATTGCCTAATTTTATATAAATTCATAAAATTTTGTTGTAACTGTAAGGAAATTTGTTTTGCTAATTTCTGTTACATACTTACAAGTCAAGGAGTGGTAAAGTAATTTCTGCTAAATGACGTCCTTTAATTTTTGTCCTTAAAAAATTAATGAATTTAAGAAAACAAGATGTCCGTTAAGTGGACTTGCCAATTTAGTTTTCTAATATTCAGAAAAAAATTTTACATTTACAAAATTTCAACAACGAAAAAATATTTCTATCGGGTTTATGAGTCTTTAAATTTTAAATAAAAAAATAAAACTATAGGGAGTAAATTTTCGTAAATTTGTATCTCTAATTATTTTCGAAAGACACCAATTTTAACATTTTTCATGAAATAATTTCTCTTCCTTGATGCGTTTAGACTCACAGGTTGTTCGATGCTTAGACAAAAATTTTTTATGACTTTCTCTTGCATTACAATGCAAAAGTTCCCAACAAGAGAACTGATTACACTCATTCTCAAAACTCACACATTTCTGGTAATACTGGATTCACAATAGGCCGGGTTCAAAGGTTTTTTTCTCTCATTTTGAAGAGTACATGTCTGTCAATTATGCTCACATAGAAATTGAATATTATATTTTAAAAAACAAAGCTTGATTTTTGCTTCAGAAATGACGAATTTTGTGTCAACAAAACGTCACATGCTGAAAGTTTTTCGAATACCATGTTTTTTCTAAAAGCAGGAAAATTAGGTACCGAACGTATTAAAAGCAAGAGTCCTTGAAAGACGGTTTTGCATGTCCGAAACGTTTTTTGAACTAAAAGGTAGGCCATTTAAAAGTTTAAATTAAAAAATGCAATAAAACAAAAACGGTTCAACGTTTTGATAAATTTATTTTTTTGTTGTGAAATACAATTGTTCCGGTTAGAAATTAAATATTATTTCATTCATACGGCTACCGCGGCTGGCCTCACAGTACCCCATTAAATTGTGTACTTCTTCGAGTGTATGGGATTGTATCTCGGCAATGGCTCACGAATGTTGGCCTTCATATGTTCAATTGTCACTACACGCAAAAAAAAACCATGGTTAAGACATGATCACGACGGTCATATTATTGTTTCCAAAACAATATTTGGTTGTCGAAAACAAGTAACAGTTATTTTTGTTTCGTTTCATCATATATTTTGTTACGATAATCAAGCATTTATTTGAATTGTATCATTTAATGTTTGCTTTTCGTAAAAATTTCAAAATGGTTATCATTTAAAATAGTATGATTTAAAAAAATTAATTCGACACAAATAACATTATCTTTAAAAGCATTAAAAATTACAAATAATCATTAAATAATAAGTGAGACAACAGTATAATTACAAATTAATCAAGCAATGATATTTTTTAATAATAATTTGATTTCAACTATTCTTCTTCTTGCTGAATAAATTTTTATTACTTAAAAAGTTTGAGATGTCAAAAAAAGGAACAAAAATTTTGAAAAATTAAAGAAAATTTAAAAATAAACGTGAAAATGTTAAAAAAAATTGTCAACAAAATTGCAATTAAATTAGTAGGTACAATCAATATGTGTATGTTACAGCAAAAGACAATAATTTGCCGTAAAAACGCAAAGATTGTCGATTTCAATTGTAGTCATATATATGATTATTGAATGATGCTTAAATTAAACATAATAATGATAACTGGTAACCATTATTATTTTAAACGTAATCATACAATTCAATCATAGTATGTTGCTCTTCGATTATGGTTACCACAACCATATTTTTTCTTTGCGTGTAGTTTGTCTGCCTAACACTTGTCTTAAACGGCAGCCAATTGACATTACCATTTCGGCAAATTAAACGGCCGTCAAACGTTTTACGCAATAAATCGATTGTGACATGAGATGTGTGTCAAGTTTCAATATCCTGTAGAAGCCAAACGTCGTTTGCATCGATACCATGAAGAGCAGGCACAAAGAAATCGGTCATCATGGTTCTAAATCGATTCATTTCCTTCAGCGGAGATAATATACTGAATTTTTTGACAGAATAGAATGACATAGATTCTGCCAGATTGGAAATAACCGCTAATTGAAATTTAAGCCGACGGACCACCCCTTGTAAATGAAAATAAATTGTGTGCCAAATCATTACTTGCGATAAAAATGCATTTATTACGATAACCTACAAAATCCTAAAAAAAAGGGCCTAAAAAGTTATATCTATTATGAGCTTCTGAAATCAGGCCAAACCATCACAGGAAGCCTGTACCGAAGTAGTTTGAAGAGAGCATTGACCAGAATATGTGGCCAGTTACGTAACCTCAATATTCCATTTAGGCAACGCTCGGCCATATGCAATACCTGTTAAAAACTATTTAGAAAGAAAAGTTTGGGAAATTTTGCTTCACCTTGTCTCACTCGACTTTAAAATAGAGTTTCCTAAATTGGAATTATTCGTTTTTGATCTCGGAAAATCAACAATTCTTGAAAAGAAATTCATATGCTGCCAGAAAGATGGGCAGAGGTCATAGCAAAAAATGGTCGATGCTTTCGATTAATCTCTGATGATGATTCAAAAGATAAAAAATTTTAAAAGATCCTGCAACACATCCAATATTAATAATAAAAAAAAAAATCATCGAATTTAAAAAAAAAATATTTTAGTTTACAATATAACATTTATCAAAAAGTTATGTAAATTAATTATACAAAAATAATGATTTTTTATTTTATTTTTTAATTCTTCAGAAATGCGCATTTTAATTCTTCAAACAATTAAAAACAATCTGAATAATTATTTCGTAAACGATTCATTCTTCACGCTGTTAAGTCATAAATTAACGTTATTACAATGCATTACACATAAACACGTTACGTTGCCCAAGGAGATGTAATGACCTCCTACTACATGTACTACATGCTTTGCAGTCATCAAACATATAAACTGAGAAAATAATGATAATTAAACAAACTAATTGCTCAAATATATAAAAAACAAGAGTGATATATTCGGACGTCCCGAATCTGATAATACCCTTTACCATCATGTACATAGGTGTAATCACTTCATCGTAGCATAGCTTAGACTTAATGTTATACACCATTTTGCAGACCAGCCGATTTAGTTTATATCTATATTGTTTCCGGCAAGATCTTGAATTTTACACTTTTTTATAATTTTCACTTGATATTGTGGCGGTGGCCATATTATTTTCTAGCAAGTTATGGGGCGATCATGTTGGATTTCAATAGCAATTCATTCCCTAATATTTCTAAAATAATGATAAAACAGACAGGTCTGTACATGTGGTGGCTTCTTAAAGTAGATTTTAACTAATATATTGACAGACGGACATCGCTCAATCGACTTATCTATTCAGAAACTTTCAGAAAATATTTATATACATAATGGGGTCGAAAATAAATATTTTATACTATTTGCATCTCAGGTGAAGGGTAAAAAAAACTTCATATTTAAGTACAATGTACCAAAACATCAAGAAACAATCTGTAAAGTATAGAAGAAAAGGTACTTAAAGCCAGACAAATATATAAATTCATACAATACAATAAATAAACATTAAACAATTCCCCACATGGAACTATTTGTTTATTTTATTTTTATTTCTCCCTCTCTTCTAGATGCTATTGTAATTTGAAAAAAATAAACATCTAGTTGTTGAACACAGAGTACGACTACGTAGTATGGAATTTAAAGTTAAAGTAGTTGATTGCTTTTAAAGGCACCACAGAAAAGATAACATTTAAAGAAAAATAATGAAAATCAAGAATCCAATTGCCTTGGAGTCCGGCCATGTGATCATATTAAATAGTTGCTACTTACACGTACGTACGTACATACATACATGTGCATGTGTAAAAATTTTTATATTTTTGCAAGACTTTTTTTTATATTTTGCAAGATTTTTGAAGATGAAATAAACGTACTAAATTCGAATCATTTTTAACTTTTGGTGCTGTAATAATGTTAATAATTCAAAAAACCGTATTGTAACCGTTGGTCTACGTCATTCTCTTATTTAAGTAAAGCTTTGTGTAACACAATTGTCTACATAACAATGTTAATACAGAGTTTAAAGACAATGTTATCATTAAAATAGTTGAAAATGTAAATAAAAGGGATGACTTTCAAATTCCGTAAGTGGGCAACATTAGTGCCACAATCTGGCAACTGACGTTCGTATAGTAAAGTTTGACAATTTTGACTATAAAAATACTCAGAGCGTTTTAACGTACGAACGCTATTTCTGTTGTTTACAGTAACTTCAATAAGTGGATTAAATCAACAACAGTGCATCGCTGAAATCGATTCGATTTTTATCGTTGAAACAATATCAAGCACCAGTGCTTATTAAGGGTTTACTGAATTCAGTCGTGTCCGTAGTTCGCTTAACGACGACTTCTGTGAAGGTCACAAAAAGTCAGTTGGCGTTCTGAAAAAACGTTGTGTGTGTGAAATGATACTGCAAGATTGTCATGCAACTTTTTGTGAGATCGGGGCAAGCGTAAATATAAGTAGGACCAAAATACATTTAATATAGAACGAACATTAAGTTGTAATAAAGATTTGTTTGCGTTGGATCCCACATACTTAAATGGCTAATCGTTCGAAAAAAGGACCGTGTCACTTAGTCAAAAGAAATGTTCAAAAAATAAGATCACGGTGCTTTAAAACATGTGTATGACATCGTGACAGGTGACGGAACGTGGAACTACGCGCATGAGTCCAAAAATAAACAAAAGTCAACTGTATGTATCTTCCCAGACGAGCAAAACCCTACAAAAGTAATTTGGATTCGAAGCACTTCGAAAAAAATGGTTACCTGTTTTTTTTGTAAAAACTGGACCTGTCTCAATCGTAACATTGGTGCAATGTAGAAGAGTGACTTTTGCATGGTACACAGCCATTTTTTGCCAGAAGTCTTCAAAGAAATAAGACAAACCAATCGCCAAAGATGAATCATTCTCCAGCACGACAATGCGTGCTCGCACACATTGGATCGGAAATGATAATCTACCATATAGACCTGACTTGGCAGCCAATGACTCTCTTAATAACCGAACATAAAAAATAAATTAAGACTTCAACCTGATAAACCATGAAAATGCATGTTTTGAGGTAACTCAATCGGAATGGACACAGTGCTTTAAAAATTGGTTTACACGTATGCAAAAGTGTATTGATCTTCATAGAGAATATTTTGAAAAGCCATAAAACCATTTTCGTTGTCTCTAATCACGAAATATAAAAATCAAGCCTCGTATTGGCCTGCGTATTCAAATTGAACTCAATTTTCTGGATTGAAAAAAATTTTACTTGTGTCTAGAATTTATATACAAAAACAATTAATTAGTTTTTGACTTCTGAAGAACAGATTAATTGTATACCCTTCACCTGTTGTGCTAAGAAGCCCCCACATGCTACATATTCTGTATGTTGTATTAATCTCTTGGAAATATTCGGAATAAATCGCTTTTAAAATCCAACACAATCACCCCATAAATTTCTGCATTATAAGCAAATAAACACGACAGACTCTATTTTTATCATTAAAATTTGTAATTACCAGCAATAGGATAATTTTTAAGGCTCTGTTTAAATGTGTAATGATTGTATTAGCACATTTAAAAAAAAATGATTTAGACAAAAAAGGAAACTAAAGGATAAGACTTCTTAACAAGATCAGTCTGAACGACTCTTCCCTCTTTCTTTCCTTTTTTTATCAAATCAATTGATAAAAAAAATTGAGCTGAATGGAAGTCGGGAAATAACAAGTAGGTTGGGAAAATGCCTTTAAAAAAGGGACAGGAGGGGATTCCTAATGCTTTTAGAGTTTTAAATAAAATGCACACTTTATATGCCAATTCAATGTACTTACATACTTTATTAAGCAAAATACTTATTTTATTAAAATGATCGGATTTTGTACAGCTAAAATGAGCAAAAGGATGTTGTGACGAGTCAAAGCCAGAATAAGGTATGAACATTAAAACTAATCGATACCACTAAAAACAATAATTCACAATAATCGATCCCGCAAACTAGAAATTCACATTTTGTATAAATCAGAGCCTTAAAACTATGTCATAAAATAGAGAACTCTATTTAACAGGCACTATTTATAGACATGATATGCATTTAACTATTCGTTAAAAATTATCGTCAATATGGCCAAATCAGGTATTTAAAAATTTACCCGTTTAACCTTCTCCCTAATGTTAGCAACAAATGATACGAATATATATAAAATACGAAAAATTAACAATCTAAGATGGCGTCTTTAATAAAATGGCGGATATATGAAATTGTCCGCATCAATCCCTATAAGATTGGATTCAAATAAAAGAACTTGACGTGTAGAATACAGTAAACTATGAAAAAGTGCAAAATCCAAGATGGCGTCCTAAACAAAATTTTTTAAAATTTTTTTTTACTTAACCCATCAATATGGGTATCAATTGAAAGGGCTTGACTACAGCTAACTATGTGAAAATTCAAAATTAAAAATGCTTTCAAAATAATACTGAAAAATGGCGAAAATATTAAATTTTAATCAAGGTGGAGGGCTTTTCGGGTTTGGCATGGCCGAATATAGCGCTCTTGCTTGTTTTTATTTTATTAAAGCATTTTTTGTGTATTTATTTAATTCAAGGGTCTTAATTTTATGTATCTTTTTACTCCATTAAGCTACTGATTAAAACACATTAAATAAACCTAAGTCTACGAGCAACCATTTATCTGCCTGCAAACATTTACTCGCAAAAATTAGGGTCTTCCGTAAATATTTTCCTGGACTTCATTACAACGTAGAAGTAGTAGAACTAAATGTATTGCTTTTTCTTTTAACAATATGTTAAATGTTTGACGTTTTTAATGTAAAAATATAGTTTCTATGGATTTATCTGAACAAAGCCTACCATTCATACTTGAAAGATATTTGAACGTTTTTATAAAAATGTATTTCATTTTGCCTTTCATTGCCTTAGTATAAAAAAATTATAATGAAATTAAAGATAATCAGATCTGTCACACAGTCCGATTGAAATGAGTTTAATTTTATGTTTGTCATCGCAATCTTCGGATTGTATTCTAACTTTTCGCAATGTTAAGCATCAAAATGAATAATAACAATCATGACTTGCTCATGCATAATATCTATGTATGTGTGTGTTTTTCAGAGGTTGTTTCAGATACTTTATATATTTCCTGCATAAATTTCGCACTTTGTTCTCGGTTGGTATGTGGGAGAGCTGTTTAGTAGCAACCAATATATAACGTCATAAACAGATACACAAAAACAAACCCCATGTTATCAACTACATGGCAGCATTTCCCTTAACATGTTTGTTTAACATTCGCCTCAACTTTTCACTTTTCTGTACGAATGGGAGGTTAAGAAGTGCTATTATTTGTGTGATGTTGCTAAAAATCTCTGTAAAGCATCATTATAAAAAGCCATGGCTCCCTTTTATTGTTTCTAAGTTGTTATTGTTGTTGGCACAAGTCCCTTCTGTGTGTACAGAATATTGGGAAATGAATGGTCTAGTGTTTCTTTTTTTTTTTTTTGTTTTGCTACGAACAACTGTTTGACGCTAACATGATTGCGGCAACAATTTGTTTTTTTTTTGTATTCTATCGCTTTTCTCTTTGCTTAATTTCATTATGTATTATTTTTGCTCATTTTTGTTTGTTTTTAATTTCGATTTGATATAAATAAAGTTTTTTTTTATCATTTATTAGATTTTTTTATTTACTTTATTCACTGGTCAGTCTGCTGTTTTACTTTAGTTTTTTTTTCTTTTTGTTGTAATCTTTTGTATTAAGTTCGTGTAAATAGCCAAATGGAAATTGTATAAGGCGAGTTATTTAATCAGACTAAAGTCACGTTTGTTTAGTATAATTTTCATTATTTTTTTTCATATTTTCTTTAATGGTTTTTGTATTTAAATTTAATAAAAAAAAGACAAATTTTGTATGCGTGTTTAGTTAGTTTATTCAAAGTCATGAACTATGCAATATTTTTTTATTTTTAATTTATCTTTAAAATATGCAGTCCTTTTTTTGTTAATAATTATCAATAGTTTTAAGTTATTTTGTATCCCTAAGGTATGCAGTAGTTTTTTATATCATATATCAAAATGCAAAAGGAAGCAACAAAAACTAATTCGAAATCCTTATATGTGACAGGGCATTGAGAAAGGGACCTAAGGGTAAAAACAGGTTTTGTTCAGGAGAGCCATTTTAAAGATTAAATGATTTTTCTATTTCTTTAAATTGTTCATAAGGAAAATAAATAAATTTTTTGTAGTTTCGTAAAATCATGTTATTTTGTTAATTTAGTAGGGAAAAAAATAAAATAAATAAATTTTACCGTTAGGTCCCTTTCTATTTGCGCTTAGAATCGTCGACTTCACTTTTATAAAACGCGCATATCTCTGGGAGGGAACACTTTTGGAGCATGGGATCGGTCTCATTCGATGCTCAGATGTTGTCCATATCAAAAAAAAAAAAAAGTGAAAATTATTTTTTTACCCTTAGGTCCCTTTCTCTATGCGCTGTCACATATATTCATTGTGAGCAATTACATTTTAAATTAAAACAAGTAACAGTGCTATATTCGGCCGTGCCGAATCTTATATACCCTTCACAACGTGTAGTCATCCAATAACAATTGTTTGTATCACCATTCATCCCATATAAAATACGTGCATACGTACACGTTAGAATAAATGTGGCATCGAATCCCAGCTGAGCCAAAAAATTTTATTTTATTTTATTTAATATATTATTTATATTTTATTATTTTTTTTTATATTTTTTTTAAATTTTTTTAAAAAATTTTTTTAGAAAAATTTTTAAAAAATTTTTTAAAATTTTTTTTTAAATTTTTTTGAAATTTTTTTTTTGTAGTTTTTTTTTATTATTTTTTTCTTGTTTTTAATATTTTTTTTTTTGTAATTTTTTTTGTTTGGTATGTGTTTTACATGTATCTATGTATGTATGTTGTTGTTGTAATTGTGAAAAAAAACGAGGTGGTCGTGGTTTTTTGCTCATATCTCAGAAAGTTATGGGGCGATTGTGCTGAATTTCAATAGCGATTCATTCCTGGATATTTCCAAGAGATTGATACCATATACTGATCTGAGGAACATATAGTTGCTTCTAAAAGTTGATTTCAACCAACACACGGACAGACGGGCAGACGGACAGACGGACAGACGGATAGACGGACAGACGGACAGACGGTCAGGGCTTAATCGACTCCTCTATTCGTAAGCTTTCAGAAAATATATACTTTATGGGGTCGGAAATGAAAATTGTAGAAATTACAAACGGAATGACAAAGCTATATATACCCTTGTGCACCACAGGTGAAGGGTATAAAAAAAACTGAAATTTTTAAAACAGAAAGAAGTTTTAAAGTGTTTCAAGTTCAGCATTCTCATTTTTACAAAGAATTTTTTTAATTGTGATAAATAAAAGTATAATCTGAAAAAGTATGTTTTGCCAACACTAGCCGAGTGGAATGCAATTTCGAAACCAGCTGCGATTAAATCATTAGCACTCTTTGATCGGTGTTTACGTATTTGATGTAAATATTATCTATTTCACTCCAAATAGTTAACTGAATTCGGTAACTAACTTGTTTTCTTTTTTCATATTTTCTTACCAACGGCAACCCTTTTTCCTTGTTTATTATTATTATTTATATTATCACTAGTTTTGTCCTGCTCTAGCCACCAGCTACATAGCGATAGGAATAGATGTTTGTTTTGTTTTTTTACAATCAATGATTATAATCATTTGTTTATTTTCTATTTGGCCAGTATTCAACAGAATCTTTGTTGGCCAACAATAAAAAAAAAAATGTTAACTATCTTCAAAACAACTTATTATCCATTAGGAGTACTTAGCAAAGGTTTACGTTTAAATGTTGTATTAAGAAGCATTTAAGGTGTTACTTACTCCTTCACAAAATAGGAAATCTCTTTAAATAAAAATTAAAAAGCTTAAAATGTTATCAGCGTTGTTTCGTAGTTGATGATTGTTAATTATTAAATTTAAATATGACAAAACGACAGTTACTACTACTTTTTTAAATGCTTAAAACACAAGTAAAATATCTGCAATTTAACAAACAAGTTTGTCAGCTTAAAGTCAAAACTAGCTACCAATTATTTTTTTTTTCAATTTTTTTGTCTTCCACTGCGCAAAACTTAGATAATAATTTAAGCGTTTAATACTTAATAACATTTTCGTTAATTGAACATGGCCACGTCAAAATTTCCGTTTATTTTTCCTCTAAAAAATGGCATAATAATATTCAACAAGATAATTTATTACATACTCACATTAGCTTAAAAAACGTTTATATTCGTATTTGATTTAAAGCTTTGATTAATTTGAAATAGCTAAACAATGTTTGAGTGATTCCTAAACTGAGGTACACACTATCGAAAA
The DNA here is from genome assembly GCA_941918925.1 of Phyto melanocephala. NCBI lineage: Eukaryota > Metazoa > Arthropoda > Insecta > Diptera > Rhinophoridae > Phyto > Phyto melanocephala. Next base: position 120,478,085 of record OW799233.1, on the reverse strand, counting down.
TTAAAAAGGTATCAGTTTTGAATGTGAGGTCGTAGCACACTAGGTTAGGTTAGGTTAGGTTAGGTTGAAAAGGAGGGGTATAAAAGCCCAAACCCATGACAGGTATGCACTTATGCCCAGTTGGCATGTTGTGCGCTCCATATGGAAAACGGAATTCCTAAACAAAAACCATAAACATAATTTTCCATAAATAACGGACTAGTCCAAGAACCCAGTCCCCTCAATGTAACGCCTTATGGATCTCCAGTTCGAGTTCCTCAGGTATTCCAAGTTCGGCATAGTATTCACTGTAAAATTTTCGCGCCTAATATGCCCAAACGCAGGACAATGACAGAGGTAGTGTACCAGAGTCTTATCCTCTTCCTCGCATGCTCTACATGTTGTCTCCTCAGATAATCTCATGCGAGCTAGATGAGTTCTCAACTCCGTATGACCTGTAATTACACCGGTTAGTTTCCTAAGTGTAGGTCTACTTAGTCTCAGAATCTCCTCTGATTTTCCAAGATTTGGGTCACCCCAGAGTGTTCTTGTCACCTTACCGACATCAGTGCTTTGCCATTTTCTGACATGTTCCTCCATCGCCCAACGTTTAAGTTCATCCTTAAATCGTTTAAGGGGTTTGGCGTTCTCCAAAGTTATAGTGCTCAGAAGAGCTCCCATTTTGGATAATTTGTCGGCTTTCTCGTTTCCGATCAGCCCGTAATGGCTTGGTATCCACTAAATAATTGATAGAAATTCAAAATTCGGTCGCGAAATAGAATCTGTTTTATTACTAGAACGCATTTTTTTATTTACTATTATTATAAGATATTCTATTTGTAATTAATATCCATATTTATGGGGTTGAGAAAAAAATGATTCGCCATTTTGTTTAAGACGCCATTTAGGATTTTATACTTTTCCATATTTTACTACGTTTTACTGGTCAATATCGAAGACATTTTTCTATCCTTTACACGAAAGTATAAAATGGTATTTTTAAGTTTTTCATTCCGTTTTTATTCTCTACAATATTCGTTTGAGGCCCTATCAGGTATATTCTGAATCCTTCTAGATATAGGAATTGACTTAGCTAAGTCTGTCTTTTCATTTGTCCGTCTGTATGTTAAAATAAACTTTTTGAAGCCCCACGTATACTTTAGACTATTATGTGGTATCAATTTATTAGATATGATTTCGAGAATTTTGCTATTGAAATATTACGAGCTGAGATATGAGCGAAAGAACATGATTGCCAAGTCAGATTAAAAAAAGTTAAGATCTAAAAGATTGCCACAACATACAGGTCTGTGCAATATGCGGGTACTTCTAAAAGTTGTTTTCAACCAACACATGGACAGACTTATTTGTAATTTTAAAACAAATCGGTTTTGCACAAACGAATCACAAATGCAAATGTTCATATTTGTGTTTATAGAATATGTTCGCCTAAGTTGAGGAAACATTTTAAATGATGTTATTTGAACAACAAAACACTTGCAAAATTATCAATCTAAGAGTAACAACATCATATGCAGTTTAAACACTTATTTTACCATAAACATTTTAGCAAATAAAAACAATTTGTTATTTACATATAAGTACAATAGAAATTAATAGAAATATTTCAATGTTTGAAAATATGTTCATAAGTCGAGGGGAAATTTCCTTAAGGAAAAAACTTTCATTAAATTTATTTGGAATTTCTTAAACACATTGACAAACTCACTTATTTTTCAAACACACTTAAATTTAAGCACCAACCAAGTCTGTCGTGCTTGACAACCAAATCTAGTTTTTGGTTCGACCGCAGTGCAGGTAGTTAAATATACAATTTCAAATTTCCCAACTACACACACTCACACACACACACACACACTACTATGAACTACCCTGCAGTCAAATTTTTAACTAGTTACGTTTTGTAACGAGACGTAGCAAAAGTAATAGATTTCTCGTAATCAAAATATAAGAAATAAAAAGATGATGAAAATCGACTGCACGCTTTATAAATAACGCTCTTCCTAAATTGCATGGCATGTCATTTTTTTTCTTTCGAGAATAAGAAAGTTACATAAAAAAGCATATTTTTTAAAAATGACTATTAAAAAAATAGTAATCGCACCAGTTTACAACAAATTGTATTTACACTAGTACAGTGGAATCTCCTATTATGGACACTTCACTTTAAGGGACGGACACTATTAGCCGGTCCTGGCAATGTCCTATAAAACGAGCATTGCATTCTCATGACCGGAAAACCCCCTTGTACGGTGTTCGCTCTATAGAGATTCCACTGTACATAACTATATCAAAATGAACTAGTTTGGCTCATAGGGCAACCTTATGTTAAAATTTATAGTTCGATTTATGAAAAAAGAACAGACAGTTAACTAGTTTGAAGCTAAAAACAACTTGTTTCTTTTTAACTACATTCTAGTAAGTTTGCCTTGCAGGGTAGTTACGATTTAACCATTATTATGCGTAATAGACATTGAAATGCAATTAAATTTTCATTAAGGCAATATCTACAAGTCTCTTGTTAAATGTTTTAATAATGTGCGTAGTCTGCGGTTTTTTCCTCAGTTGCAATTTATTTGTTTTTTTTTTTTTGGCTTTCTTATGGTCAGTAAAGTTATGTTGCTGATTTAGGAAGTGTGACAGTGCAATTGTATGTATGTAGTTTTTATGATTTAACTTTTTTCCAACATGTGTTAAAATTTGCTCGAAGGAGTAGTTTAAAACATTTAACATATTTGCCAAAATAGAAAATAGATTGTTTATAGATCGATAGATGGATGAATAAATGGATAAGTGGTTAAGTGGGCAGTTAAATCATTTGATATATAAATAGACTCCTGTTTACACACGCACACAGATAATGGAGTAAGAAAAAACAAGTAATTTTAATAGAAAATGTAACTTTGAAGTTGATGCTAAAAATATTCGGTCATAAATCACCTGTACATTGTTAGTATGACTGAGCTATTACATGGTATTGAAAATGTAATTTTTTATTTTGTTTAATTGAATTGCGACTAGGAACAATACTTTCACTTTCAAAACGTTTTGAAAAAAAAAATTATTGATAAAAAGTTACTTTGAAGGAAATACACACATAATTAGAATAAATATTAGTTGTAAAATGGTAATATCGGGTGATTCAAAAGGTTTTTTTGAAAGATCACACATGATTCATATCAATTTTTGTTCAGCATCGTTCGACAAGTCGTCATGAAAAGACTGACACATCATAAATCGATGTTACGAAAAACATCGATTTATGAAAACCTTATTTTCTGGTGTTTATCGTCAAATTTTGAATTTTGAAACTCATTCCTGGCTCAATGGATACTTTAATAAATAAACCAGCCTTATTCAGGCTGATGAGCAAAAAATTTAAATAAAATGAATAAATGCAAGGGAAAAGTGAACAAATTTCCAGGGAAAAATCATTTACTAAAGTGTTTTTTCTACTTGAAATCTTTTTTAGAAGTTTATTCATGGTGAGTATTTTCAGGAAAAGTGAAAATATTTTTAAGAAAAAAACATTTAGTATAGATGATTTATTACCTGATGTATAAGTAGTTATTATGATCAATTTAAAATGTTCAGTTTTTGTTTTTTTTATAATTGCTTAATTGAACAATCCGTTCGTTTAATGTGACAAAAGTTTGAATCCTTATTTGTAAACAAGCATGGTAGGTAATTGACTTCAATGACATCGCCAAGTTAAAATAAATGAGTTTTAAGGCACAACTGTAAGTTGTGAAGTACAGTATTTAAGCAATTTAAACTTGAATTTACAATTCACGTCATCAATCTTTATTTTTATACCCTTCACCTGTGGTGCACAAGGGTATATGTATATAGCTTTGTCATTCCGTTTGTAATTTCTACAATTTTCATTTCCGACCCCATAAATATTTTCTGAAAGCTTATGAATAGAGGAGTCGATTAAGTCCTGACCGTCTGCCCGTCTGTCCGTGTGTTGGTTGAAATCAACTTTTAGAAGCAACTATATGTTCCTCAGATCTGTATATGGTATCAAACTTTAGGAAATATCCGGGAATGAATCGCTATTGAAATTCAGCACAATTGCCCCATAACTTTCTGAGATATGAGCAAATCAACACGACTGCCTCTGTTTTTCCCCATATTTTTACCATCAAATTTGTTACTATTTGTAGATATAATATGCCTCTAGAGATATTTGTGAAAAATTTTTAATAAGGCAGGCTCTAATCGGTAAAGTTATAGGGAAAATTTTTTTTTAATATATATTTCAAAAATTTACAAACGAAAATTAATTTTGTTCAGCTTCTAGACAACCGAGTCAATTTTATTATCATCTAAAAGGACATGGCTTGCGCAAAATAAGCACTACAAAAAAAATTTAATTCATGTTGGCCGCCACTACAAAATGGCGGACAATAGATGTATATATGGATCAAATTTGGTATTTTAAAATGTAACTTCTAGTACCTCCTCAATATTGGTATGAAATGAAAGGACTTGAAAAAAAATAATAAATAAAATAAAATAAGTCGCAGAATGCAGTTGTGAGAAAAATTCTTTTTTTTTATTAGATTTAATTACGGATCGTTTTTCTTCTATAAAAGTTTTGCTACGGAAATTCTTTTTCAGCATTTAGTGCACAAAAAATAATAGTGTCAATACACTCTTGTTGACATGAAGACAATTTTTGAGAGAAAATATATTTAAATGTACAAGGCTATATTCGACCATGCAGAATCTGATGATACCCTTCACCACCTTGTACATGGGTATAATGACCACAGCGTTTAACTAAGCCTTGATTTCAGATTTGATGCTATACGTCATGTGGCTTCATTATTTCCAATGCCATATCTGATTTTGAATTTTTTAATTTTTTTTCCCTATATCTGTGGTTTTCATGGGCAACCGCGTATGTTCATTTTTTACGATTTTGAGTTAATAATGCCATATTGCTTGGCTTTAAACGCTCTTTACTTGGTTTTAAAATTGTCTGAAATAAGATGGACCCATTCCGACTTTTTTAATGGCATAACAACGTAACTTCTATATATATTCAAAAAGGGTTCAGCACTAACGCAGTATGTTGACTTACGTGTGCTTAATGGCAAATTATTTAATTTTTTAGAAAAACACACAACCACATACGTCGTTATTTCTGAACACATTTGAAAATTATTTTCTGATAATTTTTCAGTGTACTAGAAGTGTGTACTACCTATGTTGACATATGCTGCTTTATCTGCACACACTTTTAGTCTTTGTACCACTTTGTTTATTTTGGTATTCGCTATGATCTAATTTTTAAATGATATTTGTCTGAAATTTTTATAAGAAAATTTTAAGATCTTTATTGACATGAATGGTTAAAAAAATTAAAAAAAAACGGTTTTGTGGCTCTCCTGAAAAATTTGATGATAAGACATACGTGGTTGCCCATGAAAACCACAGATATGTCAGTTGTTATGAACCTATTATGAAACAAGGTTATGTATGTATTAAAAATCAAAAAACAAATAGAAAAGAAACAAAAAGACCCGGGATTCAAACCAGCTTCCGATCATGTAGTTCAGTAACATACCCACTACACTACCTACTTCATTTTATGATTTGTATTTGTTTGCAGATTTAACTAAAGATAATTTAAGGAATGCATATTTATTTACAGTTATTTATATATAACTTATCGATGTTTAAAATATGTGTAAGTTTCATTCTCTTTATAATTATTAAATCCGCTTAAAAACATCCCATTGCTAAATTATAAATTAAGTTTATTTATATATTTATCAAAAAAAAATTTAAAATATAAAAAAAATTTATTTGCCTCAACTGGGATTCGAACCTACTTTCATCCAGTTTGTATAAATGTGTTGTGAAAAGACGAGGTGTTCTAGATTTTTCGATCATATCTTAGTTGGTTATGGAACGATTTTTCTGATTTTCAACACCGATCTGCTTCAGAATATTTTTGATATTTTAATGTTAGGGGGCTTTAAAGAGCTGATTACAACATGCACACAAACAGACGGGCATGGCTCATAGACTTCCCTAGTCATAAGCTTTTAGAAAATATACACTTTATGGGAATGACAAACCTATATATACACTTACCCTCTCTGTGAAAGGTATAATAAGGGAATAGAATAGACCTGATATGACAGGTGGAGGCAAAAGTGGACATGTGGAACGTCGTTGATTTGCATTTATATATGACGTTTATGACGAAGATCATTTTTTTAAACTTAGAATTTTTTTGAATTTGGAATAGAGCAAAAGAAACATGGTGCGTGGTAAATTTTCTAAAATTTCGCGAACTTTTAATATTTAACTAGAATACCTTAAGTATAACAAAATGTGAAAAATTAATTAAATGTTCCCACGTTTTCAGGCTATTATCACTTACTTGTAATGTTGTAATAAAACCAAACAAACAAAATTCATCAATTTATTAATTCTTTATTGATTTAAGATAAAATTAATCAATAAAAATAACAAAAAAATGCTAAATCTGTATTTACTTTAGGAAATTGTTGTCTGTTGGTAAATAAAAATAGATTTCATTGAAATCTAAATTTAAGAAAATATTTCATCTAAATTTCAAGTATTTTCCTTAAACCAACTATAAATCATCTTCATAGTGATGAAGGAGTCTTTGAAAAACATTTGTTTTGGGTAAGAAAAAATACATGGTATTTTCTTTCTAACTAAAAAATATTATTACAAATTTTGTAAATACCAACTGACGGACATGTCATGTGTAAATGCTTTGATGTTGTTTATTTTTGTTTTGTTTATGTTTGCATAGTTGTTGCTATTTGGATTTTTATTTTCTATATTTTTTTTTATTTTAAACATTGAAATAAGAATTGAATACAATACGCAACCATAACAGCATCATTCTAATGCTGTCACTTCTTGTCATTGTCATAAACAACACCAACAATACAACAGTCAAAAAATTCAAATAACAAAGCCAAGAGAAAAACGTACCCACACAATCGGTACCTTATGACACTGAGTACCAAAAGTGTTTAGTTTCCTTACTAGTTGTAAAAAAAAAACAAAAAACCGAGACATGTTGGATGACATTTATTTGGTTGGTTTGTCATTGTTGGCTTTGAGAAAGATATTTGTTTTATTTTTTTTTTTTTTTTGTGTGAAATTTACTACCAATTTAAAGATTTTGTGTAACTTTTAACTGGAAAAAAAAATAACGAAAACATGAATTTAAAACCACAAGTTAAAGATTTTTCGTAAAATCCAACTCGTGGTACTGCGGTCACTTCGTTTACATTAAAATTTTCTGACCAGGAGCAAAATTCATGCACTGAAACAAATTGTTCTCTCTTTCATACAATATAAAACACAAACCGTTATTCTTCAAAAACCAAATAAGATGTGTTTAGTAGTTAATAACTTATTAATAATTTATTTTTCTATTATTATTTTTTATTTAAATGAAAAACATTTTATATGTTCTAAATCATATACATTTGAATGACTTTCCACGCCACGGGTCTTTAATTCCCACACTCAGTTGTTGCAATCCCTCGATTGATAAAATAGTATATAACCAGTTTCGGATGATTTTTGTATGTCCGAAGTTAAACCATAGAAATCCTCGATAGTTGAAGCCTCAATTTTATCTACCATATCGTCGTCGAATAGCAACCACAGACCATGACTCTTAACAATACTTATGTAGTGGCCACGATTTGGACCTGAACCGCAATGAATAACAACGGCCATTAAATCATATAGACGATCGGGATTGACAGCGTCGTCAGAGGTATTAAAAAGTCTTAGCTCTAGCGGGAATACGACACGATGGGACACTTTGATGTGACGATTAAATTGTTCCATGTATTTAAAACGTTTAAGATGCAGAGCCAAAATCATAGGCAACTTTTTGACACGCATACGTTTTTGAGCCTCTTGATAACTGCAGCAATTATCGCATTTGAATTTGTTGTCGGAGCACAAAGTTTCGGTGTTACTAAAGCAGCGTAGACAATGAGTTATGGAAGTGTTCTGATCCACATCCACTTGCAGGTCAAAGAAATGTTCATCTTTACTGCTAACTGTTTCGCAGTTCAAACATCTGGTCTCAGAAGTCAAAGTGCCTTGGAAAATTTCGTGTACCCAGGTGGGTTCGATGTTGCCGCTATTTGCTTGTGTAGACATTGAGGCATCGGTTATGCCTATATCTATGCCATTAATAGAGCCTGTGGAATGGGAGCAGGTACCACTGGTTGAGGAATTTGAAGCTGTGCTAGCTGTTGAATTGGTTGAGGATGATTTTATAGCTGCCGTTCCAGCAATACAACCACTTTTATTGGTATTTCTTTCGGCCAATATTATTTCGTTAATATGATTGATGAGAAAATTCAAAAACTCGTGAGCATCTTGTTGCATATAATTGTCAAATTCTTCCTTTTCCTTGCGCAAACGTGCTATAAACTTCTTTGGGGCAATAGAGCCGACCTTCTTCTTTTGCGTGGCTATATTATAGAATAGATCGGCCAAACAGGATAGCAGAGTTTCTTTGGGTCTCTTATTTTTGGCCTTGTATTCCAAAACTTTCTCACGAAAAGGTTTGCAAAAATATAAAGCCTGCAGCACCGAATTACTGTAGCAGGTATTGCCAAAGTTTACCAAACCAAAGTAGTGTTCATTGGGTGGAAAAAAATCCGAGCCAATTTCCTTTTCCAACTGCGAAATATTTGCTCCCATTTTAATGTTTCTTTATAGTTTTCTTAATCTTTAACTTTATTTGAGATTCCTAATTAACATGTATAACACCACCACCATCACCAAATTATTTTGTGTTAGTTTTCATAAAGTTTTAAAACATTTTCCTATAATTTTCTTTATTCTTATTGTTGGAAGGGTCTGAAAATATATAAGAAAAAAGTTGAAGAGGGGATATCAGTTCCAAAGAAAAAAATTCTTTAATTAAATTTCTTTTTTAGAAAAAAAATCAATAAAATATTTAATGCATTTTTCACAAAAATAAATATTTTATTATTAAGTCAATAAAAAGAACATAAAAATTAATTAAATGTTGAAACACACACAGACATTTTTTTATTATCCCCTCTCCAAATAATTTCTTTACATATTTTTTCAGAATAAAGATTAAAAATTTACAAATTTCACTTTTAATTACAAAAAAAATAAACTTTTTTACCATAATTTTCTTAAGTTTTGAATAAATTAAAAATAATGTTTTTCTTTAAAATACAAGAATTTAAATAAATTTAAAAAAAAAAAATTTAAAAGTTAAAAAAAAAACACAATAAGGAGAAGGAAGAATAAATTTTTAAAACAAATAATAGAAGAAAAGAAGAAATAGTTAAACTATATTTAAAATTAATTGTGTTAACTGAGTTAAAACTAAATAAAAAATTTGAGCAATAAAAGCTGTTTTCTTATTTTAAAGCCACTTCAAACTATTTTAAAAATGTCTGAATATAATAAAGGGTCCGCCAAATAACTTTTTTTTTTTAAATGCTATAAAAGAGTGTAGCTTCGGCTGTGTGGCACGTAGCGCCGTCCTGTTGAAACCAAATGTTGCCAATATCCTCCTCTTCAATTTTTGTGAACGAAAATTCGTTCAATATGGCTCGATAACGATCGCCATTGACTACAGTCACTCCTTGCTCATTTTCGAAGAAAAATGGCCCAATTATGCCTCCAGACCAAAATCCGCACCAAACAGTTACTCGTTTTGGGTGGGTGTATCGGCTTTTCAATGTATGCGTGCGGGTTTTCTGTGCCCCAAATGCGACAATTTTGCTTGTTTACATACCCGCTAAGATTAAAATGAGCTTCATCTGAAAAGATGATTTTTTTTTTGCAAAATCTGCCAAAGTAATGTCGCAAAATTTCCCAGCGTTGTTCAAGCGTATACACAACCATATTCGTTCAGCGGAAGGATAAAACTAATTATCTGTCAAATCAGACATGAGCTAAGTGTTACCATTCACGAAATAAGTACTAGTTAAAAAAAACGTTATATGGCGGACCCTTTATTAAGAAAGTAATCTCTATGAAAGATTTCATAAATGAGGCAAAGTAATTTACAAAGTAAAGAAATTTTTTTTTTCACATTTTCAAATAATTAAATTTAGTCAAAGTGATTAAACAAATGTAATAGCAGTTTTATACTATATGCTTGATGCAGATGCTGAAATAAATTAATGCAGAAATGTGTTAAAATAGACAAAATTGGATTTGCATTAAATTGCAAAAAATTAAAACAACAACACCAAAATGATAGACATAAAATATTGAAGCATTAAGCATTCATTTTGATTCCATGACTTAACTTTTACCTTTTACGTTTTTCTACACCTCTAATACACAATTACAAAAACCCCCTGTATGCTGACGCTGCACCAAGCATAACTAAAATGCGCTATTAGTTTATAAAGTGACAATAAAAACTTAATAACAAACAACAAACTATATTTATGTAGCTTTAACTCAGATAGAAACTCAGAGAGTATAAAGACCAGATCGCTAAACGAATGACAACAAATCTAATACAGCTAAAACAAACAAAAAATAAAATTTGTTTTAATCTTTCAAATGTTGGTAATCGTCGAGGAAATACTATATATGTACGACTTGACTTACTTTTCGTTGGTGTAATTAACAGAATGCCAAACAAGTTACAAGTCAACCCTAAGACAGACACTGTAGACAGCTAATTTCGATAAACATTTTGTGTATGTGTTTGACGATTTGACTATAAACACATCAATCATTATTTAAATTTACGTAAAAAAACTATTTTTCAATATTTAATGATGACTTCTACAATATTTTAAATGTAACAGTGGTTTGCAAGTAAAATATTGTATGCAAAAAAAAAAGTTTGCGGGAATTGTTAAAAAGGTATAACCTTTGTGCCACCTATTTCGTGCACGAAACAAAAATAACAATTTTACCAGCTGCCACCGGTAAAGGATTATCAAAACTAGTCCACTGGAAGAAACAGCGATCTTTTTTTACTCTTTCAGCTTGTAGACATCATAGACGTTATCAAATAAAAGCAAAATATAATACACGTTAAAAAATTGTAAGTTCATGATGGCCGCCACCACAAAATGGTGTAATATGTATGGTTCAAATGTAGTAATTATATATTTACCCCCACAATACTGGTATCAAAGAAGGCTTGACCAGTACAATACATTCAACTATAAACAAGTCTAAAATCCAATATGGCATTCGAAACAAAATGGCGCATATTTCATTACCCCATCAATATGGGTATTACATCAAATCTGAAATCTAGGATGATGGTAAAGGGTATTATTAGATTTGGCACGGCTGAATATATCACACTTACTTGTTGTTAAAATGTCATTCTTTATAGTGATACAAATAAAACGGTCACCATTAGGCTATTTAAAAATAGAAAATTTTTTTAAAATTTATTTTATATTCAGTAAACTTGCAAGGACCACATACAATTGATTTCAATTATAACTTATAACAGATAACACAACTTTGCTATTTTGATTCTATTTACTTATGGGCTAGCAAAGCAAAAATAGAGGAATTTGCAAAAGGAATGGCAAATTAAAAATGCCTTTTACTTTTTTTTGTTGACAAAAAATGGAAAATAATCTTATAAATAGAAAAAATGCCTTCAATAAATTTGGTTCAACTAACTAGTTTTTTAAACGCTATTATGATTTATGTCTAAAAACAACTAACTTTATGCTCAAAAAACCAGTTTTTTTTAGTAAAATGTCTACATATTTTAATTAATTGGTCTCTAAAAAAATGGTCAAATTATAAAAATTAACACATTTTTAGTTTAGTTATAAAACAGAAGTTAAAATAAAATGTTGAATCAAAAAAAGGTACAGAAAAAACATATTTCGTAAATCACTTCTATTCACTTTGAAAGATTATCATTGAAATTTTTTAATTTAAAAAAATTAAAAGTGATTTATAAAAAATTAAACAAAAATTGTTAAAAAGGTGTTATAACAAAATATTAAAATAATTTTTAGATAAAGCTGATATTGTCAATAATGTTGATCTACTGCAGTTTGGCCAATGCTGATACTAAAGTTTTGAGAAATTTTAAGTAAGTTATTGTCTAATTTAGCAAGCGAAAAACATAATTTCATATAAATTTTTTAATATTTTAAGCATATTTTTTCAAAATATTTCACGAGATGAAACAATTTCTATTGACAATGATGGAAATTTGCTTGTGGAGGGGCTGCTGATACAAAACTACGCCATACCTAATGATCCTAATCATGTGTTAAAACTAGAAATTGCATTTGTCGCTGGCAAGGATGGTTATAAACCGAAATATACTTTGGTTAGGGAAGATCTGGAGCTTCCACATTTAAATTTATTGACCTTAAAATCCATAGCGGGTTAAACATTTCTCAATATTGAAGATCTGTACGCAGTTCATCCTAAATTTCATTTCTAATTCAAAAAGACGCCAAAATAACTTTAAAAAAAATAGACAAATGTTCAAAACTATGTAAAAGTGGAAAAAAAAAATTACGATATGTCAAAAATTATTTGATCAAACAATTGTTTAAATAACGATTTTTGTTTTAGTTAAGGGGAAAGAAGTCTTCGCTATGTGTAAAAGCGTTCCTGTATTAGAGGACACACGTCAAAAACTTCATTCATATTTTGTTTCAGCTGCATAATAGCCAATGGAAAGTTCACTGAAAATTGTTTAAAACTGAATTTCAGAATGTTTTGTTAACTATAAAAAAAATTCAAAATCAAAGATGGCGTCTGAAATAGTAAAGCAAAATGGCGTAACACATTAAATCTTAAATCAAGGCAAACCAAAGATATGGCCACTGTATCTATGTACATGAAGGTTAAGAGTAATGTCAGGTTTGTCACGGCTGAATACAGCGCTATTACTTGTTTATTTTTTAACTGTCATATAAAAAGTCCTTATAAGTCTTTAAGGTCATTGAGATCATTTACACAAAATTCTATTTCATTCATAATTTCAAGCAACCTATTTTACGTTTTAATAAAACAACTCTGAATGTTAGGTTCCGCCATGCTAAATCTTAATTACCCTACATATATTACATAGTACAACTTGCACCCAACACCATACACCTATTTGTAGTTTTGTTATAATTTGATATGAACAAAATTTTTTGTCGTGTGGTAATGTGTTTCCTTTATGCTCACATTATGCTTCTTAAAAATATCAAAATTCTTAAAAATATATCTGAGCCACAGAAAATTAATTTCAACTATAGCGTAATCGACTTTTCTATTCAAAATATTTATCGGGTTGCAAAGCAAATATGGCGAAAATGGTAAACGACATGGCAAATTTTAAATTGACTTTACACGCATTGTGAAGGGTACAAACATTTACTTTAAGAAACGTGTTTTTTCTTACATAAAGTAAGAAGACTAATTTTTATTGACAATAAAAATCTAAAAATTGTTAAATAAGCTTAACTAACTTAACTAATTATGACAACATGCATTTCTATTTAACAAAAAAAAATAATGTCTTGAATATATTTTTTTAAATTAACGAGTTTTTTTTTAAATACCAGTATTTTAGTAGTATTTCCACATATTTCAATTAATTGGCTGAAAAAATTGTTCAAATTATCAAAATTAACACAATTTTTAGTTTAGTTATAAAATAGAAGTTTAATTAAAATGTTTAAACAAAATAAGGTGAAGAAAATACATATTTTGTAACTGCTATATTTTGTTAGTCACTTCTACTCACATAAAGTATTTTTCATACACATTGTTTTTGTTATTTTTTTTTTTTTTACAATAATATTACAACTACTGTAATATCAAGTAGGCGAGGTGAAGTGATTCACAAAATATGCAATTGAACATGTTAAAAATTGTTGTTGAAACAAAATTTAAATAATTTGTAGATACAACTAATTTTATCAATAATTTTGGTCTACTGCAGTTTGACCAATGCTGATACTAAAATTTTAAGAAGTTTTGGGTAAGTTATTTTGTAATTTAATAAATTAAAAAATAATTTCATAAAAACAAACTTTTTTATTATTTAAAGCATTGTTCAAAAAAATCTTTTACGCGATGAACAAATTTCGATTGACAATGATGGAAACTTGCTTGTGGAGGGACTGCTAGTACAAAAGTACACCCTTCCTGCTGATCCTAATCATGTGTTAAAAGTAAAAATTGAATTTGTCGCTGGCAAGGATGGTTATAAACCGAAATATACTTTGGTTAGGGAAGAGTTTATGGAAACACACCGTTTAAATCCGTTGACCCTTAAATCCATAGCGGGCTAAACTTTTGTGTTTGTTAACGGTCAGTATGCAGTTTAGCCTAAATTTCTGGCACAAAAAAATTTAGTTTGAAATGATTGAAAACTTTAAAAAAAAAATAAAAAAAATGCAAAAAAAAATTGACGAATGCAAAAAAATATGCTATTGTGAAACGTCAAAAAAAATACAAAATGTAAAAAATTCCTTCACAAAATAATTGTCAGAGTAATAACGTTTTAGCTGACGCAAAAAAATCTTCGTAAAGTGAAAAAGCGTTCCTGTATTAATAAACAAATGACAAAAGTTCCCTCATATGTCATTGCAGCTGCATACTAGCAAACGGAAGTGTCTGAGAATTTTTAAAACCTGAATTTCAGGTTGTTTTTTTTACTTAAACTTCTTATGAATTTCAGGCGAAATGCATACTGGCCTTAAGGTACCAATAAATGTTTTAGCATACACACATATAATTTTCACTTTCAAAAGTTTAAAAAATATAACACTTAATAAAAATCCATTGACAAAGAATTTATAAAATAAACTTTTTTTAGCAATTTGTATAAATTTTCTGACTTTATACAAATTATAATGTTATATATTTGCAAATCTCATCAATATCTAAAAAAAATAAATATTTTAGATGGTATTTTAAGTATCTTGAAGCCTTATATTCCATTTACGTAACATAAGATTACTGACGCACGTTTGGTTAAATTTTCTTTAAAACTTGCTTTGTGGTTTAGAAAAAAAAATTTTGCTTTAGATAATTTATTATCTATGTTGTCATTCGTTTCTTTTTTATACCCTTCACCTGTGGTGCACAAGGGTATATATAGCTTTGTCATTCCGTTTGTAATTTCTATAATTTTCATTTCCGACCCCATAAAGTATATATTTTCTGAAAGCTTATGAATAGAGGAGTCGATTAAGCCCTGACCGTCTGTCCGTCTGCCCATCTGTCCGTGTGTTGGTTGAAATCAACTTTTAGAAGCAACTATATGTTCCTCAGATCTGTATATGGTATCAATCTCTTGGAAATATCCAGGAATGAATCGCTATTGAAATTCAGCACAATCGCCCCATAACTTTCTGAGATATGAGCAAAAAACCACGACCACCTCGTTTTTTTACACAATTACAACAACAACATGCTTATATACTACATGCAAAAAACATGCCAAAAAAAAAATTACAAAAAAAAATATATTAAAAATAAAAAAAAAATAATAAAAAAAAATTACAAAAAAAAATTTAAAAAAAATATATAAAAAAAATAAAATATAAATAATATCTTAAATAAAATAAGGTAAAATTTTTTTGGCTCAGCTGGGATTCGATGCCACATTTAGTCTAACCAGTATATACATATGTACGTATTTTATATGAGATAAATGGTGATACAAACAATTGTTATTGCATGACTACACGTTGTGAAGGGTATATAAGATTCGGCACGGCCGAATATAGCACTGTTACTTGTTTTATTTACAGATGAAAAAAAAACAAAGTCGAACAGTCTCTTAACTCGCCTTTTTTATCGTATAAACAAGACTTGTTAAAATAAAGTAACTTTATCTAAATGGGGTCCTATGTATGTATGTATGTAACTAGATTTGCGGTTTTGTTAAAAAAATGCATATGAATCTAAAAATATTTTAATTTTTGAAAATGTTTAATTTCATATATTATTGGGGGATTCATAAGGTATCATATCATGTCATGTGTTTAAAACTATTGACGGCTTATATCCGCTAAGAAATTCTGAGACTAAAAATTTAGCAAAAGCAACGAAGATTTTTTGTATAAATCACCCCTGCCGATAAAGGTTGTTGGCACAGGTTTTTGTCTGTCTACTTAAAGTTCATAATTTATTTTTCGCTCAAAAAATCTAAAGAAATTCAAAATCTTTTTTATGTAGTGGTTGCCCCTGCAATAACCCAAAAAATTTGCAAAAAAAAAACAGCTATTATTTTAGTTTCATTCTTTTTTGGAAAGGGTGTCAAAATTTAAGGTTTCATTTTATTTCAATAAAAAAAAAAACAATTTTTTAATATATTAAAAACATTTTTATTTCGGTTAATTATAAAAAGGTGCCGGTTAAAAAATTAAAAATATGTGGGTTAAGTGACTTTCTCCTCCACTGGCTAGGCAGACTTCCAATCTTTTTTCAAATTTCTCAATGACGTTTTTATAAAAACTGTTGTTTATGATTGATATCTGCTCGATAATGCTGTTTACTTCGATTTCAAAAAAAACACCACAAAGCACGATCTGGTGGCCAATTCCTTATCCTCTACGCGTAATAATTCAATGTTTGAACTTTTCAAAAGATCAATTGCTGGTTTCTCTTGATGTGTGGCAAGTGAAATGAACTATCCTCTTGAAACCACATATTCTCTACGTTTAAACTATCAATATTTCACCGTAAAAAGCTGCGTTTCAAATCATTCATTGACGATTAATTCTTCAAATTTGTCGTAGAAGTTCGTCGGTTCTCAGCTACTACGTTAGGGAAAACTTTGAATGTGTAATTAAAAAAAAATCCAATATTTACCAAAAGACAGGTCCGTTTGGCATCCCCAGTTTAAAAGCATGGATAAAATATGCATGTCTTCATTCATAAATCTTGTGCATTGAGAGCTATAGAATAATTAAACAACACCCATATAAAACAAGTAACTATATTCGGCCGTGCCGAATCTTATATACCCTTCACAACGTGTAGTCATGCAATAACAATTGTTTGTATCCCCATTCATCTCATATAAAATACGTACATATGTATATACTGGTTAGAATAAATGTGGCATCAAATCCCAGCTGAGCCAAAAAAAATTTTATTTTATTTAATATATTATTTATATTTTATTATTTTTTTTTCAATTTTTTTTGATTTTTTTTTTGTAATTTTTTTTATTATTTTTTTTTTATTTTTAATATATTTTTTTTTTGTAATTTTTTTTTTGGCATGTTTTTTACATGTATGTGTGTATGTTGTTGTTGTAATTGTGAAAAAAACAAGGTGGTATACTTTATGGGGTCGGAAATGAAAATTGTAGAAATTACAAACGGAATGACAAAGCTATATATACCCCTGTGCACCACAGGTGAAGGGTATAAATATAATACTGATGTCTGTTTGTAATGACCGGTCATTGATTTGAGTTTGAATACTATCAAAACAAAAGTTTTGTTAAAGAATACGAGCAATAACAACAATATAAATCTTTAAAAATTGTCTAAATGACTTCATATTTGACGAATCTATCAAAAAAAGCAAAATAATCGTAAAGAAACATTAATAAAAAAGAAGACAGTCAAGTTTTTTTTTGTTCATAAAAACCACAGATTGGCAAAAAAAAATTTAATAAAAGTTTCGACAGAAAAAATATACAAAAAACAATTGTATATACGAGTATTAGTTATTAACAATTATTTACACTTTAGCATTAGTAGATAGAAGATGTATACGTGGGTAATATTTAAATGCTTGAAAAAAAAAAATAAAATAATTTTTAAATATAATCAAAGTAATTTGCAATTTATACAATTTAGCTATTTTTGGCGTTTCTACTAACCACAGTGAACTATTGCCAACCAGATACTAAAATTCTACGTAAGATCAAGTAAGTGTTTAAGTGTTTTATTTAAAAGAACAAAAAATATAAGAATGTAATAATTTTTTTCTTAGAATTTTAGATAATGACTCCTTTCGTGAAGAAACTTTATCTTTGAAAAACGAGAATACACCCCAAGTAGAATTAGTTATAGCGGGAACTTATACACAAAGTATATATCCCAAAGATAACCAACTTTTCGTTTACCGCCTTGACACTGTTTATGTGGCCGATAAAGATGGCTATCGCGTCAAATACAAATTGGTAAGAGAACCCAACGTACAAATTGTTTTGCAATTGAATCCATCAACATTGAAATCTGTAACGGGTTAAAAATAGTTAAACGTAATATGTAAACTTATGATAGTTAAGTATAACAAGCAAACTGAAGTAAAAAAAATATAATAAATGTGAATGTTTGTTACTCAATCACTCAAAAAAAGGCTGAACGGAACTTAATGAAATTTGGCACACAGTTAGACAACAACCTAGATTAACACATAGGCTACTCTTTATCACAGTATTCAAGCGAATTCGCGAAAATATGTGAGTAAGTCGGTTGGTCAAAGGTCCTGGCGAAAAGAAATCATCATCCAACCTCGTCTATAGAAGTATCTATTCTTGAATATTTGCATTAAATTCTATTCCACTTTGTTGGTATGTTTAAATGTTTTAATATTTTTACTCCATCACGCAAAAAATTACTAAACGGATTTAAATAAAACCGGAATAATTATATAAAAAGACAACCTTTCATGCCGATAACTACGCAGTCGCGGTCTCGGCAACATGCTAGTTTTAAATAAAAGCAAATAAATATACATACTACATGTTTGAATGTGTTTACATAATTAGTTGCTATCCAACAAATCATTGGTTGAACTTAAGAATGATACAAACAAGATTACACATAAGAACAGCTTTGCCATTTTGGTGCTTTTCGGGTATTTCTTCTTGCTTTTTAGATATAGTTACCCGAGCATCTTTGAAAATTACCCGTTTTTGAAAAACGGGTATTTATGGTGCTTGTCAACTTTTCTTACAGTGCCTTGAGTGCTTTTTTGTACAACCATAACAAGAATAAGATTTAAGTTACTTCGTTGGTAATTTTACATCAATGTTTATAAAGTTTTTTTTGACAATTTCCAAAAAGCTAAGTGAAAAAACTTTGTATATAAGAACATTTTATAAGTGTATTTTTCTTAATTGAAAGTGTTTAAAATTACTTAAACATTATTGATGGAGAACAACTTACATGTAAGTAAATCATATATTTATAAAAATGCTTCACATTAATATAAAAATGCTTAAATAATTATCTCTATTTAGATGGAACGACAAAATTATATAAAAGTTTGGAAGACTAATCCAGTATTTAAAAAATAGTTAAGGCCAACAAAAGATGCTTCAAACGCATTATGCATTTCCTGTCACTGCGAAATTAATGCTCGGCATAGCGATTTGTTAAGACACAGCAAAACAAAGAAACACTAAGGGCAATAAATCCCAGCAAAGTGCTATCTTTTTAACCAATTGAGCCTAAGGGAAAATCAAAAAGCCCAAGCGAGTTTATGTTTATTTACAGCAGTTCACACATCTTTTTCTTGCATTGATCATTTGTCTGATGTTTGTACCAACACTTTTTCAGATAGTAAAGCTTTTATATAAAATATTATCAATGACATTAAAAGCGTTCCTTTCAGTCTAATTTTAGATGAAGGAACTGACATATCGATTGAAAAATTGCTTATATATACATATGTATGAGCATATTTTTTTTATTATTACTCGTTTTTAAATTGTTAATTAGTTTTAAATAAAAGTTTAATAAAATGTTATTAAATTAACTATTTTCTCCTTGAAAATTGTTTTTTCTGGTTTGTGCTTTTTGCTTTTTTTTTCTTTAATTTTTACCTTTTTTTACTCGTTTTGAAGCAGTAGGCGGTGCTTTTGCCTTTTCAAAAGTTGTCAACACTGCATTAGAACCTTAGCTTTTTTGGTATGAAGGTGGTGGTTGTCATATAATATATCCAGTGAACCACTTTTGGTATGAATGAACCAAACGAAATGTTACAGTCCTCAAACTTACAACTCATGCAGATACCATGAAAGGCGTTATTTGCTTAAAACAGCAGGATGGTGACATGGAAGTCGTTATACCTTAAAATGGATGGCGCTTAAGTAGTATACCTATACACTACCACTAAGGTTGATTGTCTGTGTTCAATCTAGGTTAAAATATAAACTTTGAAACTTTAGGGAGCAAAGAAAGAATATATAAAAATAAAATTTAGTTTATTATTAAACACTTGAATAATTTAAAACGAGAGGGAATACGGTTTCAATCCGTAACTAGTAAAGTATTCGTTTGTTATTAAATATGGTCCTTGTGATCATCCTGGAAACAGGAACGACCTTAAAGAGGTATCGAGAGGTATCGGAAGAGTTTTATTTCTGTTTTATAGTCGTACTACCATGGAAGTCATTTGAAGAGAGATGTGGTAGATGGATATGCGTATTATGCGTATATACAGTACTTTTCGCTAAGACACATCCCTTAGTCGCACGCAATGTTATGGATATATCGCTATCGTTTGTTATAATTTTGGAAACAGTAGCCACATCGATTTTATATTTAGTAAAGTATTATGTTTATAATCTTTTAAAAAAAATTTATTTTACTGGTAAATTCACTCGTTTACTGATTTTTCTATGTTTTATTTACTTTTTTTTTTTGTTTGACAGATTTTTCAAAGCACTATTGATCTTAAAAAAAAATATCAAATAAACAACATGGTTGTATTTTATCATATAATTTTTAGTACATTTTATTGTTTTGTGGCTTAAATAGCTAATTTTATCTACAATATCCTAAATAATTTACATGCAAGCTTTAAATAACCACACATAGGCGACATATATGTCATATGTGATTATATCGCTAATGGACTATATCGTTAATACTTGGTATGAATTTGACTTATAGAGTGATGTAAAAAATGTATATTTTAGACTATATCGTTCCGATTCGCGTTGTAATTAATAATTATTCTTATAAAACATAAACTTCAATAAATTTATAAATTAAAAAAGAAAACTTCACATAACAAATACCCAGCAAAAACTAGATAAAAACTTGCTCTTACTAAACAACATACTTTTCAATGACTATTACATATAGTCTGTCTTACTAATAAGTGTTTTAGTAATGACTTGATTTATAATGTGATTCATAAGTACTTATTTTTAGACATTTGCTTAGATACAGATACAATACAATTTCTTGTTGCGAAATTTGCTTGAAGCCATTCAAATACATAATTTTTTAGAATTCTCATTATAATAATTATTTTGCCAACAGACAACAAAAGAACCGAACGACTTCTGTAACTTCATAATAGTAATGTTTAGGTTATTGATACCTAGTACTAATTTATTGCTATTAAAGTAAGTACTTATTTATGCCTGTATTTATAAGCGACCGTAATAAGTACTTATATGCGACCCTTTTTGTAAGCGGGGGTGGTGAGTACTTATACAAATGCCTATTTGTAAGGGAGCGTGGTAAGTACTTGCCTCCAATGACATCGTCGTGTTAAAATAATGGGTTTAGATGCCAAATTATAAGTAGTGAAGAACTGATTTCTAGTACTTTCAATTCATTTACTTGTAATGAGAGTTTTTGCTGGATAATATTAAAAACAACAGAAAACACCATGTCTTAACGTAAATAAATATAAAGAGAAAAAACTCTACTTAGAACGAGTTTTTTCATTTATATACAAATAAATATTGAACATATAAGGATTGAGATTGAAAAAAACATAAGATAAGTTCTGTCTCTTATTTTTTTGGAAGCAATATTTATTTTGTTTTTAATCTAATTATCTTTAAAAAAATATGCCAGTTATTATAATAAGAACCATATTGATTTATGGTGAGTTTGATCAAAATGAGAAACAAAAAAAAACAACAAAAAATAAAAACAAGTAAGAGTGCTATATTCGGCCATGCCATGAATCTTATATACCCTTCACAACGTGTAGTCAAGCAATAACAGTAGTTTGTATCACCATTCATTTTATATGAAATACGTACATTCATATAAAAAACATACATATATAAAAACATCCCATTGTAAAATTAAAAATTAACGTATGTATGTTAAAAAAAAAATAAAAAAACAATTTAAAAAAAATTCAAAAGAATTAAAAAAAAATTTAAAAAAAAAAAGTTCAAAAAAAAATTTTAAAAAAAAATAATTAAAATATAAATAATAAATATAAAACAAAAAAAAATAAAAAAAAAATAAAAAAAACAAAATAATAAAAATATAAATAATATATTAAATAAAAATAAAAAAAAGCAAAAAAAAAATATAAAAAAAATAAAAAATAAATTTTTGGCTCAGCTGGGATTCGATCCCACGTTTACTTTAACCAATATACAAGTTTTTATGTATGTATGTTGTTGTTGTAATGTTGTTTTTGTGAAAAAAAATCGAGGTGGTCGTAGGTTTTTGCTCATATCTCAGTTGTTTTTGAACCGATGTTTCTGATTATCAATACCGATCTACTCCCGAATATTTCTGATATTTTAATACCTGACCCGGGTCCAACCGATTTCGGGGGGCTTCAAAAAGTTGATTTCAACATACACACGGACAGACGGACAGACTGGCTTAATCGACTTCCCTATTCATAAGCTTTCAGAAAATATATACTTTATGGGGTCGGAAATGAAAATTGTAGAAATTTCACACGGAATGACAAACCTATATATACCCTTTTTCACTTTGTGAAGGGTATAAAAAGTCTAAATTAGTCCCACACAAAAATTAACATAAAAGATAGTATTATGAGAAATGATAGGAAATCTGGTTCGGGAAGAAAAAAATTAGCTCCAAACTGATAGAAAAGTGGAAAAGCAGCCCAGTTAGCTCAGTGCTCTAAGTGCTGCGAAAAGTCACAGCCAATGCAGGCTTGACAATATACAAATTCCAAAAAGTTCCAGACAGGGATGCTGCAAAAAATTGAGGAGCCAAAAAAATATCATGGAAATGAAAATCAAACAAAAATACTTTTTTGGTAAAATGGACGACAGAACGTGTGTATTGGCAGATTTTTTGCAACTTACAGATCAATATTTTTATGGTCGAGGAAATGTTAAAGATACGTTAAGAACTCACAAGCCGGCAAAAGTTCATTAAAAAAACTTTGTAATGCAAGCTATGCAGTTGCGGCAAAAGAAGCAAATCATTTGTTACAGTGGGCTTTATAAATAACTAAATATACACCCAACTCTTTTTTTACACGGAATTGAAGTAACACGGTTAAAAAAAAATTTTTTTGTAAAAAATTTTTAATCTAGTACGGTTTCAAAATCAATGTCTTGTAATTGTTTGTTTTTACCAGACTTGGCACCATTGCTTAAATTAATATACATAGTAGTAACTGGGAAATACCCTTATTCGATAACTCTTACCTACACATTTTGTTCGCATGCTATTTACATAAAATATTGCATAATTAAAGTGTTTGAAGTTTATTAGCTCGCAATATTTTATCAATTATTCGTGCTATCAATTAGATTTGAATATTTCTGACCTTAATAAGTAAAAAAAGGTATTTTATCTATAAATTTTTAGTTAAGCTTTAAAAATAAAATGTTTGCCCTTACTAACAGTTAACAAAATGTCTAAAATTTCAAAGTTTCGTAAAAGGCAAGCCATTTCTTTGGAAGTAAAATTAAAAATCTTGTTCTGTCAAATTGAAGATGTCGACGAATTAATAAAAGATAAGCCTAGAGGTTTATTGTCTAATTGAATTAACAACAGATGACGGCAAAACTGAGAACCATAATAGCGATAACGACAAGGAGACCGAAATATGTCAACTAACACTTGGTAAAAATTATGGTGAATCATTTCTTAAAAAATGATTATAATATGGAACGTGTCCTGAAATTCGAACGAGATATTAATAATTGTATAGCTGGGTATAAAAAGTTGTATAAAGAACTTAAAAAACCAAAAGTTCAACTTTCTATAAAAGATTTTTGAATAAAAAAGTCGACGGCGGAAGACCTTTCGGAAAGTAGTCCGACAGTTCAAAACTCTATTACCGGACGAAAGTCACCATTGGATAATTTGATGGATATCTCTAGTGATGATACCGACTTTAGTCCAGTTCGTCGCAAACAATTGCGCTTATTATCAAGTAGCGATGAATAATTATGTAGCTACATATGTAAATATTTTTTCTTTATTTCTATTCTAATTCTTCTTGTTCTTAATTCTGGATTAACAGATTTCCATTGTTCGTTTGTTTTTCACCTGTATGAATTATGTATTTTAAGTTTTAATGCTCAATAAAATGCCATATAAACATATAATTTATATGCACATCTGAAATTTTGTAGCTTTCAACATTTTTACATGGTTTTACGAATTAAATATAGTTCTTTATTTCATATTACACGGTTTTCAGATGACATGGAACGTATCCCCCATTTTACTATAGGAAGCGTCTCTTTTTTTACACGGATTTCTGAGGAACGTATACATCAAAAATGTTTGAAAAAATACTTCTCCTTTTAAAGGAGAGGTCAATGTATCCACATATTTTCGTCCCAATATGACATCATGTAACTATATTTAGAAAGCTTTTATTAACATAGTTTTAATACTAAGATATAACAACCATCCAAACTGTCCAGAGATAAGACCCGTGGATTGATATTGGGCTCAAGTGAAAAGAAAATTTAAGAACACAAAATATGTGTCCTACAATATGGAAATAAAAGACATCAAAATGGTTAAACTGTTTCAAAAACGTGATTCAAAATTTTAAAATCAATTGTTTCTAAATTATTAAATTTTTTATATTTATGTTAATATTTTTTCTATCTCACTCCTTATGTATTTACATATGTATTAAGATAAAATCTGTGACTCTGCCTTAAGTCTGGTGTTATTTAATTTTTTTTATTTAAAAGCACACACAGCTAAATTTTTAAGCAATAATCTAATTTGAATGCAAACATGATTAAATTATTTCATATTTGATATATCATGTCCAAACCTGATTGAAGAAAAGTTATTCAAGTTTAGTTCTGAAATTTTGATTGCTTTTTCAGATTCATAGAAGCATGGAAAAAAAATTAAAACAAAATATTTTGCACACCAAATAAACTTAAAATAAGAATAACAAATTAGTTACTGTTAAACGTTAGACGATAAAGCATTAAAGTTATGAATATCTGGGTAAAAATCTGCAGTTAAAAAAAATACAAATATTCAAGTTAATTATGAAATTTTTAAATATACTATTTTAGTTAGTATTTGGATTTCTTATGTCTATTGTGAGCTATTGCCGAGGAGATTCGAGAATTCTGCATCAAGTCAGGTAGGTAGTTTAATAAAAACTCTTTGAGATTTTTTTAATTATAAAAAAATAATACTTTCAGTATTATTGGTGATGACTATAGCCGTCAAGAAACTTTTTCTTTGAATAATGAAAACACTGACCATGAAGAATTAGTTGTAATGGGCTCTTACATACAGAATATATATCCAAAAGATAATCCACATTTTTATAGTTTTGAAATCATTTATGTGGCCACGAAATATGGTTATAGGGTCAAATATATATTGACTAAAAAACCTCATGTAATTTTTGTTCCAGCAACAAATGCATTAACTTTGAAATCATTAGCAGGCTAATAATTAATATTTAACATAAATATTAAAAAATAAATGCCTACTGTGTTAATAAAATTAAATATATGAACATTCTAAAGCTAGAAAAATAAATGTTGCCACGCCTTTAAATACAGCTGATTTAGTTTTTTTGTATATTGCGTTGCTGTTTTTAGTTCGAACAGAATATACTATATACCGTTGTTAATTTGATTAAGTTCAATTCCTAATATATTAAAAAACTTATTAAAAAAAGGTTTTTTAATTTACAAGAATAAGTAGACATTAGCATTTTTGAATAATGATTAAGCTTTATTCGCTTTTCACGTTAAATTTATACACTGGCGTAACTAGTCCATCTGGGGGTTGCAATGCACCCCTTAAATAATTTGAAAAAAATTAAATACTTTAATTTAATCTATATAAAAGGTGGTTAAATTTTAAGGGCCGATGTTGAATGTGAACGTCAAGTTTTTTTCTGCAGTTCATTTGGCATTTCTTACTTTCAGACTAACTCTGTTCGAACCATGGAAAGATACACAATCTAGCAATGCGTTTAGTTTGTTCAGGCTTATTATGAAAATGGGCGTTCAAATTAAAATGCATTTCTTGCACTTCGTGATTCTTTTGGTCAACATAATCGTTCAAATTCGTCCACTATCGAGAGAATTATGAAAAATATTTAAATTTCAGCAAAACAGGTATGTATGAAATGTGAAAACATCTGTGAATGCCTTCTTAGTTGCTGTTTTTCGCGATAGTGTGGCAAAAGTGGAGTCAACCTCGACTCCTCATCGTGCGCAACAATTGATCATAAACGAGGTCGCGGGGGCCAACTGGCCGACATTTTGTTCCATAAATAATTGAACCATACCAATATTATCATAATAAAAATAAATAACAATAATTTCCTAAATAATTGGTGTTTTATTCAAAATCAACATCGGCTCTTTAAATTTAACCACCCTTTACAACTAAAAAAAAAAAAGAAATATGGATTCTATAAACACAAGACTTGATAAAGAAAAGTAGTCTTGTCTAAAAGGTATCTTATGTACATAACGATGGTCACTTGTTTTTTACTCAATTTAAAAAGTCCTCGAGCAATACTACTGCATAAGATATGTTTATTGTGTGTTAATTGCCATTTAAGCATCACAGGATCACAGAAGTCACGATGGCTTATGTTCATATAAAAATGCTGTGCCCAAAAATTTAGCAATACTGCTAAAGATTTTTTTTTTCACAAAAAAAACTCCTACCGACAAGGGCTTTGTCAGTAATTTTTTTTTTTGCTCAAAAAATCTAAAGAAATTCCAATTTTTATACCCGCCCCCAAAAAAATGGTGTGGGGATATATTCATTTTGTCATTCTGTTTGTAACACATCGAAGTATCCATTTTAGATTCGATAAAGTATATATCTTCTACTTCCTAGTGTCATTTTATCTAGCCATATCTGTCCGTCTGTTAAAACCACGATAGAGCTCGAGCCGAAAAAGATAGGGGCTCAAATTTTTCCAGAATAAATCTTATACACAAGGTTTGTTTTGTATTAAAAATGGAAATATTAGGAAGAGAGTTATAAGACGTAATGCAAGAGCAGGTAAAAAAAAACAATGTTCTTCCAACATCGCATTGACGTTTCAACTTTGAAAATATATTTCCTGACTAAAAAATATCTTTTCCAGAAAATTTTTCAAATCTATACATTACGAAAGAAGTTATATAAAAACAAGTAAGAGCACTATATTCGGCTGTGCCGAATCTTTTATACCCACCACCAATTTTGTGTATATTTAAGAAACAATATTTATTATTTTGTTAATCGCTATAGAAAAATCTCTTTATTATAAAATATGTATCCTTTCTTTGTAGAGGGTGGTTAAATTTTAAGGGCCCATGTTGAAGGTGAACTACACCTAGTCTTTAAATTTGTTTTCTGCATTTCAATTGACATTTCTAAATATCAAACTTATTCTATTTGATCCGTGGAAAGATATGCAAATGAGCAACGCTTGAAAGTTATTCAGGTTTTTTATAAAAATGGGCGTTCAAATCAAAATGCATTTTGTGCACTTCGTAATTCTTTTGATCAACATAATCGTTCAAATTCGTCCACAATCAGGAGAATTGTAAAAAATATTTAAATTTCTGCAAAACAGGTCTGTATAAAGTGTTAGAAAATCTGTGAATGCCTTCTTAGTTCGTTGAATGGGAACTATTGCTGTTGTGTGGCAAAATAGTAGTCAACCTCGACTCATCATCATGCCTAACAATTGAGCTTCAACATTGTCATTGAAAATTTGAACCATCAGATAGAGGAGTTTCGCCAAGGATGGGGGGCCATTTGGTCGATATTTTGTTAAACATATAATTGAACCATACAAATATTATCATTATAAAAATAAATGATAATAATTTCTTTAATAATTTGTGTTTTATTTAAAATCAACATCGGCCCTTAAAATTTAACCAACCTTAATAACTTCAATATAATAGTAAAATGTTTTCGTAAATTTAGTCTTTTAGTGAAAGTGGGCGTTAAAGTAGGCGTGTCAATAAAGTTTCTGCTAATAAATACAACTTAGATATTTCAACATAGTCCTTTATTTTCCCAAAAACTTTGTCAATAGAGAAATTACATGAATTTAAGATAAACCGTTATATGGGAGGTGGGCGTTAAAGTGGGAGTGTCACCTTAACTTTTTGGCACAACAATTACATTGATTAGAAGGAAATACGTAGCAAATTTTATCATCATACCTCTAATTTTGGCGGTTTTATGAGCTTTTAAATTTCATTAATGGTAGATAACGTAAAAAGTGGGCGTTATAGTAGGCGTGTCAAATTTGTCAAATTTCGAATGAGTACAACTAAGGTATTTCAATATAGTCCTTTATTATTCCAAAATCTTTCTTAATAGAGAAATTATATGAATTTCTGTCAAACCGTTATATGGGAGGTAGGCGTAAAAGTGGGCGTGGCACCTTTATTTTCCGGCACGTTAATGACATTGCCTAGGGGGATATACGTAGCAAATTTGATCATCATACATCTAATTTTGGCGGTTTTATGAGCTTTTAAATTTTAATAACGGTAGAGTACGTGAAAAGTGGGCGTTATAGTAGGCGTGTCTAAGTTATTTCTGCGAATGAGTACAACTTAGGTGTTTCAGTATAGCCCTTTGTTATTCCAAAATCTTTATTAATAGAGAAATTTTATGAATTTTAGGTAAAACGTTATATGGGAGGTGGGCGTAAAAGTGGGCGTGACACCTTAATTTTCTGGCACAGTAGTGAAATTGCCTAGGGGGATATACGTAGCAAATTTGAACATAATACATCTAATTTTGGCGGTTTTATGAGATTTTAAATTTCAATAACGGTAGATAACGTGAAAAGTGGGCGTTATAGTAGGCTTGTCAAAGTTATTTCTGCGAATGAGTACAACTTAGGTGTTTCAATATAGCCCTTTGTTATTCCAAAATCTTTATTAATAGAGAAATTATATGAATTTTAGGTAAAACGTTATATGGGAGGTGGGCGTAAAAGTGGGCGTGGCACATTGATTTTCCGTTACAAAAAATATAAATATACCGAAAAATACACTGTGCGGTATAAATTTTCGTACATTTTGATCGATAACTCCTCTCCTCATGCATAGATTTAAATAATTTTCGGGGAAAAATATTGTTTTTACTCAGGAAATATATGCGTTTGGTCACAATTCCATTTTATTCGATGTTCGAAGGACACGGTTTTTTCGACCTACTCTTGCTTTTCGAGCTATAACTCTCTTCCTAATATTCCGATTTAGCCCATTACCAAACAAACCTTGTCTATAAGAAAGATTCTGGCAAAATTTGAGCCTTCTAGCTTTTTCGGTGCGACCTCTATCGTGCTTTCAACAGACGGACAGACGGACGGACATAGCTAGATCGTCATCAAATCAAACCCTGATTCAGAATATATATACTTTATGGGGTCTAAAATGGATATTTCGATGTGTTACAAACGGAATGACAAAATGAATATACCCCCACCATTTTTTTGGTGGCGGGTATAAAAATTTAAAAAAATTTATACCGCACAGTGTCTTTTTCGGTATAGTTACAATTTAAAACGAAAAAAAACTGACAAAATTATATGTAAGATTCTGAAATATTTTTAAGCATTGCTTTGCGGTCAAATGATTTCTACTAACCGAAAATTAATGTGACACGCCCACTTCCAATATAACGCTTTATCTCAAATTCATATAATCTTTCTATGAATAAAGATTTAGGAAGAATAAATGACTATATACTGAAATATCTATGTTGAATTCATTAGCAGAAACTACATTGACACGCCTACTATAACGCCCACTTTTCACGTAATCTACTCTTATTGAAATTTAAAAGCTCATAAAACTGACAGAATTAGAGGTCTTATGATGAAATTTCGCACATAAAGCTTTCTGGTCAATGTCATTGTACTGCATAGCTGAATACAGTGCTCTTACTTCTTTGATGTAGTGGTTAACTTTGCAATAATTTAAATGTATTTTTGCCAAAACTCAGCTATAGTTTTAGTGTTTCTTTTTTGGCAACTATAACCTAATATTTACTTTAACAATTGATACTTTGATTATTGGATTTGAATCAGCTGATTTAGATTAAAAATATCACAGTTAGTAATAAGGATTTTACAATAGTCGTATCTTTTTGTTCATCCAATTAGGATCATCTTTAAACACATTAAGAACATTTATGATATTGACAAATGATGTCCCAGATAAAATTATTTTTATTCCCTCAAAAAAAATCCGAATCCCGTGATTACCAAAAGTTAGACACGTTTGGCATCCCTAGTATATCCATAAAATACAACAATTATGTATTTAACAAAATATTGGCCAACTGGACCCCCCCCCCCCCCATCCTTGGCGACACTCCTCTATCTGATGGTCCAAATTTTCAATGACAATGTTGATGCTCAATTGTTGGGCATGATGATGAGTCGACGTTGACTGCTCTTTTGCCACACTATCGCATAAAACAGCAATGGTTCCCATTCAACGAACTAAGAAGGCATTCACAGATTTTCTAACATTTTATAAAGGACGAATTTGAACGATTAGTTGACCAAAAGAATTATGAAGTGCACAAATTGCATTTTGATTTGAGCGCCCATTTTCATAAAAAACCTAAATAACTTTCAAGCGTTGCTCATTTGCGTATCTTTCCACGGATCAAATTGAGTAAGTTTGAGATTGATAAATGTCATATGAAAGCAGAAAACAAATTTAAAGTCTAGGTGTAGTTCACCTTCAACATGGGCACTTAAAATTTAACCACCCTCTACAAAGAAAGTGATACATATTTTATTATAAAGAGATTATTCCATAATGATTAACAAAATAATAAATATTGTGCTTTAAATGTACACAAAAATGGTGGTGGGTATAAAAGATTCGGCACAGCCGAATATAGTGCTCTTACTTGTTAATTGTCGATTATTGATATAAATTTGAAGATTTGTGCCCAACTCTTCTAATCTTTATTTATGTATATGTATACTTAAACAATATTCAAATAAAAAATGCCACAATTGTCTAACGATATTTATTTTATCTATCAAACTAGCCAAATGATCGTATAGAATCATAATTGAAAAAGAATACAGTCAAGTTTTTTTTGCATAAAAACTACAATTTGGCACAAAAAAATTTATTCAAAAATATTTAGTTTTGACACAAAAATATACATAAAACAGTTTTATATACGAGTATAAGGTATTAAGATATAGTTACACTTTAGATTTAGTATAGTATAGATGTATACCTGGGTAATATTTAAATGCTTGAAATAAAAATTAAATAATTTTTAAATATAATCAAAGTAATTTGCAATTAATACAATTTAGTTATTTTTGGGGTTTCTACTAACCACAGTGAACTATTGCCAACCAGATACTAAAATTCTACGTAAGATCAAGTAAGAGTTTAAGTATTTTATTTAAAAGAACAAAAAATATAAGAATTTAATAATTTTTTTCTTAGGATTTTAGATTATGACTCCTTTCGTGAAGAAACTTTATCTTTGAAAAACGAGAATACACCCCAAGTAGAATTAGTTATAGCGGGAACTTATACACAAAGGCTTGTATTCATAGTCGCAAACTAAAGTCGGCTCTTACTAAAGTTAATCTTTAAGTTAAAAGCTTTTACTATCTTTTTGGTATTCATAGTCAAAAAAAAAGTATACTTTAAGTTGAGCTGGCTTTAAATGGGTGTCAACTCTTATTTGCTTAACTCTGGCATACAATTTCTTTTTAAAAAATAAAAAGTGGCAACTTGATCAGCTGGTTTTCTTTTGTTTACTTTTGTTGAAGCAAACAATAAAAAATAAAAATTTTAAAACTTTTTACATCTATGTATAAAATCAAAATTTATTAAAATAATGGAAAAAACAGAAATGGTAAGTCTCAATAACATATTTATGTATGTACATACACATGTACATATGTGTAATATATTTTTAGTTTGGCATTTAATAAATGTTTTGCTTTCAGAAACTGAAGAAGCCAAGAGATGCAAATTGGAGTGCTTCTGAGAAAGAATGCCTCCGGGAGTGTGTAAACGCACACTTGGATGTGGTAGAAAACAGAGGAAATGATATTTCATTAATACAGAAAAAAAATTCGTGGAAAGCTATAAGGAAAACGATACTTTCATCTTACGAGTTGTAATTTTGCCAAATCTGTGGCGGGAATAAAAATCTTCATCGCTTAGGTCGAAGGGATTAAATCTATTTTTGCAATTTTTAGGCTTCCTTACACAAAAATCATCCTCATAATCACCAGTTATTAAAAAATCTCTTTTAATATCTTGAAATCTTGGCATTTTTTAAATTTTCAACACATCTTTTAACTTTACAATGAACAGCTGATGTTATTGTAAATAGAGTTAACAACAGGTTCAGCTGGTTTTAAATTTAGAGCCGACTTTAATGTCAAAAACCAACTTTAAGTTGTCTATGAATGACTTAGAGTATACTTTTTTAAGAAATTGACTTAAGTACTGTAAAAGTCGACTTTTTTGATGACTATGAATATGCCCCAAAGTATATATCCCAAAGATAACCAACTTTTCGTTTACCGCCTTGACACTGTTTATATGGCCGACAAAGATGGCTATCGAATCAAATATAAATTGGTAAGAGAACCCAAACCCTACGCAAAAATTGTTTTGCACTTGAGTCCATCCACATTAAAATCTGTAACGGGTTAAAAAATAGTTTAAAGTAGCATGTAAACTTTTGATAATTATAACATTAAAAGAAAACTGAAGTGAATATTTGAAATAAACTACATAAATATACATGTTTGTATGTACACACATATTTTGTAACTATGCAACAAAACATTGGTTAAACTGAAGAATGATTAAACAAGATTACAAATTGCGCATGTTTCTTGTAATTTTTAAAAACTAGCTCTCCCATGTGTGACGTCACATCAGCAACAAGGTGATTGATATTACAAGCATAAATTGTAAAAGAAAATTTAATTAGTGCTAAAATAAATAAAAATAAATAAATAAATAACAGTAATAATTAAAAAAAAAATTATAGGTAATAATAAATAATAATAAGTAATAACAAATAATAAATAAGAGTAATAAATATTAATAAATAATAATAAAAATAATAAGCAAATTTTTTACAGTAAAAATGTGCAATCTTGTTTTTATCATTCTTGGGTTAAAGCAACGTGATATCTAATTAGGTTCTCGATAAAGACATAAAACTTTTTTTTTAACCACCGGCAAAACATATGGAAGTATTATTTTTATTTTACATTTTACATACGTCTAAGTCATAAAAAGGTTATTGTGGTTTATTGTGACAAATTGTATTGTGTTTATCCTATATTTTTTTTTATAGAAATAATTAGTGTTTTTACACTTAAAGGTAAAATCTGCTTTTAACAGCTAACAGCTGATTTTGCGTTCACACTACAAAATTTTTTCTAATCAGGTTTTCACTCACAGTATGTTCAATAAATTTTTTGACATTAAAATAATTTCTCATAGAAATAACTGTATTTTTGAAAGTATTTTTTAATACTTTTGTTAAAATATTTGTTTCACACACTGTATATCATCTGTTTTTGTTTTTATGAAAAACTAAGAAATTTTTTTTATTTTCTGTAAATGAATAGTTGAACAGTGGTTGTAAAATTATGAAAAAAAAAATTTTTTTTGATGTTGTTGCTGCATCCATTACTTTTGTTTGTTTGTTTTATTCTCACTTGTCTCACTATTTTTTACTTCAGCGCTATCTAATACATAACATAATCAGCTAGTTATTACACCGAAAACAAAAATGTATTTCATAAAATCTACTAAATCCAAAACAAAAAAGTTTTTAAAATGGTTTAAAAGAAACTATTTTGTATGGTAAAACCAGATTTTAATGATTGATTTAAACGTTAAAACAGAATTTAGTATTATAACCTTAAGTGTGAAAGCATTGTAAGACTCGTACCACACCAAAAAGAAATTTCTAATTTAAGCCCGATCAGACATATTGTAAATGGCTTGACTGCAGCTAATTCGGATTTTTAATACAAAGTCAAACTCTAAATATTACTTGGGTTCCTTCCCTCCAAATATGCAATATTTGTAAACGATAAGACCTTGCTTTTACGGCTGTTAAACTTAAACTTTAAGGGCCGTATTTATAAAAAATATTTTACGTTTATTGAAGGCTTATTTGGCAAATTTCTCTACAACATCTGTCAAATAAGCCTTTAATAAACCTAAAATATTTTTTATAAATTTTTGTTCTGTTATACAGTAACATTATTCTGATTAAAAAAAAAGAACGTTTTAACTCTCAACTTTTTTCGAAAGCAATACAGTATTTATCGCTTATATGCACGTCGGTTATAAGCATTTCTCGCTTTTATGCATCCAAGCTTGTGCAATTTCAGCTTGTAATTTAAAATATACATAAAAATTTCGTCTATACGCATTTCGCTTATATGCATTTATCGCTTTTATGCACCATTATTTTAATATAATTTGAATAAATTACAAAAGAAATTGTCTTCTATATGCATCATGAATAAATGCAATCAAAAATGAGTGGTAACAAAAGAATATGCTTGTCTATAACGCAAAAGCTTTCAATTATAAATGAAATTAAAGATTCTACTAAACAAGATATTTGTAGAAAGTATGGATGCTCAATCGACACCGTAAATCGTATTCTAATGCTCTAAACACATAGACGACAGCAGACAGCAAGCAGCAATATGTCAAAAATAAAATCCATGTGTTTAAATGAAAACGATTATTTTGACGGCAGCACAGCAGCACGACTGCACAACAGCACTTGCTGCTGCTGCCAACTTAGGCTATTTTCTATTTTGACGGGCAGCAAGAACAAATATAGTGTTGCCATTATATATATTAAATTGGAAAAATAAGAAAAAAAACTTATTTTTGATATTAAACATAAAAGAACATTACAAAAATACAATAAAGAAACAAATGTATGTGTTTTTATAGTTTTTCGTGATATAATTAAATTTTTTTATCAATAACTTTAATTTTATTCATTATAAAATATATATGCGGCATCCCTGAAATTTGTATTGCTAAAATGCACATCAGCTGATTATTATGTTGTTGCTGTCTTCAAAATAATTATGAAGCTGACTTCAGAGCAGCATTTGAAGTTGGCAGCATTTGAAGCCATGAAGTTGTGAAGTCTGCTGGCGTCTATGTGTTTAGAGCTTAAGAGACAAAAGTTCTATTAATCAAAGCAGCAAAACATGAAATATATGTCGCAAAGAAAAAATAGAGTCGAAAATAAAAAAAATAAAAAAAGGATAAGGCATTATCGAAGTGGTTTGATCAAATAAGGTTGTCTGGCGCTGTAGTGTCAAACAATATGCTAATGGAAACGGCCAAACAATTTGACATTGCCCTGAACGAAAATTTATATCATACACCTGACTGGCTATACCAATGGCAACGGAGAGAGGGGATTGGTTTAAAAAAGATTCATGGTGCGGCAAGATTTGCTGATAAGCAAGCAGTTGACAATATTCAAGAAATGCTCCCAAATTTGACCGCTAGGTACAAGTCAAGTTACATATTTAATGCCGATGAAACGGGACTACTTTTCAAAGCATTGCCCTCATCAACACCCAATAGGAGTTTAAAATTTCTGGAATGACATCATCAAAAGAACGTAAAACTTTACTTCTTTTGTGCAATGCAACTGGTGACTATGTTTGCCATAGGTAAACCAAAACAGCCTTGATGTTTTAAAAATACAAAAATTAAGTATTTTTCGCAAAACAAGGCATGGATGACACAGGACATTTGGACTGAAATAATGCTAGCTTTTGATAAAGAAATGATTCAACAAAATAGAAAAGTAATCTTATTCGTAGACAATGCCACAGCCCATAAGCAGATAAGTTTAAAGAACGTTGACATTCGATATTTACCAGCATATATCACCTCAATTTTACAGCCTTTAGATCAGGGGATCATTCATGCTTTCAAGGCATACCATCGACAAAATATAATACGTAAGCAAATATGCTTTATAGAGATTTCAAGAAAAGCCTTGATATGTTAGCAGCATTATACATAGCCAAGCGAGCATATGGGATGGTAACTCCTAGTACCATTTTTAACTGCTTTAAAAAGTTGATTTTAAAAGATACAGACTTATTTTTTCCCAATTTATATGACTTTTTATATATTTCTGTGTAAGTATGTTTCGGAATCTCACGAGCTGCCAGCGATGGATGAAATAATTATAACTGCTGACTCTGGTTTAGAATTTGGAGCTGAATTTCAAAATTTTGTAACTCAGGACGAAAATTTACCTTGTCATGCACCACCTAACGAGGAACAAATCGTTTCTGAGCTTCAATCAAGCTAACGAGGATGATTGTCATCCATATGTACCAATTCCATCTGTAAGTAATGTAGTGGATTATTTAAGTAGTTTACGGTGTTTTCTTCAAGCAAGAAATGAATTGATTGATGAATTGGAAAAAATTGAACAATTTATTTTTGAGAGCTGCTGCAAAAATGTACAAAAAAAATAACAGATTTTTTTAAAAATTAGTATTTATTAGACTTAGTACTTTAATTTACCTCAGCAATTCTAAATTCAAAATTTCATTGCTTGTGAATTTATTAGCAATGATAAGGACGTGACAAAATCACTTCTCACTTTGCAAGTATTGGAACTGCTGGGGCAATTCTAGTAAGCAATGAATTTCTAGTTTTTTATGTTTTCAACCTAGTTGACTGATCTCAGTGAAATGATACTTTTAGTACAAACTTCTAAATGTACAATATTATTCTTTATTTAATTTATTATTTTTAGTTTTTTTTTTTTTGTAAAAATGAATTTTTAATAAAAACTGATACATACTTACATATGTATGTATATGTATACAAATTTGGAAAGATTTTGTCTACTTTTTTATATGCACCCTTTATGCAAATATCGGAGGTTTTATATATGCACAGCTTATGCATATTAACGAGTTTTTTTATAAGCACCGTATATGTTTATAAACGTGTTTTTATATTTGCATTTCGTGCTTATATGCACAGAAAGCTGTGCATTTTTACAAATGCATATAACCGATATATACTGTACTTAAATTTATTTTTGATCTGGTTACATATCTGTGGCTTGGACCTAACAGGGCCAATGTCACTTCTTTGCTCTTTTGAGTTAATGATTGCATTAGATTTGTTTTCTTGCTCTATTTCATTATAGTAAAACATCTTCATAAATAAAACGCTGGCCAATGTCACTATTAAAGCACCTATAAAAGTTGAAGTTCAAT
Organism: Phyto melanocephala; assembly: GCA_941918925.1. Classification (NCBI taxonomy): domain Eukaryota; kingdom Metazoa; phylum Arthropoda; class Insecta; order Diptera; family Rhinophoridae; genus Phyto; species Phyto melanocephala. The sequence goes on along the minus strand of OW799233.1, from coordinate 120,440,597 downwards.
TCCAATTTTCTCAAAAGTAAATATTTTGACATTGGCCCTTTTAGCTCCAAGCCATAGATCTATGTGTTTTAAATATTATAAAAAAGTATCAGGAAAGTGTGGTCATTGATAGAAAATCTGTTTCGAGAATAAAAACGATCTACATGATATTCGGAAGGCCAAGAATATTAAAAGCATATTGTTAAAGAGCTTCAAACTCAAAAGCAGCCCGGTGAGCTCAGTGCTCTGACTATATTCTGCGAAAAATTTTAAACTCCGCCGCATAATTTTAAAATTGTGCAACGGTACGCAGTTGTCCGCCAAAATGCTAATGAACAATATGATTCAAGCGACAATCATCAACGGCAAATTCAAAGGAGAGGAAGTCCTTATCCCGCGAATTCCCATTATTCCAACTGAACTTCCATTCCAATTCAAGCGGATTCAGTTTCCTGTTCGATTGGCATTTGCGATGACAATCAATAAATCACAAGGCCAATCACTAGAAGTCTGTGGGGTTAAACTCAAATTTTTGTTTTTCGCACGGTCAGCTATACGTTGCATGTTCGCGTGTGGGGAAACTGTCGTTGTTTTGTTTGTTTTTGCGCCGGAAAACAACTCGAAAAGCATTGTTCATCATGTTCTCTACTGATTCCAATAAATCACATTGAAAATTTAAATATTTGTCTTGTATTATTACTCTGAACTTTGTCTGAAGGCTTAAAATAGGGGCGAGGCGAAGTTCGCCGGGTCTGCTAGTTTCATATAAAAGTACTCATGTTGAATAATGAACGACGAAACGTATGTAATGGCAGAGTTTTCGCAGCTTACAGATCAATATTTTTATGGTACTTATGCTCGAGGAAATGTTGAAGATAAGTTTAGGACTCAAAAGGAAAAGAAACAATTTTTTTGTTAAAGTGGGCTCTACAAATGCCAAAATATATATCATAGGAGAGCACAATGTATTCACATATTTCGGGCACGATTTGACATTATGTCGCTATAGTAAGAGAGCTCTGGAGTGGTACCAAAACAATAACATAGTTTTTAAACCAAGTCAGGACAATCCTTGAAATTATCTGGAGATGAGACCTGTGGTGAGATATTGTGCTTTTGTAAAAATAAAATTGAACAACACCAAAGAGATGTCAAAAAAAACAGTAACTGAAATAAATTTTAAAGAAAGAGTTGCCAAAAAAGGTTCACGAGTTCATAAGTGGTGGTAAGAAATATAAAAGTTATATTTTTCTGTGATCTAAAGTATGATAATAATTAAATTAAAAAAAATCAAAAGCCTCAAACAAACCGTTTCGAAATTATTGAATTTTTTATATGATAAGATTGTTTTTGATCTCACTCGTTTTGTATTTATATATTAAAATAAAATATGTGACTCTTCCTTAAGTCTCTTAAAAGCAAACACGCAAGAATTGGAATGCAAAAATGAATAAATTATTTCATATTTGAGTTATCATGTTAAAACCTGATTGAGAAGTAGATATTTAAATTAAGTTTTGGATTTTTGACTCCTTTTTTAGATTCATAGAAAAAAAGTTTAATAAAAAAAATATTTTGCACACCAAAAAAAAAAAAATTTTAAAAAAGCTTATTAAATTAGTTACTGTTAAACCTTAGACGATAAAATATTAAAGCTATAAATATCTGGGTAAAAATCTGCAGTTAAAAAAACACAAATATTTAAGTTATTATTTGGATTTCTTATGTCTATTTTGAGCTATTGCCGAGGAGACTCGAGAATTCTACATCAAGTCAGGTAGGTAGTTTAATAAAAACTATTTGAGATTTTTTTAATTATAAAAAAATAATACTTTCAGTATTATTGGTGATGACTATAGCCGTCAAGAAACTTTTTCTTTAAATAATGAAAACACTGACCATAAAGAATTAGTTGTAATGGGCTCTTACATACAGAATATATATCCAAAAGATAATCCACATTTGAAATCATTTATGTGGCCACGAAAGATGGTTATAGGGTCAAATATATATTGCTTAAAGAACCAGTTCTACGAACAAATTACTCAGCAAGTCCATCAACTTTAAAATCTTTAGCCGGCTAAGAATTATTATCTAACATAAATACAAAAAAAAATAAATGCCTACTGTCTAAATAAAATTATTGTAATAATAAAATTATGGCTTAATATACATATAAAGGCCTATCTCGATTCTTTACTACTTTGCAGGAGAATGAAGAAGGCCTATCTCGATTCTTTACTACTTTGCAGGAGAATGAAAAAATTTAATTTAATAAAAATAATGAAATCAGTTTCAGCTTTTATGTGGTTATAATATCGTGATTTTGACGTGATGTGTTTGTACGTAAACTGCCTATAACCGCGATTTAGTTAAAAATCAAAATACGCAACTTTTTACCTTAAGGTGATTAAGACATTTTTTTAATGAACATATAACAAGACAAACATTTAAACAAAAACAGTTTAGTGTTTAGTTTATTCAAATTTACATACGTGCATAATGTACATCAAAGAGGGCCAACCTTCGCACAAAAAGAAAAAAAGTTGTACCGTCAAACATGATGATTTTCAGTAAACATAAATGACAAAATTAACTAGATTGTTATAACAATTACTATATTCACAAGGTGTGCTAAATTTAAATGTTCTAAAAAATTATCATAAAAAATATGACTGTTGTGAACGTCCCTTCATACCTAAGTGTGTGATATATTCAATTAAAATTGACTATTTTCAAAAATTTTTGCTAACAGATTTTTTAACGCATATCAGAGGCAGCGGCTTATAAATAATTTTTAAGCAAGTAAAATTTTCACACTTACGGCAAGTAAAGTGACAAGACGAAAAGCAGTGTTGTCGAATACACTAGTTGCAAGTAAAGACTTGCTAGCGGCAACCAGTGTTGCCACGACCAAAAAAAATTTACAACCAAAATTACTTCAAAAAGTAACCAAAATTAAAATATGTTTGATTTATTTTAAATTTGTTTTACATTTTAATATAAGAAATATTTTCACTTTACGAATGAATAATGAACCAAAAATTCAAGTCTTACGTATCAAGTAACATAAAAAAAACTTAAAGGTAATTTTATTACAAATAACGATAAATAAATAAAAAGCTTTTATTTAAAATAAAATTTTTATTTATTTTAATTTTAATAAAATATAAAAATATTTGTACTTGTACTTGTTTTTTAAAACAGTCATGTATTTTTTCGTACTCCAGAGTTGATCATTTGCTAAAAGAAATAGGGTTTCAAGTGCTCACAATGTTGTCTACACATTGTCACTTAAATGAGAACATTGCAATGTTAAACGTACATATAAGAACATGATTTATAAATAAAACATATTAAATACTACTGAATTTTGGGCTTTAAAAAAGTAACCAAAAAGGAAAAAAAATACACATCTACACATTGGCAAAAAAAATAACCAAAAACGGCAACGCTGGTGGCAACGTAGGGTTATGACAATATGACATGTTTATTAGATTTTAATACTGTTGAAAGCCAGTTCATATAATTTTAAAATTGTTTTTATTTTTGAAGAAATTAATTTTTTAATTGCGATAATGAAAGAATACACTGAAAAAGTAAATTTTTACCGACACTAGCCGGGTGGAATGTATTTTCGATATTTTAATGTTGGTTATAAATGTCATCTATTTAACTCCTAAGCTTTAAAGTTAATTAAATTTGGTAACTTATTTAAATTAGTGATGGAAATTGGCTTGATTCGTACTTGGCCTCAAAATATGAGCAGTTCTTTTGTTGCAGAATTCATATGCTGCCTGAACGATGGGAAAAGGTCATAGCTACTTAACACTGGCCAATACTTTGAATAAATTTATATTGTACAAATGCTTTAAATACTTTTTAAGTTAAACATCCATCATATCGATGCCGTTTAATTTAGTTTGTGAAATCATAAACATTTTCGCAATGTAAATAACTCCAAACAAATTTAATTAATTATTTCCTGAAATTAGAGCAATTTTAAAATTAAAAAATATATACATTAATTTCTGTTTTGTTATCTAGAAATAAGTAGTTAGATAAAATGTTCTAATTGACGTCAGACGGACGTAGCTAAATCTACCTACGGAGTCACGAGATGATAAACTTATACAATCCACATTCTTTGCAATGCATTTAAAAATATTAAATTTGGTCCTTTTAATGAATTTTATCTATATATATAAAAGTGAAACTCTGTCTGTCTGTGTGTGTGTGTGTGTTAGCTATAGACTCCGAAATTTTAAAACCGATCGGACTGAAACTTTGGCAAGTTGTTGTACACATTCCAGGGAGTGTTTCTGGGTGGAAAAAAGTGGGCGGGGCCACGCCCATAAAAAACTAGTAATCATTTTTAGCTACTTGCGCTTGACCGATTTTTCTGAAACTTTGCACACATATCGAGCTGTCATGACTATATAATTTCGTGATTAGAAAAGTGGGCGGGGACACGCCCATAAAAAAATTATAATTTTGAGGTACTTGCACTGGACCGATTTTTCTGAAACTTTGTCGTGATTAGAAAAAAAAAGTTATAATTTTTAGCTTTTTGCACTTGATACTCAATTTAAATTCAGAATACATTTTTATTTAACAAGGGGCGTAGCAACGCGCGCCGGGATTTTCTAATTATATATAAAAAAAACTGACAAAGTAGCTCATAAAACAGAAAAAACACTTTTAAAGGACATTATATTTTTGAGCATTGTGGTAAGTAGTAAAAACAGTACATATAATTTATATTAAATATGGCACTTATTTGAAAAAGAAAAAAATTAATTTTTATGAACAATATTTTGCTTAAATAATCTTAAAATATTAAATAACATATAAAAAAACAAGTTCAACTTACCGTGTTCAAATTAATTCCTTTTTGATATCCGTAAATAAAAAGAACAATTGATTTTTCTTGCACTTCAAAAGAAAACAATTCCTAAATTTCTTGGCTTCAAAACTAATGAATTTCTATAATTTTTTTTTTTTTTCCATTTACAGAAAGATGTTATGAAAATTCTTATTTAATTTTTTTGTTTAAATGATGAAACGTTACGTTAAACGTGAAATTTATGTTTCAAAATATTTATCGACAAATAATTAAAGAATATTACGAAAATTGTTTTGCTTATAGAAATCTTAGTTTGAGGTTTAAAATTTTTCGTTTAAGAAATTGTTGAGAAATTTTGTATTTGCCTGAAAAGATAAAAGGAGAAAGAAAAACAAATAAAAACAAAGTTGATTACAGTGTAATGCATAAATAGATATTTAAAGGAGTGTTTAATATCAAAATGTAACAAACACAGAGATGAAAGAGAAAAAATTTGGTGTCACACAGGTACTAATAGGACTACTAAACATAAATCCGATATATCACAGTTCAAGACATAGAAAGATTTTTAATTAATTTAATTCCAACAGCTGTGCGTTAGGTATTAACAAATTAAATTGTGTATGAAATATAAAATTCTTTCCATGTCCGCCGCGACTTGTTTAGGTTTAACTGTAAGTCATCTACTTGCATATATTTTAATTTAAACCAAAATAGATCGGTGCAAATCAATGACGCAGATGAGCCAAAATTCCCGCAACCAGTAACGTTTTGTGTGTACCTGCTTAACTTCTTATGAGTATTCCCTTATACAGTAAATCACAGTCATAGTGAGCCGCCACTTATTCAAAAATATTTGTTTAATTTCATTTTTTATTTTTTTGTTTGTTTTTCAACCAAAGTTTAAAAAGTTTTGAAAACCTTAAACCACTGTTATTCCGTTTATAATATCTACAATTTTTATTTCCGACCCCATAAAGCTTATGGATAGAGGAGTCGATTAAGCCCTGACCGTCTGTCCATATGTATGTTAAAATCAACTTTTAGAAGCAACCATATGTTCCTTAGATCTGTGTATGGTATCAATCTTTTGGAAATATCCGGGAATGAATCGCTATTGAAATTCAGCACAATCGCCCTTATAATTTTCTGAAATATGAGCAAATAAACACGACTGCCTCTGTTTTTTCCCATATTTTAACCACCAAAATTAAAATATTTCAGCCGTAGAATAATTTATAGATACCTTTGCTACTATTTGTAGATTATGTCTGCAGATTATGTGGCTAGAGATATTCGTAAAAAATTTTGGAAACAGCGTGCTCTAATCGGTAAAGTTATAGGCAAACAAAATTTTTTAACTTCTAGACACCGAGAAAGTCAATATTAGTATCATCTGAAAGGACTTGACTAATGTAACTTCTTGATCCCCCTCAATATTGGTATCAAATGAAAGGGCTTGACCAGTAGAATACAGTAAATTATTAAAAATGTAAAATCCAAGATGACGTCTGAAACGAAATGGCGGAAAAAATGTTTTAACCCCATCAATATGCGTATCAAATTAAAGGGCTTAACTATTAGAATACAGAACACTACGTAAAAATTAAAAATCGAGGATGACGTCGAAAATAATAAGAAAAAATGGCGTATAACATGAAATATAGGTTAAGCTACGATGTGGGATTATACCTATGTACATGATGGTGAAGGGTATTATCAGATATAGCCGAATATAGCACTCTTACTTGTTTTTATTTAACGGTAAATCTTGTTACGTATACAAGATTTTCCAAAAATATTTCTTTTGAAGCATTAGTTGTGTAGGGTGTTTTTTAAAGCTGATAGAACTTACGAAAGTCGTAACATTTAAAGGAGCTGTCATACTGCGCTCACTTTTTAACACTTATGATCAATATACTCTGATTTTCTTTATACTACTTTCTATTATTACTAACGGTATAAGGACGCACGGTGGACCCCAGGGGTTTCCAAATGGGGTTTTTATAAAATTATACAAAGATACTGTAAAAGTCAGCCTAAAAATCGATCAATGTTTTTTCGCTTATTTGTATTTAGCGATTAGGCTTTTTTGGCTTTATTGGTTTCTTTCCAAAGGAATACACCGTTTGATGCGGTTTAATCGCTAACATTATCCTACTATCCATTATCGCTCAAATTAAGCCTGAAGTCATATTTAAATGGTAATTAATATATATTCTCTATTTACAACCTGTCGTAGGAGTCGTAGGTTGTAAGAAATTCACTTCTTCATATTAAAGAAAAACGGCGATAGTAATTATTTTTCCATCCGATAAACATAAGTAAAACTGTTATAAGTGTTGTATAAAAAATTAATGTAGAAATTATCAACAAAATGTGTACAACTAAGACGACATACAACTCCTACGACAGCTTGTGAATTTAGCAATTGATATTTTAGGCGAAAAAATCTTATGAATTAAAATTTACTGTTTTGTGTTACATCTAACAAGTGCTATCGGTCTTAACAAAATACCCTACAATAAGTTGGCATATTGTTCATAACACAACGTTGACGCTGTTGTTTAGGTTTGTCACTCCAGCGTTAGTCTAAGCAGAATAAAACACAACGCTTGGCGCTCTTTTTTCGTTTTCTCTGTTAGAAACTCATTAGTAGTTGGCTTAATTGTAGGCGTCCAAGGAAAAAGTTATCCAAATAATAATTAACCTTGAGCTCCGATCTTTAAAGAAATAACTTTATTATACCCTTCACAGTGAGTGTAAGGGTATACATATATAGGTTTCTTATTTCGTGTGAAATTTCTACAATATTAATTTCCGACCCCATAAAGTGTATATTTTCTGAAAGCTTCTGTATAGGGGAGTCGATTAAGCACTGTCCGTCTGTTCGCGTTTATGTTGAAATCAACTTTTTGAAGCCACGTCAACATAATTCAGAAATTTTCGAGAGCATATCTGTATTGAAAATCAGCAAATCGCCTGATAACTTTCTGAGATAAGAGCAAAAAAGCACAACTGCCCGTTTATCCCTTATTTTTACCACAAAAATTTAAATTTTTCAGCCTTACGATAATTTTCAGGCACGCTTGCGACCAAAGATATTCGTGAAAAATTCTGGGCAAATCGGTCACTAATCGGGGAAGTTATAGGCAAAATTATTTGGAAAAATATATACGTTTTTCAAATATATTAAAAATTTTGAAGCCCTTAATAATTTTTAGACGCGTTCAAGACACCAAATTGCAAGCCGTGATCTTAAAAATTATTTCTGAGAAAAACTAAAAAATATAAGCATCAATATACAGCTGCTACGGAGTTTTTTTAATTTACAAAGAAAAATCGAGTTTTTTCATTTACCCTTCCACCGAAAGAGCAATATGTTGATACCCATGAAAGGCCTGGACCACTTTAATATTTATATATAAGTCAAATGTAGTATTTACGGCTTCGTCCCCTTTAACGCCCTTAATATTGGTATAAAATGAAAGGACTTGACCGTAGAATACAGTAAACTATTAAAAAAAGTGACAAATCAAAGATGGTGTCTGAAAGAAAATGGAGTAAATGATAAAGAAAATAAATTAAATCTAAAATGTAGGATAAGCTACGATGTGGTCATTATATGTAAATGAAGGTGAAGATTCGACACGGCAAAATATATCACTCTTACTTGTTGAAATTTAGAGTGTAAAATAGTTTATATAAATTTGTTATTACATTTGAAATTTTTACAGTATTCATTCAGAAAGTACGAGTATATGTATTCTAAGTATTTTTTGAAGCCCGCACATATCTCACGAACTCGTATATGGTATCAATTTATCAGAAATAATTTCGAGATTTTTGCTATTTAAATTTCGACCCATTGGTGATATGAGCAAAGAATCATGTATGCCTCTATTTTACTAAACAAAATCATTTTTTCAGCTCTCAGATAACTTCTTAAGCCGTCTGTTAAATGTCACTACAAGATATATATATAAGAACGTTAATTATAAGTATTGGTTAAATCGGTCCATTACCGGCAAAGATGGCAACAATAAAATTTGATTAAAACAAAATCATGTATAGTTATATATCTAATCTTTTCTGAAGGGCATTTAACATTCGGCTCAGCTGATTATAGCACTTTTAATTGTCTTCTCTATAATTCGTCAGTCATTAGATGGCATCTCCAGGAGAATTAATGAGTAACAATATTCAAAGCAAAATATGTAAATTCTAATTAAAAAGGTCGACAAAAAATTAACCAAGACGTATTGTTGTTTTTAAAATTAAATTTCAAACGTAATTTTTTTTTTCGTTTTTATAAGAACAGAGGGTTAGTTATTCTTATAACGGTTGAATTGGATATTTGCTATTTAAATACTTAATTAAGGCTATTTTTTCTTTTAATTTTAATTTATTTGTCATTTATTCAACATGTACTTACTATTCATCATATAATCAGCAGTGTAAACAGCTCTTTCTCTTTCTAAGTTTAATTGTTTAATTGAAATTTATGAAATCATTTAAAGCATTCTAATCACGAAAGAAAAAAACAAATTAAGTGTAAAAAAAATTTAAATAGAAATACTCTACACCATCTAATGATAAGCCGAGTCTATTGAATTAAAAATAATCAAATAAAATTAGAATTCAGTTTTATTTTAAAACCGCGGCGATAAACATCTAAAATTAATAAAGCGGGAAAATAAAAAAAAAATAAAAATAAAAAAATTTTCAAAAATGAGTATAGTTTTTAAATTATTTCTACTCTTAGGAGTTTTCGGCCTAATGTGTGAAACTATACCTGTTGCACAAAATTATACTCAGGATTTGTTAAGGTTTGCTAAGGCTTCGGAAATAAAAGCGTATCTGAATGAAGATAAGCCGCCGTGCGAAAATTTCTATAAATTTGCCTGCGGCAATTGGCCTAGACTACATCCGGCTCCACCTAAAGGAAAAAGCAGTAATTTGGGTCAATTGAAAGATCTGTACTGGCGCAAATGCGCCGACATGTTGGCCAGCGATGGTAGAATGGATTCTGGTTTGGATGTTAAGTTAAAAAACTTGTATGTTTCTTGCTTGGAGACAGGCAAAATCGATCACATGGGTTTGGAGTATATAATTAATGAAGTTGATTTTAAGGGAGGTTGGCCTAAGATTATAAATAGCCACTGGTATGAGTCGAGCTACGATTGGTTAAAGGTAGTGGCCAAACTAAGAAGAAATTTGGGCGTGGATATAATAATAGGTCTTCAAGTGGTGCCTGACTTTACGGAAAAAGATATGCATCGCATAATGGTGGGTGCTCCGTCGCTATACTTATCTCAGCAAGCCTATTTAATCGACGATGAAGACAGTGAGCGCATAAGAACTGCCTACACCATGAGCATACAAACGCAATTGCGTCGTTCTTTCCCGCAAATGTCGGACCGGTGGTCCCATGAGGTGGCCCAGCAAGTAGTTCATGTGGAAAGGCGTTTAGCCGCCGGGTTAGCTAGACCCAATTTGACAGTACGACAAAAATCCCGTCTAAGATATACGGCCGATTTAAAAGCTGCTTATGGCAGTTATGTAGACATTAATCGTTATTTGAATTTAATCTTTAATACCACCATCTATGCCCAAGTATATGAAAGTCCAATTGATTATTTCTCTAACCTAATGGAAGTTATAAAAGAGACTCCTAAGTTAACCATAGCTAATTATACCATGTGGAAAGTTTTGCATAAATTCGATTTGGAAAGAGCCCATCACGCCAAGAGTGTTGATTTTTGTGTTAACAAAGTTTTGGAGTACTTCCCAGAAGCTTTGGAAAATATGTTTGCCCGCAACTATCACACCATGCAAATGTCCAATGAGTTGCAGTCTGTGTGGTCGGATATTAGAAAAACATTCCGTGAGGAATTGCACACTTCACCCAAATTAACATGGATTGGAACGGATACCAAACAGAGATTCATAGAAAAGTTAGATGCCATGGACTTTGAATTGTCCTCTACCAAAACAGCCTATGCTGAGCAAATGCAAAAGGTGTTGTTACGAAAGAGCAACTACTATCAAAATCTCATAAGTATTTGGCAATGGCAAAGTGCTCTCAACTTGGCTAAACTTAACGAGAGACCCACAGAATTAGAAGTGAAATTTAGTTTGCCCCACTACTCTTATGAAGACAACAAAATCTTTGTTCCCATAACATTCCTGCAATCACGTTTCCTTTGGGATCCATCCTATCCTCATGCTTTGCTCTACAGTAGTTTGGGTTATCTGTTGGCTCAACAAATGTTCAAGGCTTTTGACTCCGAAGGACGTAAATATGACAAACATGGCCATAACAAATTATGGATGGACACTATAACGGATTACACCTTCGATGAGAAGGCCAAATGCTACGTAGAACAATACTCCAAATACAAGTTTCCCAACTGGTTGCGTAGAGATGAAAAGAATCTTAGCAATACCTTCGTTTCGGACAATGCAGCTCTAGGTATTGCTTACAAAGCTTATTCGCAATGGTGGGAAAATGTAGCAAATAATGTGTCTGCTGAAAAAGAATCCCTACCGCTACTCGATAAATACTCCCGTACACAATTGTTCTTCATCGGTTTCGCTCAACTTTGGTGTGCTGACTATGATAAAGATATAAAAGAGTTTGTAGATTTGCCAGAACGTTGGCGTGTTATTGGAGCTTTGGCAAATTTAAATGATTTTGCCCGCGTCTATCAATGTCAGTTGGGCAATAAAATGAATCCAGAACAAAAGTGTATTTTGTATTAAGTTTAAGACATTAATAAAAGTATCCGTTAATTTTTAATGCTGCCAATAAAATATTTTTTTTTCATAAATAAATATTAAAATTATATATATTTAATGGAAAATGTGTTCTAGTTTATTTGACTTACGAAAACAAAAAACCTAAAAATTTTGTTTTACAAATAGTGTAAATAGATGATAACCTTTTAATGACATCTTATGCATGTTGTTGATATAGTAGTTTCATTCAAAAATACTTTTTCCATTTATTAAGAATTCAAAAATGTTTTTATCAGTTTAGAATGACTGAGAAATATTAGATGAAAGAGAAGAAAAGAGAGAAATTTTAAAAACATTGTTGCCATGTAAAAATGTGTAAAAGAAGAGGTGTAACATAATATTTTAATCTAGTATTTTAAAAATAGTAAAACATCATTGGCAACTCTAAGCATTTTTGATAAGAGAAACTCTCTGAAAAGAGTAAAATGTGAAGACGTAATAAAGAAAAATTTTATTAATTTTTTTAATAGCTCAAAAGCTACAAAACAATCGTTTAGTTCATAAGCTCAAATAGACTGAAGAAAATGCTTAGAGAAGCAATGTTACTAAATAAAATCTTAATAATTCTCGTTATATGGCCTTGTCGAAGAATTTTTGGACAAACTACTACGTTTCCCATATTCAAACAAGAAGAAGCGATACGAAACGCAAAAACTAGAGAAATACTCAACTACATGAAGCTTTCGGTAGATCCTTGTGTGGATTTCTATGAATATGCCTGTGGAAATTGGCACAAATTTCATATGCCTTCAAATAAACGCGAAACCGAAACACCACAATCTTTACTGGACAAACGAGTTGATAAGAATTTACACAAATTATTAGATGAGAATGTAACCATTGACGATACTACGGCAGCCAAGAAAGTGAAAATATTCTATAAATCGTGTTTGGAGGCCAAAAGAAATGAACTTCAGCAACAAGTTTTTCTAAATGAATTTATTAAGACTAATGGTGGTTTTCCAGCCATACCGGGTTCAAATTGGTTGTTACAACATCACAACTATGATTGGCAGCATATAGTGGCGGGTCTACGTCACAACTATGGCATGGATATTTTGATTGGAATGGAAATCGACATTAACTTGCAGAGTATGCACGAAAATAGTATTTATCTGGGTGAACCCTCCACCATTATACCCAAACATTTATGTAGCCATCGGGGTGTTCAAACTGTCGAATTAACAGATCGGAAATACGTGCCCATAGAAACAGAGGTGGCCGACAATTTACGCATGTGGTTGTCGCTGACTAAGGAGGAAGCTAAAAAATTGGCTGCTGATATTTTAACATTTGAATATGATTTATGTACGGCCATGTACGTCAATGAAGCAGAAGAGCAAGATTTCGTAGGCAAAAGCAATCCCCAGCTAATGCACAAAAAGTATGCACGTAAAACATTGACCGATTTTACACACCAGCTGCAGAATAAAATCGACTTAAACAGCATTGTTACTGGCAGTTTTGGGGTGCCCATCTATAAGCCGGTGTTTATGAAAAATCTACAGTATTTTGAACAACTGGTCAAAGTAATGGATGAGCATAATAGTACCGCAGTGGCTAATTATATAATGTATAGAGCATTGTCTTACATTAGTCTGCCTGTAAATGATACTTTGCAAACGCGTCCCTTTTATTGCCTAAACAAAGTGAAGAAATATTTTCCGAAGATATTGGGGGACATGTATCATCGCAAATATGCTAATGTAGTGGATCAGACTCAAGTCGAGACTACATTTGAAAAGCTTAAAGATATGTTTGCTATAAGTCTCCAGCAGGATTGGATAGAAGGTAGTACGGGAAGGTTGGGTAAAAGCAAATTAGCTGAAATGAATTTATATTTTCCCACTTATGATAAAACAGCATCATTAAACTTGCAGTTCTTACGCAGTGATTATTGGAGTAACCTCAAGTTGATAATGGGTGAGGTGAGAGATCATGAACTGAGTCGAGTTTTTGCTACTGGTTTACCGAAACCAAAAGATGAAGTTGAAGCCTACGAAACTAGAATTGTTTACAGGCCTTATCACAAACGTATCGATATAGGCTGGGGTTTATTGCAAGCACCCTACTACCAAGTACAATTACCTAGTTCTATGCTTTTTGCTATTGTGGGCCAAAAACTAGCTGAAACTCTGGCGGCTGCTTTTGATGATTACGGTTGGACTACCGACATTACCGGCCATAACAATTGGGATCCTCTGACAGCCGTAGAGTTTTACAAACGTGCCAACTGTGTGGGTCAACAAATTGGCAATTATCTAAACAACGATCCTGACAGTTTTTTCAACTCGACTCTAACACGGGAACTCATAGCAAAAAGTTCTGCTGTAAATATTGCCTTCAATGCATACCTCGATTGGCTTATCTATCAAAATCCCAACAATGATCATGGTGTTTTATCTCGAGAAACTTTAGCTGAATTAAATTTCACCAACACACAATTATTTTTTATAGCATTCGCTCAAATGAACTGTGAGGCCAAGCATAAAGCCGACCATACGTTTGAAAAACCCAAGATCGATTTAAGTCCTCTAGACAAACATACAATGACAAGGTATAAGGTCAATGGACCTTTGGGAAATTTTCAAGAATTTTCCCGTGAGTTTGGCTGTGCAATTGGCACAGAATTGAATATAGCTGACAAGTGTATTATTTATTAAATAGTAAAAAACTAAAAAAAAATAGTCAATGTTGATGTAAGTTACTTGTTTTCTTTTTTTTATTTTCCTTTTTGTAGTAAGAAAAACAAATAAATTAATTAATTGTGTTTTATTGTCTTTTTATAATTGATGACAAGGCCGATTTTGTATACAAGTAATTTGATAAGAGAATTGTGAAAGAAGATTGTTTATAAATAGGAAATGAATGAGTAATTATAAAAGAGACAGCCAGAGAGGTTTAAACAGCTAGTGATGTAAGCTAAACGATTATTAAAGGTTTATTAATCAAACTTCCATAGAAAATCTGTTAAATAAACCCTGAAAAGACCTTTTTCAAGTTTTATGCACACGACAGTTTTTTTTTATTAATTTTATAACGTTTTCTTATTGTACTACAGGCAAAATTCTTAAAGATTAGTACACTTTGATTATTTTTAAAAATCTGAATTCAAATCAAAATATTAAAAATAGTTTCAGTTTGTCTTTACATTAAACTTGAACTAATTATTAAGTCATCATGGCTGCAGATCATCTAGTCTTATCGCTTTCATTCAAAACAAATTAGAAAAGAAAAAAACATGAATTTGCACGAGACATTTTAAATCGCTTAAAAAGAGACTGAGACTAAGCGTCAGCAAAATATAGCTTTTAATATTTCTACATTATTAAACTTAGTAGCAATTCTAAACTCTAACAGTAAAAATGTTACAAAATCGGAACCTTAAGTTAGTGTTATTATGTCTACTAATCGCTATTAAATATAGCGAACAGCGTCAAGGTCAAATACAAGGCCGTAGAAATAACCAACAACAGCAACAACAACCACAAATACGACAACTAGGCCAGAGACTAATGCAAGAACGTGAGCACAAGGCAAGAGAAATGTTGAGATACTTAAATTTAGAAGCAGATGCCTGCAAAGACTTCTACGAATACGCCTGCGGTAATTGGTTGCAAGAACACAACACTGGTATGAAGAAAGACGGTGAACTAATGAGCGTTCAAAGCGAAATGGAACGAATGGTCAGCAAACAATTGCAGACTATATTAAATGAACCGATTAGTTCGCTAGATAGCATGGCAGTAAAAGTAACTAAAGATTTCTACAGATCTTGTTTGAGAACAGTAGCCTCGTCACCGGCACAAAAACAGTTTATGCAAAGCTTTGTGTTAAATCATGGTGGTTTACCAGATATCAAAGGTACGCAGTGGCAAACCAATTACAATTGGGTATATGTTATAGCAGATTTGCGTAGGAAATATGGTCTTGACATTTTAATTGGTCTCACTATTGACCGCACGAATCCCAATCATAAGGCCATTTATATAGAGGAACCACAGACTACCTTACTACCAGTGGAACTGTGCAGTTCTTTGGCCACCCGTCAAATAGATGAAAAAGATCAAGTGTTTGATAAAATACAAAACGAAATTAAAAATAATTTACGAAATTGGTTCGATCTGACCGAATCAAATGCTTTGCGCATAGCAGGCAGCATAATACGTTTTGAGTTTGACTTGTGCAAATACATGCGGCTAGACCAAACGGCTACTACACCACTTGACAATGAGGAGGAACAGCAGGCTTTAAACGCCAACCGAAGAGGTTATCCAGCACGAATTGTTGAAAATAAAATGCATGGAGTTCGACAAAGCGTCACTAATACCCTGCAAAGTTTGCGCAATTTATCCGATAATTACCATATAAACTTTAAGGACTTTGTTGATTACAGTTTGAATACCGGTACCGTATCACAAGTTTACTTTCGTTCCGAAGAATATTTCCAACAGTTGAGTATTATTGCCAAGAAGGGTTTGCAGGCTTCATTCGCCAACTATATTATGTATCGAGCCTTATCGGAAATAAACTTTCCCATCAACGAGCGCTCTGAAAAAAGACCATATTATTGTGCTAATCAAGTGATGCGTTATTTGCCTCAAGTTTTGAGTAAACTCTATTATGACAAATACAATCAGGTGGAAGCGAAACAGGATATGCAGGAAATGTTTTTCATTATTAAACAAGCGTTTGCCAAACATTTACAAACAAATGTTGAATGGATGACCGAAAATACGAAAAGAGCCATTAAACAAAAATTGAATACCTTAAAAATCTCTTATCCCATGTATCCTCAAAATGGGGAACTATTAAGGGGCCTGCAGTTGCATGATGACTTCAATTATTGGCTCAAATTGCAGGCTATAATGATGTATAATGCAAATCAGACAGTTCAGCAAGTAAGACTTACTAATGATCATTACAATTTCTTAGAAGCTCCAGCTGTTTCCATAGGACAAAAACCTTTGGCCTATGAAATTGTAGTAGGTTATGGTCTTCTGCAGAAGCCTTTTCATTCACAATTCTACTCCAATTCCCTAAAATACTCTTCTATTGGTGTGGCCATAGCCAGAGAAATTATCAAAATGTTTGATTATCAGGGTCTGCATCAAAATCCCATGAATACCTTTCCCTGGGATCCAGCAACTATGGATAGTTTCCCTCACATCAACGAATGCTTCCGTGCTCAAATGAGCAATTATTTTCACAACAATCCCAACGTATTTCGTAATGCCAGCAAATTGCGTGAAATTATGATAGAAACCAGTGCTGTTAATATTGCTTTTAATGCCTACCTAAACTGGTTGGAACTACCGGTTCGACAAATATCCGAATTGCAGTTGGAAACTTTACCCGATATGAATTTTACCAACACTCAATTATTTTTTATTAACTTTGCACAGACTCACTGTGCAGTCCATCACAAAGCTGAAATAGTGCCTGAATTTTTACCTCTATATCGTCGCACAATGGAACAGTATGGCGTTATTGGTCCATTAAGTAACAGCGTTGAGTTTGGTAGAGACTTCAATTGTGAACTGGGTTCAAATATGAATTTAGATGAGAAATGTTTGTTGTATTAAAATATGACCCAAAATAAAGCGAGAGTTAAAAAGAATTAAAAAAGAAGTTTGTGTTTTAAAAATCATAAAATTTTAGTATTGGAAAAAACTTATCAAACATTTTGTAAAAAATTTAAGAAATGTAGCGAAAAAGAAAATAAAGAAACAAGAAATTTAATAATCGTTATTCAAAGCAAAAACAAAAAAAACTGTGTAAAATCAATATTTTCCGTTTAAAATTAATGATAATTCGATTTGGAAAAAAACTGCTAACCCTTAACTCCGATATTCATAAATAATTAATTTTAAAATTTTTTAAAGATTCATTAAGCAAAATCTTTATACGATATAAGTTTTACAAAACTTTAATAAATTTAAAACTTTATTAATTTTTAGTTAGTTTAAACTTGCTTAGGTCAAATAGAAATAATATTGAACTTTCGTTTAGAGAAAAAAAACTGTCTTATACCGGTGTTGCCATTGTAGATTTTTGCCTGTTTATAGTTAGGGGCGAAATTAGGGCCTACAAGTTCTTTAGGAAAACGTTTATTAAAGAGGTTTCTCAACTTTGGTGTATGGCGAAATAGTTATTAATAAAGGGTCCGCCATCTAACGTTTTTTTTCAACTAGTGCTTATTTCGTGAATGGTAACACTTAGCTCATTTCTGATTTGACAGATAATTAGTTTTATCCTTCCGCTGAACGAATATGGTTGTGTATATGCTTGAACGCTGGGAAATATTGCGACATTACTTGGCCGATTTTGCAAAAAAAAATCATCTCTTCAGATGAAGCTCATTTTGATCTTGGCGGGTATGTAAATAAGCAAAATTGTCGCATTTGGGGCACAGAAAACCCGCACGCATACATTGAAAAGCCGATACACCCAAAACGAGTCACTGTTTGGTGCGGATTTCGGTCCAGAGGCATAATTGGGCCAATTTTCTTCGAAAATGAGCAAGGAGTGGCCGTAGTCAATGGCGATCCTTATCGGGCAATGTTGAACGAATTTTTGTTGATATTGGCAACATTTGGTTTCAACAGGACGGCGCTACGTGCCACACAGCCGAAGCTACACTTTTTTTCTATAGTATTTTCAAAAAAAAAAAAGTTTTTTGGCGGATCCTTTATAATATTTTAGAAATGATAAATTTTGGAGATTTTTGTATTTGAGTTGAACAAAAAAAGGGAATGCAGATGACACCTCATGGCGTTAATGAAATTATTTAATTACCGTTATCTTTAAATTTATTTCCTTATACTGATGTATAAGATAAGGGGTCCTTTTAATTTTTTTAAAGTTGTCAAAATAATATTAACTAGTAAAAGCGATTGACAATTATATGGAGCAAAACAAAAATTGGATATTCTTTGTGAAAAGCCTATGTTCCTGATGGAATACTGCAAAATTATTATTATTATTATTATTATTATTATTATTATTATTATTATTATTATTATTATTATTATTATTATTATTATTTATTGATATATATTAAAAATAAATATATATAAAAATATATTTTCTTTTATTTAAAACAGGTTGTACAATATCCCAGCAAAAACTCTCATTACAAATTAATGAATTGAAAGTACTAGAAAACAGATCTTCAATAATTACAATTAAGCATCTAAATCCATTATTTTAAGACGACGATGGCATTTGGAGGCACGTACTTAACACGCTCGCTTTCAAATAGGAACTAAAATAAGTACTTAAAAGAACTTTTTTTTATATACCTAAATAACCCATGGACTTACAGAAGTCGTTTGGTTCTTCTAAGTACGAAAATTCGGTTTGATTGTTCCGCGTTACGTTAATTTAAAATTGAAAAATCAGTGAAAATATATAGTCATCACTTTGTTAATGAAATGCTTTGCCGCTGTTGTCAAAATCATTTTTACTTATAACCTAAGTGCGTTAAACTAAATGAGAATTATAAAAAGCTATGTCTTTTATTGGCTTCTAGCGAATTCCGCAATAAGAAATTATATTGTGAGTGTATCAACGCAAATGTCTGAAAACAAGTACTTGCGTATCACATTAGAAAGCAATTAATTACTAAAATACTTCTTATCATTGTCAATGAAAAGTATGTTGTTTAGTAAAAGCAAATCATTTCCTTGTTTTTACTGGGATTCGAATAAATTTACGTATTTTTGAGAATTTTTATTTTGAACAGTTTAAGTTTTATTTTTTCGGGCTCATTCTTTATATAGTGTTTGCTGCAAATATTTGATAAAATGCAAAACAGAAATAAATATTATAAAATTTAACTTAAACACGCAATCCTTTAGAAAAAGGAATAAGTACTCATATTGCAATTATTTTCATTCTACTCTTAATTTTGTTGTTTTAGTATAAGTTTTATTTTATGTGGACTTAATGAATTGTTTTTGTCTATTTTTCACTTGCAAATATTTCCTAAATTGCTAGTTTTTTTTTAAACAATTTTAAAAGTACTTTTCCCAAGTGTCAATGCTAAACAAGAACAAAAATAAAGTCTTCCTGTTCTTGATATTTTTGAGTGTGAAATCAAGGTTATAAATGGCTGTAAAAGAAAAATGGAAAAAGTAAGAAATACAAAAAAAATAGCCAAATGTGATTAATCGATTATATAAAAATTTCTACTCATATGTAAGAACAGTGTACGGGAAGTAGTTCTTAAACAATAAAAAATATGTTTAAAAATGGTACTTGATGGATTATGTACTAAAACCATGTGTAGTTATGTACGTATGTATGAATACCACATACATACATATGTATGTACATCATAGCTATAATGTACTCTTGACCAGTGGCAGTTGTTCCATTCACAACCTATAGTGAGATTTGTATGCAGGCAGATTTTACAATAGTGGTAATTTTTCTTTTTTTAGTTAGTTTCCTTGAATTTGTTTCATATACGATAGATTGCAAATTGCAGAAATATACGTCTACACCATAGTTGGGATTTGTGGTACAATTGTACCAAAATCGGTACAATTGCAAGTCTAGTGGTACACTCAATATATTTTTGTGACAATTTTCTTACTTTAAATTAATATTTTTTTTATTTCTACTTTTACTTAAGTCAACATTTATTGATTTAGTCTGGCTAAAGATATTTTTTTAATCTTTATTAAAAAATTAAAGTGGTCTTTAGCAACAAAACAAAATATTTAATTAAAAAATGTTTAAATTTTCGTAAACGTTACCGTTTCTTAAATGTTTAATATTTTTTAAATATTATGGTCCATAATCATATTCTCACTATAAAATCGGCTTTTCTATAAAAGACTTGCAAATTAAAATCTTTTATTTTCAATCTTGCTATTGTAGACAAAAATAAAATCAACTTAAGATTAGACCAGTGGTGACACGTAAAATATTTACAACTTTTAAAATGGTCAGGTTATAAGTAGTATATGTTTACGATCATGCACAGAAAAAATATTCCTTCAATTTTTATACCCTTCACACAGTGAAAAAGGGTATATAGATTTGTCATTCCGTGTGAAATTTCTACAATTTTCATTTCCGACCCCATAAAGTATATATTTTCTGAAAGCTTATGAATAGGGGAGTCGATTAAGCTCTGTCAGTCTGTCCGTCTGTCCCTGTGTATGTTGAAATCAACTTTTTGAAGCCCCCCGACATCGCTTGGATCCGGGTGAGGTATTAAAATATCAGAAATATTCGGGAGTATTGAAAATCAGACACATCGGTACATAAACAACTGAGATATGAGCAAAAACCCACTACCACCTCGATTTTTTTCACAAAAACAACATTACAACAATAACATACATACATACAAACGTGTATACAGGTTAGAGAAAACGTGGCATCGAATCCCAGCTGAGCCAAAAAAATTTTTTTTTTATTTTTTAAAATTTTTTTTTTATTTTTTTTTATTTTTTTTTTTATTTTTTTTTTTTTTTTTTTTATTTTTTTTTTTATTTTTTTTTTTATTTTTTTTTTTTTTATTTAATATATTATTTATATTTTAATTATTTTTTTTTAATTTTTTTATATTTTTTTGTTTTTAACATACATACATACGTAAATTTATAATTTTACAATGGGATGTTTTTATATATGTATGTTTTTTATATGTATGTACGTATTTCATATGCGATGAATGGTGATACAAACTATTGTTATTGCATGACTACACGTTGTGAAGGGTATATAAGATTCCGAATATAGCGCTCTTACTTGTTTTTAATTAATTGACTTTTTGACTTGTTTTTAAATTCTAATTATAATTTTATTTAATATAATTAATTCTTTTAATTGATATAAAATATTTTCAAAAAACATTGAGATTTTTGTCAGTTGAAAAAATAAAAAATGTTATTTTATATGACATTTTTTGAAAATTTTCTTTCAAAGTATAAATTTAATGGACAGGTTATAAGTAGTATCCATGAAGAATAAAAAATATAGTGGACAATCTAAAAGAAATAGTTCGGGTAGGTGCACACATATAATAAATATATGTATCTGGTTTTAAATATAATAAATTATTTTAGTTTCATTTTAGATGTGTCCAAAGCCAAGATTTCTTGTATTCTGGTATATTCCTTAAGATTCTCATTTTAATAGGTAAGTCAGTAGTAGTCTACACTCTGTTCAAGCTTTTTTACCGGTAAATATTCCATTACGTCTTGGTTATTGATGCTACCAATTATTTTAAAAAAAAAATGTATTTTTTTTTTTTGCTAAATTTTGGTACAATTTGGTACAATTTTACAATTAATATGGTACAATCTTAAAACTACTGGATCCCTACAGTGATAGACACACATACTTATATGTAGTTCTATAATCATAATGGCGTTTTTTTTTCAAGTGTAATTCTATAAGTGAATATTTAAAGCATGCAAATGCTTTATGAATGTGAATGGGAATTTGAAAAAGAAAAGTTACTCAAAATTTCATTCAATGTTATAGCAAAGCACCGAACAAAGGCTGTGTTGTTAAAAAGCAATTGCTGTTAACACATTATTTCAACATTTTTATTGATTTTAAGCGCAACGACTACGTTTGAAAAAATTATATATCACATTGTTTTGCATAAAATTTTTTAATAATCAATAAAATTGAAAACATCTTGTTCAGTAGGCTTTGAAATAAATATTAAAAAAATTTTATAAATTAGATTTTGGCGGTAGAAGAAAACCGAGTAAGCTCGTCCCTACAACAAAAGTAACAGGCAATTCTTGAACAAAGCACCAAACTGTCCTCACATAATTATATTTTTTTTAAAGTATGTCAGGGATAGAAGTTTAAGTTTTTTTTTTTTTGCGGTAGTACACGTTTTTACGAATATTCAATTAGGGGTAAAAAAATATTTTTTAAACAATATTTAAAAATTTATATTTATGGGTACTACTACGTATCTAATATAAATAAGGAAAGTACACTTGAATTTAGTTTTCCATTCCTGTATTATTTATTCTTTATAATTTATAGTTTTCCTTAGCATTCGCTTTTGCACACACACACTTACATTAAATTTTATATTTCAATGCTGTTTTCAAATTGAGCACAATATTTTTATTATTAAAAAACTTAATCCTTGTTCTTGTGCAATAAAAAAAATAGTTTTTTTAAAAAAAATTTTTTAAGCTGTTCTATCTACAACGTTTTTAATTTTTTATCAAATGGCGGCTGCCCAAATTTTGACAGTATGGCATAAACAGCTGACGATCAGCTGTGCTACCGAGACTAGATAGTTTCATTGTGCCATGCTTTTATTCGATTTAAAATGTTAAATAAATGGAAGTTAGAAAAATTATTGTGACACCCTTTAAACCCGTCTTTATAGGACATTAAAAAGTTTGCGCGTATATGGTTTCAAGGGTTCTGAAGAAGTTTTAATAAGACTACGAGATCAATAGAAAGGCAGGTTTTGACAGAAAAAAGGCATTGGTGCTCAAAATAAGGCGAACAAGTGCACTAACTTCAGGGAGAAAAATCGTTCAAAATCAAATTGTTTGGAGTTCCTTGTACGCAAAACCAAAAAAATATGTTGGCCTGAAATGCAAAAGGAAATTCTGTACAGAATACGTAAGCAAAACAGCTTGACAAAAACTTGAAAAAATATTTCTTTTAAAAATGTATGCATCACGAAACCCTCATAACCGGTTTCTCAGAACTTTTAGGCCAGAATTTCTATAGGGTGTCTACATTTGTTGTATTATCGGTCAACGGAAATCTCTGCAGTGAGATGATTCGAAACTTTTTTTGGCGGAAAATTTATGACGGCGGCATAGGGAATATGTGGTTTCAACATGATAGTGCCACTTGCCACACATCAGGAGTAATAATGGATCTTTGAAAGAAATGTTTGAAAATCGCATTATTTCTCGTGGAGGACAAGAAAATTGGCCTTCGAGATCGTGTGATTTGACTATTTGTGTGGGATTTTTTTGAAATCGAAAGTGTACAGGCAATAATCCCACAAAAGTTTGAAACCTTAAAAAACACCTTTTTTGAGCAGATATCAAAAAATGACAACAGTTTATTATAAAAAAGTGATTCGAGAATATTGGCAAAAGATTTAGAGCCCACCGAGCCAGTCGGGTGGGCATGGGGGCTTACTTGACCTACATAATTTTTAATTTTTATCCGGAACCTGTTTGTAATACACTGAAATAAAATTTTTTTAATATCTCAAAAAAAAAACTCTTTTATTTTATAATATTAAAATAATACCTGAATTTAAACATTGCAGACTCATGGCAAATGTGGAAGAATGTAAGACAAAAAGGCAATCGAAGTTTCCTAACAAATTTCTGTTATCACAAGTTATCTAGACTTGTGGTATGAGAAGAGGGTGTATCGTAACCTCAGGTACAATAAACTCGAAAATAAATATTAAAGAGTGCGTGGAGAAACAATTTAACCCCTTTGTTAGACTGCAGAGGTGTCTACTTTATTTATTGGGCTCGACCTTAAATCTTACAGTTACAGTAAAGTAGTATCGCAGTCATACTAAACTAATATGCTTTCGGTGCCTCGAGAAGCAAATCTTTCAAACTGTCTAGAATTAGTGGCCAATTGAATGGTTTGATAATCAGAAGCCACCGAACTTTAGTTTCATTGAAATAAAGGATTCCAAAGGACCACTGGCGACTAAAAGATGACAATTCTTTTTTGCAACACCCAATTTACATGATAAATTTTATGACGTCCAATTGTGGACGTGCTCCTCATAGCGAGAGGAACTTATTATATTTTTATATTGAAATTTATAATTTTAAAAAATAAATAGAATTAAAAACAAAAATTTTAAACCCAGAGCCTTTTTGGAAAATTGCATTTTTTTCTTGGTTTCGGTGCTTTTTGAAATTTCTAACTTGACAACGCTGACACTGATCAAGTAAAAAAGAAGTAAGAATATTGAATTAACATTTGCTCGTACATTTTCTACACTTGAACAAAAACTTACAATTTGTATACAATTATTCCATAGAAATCTTATGCCGAATCTTATATACCCTTCACAACGTGTAGTCATGCAAAAACAATTGTTTGTATCACTATTCATCTCATAAAATACGTACATACATGTAAAAAACATACCAAAAAAAAATTACAAAAAAAATATATTAAAAATATATTAAAAATAAAAAAAAAATAAAAAAAAATAATAAAAAAAATTGTGAAAAAAAAACGAGCCCAGCAAAAATTTATTTTGTACCGGTAAGCAGTAACAAAAAATCATGCCTTCTTATAGCGCAATATTAGAGCGCATTCGAGGGTGCTGTAAATGGAAGTCAGAAATTTCTATTAAATATGTTTCATTTTTTATAAAACAACTTACTGCAACTTCTCTCGCTTACGAGGATGCAGGAATGTAAGCGACTGATTACCTCTCTTTACTGTAGTTTTTAAAAAAAGTTATTGAAAACACATAAAAGAGACATGATATTACTGCATTAACCATGTGTGAAAATAGCAAATAATTAGAGCATCAAAGAGCCCTACTAAGTGGGACATCTCATATAAAAATCATGCCTTCCTGAAGCAGGTTGGGAAAGGAGAGTACATTTGTCTCTCACTTACAAACCTGCTTCCGGGTATGCAGTAATTTTTGCTGGGGAGGTGGTCGTGGTTTTTTGCTCATATCTGAGAAAGTTATGGGGCGATTGTGCTGAATTTCAATAGCGATTCATTCCTGGATATTTCCAAGAGATTGATACCATATAGAGATCTGAGGAACATATAGTTGCTTCTAAAAGTTGATTTCAACCAACACAAGGACAGACGGACAGACGGTCAGTGCTTAATCGACTTCTCTATTCATAAGCTTTCAGAAAATATATACTTTATGGGGTCGGAAATGAAAATTGTAGAAATTACAAACGGAATGACAAAGCTATATATACCCTTGTGCACCACAGGTGAAGGGTATAAAAAAGTATAAAATAAAATTAGTAATTATTTAGCTCACTCACGCATTTCCGGTAACAAATTTTTAACAAAAATTCTGTTCTTCCTATGGCTTAGTCAAGCATTATGATTGTCAATACTTCTAGTAACAATAACAAATAAATCACTGGATTTAATTACCTGCAAAGAGAAGAAAACAAGAATTTTATGAGATATTACAAACAAAGAATTATAATTTAGACAAAAATATATAAGTTCGTAACAAATCAAATACAAGGTTATAAAAAAAACATTATAAATTCAACGTGGGACGCCTAAGAAACGGGAGGGAGAAAAAAAAACTATACAATAATTAAAAATATATTATTAAATAATTGACAAATAACTTCAATTTCTTATTAAATAATATATTCAAAACTTAAAACATTGCCAAACTTGTTTGTGTTCTAAAGTTTTGTGACCTTTTCATTCATTAATATGAAACGACAGTTAATAGTTTTCGTTTTAGGTTAACAGAATTTTATTAATTAAATTACACTTATGGTTTTATGTCTACATATATTTTTGTTTGGATATCTAAATAGAAAAACAGCTTATTTATTATTTTAAGCGCATTTTTAAATAATTTGTCATATAACAATCTGCCACTTCTCCTTATACTTATTAATGAATTATTTAACACAGGAATTGAAACAGAAATTTTATTTTGCATTACAATGGAGCAAATTGTAAAATTTTATAATTAATTGACAATGATTTACAAATTTGTAATTTGAAGAGAGGTATTCAAAACATTTGCATGACTTAATACGAGGGTTGTCTTTTAAATTTTGGATTTAGATAATTATTTAGATAATTATTAGATATTAGATAATTATCATTGAAAATGTCTTTATTGCTTTGCAAAATAAACTCCTTGAAGATCAAAACACTTTTGCATTTCTGTGAAATTTAGTAAACCATCGACAAACACTGAAAATTGATAGAGTTTCATCACAAAAGATCAAATTGAGTTGATCAATGCACTGTTGTTGATTTAGTCCACGTGGAAAATTGTAAAGAAAAATCGCACGAAAATGTTCATGATTTATTTTTTTATTTTTTTTGCCGACATGAATTTTTCAAATTACTGTAAACAACACAAATATCGTTCGTATGTCAAAATGTCTTAAGTACGTATATTGCCAAAAATGTAAAATTTTAGTATTTAAACATAAGTTGCCAGATTGCAGCACTGGGGTTGCCCCAGAATACCGGAATATATTCGGAATATAAAAAGCCAACCTTTTATAATAATATCATAATAATGAAGTATTTTTGTCAAAAAATTTTACTATTAAAAAAAATGCAAAAATTTACTTTTGTGACCAAAAGAATGTTTTAAAATACAACCAAACATTTTGTTTATAAAATTTAAATATTTAATTTTTTTTTTCTTTTTAATTTTAAAATTTTCTTTAAAAAATTTTTTTAAGATTTTTTTAATTTTAAGTTTTTTTTTAATTTTAAGATTTTTTTTTTATTTTAATTTTTTTTTTAATTTTATGAATTTTTCTAAATTTTTATTGTTTCAATTTGTTGCAAATAAATATTTAGTTTATTCTTACTTTCTACTAATAACCCACACACAAATCTTTCTTCTGTGAATACTCATGTTTCGGTTTCGTTTATCAACGAAATTTAAATCAGCATTCGTTTCGGCACAGGAAATAAGTATGTTTAAGAAACATTCTACTATTGTCTAATTAAAATCTATTAACTATGTATTGATACCACAATGCAGACACAAAAAGGGAGATAACGCTTATGGTCCTTTGAGCCGGGTTCTGATTTCCGCTGTTTGTGGCGGTTGTCAACATTTATGATGCTGGTACTATGCTGCAAGATGTACTTCTTAAAATTTCATCAGTACAGGGCAGACGCGTTGTTTAGGTTTTTAACCAAACCCACATTGAAGATACCACGAATGCTGCTGTAGTGTGTAGTTTTACAGAAAATACCTTTTTCAAATCTGCTGGTGCTTAATTACTGCTTATAAATTCTGCTTTGTTACCGCCACACAACAGAGGCAACAAGGGCAATAACGACTGCTACTTGTTTAACGACAAATGTGTGTATTAAAATATAAACAGTAGCTTCAAGTTACTTTTGTAATTTAAACAAAAGAAACAGTGTAGGTGTAAAATATTTAACCATCAAAATATAAGGTGGCCACGAAAAAGAGTTAAACAAACCTACAAACAACACTGAAAGCAAATATGTAATTAAGTTAAAAAACTAAGTCTAAATTATTAAGAATTGTAAGATATAAAAAAAAACAAAAACAAAACGCATCAAAAATCTTAATCTTATTATTGCAATTAGAATTCTAAACTTCTTATTAGTGCTTATAAAAAATATGGCAGCATTTAAATAAACATTCGCTAAACAATGTTACCAAAAGTTTAGTTTAAATAAAAACGGGCCTTATAATTGTAATTTTGAATTGCCACCATTTTTAACGAACTTTCAAGATGTAGGTTTAACCGAAATATTTTAACAACTTATTAATATTTGTTAATTTATTTCATCCGTTTATACAAAACGTATTAAAAAATTAATATTACTATGAGAACATTTTTATAAAATGATGACTTTGCATATTTAACAGCATAATAAAGTTATTTATTTCACTATTAAAAACCAAAGAAACCACAACTAATTCTTTGGCATTAGTTTGTTGACAACGTCTACATTCAGAATGACACTAGACTTTCCTAGACAAAGCACGCCAAAAGAACATAAAAATATTAAATTATTGGGAACGAATATTTTTAAAAAGTCACAAAATACCAGAAGATAAAAGCAAGATGATAAACTAAAACTATTACAAAAATGAATGAACATAAAAAACATGCTTCATTGGGTGTGGTTCTCCTGCAAAATAAAATTCTCTTAATGGAAACCAGTCGAATGACAAACTGTTAATTAGGTAGGCTTATTAAGTATGTTAAAAGATGATTCGGTATGGTTGTAACATATGATTCTTTACTTTATAGAAGTAATTGCTTTTCCCATCATTTAAAATTAATGAAGAAATTTACATACAAACTTGAAAAAAACAAAATTTAATTTAAAGAAACTTTAAAGAAAAAGAACAAAAATTAAAATTGAATGCGTTTAAAAAATGTAGTGTTGCCAGTATGAAAATTTTTTGAATTTAGGAATTATGTTTTATAAACATTAATAAAAAGAAAATTTCATTTTTTATAATATAATAAATATAATAATAGCTATTAATGCAAATGTGTTAGAAAATAAAACAAATTACATTAATGTTTTAACAATCAAACGAACAAAAAAAAAAAACGAAATTTTAAAATACCTAGTAGGAACATAAATACTGTTACTAATATGTTGGGCTATAAAACAAAAACTAATGTATGGTTTTGGAACAAATTTTGTTTATACATTTATTGATATGTATTGTATACAAAAATCTTAGTTTTATTCAAAATGTTCGCCCTTGGCCTTTACACACGCCTTAAGTCGCATTTGCCAGTCATCAATAGCTGCACGCACCTTATCCATTGAAAAATTAGCTACAGCACGAACCAGAGCTGTCTTAAGAGATTCAATGTTATGGTATCTTGTGTGGCAGATCATATCCTCTAAAACCGTCCACAATTTTTAATCCAAAGGATTCAAATCAGGGCTGCCAGATGGCCAATCTTCAGAGCATATAAAAGCTGGCAAATTGTTTCGATGCCAGGTCTGTGTTGTTTTAGCCTTATGAGCTGGTGCAGAATCTTGTTGGAAAGTCCAAAGCTGGTTTTTGAACAGGGAATTGTTAAGCGGTTTCACAACTGTTTCCAAAAGGTTTTCTTGGTAAAATTTGGCCTATGTTTTGACCCCTTGTTCACAGAAATGCAAGTCAGTCATCCCATCGTAAAAAGAGACACCCCACCAAACCATGACTGCAGCTGGATGATGACCCTTTTCGACCCGTGGAATGAGTTCTGATGCTTCTTTAGATGACCGGGCATAAACCCTATCATTTTGTTTGTTAAACATTTCCTGTACGGTAAAAATTTTTCCATCCGTAAACAAGATTTTTCTGTAAAAGTTATCAGCGTACTTCACTAAAAGGCGTTTGGATTTTTCTATCCTATTTTTTTTTTAAAGCTGCAGTCAACAAATGTCCTGTACGCCGTTTGAAAGCTCCAAGACCCAAGTCTTTTTTAATAATACGACTCGTGGACTTTTGTATACTTTTCATCTCACGGGTCATGATTTTCTGTTGCCGAAGAGGATTTCGTTGGATTTTTGCTTTGACTGCTTTGATTACTTGCTGTGACCGAACGATACGTGGGCGGCCCGACCCACCGGTCTTTCATATCTCCGGTCTCCTCAAACAATTTTATGCACCTGTAGACGAACATGCGACTAATGCCGAGCGGGCGGAGCGTTTTGAAAATATCATCTTTTTTCTTTCCACACTTAAAAAGTGCTATAACTGCGATACGGTTTTCTTTATCTGACCACTCCATGGTTATAGTTAACACAATTTAAAATTTCCGTAACTGACTAACGCTATAGAGGTTACTTTTCAAAAAACATGTGATAATAAAAGGGTATGTGCAATTTTACTATTCTAATGGGTATGTTCAAAGTAGTAACAATATTTATGTCCCTACTAGGTATTTTAAAAATCAATAATATGAAATTTATAAATTCATTATTGTTTCCATAAATTTTGTAACTTTATTGTTTCCAAAAACAATTAAAAAAACAGAACGTGCAACTTAAATACATTGAGAAAAAATACATTCAAATTTTTTAACATTTTTTTTATAATAGATTTTTTATTACAATAATCTTATTAATTTTTCGAAGAAGTCATCGAATTATAAGACTACTAAGATTCTACGATTAAGTACCTTTGTATTTTATTCTCTATGGGTATATGAAGTCAGCGATTTATGCGATTTTAAGTCGCTATATGGTTTAAGCTACATGGAATAACCAAATATTCGGCCTTAAAAAAAACGCAATTTTGAAAAACCCGGTTATCAGTAAACCTGCTAAAATAAACGTTTTTATAGCCTTCATTGTGAGTGTAAGGTTTCTTATTACGTGTGAAATTTCTACAATATTGATTTTCCAACCCATAAAGTGTTTATTTTCTGAAAGCTTATGTATAGGCGAGTCGATTAAGCATTATCCGTTTGTCCGTGTGTATGTTAAAATAAAATTTTTGAAGCCACCCGTCATCGTTAAAACCCGTGAAAGAAGTATTCAGGAGCAGATTGGTATTGGAAGTAAGTTTAATCGCCCCATAACTTTCTGATATATGAACAAATAAACACGACTACCGCTGCTTTTTCGCTTAAATTTACCACAAAAATTTAAATTTTTCAGCCCTAGGATAATTTATAGACACGGTTGTTACTATTTATAAATTTGGTATGCTTTTGGAGATACTCATGATTTTGGTCCAATTGGTCACAAATCGGCAAAGTTATAGGCAAAAATTTCTTTAAAAAAAAAATATTTTTTAAATATATCAAATTTTTTAAAACTCCTAAATAATTTTTGACCACGCCTACGATGTCATATTATAAGTTGTAATCTCAGAAATTATTTCTAAGAAAAACTAACAAATCGTTTTTAAACCAACTGGAATTTAAGCACTAGAGTACAATTGCTTCGGTGTTTTTTTGTTTTTACAAATGGAAATCAATTTTTTTCAGTTTCTATTCAACTAGAAAGCCAATATAAAGATTAAATGAAAGAGTTTGAGTATTTAAATATAGCTTACTATGAAAAGAAAAAGATCTATGATGGCGTCCTAGATTAAATTGCGAATATATGAGTCAAATATAGTAGTTACGGATTTATCCCCTTTAACCCCCACAACATTTTGGTATCAAATAAAAATGCTCGACCGGTACAATGTTGTAAACTATAAAAAAAGTGTAAGATCCAAGATGGCGTCTGAAAAAAATGGCGGAATAAATTTGTTTAACCCAACAATATGGATATCAAATAAGAAGGCTTAAATAGCCGAATACAGTTAACTACGTGAAAATTCAAAATAAAAGTTAGCGTCGAAAATGGCGCATTACGTGAAATCTAAATCTTACTAGTTTATTTTATATTATTGTAAATAAAAAAATACATTAATACATTATCACTATAACTTTAACAAAATAGCTACTATGTGCTAAGAAATATAATATTTTTTTCCTTTCAGACCTATCTGTCCTTTTATCATATATCAAAACTATCCATTATAATTTTAAGTTATTTTAGGACCACAGCCAGTTCAGATATATCTGTGGCTTGGAGCTAAAAGGGCCAATGTAAAAAAAAATTTACTTTTGAGAAAATTGAAATTAAACTTCAACTTTTATATATGCTTTCATAGTGACATTGGCCAGCATTTTATTTACGAAGCTGTTCTGGGTTAAGTATGACTTTAGCTGTTTTACCATAATGAAATAGAGCAAGAACACAAATCTAATGCAATGATGAACTCAAAAGAGCACAAAAGTGACATTGGCCCTTTTAGCTCCAAGCCACAGATATATAGTTATATACAGGTTTTATTTCTATTTATTATAAACTAGTACGATTAATTATAAAGCAGAGCAGTATGTTTGCACAACAAACACTTTAAACTGAAAAACAAAATGCACACATATGAAAGTTGCAGAATTCTCGAGTGCGTTGAAGATGAAAGCACACCAAACTATTCGATATTGTCGACCGGTTTTTTGAAAAAAAATTTAAAAACCGACAAATTTTAAAATCCAGTTAAAAAGACCATTTTCGAAAAAAAAACTGTTTTTTTTTTCAAAATATAATCGTGTTGATTTGGTGCTATAAAGAATCAAAGAATTTTACGCTGTTTTAATTAGTGCTATCATATTTTAAAAGCCAAAGTTAGACTTTTAATACAATCATATAATTGAGTAAGTAAGAGCACTATTTTCAGCTGTGAAGAATCCTATATTCCCTTCACACAGTTTGTATTATAATGTAATGACCATTATTTAATTGTTCTTATTTATAATCTGTAAGCCAAATGTGTATACACATTCATCTGAAGGTTATAAAAATATAAATTTTAAAATCTTATAAATTAAAAGAATTGATATTTCAATTTGCTGAAAGATTTATTTAACACTGTTTTTTTGTGTGAGTGTATTTGCATTCAAAATATAATGACAGGAAAAAACGCTGTGAATAAAACTTTTGTGTAAATAATCCCAACATAACAAATAAATAAAAAAAAGACAAATAAATTATGTCGCATAATTCATTTATTCATATTTTCATATTTTGTTATTTAAACACACATGTCATCGTCGTCGTCATGTATTTTTGAAAACAAAACTTTACAAAAACAATAACAAAAAAATTATTACAATTATTAAGGTTGTCATTTGAACAAAAAGTATTCGAATAATCAAAAAAAAAATGTCTGTGTTTTTTTTCAAGTTTTATTACAAGTTTTATTCTATAGTGACTACAGCTATTACCAAAATAATATATTTTGTGAAACAAAAGTACTTAGGAGTGAGATCGAAAAAACTTTAACCAATATAAAATACAAACATTTTGAAACCGCTGATCTTAGAGATTTGATTTAAGAGATTATTAAAATATAACTTATAGATCTAACCATTATTTATGAACTCGTAAACCTTTTTAGTTACCCTTCCATTAAAGATTTAATAGTTGTTTCAATCGCTTTTTTGGAACGGTCATCCCTTTTTAAAATCTTTCAAATTGTGGGACAGTTTTTTGTGCTCTTCAATTCTCCTTTCGCAGGAGCCCAATACCTCTCTTCTGGTTTTAGTTTTGAATAGTTTAGAGAATTAACCACTCTTGGTGTAAAAACTATGTTACATTTTTGATCCCACTATAGATCTTTTATACCATACAATAGTTGCATGATGCCAAATCTGGTCAAAAATATGTGGACAAATTGCTATCTCTTACTAAAGGAAGGCGCCTCTTTTATCAAACATTATTTGATGTATATTTTAGTTTTGGAAAAGCCCACTGTAACAAATGACTTACTTCTTTTTGTCCCAACTTCATATAGCTTGACATTCCAAGAATTTTCAGGTAATTTTTCCTGCTTTAGGGCCCAAAACTTATCATAAGCATTTCCTTGAGCATAAGCAACATAAATATGTTGATCCGTAAGCTGCAAAAAATTTGGCAATGCATACGTTTTGTCGTAAATTATACAACTGATTATTTTTCTATGAAATTTGGTTAAATATAATTTACTTGTCCTATTTTTTGCACCTGCATTTTTTGCAGCATTCCTGTCCGAAACTTTTTAGACTTTGTATGCTTTTATGCCCACATTGGCTTTAACTTTTCGCACCAAATAGCCAAAGCATTGGGGGCAAATTACGGCATTCGAACGTGATCGAAATTTAAAAATCGTTATTAGAATCCGTAATTTGGCCCCTTATCTAAACAGGCTACTTTTTTAGCTTATATGTATGTTTGAAGCTGTTTTAAATATGCCTTTAATTTTCTTGGCATTCTTTATATCATGTAGATATTTTTTTTCTTGCCGAACCAGCTTTCCTATCAATAGTGAAATTGTCCTGATACAGTTTAATAACATTGGAAACAGTTTAACAGCAGATCTTTTATTCTTTGACCAATTTTTTTAGGGCATATTTAGATTTTTTCAATTTTAAATAATTTTAGAACGAACTTCTTTTTATACCCTTCACCTGTGGTGCACAAGGGTATATATAGCTTTGTCATTCCGTTTGTAATTTCTACAATTTTCATTTCCGACCCCATAAAGTATATATTTTCTGAAAGCTTATGAATAGAGGAGTCGATTAAGCCCTGACCGTCTGTCCGTCTGTCCGTCTGCCCGATTGTCCGTGTGTTGGTTGAAATCAACTTTTAGAAGCAACTATATGTTCCTAAGATCTGTATATGGTATCAATCTCTTGGAAATATCCAGGAATGAATCGCTATTGAAATTCAGCACAATCGCCCCATAACTTTCTGAGATATGAGCAAAAAACCACGACCACCTCGTTTTTTTCACAATTACAACAACAACATACATAAATACATACATGTAAAAAACATACCAAACAAAAAAAATTAAAAAAAAAAAAATACTAAAAATAAGAAAAAAAAAATAAAAAAAAAAACTAAAAAAAAAAATTTTAAAAAAAATAACAAAAAATAATAAAATATAAATAATATATTAAATAAAATAAAATTTTTTTGGCTCAGCTGGGATTCGATGCCACATTTATTCTAACGTGTACGTATGCACGTATTTTATATGGGATGAATGGTGATACAAACAATTGTTATTGCATGACTACACGTTGTGAAGGGTATATAAGATTCGGCACGGCCGAATATAGCACTGTTACTTGTTCGTCACTCATTTTGATCAAACTTACAACAAAACAACATAGTTGTCAATAAAAATAAATTTAAATATTGTTTCCGAAAAAAATTTAAGAGGGAAAACATTTGTAGCGATTTTTTGATCCCACTCCTTGGTTATGGGTTTCAAAAATTCAGATCAGCCGAATATAAAGCATTTACTTGTTAAGTAAGAAAATATTAAAAAAAAAAATTTAATCAGCTAAATAAACTTATTGTAAGTGTCGTTTTCCTGACGATTTTTAGGTATAAAAAAAGAAAGGATTAATAAAATGAAATACTATGTAGTTACTATTTAAATTTTAAATTTATAATTATTATTTCTTTTTAATAATTCTTTATTCTTATTTAAGTTTTTTAATTTTAAAAATATTTATTTGTTTGAGCTTAAGGTCACATACAACAGTTTTGATAAAAATTTTAATACAAAATTTATTTTATTTTATTTGCGATTGCCTTTGACAAAAAAAGGCGTTAAAATTAAAATTTATTTCGCGCACATCGTGATTTTTTTTTGGTCAGCATAATTGGCATACTTTCAGCTCAATGGATTCGTTAACAAGCAGAAATGTCACATTTGGGCAAAAGAGAATCCCCAAATGATTTCTAAAAAGCCGCTGTACAAAAAATCACTGTTTGGTGCGGTTTATGGGCTGGCGGTGTCATGGGGCCGTACTTCTGCGAAAATTAGGTCGTCCATGCAGTTAGCGTAAATGGTGTTCGCTATCGCGAGCTGATAACAAACGAAGGATATAGACCTGGGTGATATGTGGTTCCGACAGGATGGTACCGGTGATAACTGTGTGGCAGTTAACGAAACAATGACTCTTTTGCGCGAGAAATTTAATGGCCATGTTATATCACGTCGTTGGGATTTTAATTGGCCGCCACGATCATGTGACCGTCAGACTAATAATTATAAAATTTGTTTTGGGATATTTAAAAGAATAAGTGTACGTCAATAAGCCAAGAACAATTTAAGAGCGAAAGGATGAAATAATATGCACCGCACCATCGGTGTAAAAAATCCTGTTTTTATTAAATTATTCAAAAAATATGTAAATCATACTCATCAGTTGTAAAAAATTTAAATAAAATGATTAATCAAACAAACCTAAATTCGAATAATTGACAACCCTAATTATTACAATTGCGTTTGTTGGTTATTGTTTTTTCAGTGTGTATGTATATCCATATGGTCTTAACAAGGGCTCCAGTGTATGTTAAGCTGTCAGCTAATATGACATGTTTAATAGTTTATAAAACAAAGCAAACAACGACTGCACATAAAAACATTATTAAAACAATCATTATATAATACAAATCGAATAAATTTTGGAATATTACATTTTTACTATTTTAAATAGTAAGTAGCCAGTACAAGAAGTTCGTCTTAACAACTTAAAAGAAAACAAGTAAGAGTGCTATTTTCGGCCGTACCCTTCACTATCATGTATATCAGGTATAGTTCCACATCGTAGCTAAACCTATATTTCATGTTATACGCCATTTTTCTTTATTATTTCCAACGACATCCTCGATTTTGAAATTTTAAGTAGTTATCTGTGTATTCTACTTGTCAAGCCCTTTGATTTAATATCAATATTGAGGGGGTTTAAGAAGTTACATTTTAGAATACCAGATTTGGCCCGCCATTTTGTAGTGGCGGTCAACATGAGTTTTAATTTTTTTAAAGTGCTTATATTGGTATCAAGTTCTTTCAGATGATACCAATATTGACTCTCTCGGTTGTCTAAAAGCCGAAAAAATTGATTCTGTTTGTAAATTTTTGGAATATATGTATATTTTTCAAAAAATGTTGTCTATAACTTTACCGATTAGAGATCGATTTATTCAAAATTATTCACGAATATCTCTAGAGGCATATGAAGGGTATAATTACTCTCATTTCAAAATGTAGAGTTGATTTACAGCAACTACTTAAAACATATATCCCACCAAAAATCTTTATTACCAAAAAGCGCTTCTTGAATCGCTTACTTAGTGCTGTACCTGGTACCAAGAGTGCTTGTTATGAATTTTATATGCGATACCCCACTTTGTAAGTGTCTTTTTTGATAGCAGCAAGTAAGGAAAAAACATTACTACTAAAATAAATTGTTACAGAATTTTAAAAATAAATAAATTAATAAGCAGTACAGAGTATTCAACACGGTAAGAAAAAATATTGGTGTGTATTACAAAGACTTTTTTAATATTATTGTAAAAGATCAGTTGGAAAATTTAGAACATCTTCTTAAACAAAACTTATTATATAAACATAATTTCTTAAAAAAAAAAAACAAAATTTTTTTGTGGATTACTTTAAAAGCGCCGCTTTAGAGTTTTTAAAAAGAAATCGAAAAAGAAGAGCTTGTCTGTTTTAATCATTGTTTCTGATGTTTTTTTTTATGTATCTCTTTCAAGCATTAAGTTAACTTTATTCACGTTTTTTTTTTTTTTGCTGGGAAAATCCAATATATAAAATTTTATGAATAATTTAATTTGTTGTCTGAATTTTTTGCATAAGGCATTAAAGAACTTAAACAAATACATATTTGTGTATTAATATTTTATATGAATAAAAAATTTATGAAATGATTCCTCCTACAATTAAATTGTAATAAATAAGTAGTTTTTTATAATTTACAATTGACGCTCACTTTAGGAAGCTTGCAATAAATAATATGATTGAGTAATCTTTACGATTTAAATAATAAACAAATCAATAAAAGTAGATACTGTTTGGCTTTACTTTAGAAAAACAAAAAAAAACTAATTAAACAACAACTTTAATTGTCATAGTTAAGTGTGGTTTTCAACTAAATAATTTTTTAAATGAATTTTATATACATACACAGAGAACACAGTAGCGGTTGCGATTACCAGAATTATTGCAAATAGTAGAATTTTATTTTTTTTTTCGTTTCATAATATCAATATTAATTTAAAAAAAGAATTCGAACAAGTTTTTTAACAAATGTTTTTTAATATGGACATGGACTTAACAGCAAACTATACATTTTTGATAGGAAAAATCCACTACTTTTCAATTGAGGAACAACATATATTCTATAAAAAAAAACTTATGTTCTATATAAAAAAGCACTTTTTCAGCACTTGGTGTCACCAAAGAAAAAGAAAGGCCCAAAAAATGTTTAAAAATTCCCACCCAGCGCTGGTTTAAAAATTTTTCACTACTAAACTTTTAAGAGAGCACAAAAACAATGCTAATAACACATCGAGTTGACAACACTGTTGAAAAATAATATTCAGGTGAGAGATCATTAATGAACAAAAACAAATTTTTAGCATCTTTGTAATTTATTTTATTAGATCCCTGATGATGATCTACGAAGTAGGTCGAAATATTGGAATAAAATAAATAAAGAAACAACAAAATTGAATTTTTATGACCTAAAGCCAAACAAAAATCTGCAACATATTATAAACGTTTAAGAATTTTGTGAAAATTTTTGGTGCTCGTTCATATATGCAAAAGTTTTAGAAATATCATTTATGAGAAATATCTAAATGTTAATATTTTACAGCTCATACATGAAAACTTCTGAAATCTAGGTTACAGTCAACGGTGGGAGGTACAAATACATGATTACGAAATGTTTTGTGCCGATATGTGACTTCAGCAAAGTGTTTCAACATGCCACACATTTAATAAGGTAATACAATTAATTAAATAAATATTTTTAAGTTGCCCCCTTGTTCGTGTGATTTAACGCTTTTAGATTCTTTTTTTTAAGGAATATGAAAAAAAACATTATTGCTGGAACACAGCCTGACTTAGTGAGAAGAGAATGTAAAAATTTGACTTCCAGAGAAGCAGCCAAAAAATATTAAAAACTGAAATCATCTGTCAAATAAAGTCAACTTATAACTTAGTTTATTTAACAATTCACCTTCACCTGTGGTGCACAAGGGTATATATAGCTTTGCCATTCCGTTTGTAATTTCTATCGTTTTTATTTCCGATCCCATAAAGTATAGATTTTCTGAAAGTTTATGAATAGAGGAGTCGTTTAAGCCCTGACCGTGTGTCCGTCTGTCCGTGTGTTGGTTGAAATCAACTATTAGAAGCAACCATATGTTCCTCAGATCTGTGTATGGTATCAATCTTTTAGATATATCCAGGAATAAATCGCTATTGAAATTCAGCACAGTCGCCCCATAACTTTCTGAGATATGAGCAAATAAACAGGACTGCCTCTGTTTTTTTCAATATTTTTAATATTACCAACTTGTTTAAGAAAACATGTGACTAATATGTATTAATTATATTATAAGGCAACTGTAAAAACTGCTTTACCGACATCTTAAGCTAAAGGCAAAAGGTAATGACGTGCAAAAAAGAATTCAGGAAAAACAGATGTTGGTAAATGTCGTACTAAATCAATGATATATGTATATACAAAATAACATGAAATAATAACATTAAAATTAATGTTGGCCGCCACTACAAAATGGCGGACAATAAATTTATATGGGTCAAATCTGGTATTTTAAAATGTAACTTCTTGAACACCCTCAATATTGGTATCAAATGAAAGGGCTTGACCAGTAGAATACAGTTAATTATCAAAAAATGTAAAATCCAAGATGGCGTCTAAAACAAAATGGCGGATCAAATTCTTTTAATCCCATTAATATGTGTATCAAATTAAAGGGCTTGACTAGTAGAATACAGTTAACTACGTAAAAATTCATAATCAAGGATGGCGTCGGAAATAATAAGGAAAAATGGCGTATAACATGAAATAAAGGTTAAGCTACGATGTGGGATTATACATATGTACATGATGGTAAAGGGTATTATGAGATTCGGCACGGTCGAATATAGCACTCTTACTTGTTTTATAGTTAAAAATGTAGTTTTCATTAATAGGTTGTTTAACTGATTTTCGCATCATTAAAAATTATATAAATATTTTAATTATATATATTTTAATATTATATATATATATATTATTTTTTAATTATTATATTATATAAATATTATAATTATAAATATGTGTAAATTAAAAAAAAAAAAACTAATTATATGTATTTCAAACGATTTTAAAAAGAAAACCATTGCATTTACTTACTTTTAGTGAAATGCTTTCTATTGAAATATTTCTATAAAAAATAATTATCATAAATTATTTATAACAACGTCTATCATATAATTTTCTTTAATTAAACTAAATTACACTAATTAATAAAAAAAAAGCAAGCAAATAGACAAAATTAAAACATTCCTCAAGAAGTTTTTCTTTAAACATAAACTAGTAAATATTTCAAATGCCAAACAATAATTTAAAAATGAGTTAAACAAAAAAAGTCAGCCAGTTTTGTGCAGGTTTTTTATACCACTGTTTAAACGTGTTTATTTGGTAGATTTCTAAGTATTTTCTCTAGGCATTTTCTTAAGACCAAGAAAATTTTATGTGAAAAAAATGTATCAACAACAATGAAAAAAATTTATGTTCACAGTTATTTTGTGTTTTCGAGACACAAATAAATAAACTGCAGTTAAGACAACTTGTTTTTACACTCAAATAATAAAACAAGTAAAAAAGAATTACCTCAAAATCTAAAATTATATATAAATTAATAATAATGAGGAAGGTAAGCGATTTATCACTAAAATTATAACTTCGTAAAAAATTTAGCTTTTCTCTAGAGATTTTGAGGCCACATTTAGTAGCTGGATTTTTTGAAAGAAGTTTCCATCTCTGTTAACAGCTGAAAGGCTCTTACAGCGCTGACAATTTACTTCCTGTTCAACGATGTCGAAAGAAAACCCAAGCAAAATTTCATTCGTACAAATACGTTGAAAACAAAAACAAATTTTTAGTTCTTGTTGTTGTTTTCAATATATTTGTACGAATGAAATTTCGCTTGGGTTTTCTTTCGACATCGTTGAACAGGCAGTTAAAATACAACTGAAAAGTTTGCAAACAGCTTGATTCGAGTATTTTCTTTAGGTGTAAAATTAAATTAACATTTTTGGTCTGTAAAATGGTTTGTGTATTTTTTTATAAATATATTTACACTTGTTTTGACAAATTACAAACCCTCTTGGCAAAACTAGTTTTTCTATTTGGCTTTGATAATTTTTTCCTATGCAATTGGTAACTACCTCCAGTCAAATAACAATTACCAATAACATACATACATTTATTTGGAACTTTTTATAGTTTTTATCTTATAAAACTAATTATAGTCATCGTCAACATCGTAGATCAAATTATGGTGAGTTCAGTTCAATTTAGTTTTTTTTTTGTGTTTGTGTTGTGTTTCTATTACAGAAATGAGGAAAAAAGACAAACCTACATTTTGTATTTAAAATTTAATGTCCAACATGCATTACTACTGGTTGTTGATAACTTAAAAGACTAAAGTGGCACAGTGAACTGGATATCGAAAAATCTGTGTTAAAAAACTAAAGCAAATGAACTTTTTAAAATAAGCATAAACAAAATTAGGTAGCCCACACAAAGTTCTGTAACCTTCGATACAGTTGCTTTTTAGCTGTGAAATCACTAATATTTACTTGGTTTG
The DNA here is from genome assembly GCA_941918925.1 of Phyto melanocephala. Taxonomy (NCBI): domain Eukaryota; kingdom Metazoa; phylum Arthropoda; class Insecta; order Diptera; family Rhinophoridae; genus Phyto; species Phyto melanocephala. The sequence goes on along the minus strand of OW799233.1, from coordinate 120,399,025 downwards.
GGAGGTGTCATGCATATTCTTAACATTTATTAGAGTACGAACGCTAGCTACGAAGTTAATAACATACAATTTTATAGTTGTCTCAAACATTTGATTGTAGTCACTTACTTTGTATACAGAGGTTCACGCCCAATTTTCAACTTGATTTTTTCTACGTTAGATTAGATCTAGATCTGCATTGGTATTGTACTAGAATTCATCGCACAATATTTCAGGGGTCTTTCAAATATCGTTGTCCAGATGTGCTGATATATACTCAAATATGTATATGCAGATATAAAAAAAACGTATGACTTATTTTTTTATACCCGCCACCAAAAAAGTGGTGGGGCTATATATGTATATAAGCAGTTCACTTCATAATGGACAGAAAAACACTACTAAATGATCCACATTTACTTTGAATATCGACCGATGTTGTTTGCAAAATGGTATTCAGCGATGAGGCTCATTTTTAGCTTAATGGGTTTGTTTTTAAATAAAATTATTGCATATGGAGTGAAACCAGTCCACAATAGACCATACAGACTACATTATATCCAAAAAAATTTACCATTTGACGCTAGTGGCTCGCCAGTTTCAAAAATTAGTCTCGAGCTCACGTTACAGTTAACAATAATCAGACTATGATCAATAATTTTTGTGTTTGAATATATGAATGACATAGATCCGGGCGAGTTGTACTTTAAACAGGCTTGAGTTGGCCTCTAAAGTGGTGCGATTTTACACCTAAACATTATTTTCTGTGGGGCCACGAGAAGTCACTGGTTTATGATAATAACGCAGCAACAATTGAGGTCTTGGAGGTCAAAATTGTTCGTGTTATTCATGACATACTTCAAGCAATGCCCGAAACTGCAAATTAAGATTGGATAAAGGGTTATAAAATGAATATTTTGATGTATTAAACATCTAGTGGAGGAGCCAAAAATTGTCCCACTTTGAAATTTGTCACAACTTTAGGCAATAAAACCCTCTTAAACATATATACTTTTTTATACCCTTCAGCTGTGGTGCACAAGGGTATATATAGCTTTGTCATTCCGTTTGTAATTTCTGCAATTTTCATTTCCGACCCCATAAAGTATATATTTTCTGAAAGCCTATGAATAGAGGAGTCGATTAAGCCCTGACCGTCTGTCCGTCTACCCGTGTGTTGGTTTAAATCAACTTTTAGAAGCAACTATATGTTCCTCAGATCTGTGTATGGTATCAATCTCTTGGAAATATCCAAGAATGAATCGCTATTGAAATTCAGCACAATCACCCTATAACTTTCTGAGATATGTGCAAAAAACAACGACCACCTTTTTTCACAATTACAACAACAACCTACATACATACTGGTTAAAGTAAACGAGGCATCGAATTCCAGCTGAGCCAAATAAATTTTATTTTATTTAATATATTATTTATATTTTCTTATTTTTTTAATTTTTTTCAATTTTTTTTTAATTTTTTTTCAATTTTTTTTTAATTTTTTTTTAATTTTTTTTTAATTTTTTTTTTAATTTTTTTTTTGATTTTTTTTTTAATTTTTTATATTTTTTTTTATTTTTAATTTTTTATATTTTTTTTATTTTTTTATATTTTTTTTTATTTTTAATATATATATATTTTTTTTTTAATATATATTTTTTTTATTTTTTTTTTTATGTTTTTTACATGTATGTACCCTGATATATTACGTACCTATAACAAATTGCGATTAAGTTAGTACAACTTTGTACACTTTTATGGTTTTTCCCGGCCTTCAAGAGCTCTTATTTTCGGAACCAGATGAGCCAGTGACTTTATTCTTAATATTTTTCGTACTTTTATGTTTTGAATCATGAAATTCTTAGAAAGTAACGTACATGACATGGTATTACCCATATAAAATAATTAAAAGACACATCTGTGTAATTAAAATTTTTCAGAAAGGCACTTTAATATTTTTTTAGGTTTTTTTTGAGAATTTAAATGTGACAAGTAAAATATTTGTTTAAGAGAATTTTTTAAACCAAACAATATACGTGTGTTGGTTTTTTTATAATTTCAAATCAAACCACTGTATTCCGTTTTTTTTTTTTTTTTTGTGTTTAAATGTAGGTTTGGTTATTTTTTATTTTTTAACTTCTTTGCTAGTTTCTTCAGAAATGGAATTCGTTTTGGTGCCTGATAACTTTTACTAAATTTGTGGTTTTACTTTCATAATGTTTGTTTTGTTACTGTTTCTTCTTTCTCATAAACACACACACACACCAGCAGACTTTTTCTAAAATGGTCAATTTTGTTTGTTCAACAATGTTTTAATGTTGCTGCTGCTGTTGAAGCAATTTTTATTATTTTTATTTTTTATTTTTTGCTTTAAACTTTCCTTAACAAAATTAATTACACTTTTTATGGAGTGCAAATACAAATACATATGCATGTACACACATACTTATTTGCGTATTTTTTTGTAAGTCGTAAGAAGTAGAAAATACAGAAGTGCACAAGTGCAATTTATAATAAGATTAACAATAAATAATAATAAAAATTAAAAACAGATTAATATACTTATAAAATTTTAAAAACCAAACTGCACCTGCAGTTTAATATAAAAACAAAATGTGAATATATTTTATGTTTAGAAAAAAATTAAACTTTGAAAGGTTTCATTGAAATAAAAACATATTAGTCTTTTAACCTTAAATCAAATTGAAAAATATAACTTTATAAGAAACAGTATTCGTTCGTAGACAGATATGGTGTATATTGCTAATAACTAGTACCACCGGTATGCATAATGAAGAACCAAATTATATATCTACATAAATGTGTTATCATGTAGATTTACTTTGTTGTTTATAAATTACTATAATTAACAACTAATTTTAATGTATGATACTATAATTAATTATATTATTAATGAGAAGAAGAAAACCACTAAAGATTAATTAAAGTTAAAGATGTGCAAATAAATCATTTTGACCCTGCCCATTAAACACAGACTCAAAAGTTTGAAAAATTTAAGTTTTATTATTCGTAAGTATAAAATGCTAATTTTAAATATTTCTCACGCCTAAAAAAGCAGGTTTCACACTCTTATTTGAAATAAATTTTTGGTTATTTTAAGAAAGAAAAATGCTTTGCGCATGGGCAAATCCTGTGTGACGAACACTTTAATCAATCGTATGCATTATCTGATAAATTTATAAAACTATTTTAGTCTTTCCAAAGAGATATCTACGTGTTCAGTAGGATTAAAGTCTAATTTCCAATGACATAATAAAATACGTTTTTAACAGCAATTTGTTGCAAAATAATTGATCACAAAGTTTTCTGACATACGCTACAACTAATAGGCTTGAAAATTGATGTGTATGTCTGTAGTTTTTCGCGAATTTTGCACAATAAAGCACACAAAAACTTATTCCTATAACAGAATGAATAAAAGACAATTCTAAAATAATATGTGAGGCATGTTACAGTTTTTCAGTAGCATATAAATACACTAACACACCGATATGCGTCGTTAATTGAAATAACGCAAACCGGATCACATTTCTCCACATATTTAATTTGCTTCCAAAAATAATTGTTATTGTTATTGTTAGTATTGAATTTCCGTTTTAAATGGCATTCTTTCTTATTCTGATTTTCTATCCAAATGGATAGAGGGCACTCCATTTTTGCAATTCATGTAACTTGGTTGACCTGCAAAGCTGTGGCAGCTATCCCATAGTCCTGTATCTTATTCGAATCACGATTACAAATTGTTTTTACAGTAGTTGAAGCTAAACCCAGATTTATTCCAATATCATCAGGTTTTCCTCTAAGTTTAAAGCGTTTTAAAATGTTTAATTTTTTGTTCCAAGAAGATTTGTTTTCACTTGTATGTTTTATAAAGCTGAAATTAACCTTTCCACTTCACAACACATAGGTAAACTGACATCTTTTAACTAGACTTAATACATACTTGTATGTCCCCTTTTAAAAAATGTGACATACAAGAAATAAAGTGGCGATTCCTCTGTCTACTTGTGTTTTTTTTTTGCGACGCAATTCGAATTAATTTTAATATTCTGGTCGTTACATAGTGGATAATTTTTTTTATAAATCGGTAGCATACGAACCATTAAAACCGTTGAGGTGTTTCTGATTTGCTTTAGAGTCGCACGTCCTCTTGGTGAGAGAGTGAGTACGCGTTGCTTCAAAGTTGGTCACCTCGAGTATGCCATTTTTAAATTTAAAATATTTACGCATTAACACTTACAAGTGTAAGTTACCTCCTATAATTAAAGAGATATTTAGGCTCAATGAAAAAACTAACAATGCTGACTTTTCACTTCATGAAATTATCTAGAGCAAGACATTTTTTTAAAAACATAATCTGGATCGCATCTCATCCTCTTCTGCTTCTAATTATGTATTCCTTTTTCTTAATTTTCGGCACCTTTAGTATCGAGATTTGTCATGAAAAATTTCAGTGCTATAATATGTTTAAACTTTAGACTTTTCAGTAATTTATTTTAAAAACACTTAAACTTAAAATATAAGCCATCTTTGTTAAGAACATTTTTTCGCTGCAATAAACGCAGGTTAAATATACATTTTGCATACATTTTCGCTGTTTTAATCGTTAATATTTCCACAAACAAAACATTTATTTTAAATTATAAAAAGAGCACAGAGGCAAATACCACTCGCGAACCTACCCAGCAAAAACTAGGTAATGACTTGCTCTTACGAAACAGCATACTTTTCAACGACTATTACATACCGTATGTCTTACTAAGAAGTATTTTAGTAATGACTTGATTTATGATGTGATACGTAAGTACTTATTTTCAGACATTTGCTTAGATACACACACAATACAAAAAAATATTGCAAAATTTGCTAGAAGCCATTCAAATTCATAACTTTTTATAATTCTCATTTAGTTTAACGCGTTTAGTTTATAACTAATAATGATTTTGACAACAGCGGCAAAGCATTTCATTAACATGATGACTCATAGACATTAAAATTAACGTGATGACTCATAGATTTTCCTGAGTTTTCAATTTCAAATTATCGCAAGAATAATCAAACCGAATTTACGTCCTGAAAAGAACCGAACGACTTTTGTAAGTCCATAATAGTAATACGTTATTTAAATCAAGTACTTATTTATTGATAAAAAAAAAGTAAGAGCTTATTTTAGTACCTATTTGTAAGCAACCGTAATAAGTACTTATACCGAGTTCCTATTTATAAGCGAGGGTGGTAAGTACTAGTCGCCAATTAAGACCGCCTTGTTTCAATAATGTGTTTAGATGTCAAATTCTAAATAGTGAAGTACTGTTTTCTTGTACTTTCAACCCATTATTTTGTAATACAAACAAACTTTCATAAAATGTTTTATCAAAGCATATCACCACAAAAAGGACTATATTCCGCGTATAAAAATAGCAATTGTGTTGATGTTTTGCATTTTAGTTGACGATATATAAAGAAAATGTTTAGGTAATTCGCCGTTAAACAACTAAGAAGTTGTACTTGAGCTGTTATAAAAATTAAAGGTAGACTTAAGCTCAGCAACGTAAAACTAATAAAATTCAGCAAATTCCTGTAAAAAAAAACTGTGATTTGTTTGCTATTTAGTCGTTGTTGTAGTTTTTAAATTGTTGTAAAAATTTTGTATTAAATATTGTTTTTGTAAAGTTATATTAAATATTTTTAATAATATGATATTTGATAAAGTTTGACTTCAACTAGAAATAAAGCCTTCATACTTACTGGGTGTAAGTAAGCATACAAGTGGTTAATGCCTCACCACAGAAATATTAACAGTATAAGATTTTTTTTTTGTTCTAAATTTCTAAAAAGAATATTTATTGTATGAAACATTAATGTTAATGTTGGCTTTAACTCCTCGTATACAAACCCCCTTAAAATTATATACATACACGCTTTCCTTCAACCACTACAAAACAACCCCCAAAAAAATAAAACCCAAAACGACATAATGATTCATCTCAGCACATGTTGCTCATTTTACATTTTTTTTTTCGTGATACATAAGGCATTTATTTTATTTATTTATTTCTTTTGCAAAAACATAAGCCTATATTTTAGCTACTTCCTTAATAAAAGCTCAAAAAATGTGGAAATTGTTATTGAAATGGAAAAGGCACCCTTTTAGATGGCAGTTTGCAATTATTGATTCTGAAGTCATGTTTTATGTAGTGGGGGATTCTATTTAATGGAGAGTAAGTATTTGTTAGCCTTAATAAGCCTGTTGTGTTGTGTGATTCATTCTTTTGTGAAATTTTTCTAAAAATGAAAAATAAAATGCAGGAAATATATATTTAGCTGTTGGTATTAAATTTTAATTACTAAAAACCAGTGCAATGAACTTTCATATATTTTTTACCAACAACAAATCAAAATTACAACAAAATAATCTTATTCATATGAGCCTAAAAAAATATGAGGTTATGAATTTAAAAACAAGTACGAATGCTATATTTGGCCGTGTAATTCACAACGCAGCTTAGCCTAGATTTCAGATTAAATGTTATACGCCATTTTTCTTTATTATTTCTGACCCCGTCTATGATTTTGAACTTTTACATAGTTATAAATTATATATTATTATACTTTTGATACACATATTGATAGGTTTGAGAAAAAAAACTTGTGCGCCATTTGGTTTAAGGCGCCATCTTGTATTTGAATTTTGTTTTGGTTTACTGTATTCTACTGATAAAGCGCTTTCATTTGACACCAACATTGTGGGATTGAAGGAGGCAAAGCCTTAATTACTACATTTAACTCATACATCCGCCATTTTATATCGGACGCCATCTGGGATTTTAACTTTTTCATAGTTTAATATATTCTACGCACCAAATAAAATTTGGGCGTGTTGAAGTGGGTACATTTTTAATCAATAGATTTAACCCAAATATAAATTTTTTGTACGCCATTTTGTAGTGGCGGCCAACAGGGATTTTTAATTTGTTTAGAGTGTGTTATATAGCTCTAGTCAAGCTCTTTTAAGGGTTAGAAGCTGAAAAAAGTCGATTTTCGTTTATAAATTTTAGGAAAAATACCGAAGCAGTTGTTTTTGGTGCTTATATCTCAGTTAGTTGAAAACCGATTTGTTAGTTCTTTTAAGGAATAATTTCTGATGCAATTTGGTGTCCTTAAGTGCGTCCAAAAATTATTTACAAGCTTGAGAAACTTGATATATTTAAAAAAATATATAATTTTCGAAATAATTTTTGCCTATAACTTCCCCGGTTAGAGACCGATTTACTTAAAACTTTTTTACAAATATCACTATCTATAAATAGTAACAAAGGTGTCTTAAGTTATCCTGGGGCTGAAAAACGTTTATTTTTATGGTGAAAATATAAGAAAAAACAGAGGCTGATGGGATGGGTGATTGTGCTGGATTTCAAAAGCGATTCATTTTCGGATATTTGCAAAAGATTGCTACCCCATGCATTTCTGTGCTTCCAAAAGTTGATTTCAACCAACATACGGACAGACAAACATTGCTCAATCGACTAAGCATTCAAAATATATATATACTTTCTGGTTTAGCAAATCAATATTGTAGAAATTGCAAACGTAATGACAAAGCTATATATACCCTTAGTACCACAGGTGAAGGATACAAAAAATTAATTTTTTTTTTTTTGTATATTGCGACGCCATATTAATCCAGATCAGAGTGTATTGTATAGCGTTGTTAATGGCTTAAGTACACCTTAGATTTTTGTTTTTTAAATGAATACCTAATTTTAGATACGACTTCTAATAACTCGCATCCTTTCCCCAAAATACCGCTAGTTTTGTTTTTTATAAATTTTACCACAACTTTAGGTCTGATCATAACATATTGTATAACCTTGTTAAAAACTTGACTACGGATTTATTTGTATCTCAGATCCTTTTAAAAATCGAATTTTTGATAGCACTTCTTTTATTTGTGGATCCTTATACACTTAAAGGAGCTAATACACGGCATGTTTTTTACATCTGACTTGTCAAATTTTCCACTGCGTATACGAACATGTCGTGTGTTACCTTTAAAACATTACTTCTGTAAAAAACATGCGTTGAGACATCTGACAAAATTTTAAATTTTCTATTTTCTTCTGTCAAAACATGTGACATCAGACGTTGGCAGAAAACTCTGCTGCTGCAAAGCAGTCAGCGTAAAAGTACAATTTTGACAGACATGTAGATTTACATATGTCTCACAAATTTTAAAGTCAGATGTAAAAAACATGCCGTGTATTATAGCCTTAACTAAACTTAAGATTTTAAAACGCAAATTTTTGCGCACTAGTTATATTAAAACGCTGAATTTAAAATGTAGTTTTCGAATCGTCATTAAAATATCTCGCGTCATAGGGGTTGACTGAGACAACTTTTTTGAAATTGAACTTTGTTTAAAATACTACCCCCTTGTATTGTGTACGGTAGTTATGTAAACTTGTTGATAGCGAAACAGCAGCCATTGAATATTGAAAATGCAGCCATTGAAAGTTTATAAACAAAGCTTTTTCAAAACCAAACCAGTTACTTTGGTTTCGGTAGTCACTTCAAAAAGTATAGTTAACAACACTTATAATGATTATTTAATTCGCCTTGTTAAATTTCTTTGAATAGAAAATATGTTTACAATACACAAGTGAAATATTCAAACTGGCTTATGAAAATGTAATAATTATTAAGAGAAGACGTATTTTCATGTTCATGTTACAAGGCAGCTAGATGTAACTTGAAACTTGTTTTCCAAAATAAGAAATTATGGTTTTTTATATTTTTTTTAGAATGTTCTTTTGTTTTTCAATGTTTATCTTGTGTATAATAATAAAAAACGAATAGATATTATGATTGATAATCACTTTCAGTATAAAAATGTGGGTCAACTATTTTCGTTAAATAAACATTAAAAAAGAAACAAGAAAATGCTTTTTTACAAACTTAACGAATATTTAAAGATATGGTGTAAAAAGAGTTACGATGATTAATTACAGCTTTTTTTTAAGAAAATGAATGCGCTTTGTTGACCTCATCTTGTAAACAATTGAAAAAAACCGGCGTAGACACATACAAACGCTTAAAATTATAAAAACCCGTTGCAATTAACAATATTATTTATTGTTGTTTTTATGAAAACAAAACAAATTTTTACAATCAAAAAAATTCATTTGATTAATTTTTTATTACACACTTATTTCCACACCATTAAATTGGAATAAAAATAAAATTTAAATAAATATTATTAAATAAAATCAAATTTATTTTCTGTGAATTTCCTGTTTTTTTTTTTTTTTTTTTTTTTGCAATAAACGACACGACTAAGGTTTTGTGAGTAAAAATCAAAAAAACGATGGTAAGGTTTTCAAAACTTATAGTCAGAAGATTATGCTGATATTTTGCGTTTTTAAACTTTTTTTATTATTTTGTGTCGAAATTTATTTATGCATTATTGCAAGGCTAAATAAAGCATTGCTTATATTGTGCAAATATTTGCGCAAAGAAGCGAAAAAAAAATATTTTGAATAAATATTTATTTAATTTTATGTGGTTTTCCTTACACCAAATATAGTAAAAACAAGTAAGTGCAATATAATCGGCTTTGACGACTTTTTAATACCCATCACCAATTTTATCTTCTTTTATAGCAAAAAAAATTATTACGTATTTTCTTATTAAGAGTAATCGCTATGGAATAATCTCTTTATACTAAAATATGTTTTACTTTTTATGTGTATCTTCGAATTGCTATTAATTTACTTCTTATATTTATTCTAACAATAAAACCTTAAGTATGTCTGCATTAGAAGTGATACAATGTTGTATTTTTACGAAAACTGAAGAGCAGATTTTGGTAGCCAGAGGAAGTTAAAAAATAAAATAAGCTTTGTGTGGTCATAAATAATACCTCCTACTTTTTAAATAGTATTATTTTGTGTTTGATTTTCCCCTAGATAATCCTTTTTAGATTTCTTTTTTTTCCAATATGTTTGTCCATATAGATATATGTAATATGAATTTTATATAATAAAAAATTTTATAATAAAATATATTTAACACCTGTATATGTGAAATTTATATTGACGTGAAAGGTATATACGAGAAATTTTTGAATTTCATTAATTATAAATTATATAAAAAGTAGGCGTGTCGAAGTAATTTCTGCTAATAAACCAAACTACGATATTTTTTTATAAAAAGTCTTTTATTTTCACACAATCCTTTTGCTTAGATAAATTATAGGAATTACCGGCAACACGTTATATGGGAGGTGGTCGTTAAAGAGGGCGTATCACATTAATTTTCTGACATTATAATAAAATTGATCTTAAAACTATATATGCGAAATTAAATCATCATACCTACAAATCTGGTTGGTTTTATGAGCTTTTAAATTTTATTACATGAAAAGTGGGCGTTATAGTAGGCGTGTCGAAATAGTTTCTGCCACTAAACTCAACTCATATATTTTAATATAGTCTTTTATTCTTCCAAAATCTTTGTTCGTAGATATTTATGTAAAGGGTCCGCCATCTAGAGTTTGTTTTTTCAACTAGTGCTTATTTCGTGAATGGTAACACTTAGCTCATGTCTAATTTGACAGATAATTAGTTTTATCCTGCCGCTGAATGAATATGGTTTTGTATACGCTTGAACAACGCTGGGAAATATTGTGACATTAGTTTGGCCGATTTTGACAAAAAAAAATCATCTTTGCAGATGAAGCTCATTTTGATCTTGGCAGGTATGTAAACAGGCAAGATTGTCACATTTGGGGCACAGAAAACCCGCACGCATACATTTAAAAGCCGATACACCTAAACCGAGTCACTGTTTAGTGCGGATTTTGGCCCAGAGGCATAATTGGGCTATTTTTCTTCGAAAATGAGCAAGGAGTGGCCGTAGTCAATGGCGATCGTTATCGTGCCATGTTGAACGAATTTTTGTTCACAAAAATTGAAGAGAGGATATTGGCAACATTTGGTTTCAACAGGACGGCGCTACGTGCCACACAGCCGAAGCTACACTTTTCTGAAGCATTTTCAAAAAAAAAAAGTTATTTGGCGGACCTTTTATGAATATAAAATTGAACGTCATATGGTAGATGGGCGTAAAAGTGGTGGTGTCACCTTAATTTTCCGGTATTACAAATCTATCTAAAAAACCAATTTTTGAATATTTCAGAATCGAACATCTAACTTAGTCAGTTTTATTACGTTTTAAATTTTAAGTAGACGAATAAAGACACTATGCGGTATACATTTTCCTACATTTTCATCTATAACTTTATTCCTTATGTATAGATTTAAGCAATATACAGTGAGAGATATTTTTACTCAGGAAATATACTTGCGAAATTTCATCGCTCTACGTCAATGCGTTAAGACACAATCGCATTTTATTTGATGTAGGAACATTGGACAGTGCTTTTTTTACCTACTCTTGCATTACGAGCTATAACTCTATTCTGGCGAAATTTGATCTCCCTAACTTTTTCGATTTGAGCTATATCGTGCTTTTAACAGACAGACGGACAGGCAGACGGCCATAGCTAGATTGTCCTAAAATGAAACCAGGACTTAGAAAATATAAAAACATATTACAATAAGTTGACATTGCAATTGGTTTAAGTTTTCTTAATTTAATAATTTAATTTAAATGTAATGTAATAAAATTAACATTTATTCATTAAAGCAGAAAAAAATATATTATAGTGGTTACCTCTACATCGCCAAATATTTGTCGAATGTGAACATACGCTAAGATTGGTGACATGACCTTTATTGCTTGTATTGTATCACATATGGCATATTCACAAGGTCAATATTTTTGTTAAATTCGCATTGATTTTATATATTAGTGCAGGCTTTTGAAATAAGATTGAAGGTTAAAAATTTTAAGTATTTAAAATTTTATTTAAGTACATTTTTTGGATACCAAATGTCATGTAATTATAATTTATATTTAACAAGTTTCCGATAAATTATTTTGTAGATATTCTTTGATTCTAATTTACGTTTAATGAATTAATTTCTTTTGAAACTGCTTTACATTCATTTTAATCATTTTTTTCATACTCCTCTTATTTCTTTCCTACTTAGGTTTTCTGCTTTTCTCGACTATTTTGTAAAAATTAAGAGCATTGAATGTTTGAATGTTATTAATTTCGAAAATTTCAAGCACAATTAGTTTCATTAATAAAGTTCTTATTAAAAAACATTTACACAAAATATGTATTAACACTTTAATATGTGTTTACAAGAAGCGATGCCAACATAGTGCTTTTGGCAATTTTTTTAGTGTTTTTTTTTTATGCTCCAAACGCCAAGTTTTTGGCTCTTATGCCAATCTTAAACTTAGTGCTTTTTAAATTTGTAATTTTTGCTTTTAGAGATGTTTTCACACTTAAATGCAGCTGTTTTACACAGAATTTCAAATTTACCATCTTCAAATAAAAATGTTGGAAGGACATTTATTGCAATGAAGTCCAAAATCAGAAACAAATTATTTCTAAATTTTGTCAATTCGTTAGTGAACTTTGTTACCATAACTAGTGCTGCAACAAGTATATTTTAGCTTATTTTGTTTGAAAATCTGTTTTGTCAAATGAAATATACAAAACAAATTGATTACTTCAATATTCTTTAAAAAATTATTCTAAAATGCTTTTGTATTGAAATGCTTTCACTCTGGCTTAAGAAGATGTTTTAAATTGTGATGCAATAAGTAAATAGTATGAACAAGTAAATTTTTTGCAGACACTAGCCGAGTGGAATGCATTTTCGAAACTAGTTACGGTTTCATCGTTAACAGGCTTCGATTAGTAATTCAGTGTTGGATGTAAATTTCCTCTACTTAACTCCCAGGTTTTTAGATAATACAATCCGGTATCTATTGCCTTAGAATTTTTTGTATTTTCCTACCTTAACGAGTTTAAATGGAATTTATCATTTTTTTTTTTTTTTTTTAATATCTATTAAATATATTAATAGTTTTGTCCTGCTCGAGTATTGTTCTTAATCTCACATGTTTTGCATTCTGTATAGGGTTTGGGATTTCCCGGTCTTTTTATATTCCCGGGAAACGGGAATTAAAAAATCGTCTTCCCGGGAATTCCCGGGATTCCCAAAAATAATATTTCTTTTAAAATAAATAATGTTTATGAACTTTAACATCACGATTTGGTTAAGAATTCATTGTTTTAGTAGAAGTTTATTTTCCATTAGAGTCCTTCTTGGGTCAGCATTACATCTTCCGAAAATATAAACTAAACCCAAATTATAAAAATAATTATTGCCATGTAAACAGATATTTAAATATCTTTTTTTGGCAACACTACTCCACTCGTCTAATACAAGAGCAAACCTCAAATTGTCGCAAATTCGACTCGATATTGTTTTCACCATCGTATTTTTAACGGCGTTGGTAACGTCATATTTTTACTGAAAAAACTTTGACAAATAAAAGAACTTTGTGTAATTGTTCGAATAGATATCGACTGCTGACAATTTTGAAACAATTTCTGGTAATGTTTGGGTGTCTAAAAAAATTTTAATGGTGGAATTATTTTTTTTTTTATACTAACAAATTTTGTGACCACTTTTAAAAACAATTTGTACATACGATTATATTTATAAAAATGAACCATGGAAACTACTGCTGGTTTTACGGTTGTTATAAAAAACATTTATATACAAGAAAACATTTAATTATGTATGCATATAATTAATTCACTTTAAATTTATAAGCACTTATTAAAAATAATTCCAGAAAGTCCTTAACTTTGGCGTGAAATATTTTTGACCGACGATGTTTTTTTTTCTTTTACATATTCGTATTTGAGAAAAGTTGTAAATACTTAACAAACAAAAAATGCTAGTAAATTAAAAACCTTACTTTTTATTCAAATACAGAAACAGATAAGAAATTAAAAATAAAATTAAATATATTTCCTAAAATACTACATACTTTTTATTTCCCGTTTTCCCGGGAATAAGAGTAAAATTTTTCCGGGAATACTAAGTGGTTCATTCCCAAACCCTAATTCTGTATAAAATTAAATCATTTAGAATTGCCTTTGTATTATTATTGTTTATAACAACAATGCTATAACAATTTCGAAAGATTTAATTTGACGCGGAATGCAGAACCTTGGCGAATATTGACCATAAATGATACTGGTTTATGTGTTTTTAAAATTTTTAAATTAGTGCTTTTTTAAGCTCAAAGTTTATTGTTAGTTTTTAGTTCTTTTTTTATTCTATTTTTATATGCATTTGTCTCCCAAAAAGTTAACATCTCTGTACACAGGTATGGAAATTGAAATGTTTATTATACCCTTCACACAGTGAAAAAGGGTATATATAGGTTTGTCATTCCGTGTGAAATTTCTACAATTTTCATTTCCGACCCCATAAAGTATATATTTTCTGAAAGCTTATGAATAGAGGAGTCGATTAAGCCCTGACCGTCTGTCCGTCTGTCCGTCTGTCCGTCTGACCGTCTGTCCGTGTGTATGTTGAAATCAACTTTTTGAAGCCCCCCGACATAGGTTGGACCCGGGTAAGGTATTAAAATATCAGAAATATTCGGGAGTAGATCGGTATTGAAAATCAGAAACATCGGTACATAAACAACTGAGATATGAGCAAAAACCCACGACCACCTCGATTTTCTTTTCATAAAAACAACATTACAACAACAACATACATACATACAAACGTGTATACTGGTTAGAGAAAACGTGGCATCGAATCCCAGCTGAGGCAAAAAAATTTTTTTTTTAATTTTTTTAAAATTTTTTTTTTTAATTTTTTTTTTTATTTTTTTTTTATTTTTTATTTAATATATTATATATATTTTTATTATTATTTTTTTTTATTTTTTTTTTTTTAATTTTTTTTTTATTTTTTTTTTGTTTTATATATATTATATATGTATATAATAATTTTTTTTTTTTTAATTTTTTTTTTACATTTTTTTTTTTTTAATTTTTTTTTTATTTTTTATTTTTTTTTTGTTTTTTTTAACATACATACGTGAATTTACTGTTATTGCATGACTACACGTTGTGAAGGGTATATAAGATTCGGCACGGCCGAATATAGCGCTTTTACTTGTTTTTATTAATTTTTTTTTATTAATATCATGATTAAATCTAGAAAAGATCTTTAAAAGTATTTCTTTTAAAGTAAGATTTTTAAACGTTTTATTCCTAATTATAAATATAACACATTATTTGCACTTTCTCGACTGAAAATTCTTAGATATGCTCTTTAACTAACACAGAACAGATTGACAGGTATTTATTTAAAGGAAATTGATTAATAAAGCAACTCAAAAATTTTAAAGTGCTTTGCTTAAAAACGATAAAAACAGACATAAGCAGTTTTTGCTTATTGCCACAGATATAAATCATGCATAAACATAATAATATAATTTTGTTTGGCTTTTATTGGCTTTTTATTTCGAAAAAAAAAATATATTGTTATTTCTTTTTACATTTGTGGCCCTCTCAATACGTGTAGTAGTTTAATGTGTTTTTCTCTATGTTACTTGTTCTTCTACTTCCGTTTTTTTTTTACCAAAAAAGAAAGAAAATCGATTTTTACCCCAGAGTCTAAAAGCGTTTACAATAAAGGTACATGTGATGTTACAGAGCTCTAAAATAAGAATTATGAAGAGATTGAAAAACTAAAATAATAAATCTTACCTTTTTATACTTAACGATTAAATAAAATATTCCTTATATTGATGATGATAAGATAATAACGCTGAAGATTTTTATCGGAAGTTGTTTAACAATTACATCAAAGTAAAAAAAAAACAAATCCTAAAGAGAGGGAACAAAAGAGAATTGAATGAAATAACGAAGGTTATAAAAAACAACACTTTTGCTTTTCTATTGTTGGTTGTGATTTTAATGTACACAAAAATTTATATACAAATAATACTTTTATTTTTAAAAATTTTTTGTAATTTTTTTTTTTATTTTAATTTAATTTTAATTGGAAAACGGCAAAAAAATAAATAATTGACTTTACACTACAACATTTTCTATAATTTCTATATTTTTCAATGCTCTTTTTATGTATTATTTTCTTATGTTAAATACACACTTTTTACATGATACAACATTTTACACTATACATTCATATATGGATTTTTATTTTTTTAATCTTTTCTTATTTTCACATATTTATTTGTTAAGTAACATTTTATGCTTTCTTTGCAATTAATTTTTTATTATGTATTAATTTTTGGACAAATTCACGTCATTAAAAAAAATTTTCTATTGACATTTTTCCCCAAATTTTTGCGACCGAAATTTGTGGTATTTTTTTATTATAAAAAACGAAAACGAGAACAAGCATCTATATACACATGATGAAGAGGGCGGCGTATAACTGTGTATAAATGTAAACTAACTAACAACGAGTGGTGAGTTTGGTGGAAACTTATACAACAAACAAATAAAGCATTAATTTGTATTTTCTTACAAAATCGAAATCGACCAAGTTGAATACACTTCAACATGAAAATTTTATTTCGACATCAGCACTGACAATTGATTAATATGCACCGAATTGTTTGAAAATATTTATTTATATATTTTTTGTTTAAATTAAAGTATTTTCTCCAATTTAAATATTTTGAAGAAAAGAATAGACACTCATACCCGAATAAGAAAAGCTACTGCATAGATACACAAATGTTTAACGATTAACAATCAAAAACAATAACAACAAAAAATAAACTCCACTTATAGCATGTAGCACAGTCAAAACCAAAAACTGGAAGAGAGCATGGAGTATCATAACGTTCTATATGTGTGTTCACAAGAGTTAAACGACTGGCCAAGTTCTCATAGCACTTTAACAACAGGGATGATGTAAATTGTAAACAACAAATTGCAACAATTTCACCAAATGAAAACGAACAATTTTTTACTTCGGTTATAAGGGCGCTAATAAGTTTAGGTTGAATTTAAAACAAAAATATTTCAGTCAATTTTCTTTTTATAATATTCCGGGGAATCAACAAAAAGGTGAAAATTATTTTAATATGTTATTATATTAATTCATTTATCAAATACTAAACTACAAATTCAAAAAAAAAAATATTCAAGAATATAAGAATAATAGAATTTATCAAAAAAAATGTTTAAATGGAAAAGATCTATTTTAGAAGGAAAAAATATTTTTTTTTTTTTTCAATATTATTTTTTTTTTATTTTTTTTTTTATTTTTTTTTTTATTTTTTTTTTATTTTTTTTTTATTTTTTTTTTATTTTTTTTTTTTTATATTTTTTATTTGTTTTATTTTTTTTATATTTTTTTTTTATTTATTTTTTTTTTTGTATTTGATTTTTTTCTGTATTTTAATTATTTAATATTTTTTTTAGATTAACAATAATATTTTTGTAGAAAGAGAAATTTTCGTTAGTTATACAACATTCTTAAAATTTGTATGGGCCTCATACAGCAAGCGTTTTTTGCTTTAAAATATTATCATGTCCATACAATTTGTATTAGACAACCCAAAATAACGTGCCGGCAACGCTTTGCAATTGGAGAGTAGATACTGAAGTTGGCTGTGAAACAAATGTTAGTTTTTGTTTTTCTTTTTTAACCTATATTTAGATTAATCTAGCGATTTTATTATTTTCTTTCTACTAAGTGGGTTTCTGAAAGAACATGAAACATTACTTTTCTTTACGCAATGTTGACGCTCTGGTCTAGGTTTGCCATTTCAGTAAAATAAAACATAACTCATGCTGGTTTTTTTTTTTTTTTTTGATCTGTAAGAAGGTCCGGAGGAGAAAAGTCCCAAAGAAAAAAAATTCCATTTCGAAAAAGTAATAGAGGCCTGTCATAATATATTTACCCTCTCCGATATACTGATTTAGTTAAGACCATCTTGGACCATCCAAGTACACTTTCGAAACAGCATTAAAACTTCTTATTCGTTTTTTTTTTTTTTTTTTTTGTATAGGAAGTACCGGTCTTTACTTATTTAAGCACATATGACAGTACATTTGGAGTAAAACTTCTCAAGGCAAAAACGTTGATATATCATGCTTTAATTAAAAAATGCAATTGCCTTGTGTAAAAGGTGTCGGCGAACTTCTTTATATGTAGTACGTATATAAAATATAACTGCCGTATTGCTGTAAGTCACAAGGACTAGTCCGATTTTGCTTATTTTTTTTTGTACTCTAATTACAAAAACAGGTTTTTGCTGAAAAACAAAGTTTATTTCATTGCAATAGTCATTTTCTTTACAATTATAAAATGTAAGGGCATCACTTTGTCGACTTTTGCCTTTGTAAAAGAGTAAATGTCTTCATTTTTGTAATAAGTTGATAAGTTGAGCACAGTCGAAATAGTAGTAAAATTGGCTATTGTCGGCAAAACACACTTTTTCAGATTATTCTCTCATTTCACAATTAAAAAATCTTTGTAAAAAAAATGAACTCACAAGTCTGAATAAAAATTTAAATATATTTAAACAGAAAAGTTCGTCAGATAAATAAATTTAAAATAAATTTTAATTCAATTTAAAAAATGTTATTTTTGTACTAATATTTTGTACTAAAAAAAAAGTACTTAATGCCCACTTTTAAAAATAACCCGACACTATTGTATGCATTGTATTTAGAATTTAATACTTTAATGCGAGGGCGCTTTTCAATGAAAAACAAAGTTATAAAAAGATACGCGATACAAACTACCATATGGTTGTTGATATTCCGAAAAAAATTATGCTAACAAAAAGCTTATTTTTTGCCATCTTTATGCTCTCTGATGTATTCTCTCTCGCGGTATATACATACATATGTAGCACTTAATGAAAAATATGTCAAATATGTTTTAACAATAAAATTTGTATGAATGTAAAAATGGTGAATTTGTTTGTTGCATAAACTGGGGGTGGTGCGATTATTATTTTTACCTACATACAAATTCATATTCTACATATCTGGTTTTCTCCCCCAAATTTCAATTGCAGTTGTATTGACAACAAGGAGAAAACAGCATACAAAACAGCATTTTTTTTAATCTCTCAGTTATAATAACCATGAAATAAAAAAAATAACACAATGAACTGCATTTTTTTTTTTTATTTAAAAAAGAGTGTCAAAATTGTGTAATATGTTATTTGTTTTTTGTTTTATTTAGTATTAATTCTTTTTTTATTTTTATTACTTTTTTATTTATTGGAACACACGCGTGCTATTCTCTTATATCGTTTAAATCGCCAGTCGTCGACGATCGTTGTTTACAGCTCACGCGTTTTATTACAACTGTTGGCATATAGTATAGATTTTTAACTGCTAAGCGTTAGTCAACAACGAAACAAACGTTGACAGTCGAATATAGACAGCCAGTCCGTCAGTTTTCTTAGTTTGGTTTAGAGCAGTGGGATTCTTAAACTGTTAAAAAATTTCTTTTTTTTTTAATGTATGACAATTTATGGAATATTGTTAATATATTTTTTTCTTTGTTTGAATTGTCTTAATAGATAAAATATCGATAAATTTATTGAATATTTTTCAATAATAAAAATAATGGAAAATTTTCAATTGTATAAATGTTACCGTAAAACGATCAGAACTGACTTTGTTAAAAATTGTTATTTGTTTAAAAAAAAAAAAAATAAATAAAATCAAAGAACAAACATGGCGCCGTTTTAAAATTTAATTTAAATTTGAATTGAAATACGAATATGTTTTGTCAAAAATCTACAGTCCACAACATTCCAAGACGCATTCATTGATAAATTCTAAAAAATAATATTAAGCAAATTATCTCTAAATAAGTGTTTTAAAGGTACACATTCAATAGAAAAAAAAACTTCTAAAGCAAAATAATTTGTCAAAAAAATTTTTAAAAAAATTTATGACTCTCTGCTTTAGAGATAAAAAAAATGAGTGTAACGATAAGCAAGACTTGCATTTCGTTAACATTAAAACGTGATATGCGGCAATCAAAAAACAAGTAAGAAAATTAGTTGGTAAAGTCTACCTGTATTATACCATACATCTTACTAAAAAATTGATTAAAATTATTTGCGATAATTTTTTTAAGCGATTTTGGCATAAATTTTTTTAGGTATTTTTTAGGTTAATACATATGTATGTGTACTTAGTTTTATGTAGAAGATGCGACCAATTATGGACCGATACATTCGAAATTTGTCTTGAAATTTATCTTGATTTCAATATTTTTCATAGATTTTTAGAATGAACTTTATATGGAAACTAGCTAGAGCCTATATATACCGATTCTTACCGAATTAATTAGAGATTTCATAGTGAATCGAGTCATTAAAATAATAATTACATTAAAAATTGTATTAAAAATTATATCGA
The DNA here is from genome assembly GCA_941918925.1 of Phyto melanocephala. Lineage (NCBI taxonomy): Eukaryota > Metazoa > Arthropoda > Insecta > Diptera > Rhinophoridae > Phyto > Phyto melanocephala. Next base: position 120,378,639 of record OW799233.1, on the reverse strand, counting down.
TGGTCACAATTAAAAAAGGCCTAACTAGTATTTTTACGATATTGAGTTTTCAGTGATTCCCATACATTTCACACATATAGACTTCGACACAAAAACTTAATACAATAGTAGTTAAAACTACAGTTTTACAAGCAGTTTTACAAAAGAAGTTAAATTATAATTTTTTACATTTACACATGTAGGGGGAATATCGAAGCAGGGGGTCCCTTTTCGACCCCCTTCGCTCCTCAGGATTTCGTGTCCACCGATCAGTATTCCTTCAATCACTAAGTCCCGCGCCACAACCGGCGTTGGCTCTGGACTAGGAAAACGATCTTACACTGCCGACTGGTGATTGTCGACAATCCTCATCACACGCAAAGAAAAAATATGGTTGAGGTAACCATAATCGAAGAGCAACATACTATGATTGAATTGTATGATTATAGTAAAAACATATAATGGTTACTAGTTATCATTATTATGTTTATTTAAAGTATCATTCAATAATTATATATATGACTACAATTGAAGTCGACAATATTTGCTTTTTTACGGCAAATTATTCTCTTTTGCTGTAACATACACATATTGATTGTAAATACTTACCAATTTAATTGCAATTTTTATATCAATATTTTTTTTACATTTTCTCGTGTATTTGTTAATTTTCTTTAATTTTTAAAAATTTTTGTAAATTTTTTTGACATCTCAAACTTTTAAAATAATAAAAATTAATTCAGCAAAAAGAAGAACAGTTGAAATCAAATTATGATTAAAAAAAATCATAGCTTGATTAATTTGTAATCATACTGTTGTCTCACCTATTATTTAATGATTATTTGTAATTTTTAATGATTTTAAATAAAATTTTATTTTTGTCAAATTATTTTTTTTAAATCATACTATTTTTAAATGATAACCATTTTGAAATTTTTACGAAAAGTAAACATTAAATGATACAATTCAAACCAATACTTGATTATCGTGACAAAATATATGATGAAATGAAACAAAAATAACTATTACTTGTTTTCGACAACCAAATATTGTTATAGAAACTATAACATGACCGTCGTGATCATGTCCTAACCATGGTTTTTCTTTGCGTGCACACAGTCCTTTGTAATCGCTAGCATTTCCCTCAGACTAAGGTCCTCCATTGCACTCACACTTAATGTGTGCTTGCCTGTGATTCTCAATCTTCCGCTAGCCAACGCCGGTACATTATAATAATACAGTTTCTATTACGTTTTTAACCTTCTCCTGTAAAGTTACAATTACTGTAGTTAGTGCCTTTTTCTTCTTGTGACCATCTATATATGTAGAATTGTGACCTGCACTTTGAAATCAAAGTGTACGTGGAGAAACAAACGGACGGACATTACTCATTTGATTTAAAAAGCGATTCCATGTCAAAACGTAAACTTAAAAGATGGAACTATTTTCTTTGCATTCCAAACATTAGCAAAGACGTATGTATAATACCTTTTTAGTCTGTAATGGTGCAGGGTATAAATATGCATACGACAAAGACATTTTTACAACAACAAAATTATACACGAGCATTGTGTCTCTTTGTTAAAGTTTTTTTTTTTCTTTTAAGTACATACAAACATGTATTATCTTTATAATATTCTCTTCATGTTTACACTTAATGGGAGTTATAGACACGACAAATAAGTGATCGCTGAATCATAATGGTTTTCTGTATTTATAAAAATATAACCATTGTTTCCACAACTACAATTCTGTAATAAAAGTATTCACATCACCGACATTTGTGCTGCGAAATAACGGAAATGCAAAATTTTTTTTTAAACACAACAACCAAATAATAATAGAGTAAAATAATTTTACACTAGCTTTTACCTTTGCACTACCTCTAACCTAGTGCGTAAATAATACATGACATTTTTTATATTTTTTTGCTGAAGGTAAGCGCTCAACTCGTGGGAGTTTTAAGTCCCTAATAAAGTCGGAAGCCACGTTTATTAGCATTTCGGCTTTGTTCACCAAAAGTTAAACACCTTTTAGTTTAAAATGATGCTCACGTCGGACCAGAGTAAACTTATGCAATTTCACATTTTCTTAAAGCTAAAACCTTGATGTGAATACCTTTAATATTTGTAACGATTTCTTATCTTTATATGTTCTTAATCGATAACTTTATACATATATAAATATGTAAATATAAAAAACTTTTGTCAATTCTTATTTATTATTGTTGTTATTTTCACCTACCATACATGCGTTGTATGCATTCATTAGAATGAAGTGAATTTTGTTAATATATTCATCTAAACACATGCTCTCCAATGACACGTTAATATTAAAATCATGCATGTTTCACCTAAATTGAACCACTTCATCATGACTTAAAACCCATGCATTCACTATTTCTTTTGCTTGTCTTTTTTTGCTGGGTACGAACTAGGGTGATCAATTGTTCGACGTTTTTCAAAAACCGGTTTTCAAATAGTTTAAGGTTTTGAATATAAAAAAACTGGTTGCTTTGAGAAAAAACCGGTTAAACCGTATATGCATGTTGTTTATTTAATTGCTGTAGAATTACTAGCAGATCTTAAAGTGTTTGTCAATGATAACATTAAAATACTCCGCTGATCTAATGAAATGCTTCATTTTTTTTTTAATGATTTTAAAAATTAAAAAAATATTTCACTTGTCTAAATTGTATTCGTACTTTTGCCCAGTTTTAACATATGTTTTCAACTGATTACAATTTGCTTTTAAACTTCATGTTTTTTACTTCTCTTCATTCTGAAGACATTTTTCACTGATGTTACGATTTGTATTTCAATTCAAACTTTGCTTTAATGTTCTAAGGGCCGTTAACAATAAAAAATTAACCTACAGTTAACACTAAACTCAAAATTTAAACCTTGGTTAGCCAAAACCCATTAACACAAAGTTCAGTTATCTTATAACTTTTAGATTATTTTGCCAAATTTCAGTTAAATTTAACCGAATACTATTTGGCGTTTAGTTCTTAACTGGAAGAAAAAATTTGATGTTTGAATAAAAATATATATTATATTTTTGCTATTTTTAAACAATTGAAAGATGCCTCTACAATTAAAAAGATTTACACATTCGTTTAATAAATATAAAGTAAATAAAGTAAAGTAAATGGATCATTTTAATTTACCTGATGCAGAGTTTTTCATGAGATATCGTTTATCGAAGAGAATTGTTAAATTTATAGCAAAAATTATTTTAAAATACATTTAATTTTGAATAAAATTATTAGCAGATGGGTGCACATTAAGAATTTTTATTTATGTATACATTTCTTCTTCTTTTTGAAATTCATACATAATAATTAATAACTACAAGTTAACTAACTTAGTTTTTTACGTCTGACTTGTCAAATTCTCCACTGCTAATACAAACATGTCGTGTGTTACCTTTAAAACATTACTTCTATAAAAAAAACATGTGTTGAGACATCTGACAAAATTTTAATTAGAGTGCGCTCTATTTTCTTCTGTAAAAACATGTGACATCAGTCGTTGCCAGAAATCTCTGCTGCTGCAAAGCAGTCAGCGTAAAAGTAGAATTTTGACAGACATGTAGATTTACATATGTCTCACAAATTTTAAAGTCAGATGTAAAAAACATGCCGTGTATTATAGCCTTAACGAACATTTTTAATTTATAGTTAAAACTTCAGTTTAAGCTTACTGAAAGTTAGTAAACTTTAACGTTAAATTTATTTAACAGAATATTATGTTAATAGGCCTAAGTCATTTAAGGCCTTTGTTTGATTTTGCTGTATTATGGGTCTTACATGTTTTGGAAAATGTTATAAAGCTTATCTTCTAAATTTTAGATACAATATTAACTTTTTCAGATGAACCAGAAGAAGATGTCTCCTCAATATTCAATAAACAATTGAAAACAAATTTTGTTTTATGTTTGTGTATTGTATTTAGGAATTTTCAGTTTTTCGAAAGTTTTTCAGTACTTGGTACAAATAATTGCAAATGTAAATGAACATACATATATTTAGTTAAAAAAAATCAAATTTTGGGACCAAAAAAACGGTTTGATGACATTCGAAAAATCAACATTAGGAAAAAACCACAAGCTAAGAGTAAAAAAAACGGGTTTTCCAACGGTTCTAAAATCGAGTCGATCACCCTAGTATGAACATAGATTATTTTCCAAATGCCATTTGTGTTATACCCTGTTCAGACAGATATTTTTAATTATTTCAATTTAGTGTTGATTGTTGATATCTTACTAAAAATACGATGTATTGATACCAAATCAAATAATGCCTTCTTTTTAGCGTTTTTTCTGTTGATAAAATATATTTACAATTATATTTATATATAGTATATATACTTATATGTATGTATTTGAATTTATTTAAACATTTTTTTTTAAATTTTCATACAAAATTTTCCATTTCCTTAATTTTTATTTTTTGTATTTTTATTTGTTTGACATTAGAAATGCCACCTATAGAATTTTCTTCTCACTGAACATACTTCTCAAGAGTTGTGTTTCGAGTTTTAGACAATAAGTGAAACAATTAAGTATAAATTGCTCAATTTAAAAATAATTTTTAGTATGGTAAATTGAGCTCAATAAGGCCTTTAATTGCGATAATATTATAAATTGACAATTAAGGCGCGTGTGTGAATATAGTATTAGGTATTTTTTTTTTTTTTCAAATAACAATTTGTTTTCGAAAATGCCTTCATTTACTATTCTTATGTTTCTTTGTCTCAATCTAAAATAAAAAAAAACATGCTTCCACTTAGAAAATTGCTACGAAATATTTTGTTCTGGCACATCGATGGCAACTTTTACATGATTATGAATGATTTCATAATTATATCTTTATTTTTTTTTTGTTTTTTTTTTTTTTTAGTTTCATTGCGTGCATTTCTTCTGTTTTTGTATCTTCTAAGCTTTTTTTATTGTTATGGCACGAAGAAGAGGAAAGGCGTCATTAATTATAACTGTTTAAATCAATTAAATAATCATTATATTTCATATATGTATGCACTCTATTGCTAGTGCTGAAGATTATGCGATGCAGTTGGTTGATTTTAAGTTAAAGATACTACATGTACATATGAAGGCAATCAATAGACTATTAGGTTAAACTATTTAGGAGGTTAAACTGTAAACGTTAACGTTGAAGAGTTAAGCTAACTAATAATATTGAAGGTTTTAACCCTGCTTTTTATAAATCAATTTTTAAGGTTCTTTAAACTGAACATCTGGAAATCAGCGGCGCATAAAGTAATTTGTAAAGAATTTTAACTGTCATTATATCGTTCAATAAAAAATAAACAATAAACTAACATCACGAGAAAGGAATAAAACGCAAGAATGGGCATTTTTTAAAATCATTTATTTACATTTTTGGAAAGTTGGATTCTTGTAAATAAATAATTATACTCGATTTACAGGAAGACTTAAAGCGTCGACACTTTTTTTGGTCGAGCAGGGTAGGGAGAACGAGTAGTGGAAAAAACATCACATTTTTTACACTCATATGCGTTTTCTTCTTATGCTTTATTCTTTTTTATTTTTTATTTTGAAAGAAAAAAATAGCAAATAAATCTACTAATAATATTTAAATTTTTTTTAATTTAAATTTTTTATAAAAATAAGATCACGAATCACGAAAAAAAATCATAAGAAAATTATGATTATATGAAAAGAGATTTATGCAAATTCTTTAAGAGAACAAAAAAAATATAATTTTAGATCATCGTCTGAAAAGGGTTTTAGTTACATCTTCGCTTACAGAAAATGTACTTCTTACTTGGAGCTTTTAAACATTAGAACATGTTTCCACAGCAACAATTTTAGTAGTTCGTTGACTTAGTAGTTTAAGGTCATATTACAAGTCAAATTATTAATTGGCCGTACAAAGTTTATGTCGCGAGTTATCACTTTTGCAGGAAATTCCTTTAGAATAAAGGACACTGTGATGCCTATAATAAAGAGACGAAATTGTGATCAGTGGGTGGAAAAGTGTTTGCATCTTTAAAACAACAAAAATAATTTTTAAAGTGAATTAAAAATGTTTCTTGATAACAAGGAATTTTGCTTAAGGAATTCAAAAAGTCAATAAGATTGTTTGCGGCGTCTTGGAGCATGCTGTTAGGTCTATTTTCTACAATTATGTTTTAAAAATATTTAAAATATTATTGTTCATGGTAAAATCTTCTAGTTATTTAATTGTTTATTTTTTTTTTTTTTTTAATTTTTCCAACGACAAGATATCATTGGTTTGCGTACTAACGATATTAAATATGTTTAGGAATCAAAGGCGCACGACCATGCTTTATATCATGGATTTAGTAAATGGACAGAAGAAAATATTGCTATTGATCCATAATTTTATTTAAAAATGGTGTCCAAATTTCAAGTTTGAATGATCAATGGAAATTGCACAGGAAGATGATCTGAAGCTCTGTGTCGGAAAATTAATGATTTCGACGTATAAAATATGTGGTTATAACAGGATAGTGCGTGCCGCTTGCCACACATCAAGCAAAACAGTTGATCTTTTAAAAGAAAAGTTCGAAAATCGAATTATTTTTCCTAGTGAATTTGCCAACAAGATCGTGTGAACTGACACCTTTAGACTAATTTTGTTTTGTCAAATTCTTGTTGTTACAATGGGCAATAATATTAAAGCAAAGACATACAACATACAGATCGACTACTTTATCTATAAGGATTTAAAAAAATATACTTTATATAGACTTTATGGGGTCACAAAGGAATGTTTATTGTGAAAATTTACAAAGGGGATAACAAATTAAAGGGTTTTTCAATAAGAGCGCTACAAACGTTTTTTTAAATAAAACAAAAACGGTTTTGGATATCAATAAAATTCTGTATTCCTGTGAAAGTACGTTCGATACCATTATGTATTCTTTAGCATGACCACCACGGGCACGCTAGCAGAAGTACAGAAGTCGACTGTTTTCTAGCATAAATCGGGTGATACGTTAGATATTCGTACGAAGTTCATCAATCGTCGCTGGCTTGTTGGCATAGACCATAGACTTGACGTAGCCCCACAGTAAATAGTCTAACGGCGTCAAATCGCACGACCGAGGTGGCCAATCAACTGGACCATTTCGTGAAATAACACGTTCTCCAAACTTGGTTTCCAATAAATTGATTGTGACATTCGCTGTGTGGCTTGTGGCGCCGTCGTGTTGAAGCCAAAACTCTTGCACATCATGGTCGTTCAACTAATGAACGAAAAAGTTAGTAATCATAGCTCTATATCAATCACCATTGACTTGTAAGGATGTAGGCCAAAATCTTTTCGCGAAATTCGCCACAAAGACGTCACAGAGATGCCCAACGCTTGAGAACGACGTGTGAATGACACATTTGGGCTTTCTAAAACTGAAGCCTCAGCGGCAGCAGTATTCTCGACACTACGGGCACTTTTTTGTCTCACTGGCACGGGAACATTTTGTACTGTGCCTGTGGATTCAAATTTGTCCACTAGAAGCTTAATTGTTGATCTGGTAGGACGATTATGACGACCATAAATTGGACGTAGCGCTCTTAACGTTGAGGCCACTGACTCCGAATTTTGGTAGTAAATTTTAATAATTTCGACTCGTTGTTGACTCGTATATCTTTTCATCATAAAATGGCAAACCTAACTGAAGAGAAATGTCAAAAGAGATGCAAAAAATATGGCGTTGTTTGCTCTCCATATCGGTCGAATTTTGTAGCGTGCCTGTTGAAAACCCCTTTACATAATATTAACACTTTATCTTCACTGAGCACGCAAAGAAAAACGATATTTATGGCATGATCATACATGATATGATGTGTGATCTATAACAGTAAGTAGTTGGTTATCGAAAACAAGTAATAGTTACTACTTTCGTTATGTTTTATCATTTATTTTGTCACGATAATAAATCATTTGTTTGACTTTTATATTTTTATGTTTGCTTTTTCCAAAAACTTCGATAAGGTTGTCCTTTAAAAATAGTATGATTTACAAAATTTACTTCACATTAATAGTATCTATGATTGTATCTAAAAAATAACATTATATTTGAAGCCATTTAAAATTACAAATAACCATTGAATGATAAGCGAAACAACAGTATGATTACAAAGCAATCAAACTATGATATCTTTTAATAATTTGTGTTTACCTATTCTTCTTATTGTTAAAACCCAATTTTTTTAATTGAAAAATTTGACATGTAAAAAAATATAAAAAATTTTACAAAATTTTAGGAAATAATTAAAGTAAGTCATAATATGTTAAAGATGATCCTATAAAAAGTTTTATTTAAACGAGTACAATAAATAGGATAGGATACAAGCAGCATAGGGCCGAATCAATTTCCTTCTAATATTCTGTACCTACTGTTCGGTGTTAAATTTTTAATTATTTTAATTTTTAGTTTTTTATTTTTTTTTTAACGTGCACATCTCAATTGATATTTGGCGCTTCCGAGTATGCGATAGTCGGCCTGTACTGCGTCTGCCCTGTGAGTTCCACTCCATATATTGTTTTGCCATGTTGCTTGATGCTTTCACCAAGTTTGAAATATCGAGGAACATTTGTGTTTGCGTTATTCATGTTATATAGGTTGCTCGTAAGCTTCTGACCAAACGCGAATATTGAAAATTGTTGAATGCAAATATACCCTTAGAATCTTGCGTAGAAATTTTTTGTTAAAATAACATGTGTTTTAGAAAAGAGCAGCAAATTTTATGTTTCATTTTTAGTCATAGCATGATAAATACATGAACATTTAATTAAACATAATAATGGTAATGTTTAATCATTATATGTTTTAACCACAATCATACAATTTAATGATAGTAGGTTGTTCTTAGAGTATGATTTACAAAACCATGTTTTTCTTTGCGTGAGTGAAGGGTATAAAAAGATTGTTCATCACTAGTTTGCAATTTGTATAATTCTAAAAGAATAATTATTAATTTAACTTTAAGGCTAGAGTTTCTATTCTTTTAGTTCCCAAGACAATTATTTTCTTTTTTATTTGTATTAATTGTAAAAGAAATAACACATTGCAATAATTTATATGTTTTAATTAATATATGTGTATAGATATACATATGCATATACATACATATATGTACATAAACACATGAATATTTTGTAAACAAAACACACATATGTGGCTTAATGTACAAACGACATAATTTAAATCATTAAAAATAGCTGACAAAAGAAACTGTAGCCACCAATGAATCATACTTAAAGATTCTCCATTTTTTATTTTTTTTTTCTTATTTGATTTTAAAACATGTATGTACATATATATTTACATAGCACTTTTAAATTAAAAATGAATTTGAATTTCTGTTACTGAAGAATTAAATCTAGAAAAAAAATATCTGCCAAGTATTTTAAACGCAGATGAAACTGAAAAAGGACAACACCCACCAATCTCCATAAATATATATAAAATATATATATATATAATTTTGTTGCATCTCTTGTTGGTGTTAAAAATTTTATCATTTTAAGAAACCATGTCACGTTCAAATGTCAAATAAAGCAATAAAGGGAAATTTATGACGAACAAATATAAAGAAGATGCTAAAAGATAAACTTTGTTATTAAAAAGGATGCCGTAAAAGATATATAACTATAAAGGCAGACTGGAACAAATTCAATAAGTTGATAATTTTAGAACTTAATTTTTATAAAATAAGAAAGTATTGTTTTAAAGATTTTCTCTTAAACAAAAAACAAAGTAAAAATTGCCTTGTCGCTAGAAAGTGCAACAAAATGTATAATTGTATACAAATACCCTTAAAATCAAATGCAACTCTGTTTTTTGTTTTATTAAATAACACTAAAATATTCCCCACACATTTGTTACACAAATTCACCACGGATTTCATGCATGGTGGGTAGGAAGGAAAGTTTTAGAGCATGCGCTTTTCACACACATTATATATTTGCGTGTTTAAATAACATATCCATATATATAAATATATATATATATAAATTGTTTAGTCAAAAAGAAAACATGTAATATAAGGCCCATACCTAAACAAAAGCGTTGAGCGTCAAGCGTTGCAATTTTGCATGTATTTTGTTATTGTAACAAAAACAAAACACATGTAAAACTCCAACGCTTGACGCTCAACGCTCTTGTTTAGGTATGGGGGTAATATTGACACACAATATTTTATGGCCATAAAATGCTTTTTAGGTATATTTTTGGGGCAAGAAAATTAAGATCTACATACTTGAAAATACTTTTTAAGCAAACAATTTGAGTTTCAAATAGGAAAAGGAAGTTTTAAATGCTTTAAAATTAGGAAAATATGGTTGCATAAAATATTTACAGGAAAGCTTTAAGAGTGCGTCAGAAAAAACTATTACACACTATTCCAACCAAAACTTATTTTTTAATCACGTTATACCCTGTTCAGACAGATATTTTTAATTGTTTCAATTTAGTGTTGATTGAGCAATTAAAATAAGTGTTCAGACATACTCAATTTATCTTACTCCATTAACATTTGATAGCTGTAAAATACGATGTATTTATACCAAATCAAATAATGCATTCTTTTCAGTGTTTTTCCTGTTAATAAAATATATTTACAATTTTATTTATACATACATATATATACTTATATGTATGTATTTGAATTTATTCAAACATATTTTTTAAATTTTCTTCAAAAATTTTTCAATTTCTTAATTTTTATTTTTTGTATATTTTTTTGTTTGACATTAGAAATGCCACCTATAGAATATTCTTCTCACTGAACATACTTCTCAAGAGTTGTATTTCGAGTTTTAGACAATAAGTGAAACAATTAAGTATATATTGCTCAATTTAAAAATAATGTTTAGTATGGTGAATTGAGCTCAATAAGGCCTTTAATTGCGATAATATTATAAATTGACAATTAAGGCGCCTGTGTGAACATAGTATTAGATTTTAAAGATATGTCAGATATTATATTTTCTAAATCATTCCGTTATTTCGGCCAAAAACCAAAAACTTTTCAAAAAAACATGCAAAATATCTGAAGGTTCATCAACACAGTGTTTCAAAAGCCATTACATAGTATAACGAAGACTTAAACATTAAAAGGGAAGCTGGATCAGGAAGAAGTAAGGCTGACTTCCAAAACGTTCGTATACAAAGTTTGTATACAGTATTGCTACTGTATTTAAGTCACATACATATGCAAAGTTCCGAAACAATGCATCAATTATAAAACCGATGCATTGTTTGCTTTATTATTGTGTTAAAAATACTTGGCAGCGGCGTTTTGAAATGGTATACATTGTATAATTATTGTACTGCGGCGTTATGAAATATGATGTTTTGTTCAAACACAAAGCAATTGACGTTTTGGAAGTCAGCCTAAATGTCTAACTGATATTGGTAAGACAAAAGAAGTGGAACAACTCTTTCGAAGAGCAACGAACACTTGTATTAAAAAATATAGATCGTAAAGTTAAGGGCTCTGATACTTTTGTGTGCAGATTGAAACCTAATGCTAGGTTGTAGCCGTATAAACTTTAGAAAGTTCTATATCGAAAGAACGAGCGAAAAAATGTAGGTCAAATTGTACAAAATAATTACACCTTTGGTGTGTTGGATGATGAAACTTATATACTGGCAGACGTTTCACAATTTCGTTGTCAAGATTTTTATCAACAAAATTTCCCAAGAAGTTTCTTGTGTGGCAAGCCATTTGCAATTGTGGCTAGTAATTTGCAGTTAATGCAAAAGAAGCTAATCAGATACAGAAAGATATATTACGGAGTGTCTACAAAGAACGCCTTTCACCTTTTTTAAAACAGCACAGAGTGCCCTTATATTTCTGGCTCTATTTGGCGTCACGCCACTAGGGAAAAAGCAAATATGGATTTTAAATAAAAATTAATGTTTAATGAATTTGTAAATTTTTTTAATCAATTTACATATTTTTGAGAATTTTTGTATTAAACGGTTTACGTTTTATTTAAATAAGGACTGACTCATTCTTTAAATAGAGAGAAAATTTATTTCTTTATAAATAGTGTATTCTCGTAAATTGTTTACAAAACTTTAAAGTTTTCAAAAAATAGAAAAGTCGATTTTTAAGAACAATAACAAAAAAAATTACTAAAAATGCAGCATCAAGGTGACAATGAACTTTAATCCCTTAAAGTTCACAAGAGTATATTAGAAATAGAGTATTTATCGTAAATTATGTACAAAATATCCAATAAACTATAAACCTAATTTTAGAAAATATGTTTCATAAAAAAAGCTGATTTTAACGAATCCATCATAATAAGGACGAGCGTCAGTCACTTTAAACTTTCTTTACATGGTCATTTTTTTGTAGTTCTTGTGTCAGTTAAATGTTTAAAGCCTATAGAAGCATATGGATTTAGTTAGATTTTCATCAATACTTTCACGCATTATTTCGTTATAAGATAACATCCCGCTTCTTGAATCGCTCACCTACTTCCAAAAGTTCTTGCATAAGATATTCTTAACATATGCAATGTTTGTCTCTAAGCCGGAGCAGCTGAATTATGCTTTTCCTTACGCATTGATAAGAAAGGTAAAAAACAGCAAGAAGGATGAATATAAATAAATTATTACTTTTTTTCCTTCTGAAAAATTAAAAAGTACAAAAGATAATGTGTGTGAAGTTAAATATGCCGAGTTAAATATGTCTTGACGTAAGAACATATTTAACTTAGAAGTTAAATATGTTATGACGTAACGACATATTTAACTCAAAAGTTAAATATGTTTCAACGTAACGATGTTATAAACAAAAATAAGATATTCTAAATTCAAAAACATCAAATAATAAAAAAATTAATAACAAAAATAATTTTTTTTATAAATTTGTTTGTATATACATACATATAGAATTGTATTTGTGAATTTTTTAAAAAATTTTTAAAATTTGCACTATGAGAAAATCATTGAATCTCTGAGGGATTTTGGACATATTTGGGCAAACCCTTCTATGTCACTCATATAGACCACATGAAAAAGGAAGACAATTGTTTGCTCTAATTAACTGTATAACTCACAATTCTGAATTCTCATAGTGCAAATCTTAAAAATTTTTTACAAAATTCACAAATACAATTCAGAATTCTGAGTTATACAGTTAATTAGAACAAACAATTGTCTTCCTTTTCCATATGGTCTATATGAGTGACCTCGAAGGGTTTGCCCAAATATGTCCAAAATCCCTCAGAGATTCAATGATTTTCGCATAGTGCGAATTTTAAAAATTTTTAAAAAAATTCACAAAACAATTCAGAATTCTGAGTTATACAGTTAATTAGAGCAAACAATTGTCTTCCTTTTCCATATTGTCTATATGAGTGACCTAGAAGGGTTTGCCCAAATATGTCCAAAATCCCTCAGAGATTTAATGATTTTCTCATAGTGCAAATCTTAAAATTTTTTTAAAAAATTCACAAATACAATTCAGAATTCTGAGTTATACAGTTAACTAGAGCAAACAATTGCCTTCCTTTTCCATATTGTCTATATGAGTGACCTCGAAGGGTTTGCCCAAAATCCCTCAGAGATTCAATGATTTTCTCATAGTGCAAATTTCAAAAATTTTTTAAAAAATTCACAAATACAATTCAGAATTCTGAGTTATACAGTTAATTAGAGCAATTAATTGTCTTCCTTTTCCATATAGTCTATATGAGTGACATAGAAGGGTTTGCCCAAATATGTCCAAAATCCTTTAGAGATTCAATAATTTTCTCATAATGCAAATTTTAAAAATTTTTAAAAAATTCACAAATACAATTCTATATGTATGTATATACAAAAAAATTTATAAAAAAAAATTATTTTTGTTATTAATTTTTTTATTATATGATGTTTTTGAATTTAGAATATCTTATTTTTGTTTATAACATCGTTACGTTGAAACATATTTAACTTTTGAGTTAAATATGTCGTTACGTCATAACATATTTAACTTCTAAGTTAAATATGTTCTTACGTCAAAACATATTTAACTCGGCATATTTAACTTCACACACGTCAAAAGATATACTTTATTGCTTTTTTGTATGCAAACTTGTTAAGCATTTCCATGTAAGCAATATGGTAAGAGATACTAGAGAAAGATATGTACGGACCAATTTATGTGAATTTCAATATCCAAGTATTATATATAACTTAATGGACTCCTCTCGCACAAAGGTTCTACAAATTAATTTTATAAAAATTATTAAAGGTAGGACAAACTAATACTGTTATTCGCACTGGTGGTAGTAAAATGTATAAAAATATTTATTGCCAGCATACGCGTTTTGTTTTTAACAAAATAATAAAGTTAGAAACTCGTCTAACCGAAAATAGCAACATTCTTAGACCACCGATATAAAATGTAGGGTAAATAAAAAGAACTTAATTATTTTTAAGACAATTACAATAAGGGTGGATTTTTCTTGTATATAAATATCATTTTTTAAAACACACATTTAATATGATAAAAAGTTTTCTTAAATACGTCTATTTAAAAAGCTAACATTATGAGTCAGCAGTTTGATTAAGGGCCTTAGGGGCCTGTTGTCTCAGTTAGCTACTAAAAGTAAACAAAAAAAATTCTATGTAGTGATGCCAACTTTTTGAGAGCGATTTGCACATCTATTCATTTAACTGTTATTTAACTTGGGACACACAAAATTAACCTGAACCAGAATGAATTAAAAACATTAGTCTTCAGAATCAGCATTTCAATATAAAAAAGCATTTTGTGTTATTCTATAAGAATATATATTTTAAGTACGAGGGTTTCTTTTTATATTTTGGGATTGGGCAAACCTAGTGCTGCAATATAGCAACTGACGTTTCTATAGTAAGGTTTGACATTTAAGACAATGTATGTTTTAACAATGTAGTGTCAAAAGCAATAAATTGGCATCTCTGCTTATATTTATGTGAATAATAAATTATGAATTTCTCTACTAGTGGTGATATGTTCTAAGTACATATATACAAGTAAATTATTCAAGGATAACAAACTAGCTTACAAACGTTTACGTTTTTGAAGAACGCTTTAGTTTTGTGTATGTAGTATACGTAAATTTAGAAAAACGTGCAGTGCAAAGAAAAATCAATAAAAACGTTTAAAAAGTTCCAAAGCACAAAAACATTATTATCATCATCATCATCGTCATGTGTAGTAGACAGTATGACGCGATATGTTGTTTTAAGGATTTTGGCAGCGAAAAGCAGGAATAATATATTTATTATAGGGATACAATTAATGGCACCTACTTTTCTTTTGTAGCTTTGGTTTGTCGTTTGTCGTTTTTCTTTGTATTTATATTTGTGTGTCTGTGTTTAGTTTGCCGGAAAAAAGTTTAATGGACTTTTAGCGTCAATATAAAATTTAAATTGAAAAAACAGTTATAGCATATATGTATGTATTCCATACGTGAATGAGTGAGTTTAGTGCCGTTGCCGTCAAAACATAATTAAATTTTGTTCTTTTTTTTAACATGGACACGATGTCATTGTCTTTTTTTCGTTTCTTAGTACAAAGTATATGCATATGTATGCACATACATATGTATCTATTTACATATTTAGTTTTGCTCTAGTTTTGTAAATTAAATTTATGATGTAATTATCAGATACTAGGAGAAATGACAAAATAAGAAATGAAAATTTTCTTTTTGTCATAACATGAAAACATATAAAAACATAAAGTGAGCCGTTTTCGATAATTCGTATTTTATAAGCAGGGCATGTATTAATTAACCTAACTATAATGTTCATTGGAGTACCTAATAGTAGACCATATAAAAAGAATAAAAATGATTCAAAA
Source organism: Phyto melanocephala (assembly GCA_941918925.1). Classification (NCBI taxonomy): domain Eukaryota; kingdom Metazoa; phylum Arthropoda; class Insecta; order Diptera; family Rhinophoridae; genus Phyto; species Phyto melanocephala. The sequence continues at coordinate 120,362,796 of OW799233.1, read as the reverse complement.
CAATTCTCTAGATTTTATTAGATAAAGAAATGCAATTTTATTGGTAATATTTTAAATTTGTGTATTTGTAGTGAAGTGGTCAAAGTGCTTAACGGCAATCCGTTTAAGATACTAAAAAGGATGAATGCACAAGTAACAACAACAGTTCTCACAGTTGACTTTAACGCAAAAAGTAGGAAGCGACAATACTAAAAAACGGACTATCATTGGATCCCATGGTTCTTGAGTAAGAACCAACAACGGCGAGAATTGTGACAGGCATTTAAATAGGCGGCTTCATTTTTCCCACACAATGAGATACACAAATACACATTGACACCACCGAGCAGTAACTCACGTAATCAGATCGATCATACATGTGTAAGAAAAATATGGAGAAGCTTTCTATCTGTTATCAAAAACAGAAGAGGAGCTGACATTGAAAGAGATCACGAGCTTATCACACACAGAATCAATATCAAACAAGTAAGAGTGCTATATTCGGCCGTGCCATATCTGATTATATTTTCACCATCATGTACTATATTTCATGTTATACGCCATTTTTCTTTATTATTTCCGACGCCATCATCGATTTTGAATTTTTACGTAGTTATCTGTATTCTACTAGTCAAGCCCTTCCAATTAATACCCATTTTTATGGGGTTAAAAAATTTGTTCCGCCATATTAATTTAGACGCCATCTTGGATTTCTAATTTTTCAATAATTTACTGTATTCTACTGGTCAAGCCCTTTCATTTTATACCAATATTGAAGGGGTTCCAGAAGTTAAATTTTAAAATACCAGATTTGACTTATATAAAAATTTATTGTCCGCCATTATGTAGTGGCGGCCTACATGAATTTTAATTTTTGTATAGTGCTTATATTGCGCTAGTCAAGTCCGTTCATATGATATTGACAATATTGACTCTCTCGGTTGTCTAGAAGCTGAAAAAAAATATTTTTGCTTGTAAATTTTTGGAATATATATAAAAAAAATAAATTTTGCCTATAACTTTACCGATTAGAGCCCGCTTTATCCAAAATTTTTTACGAATATCTCTAAAGGCATATTATATCTATAAATAGTAGCAAAGGTACCTATAAATTTTTCTATGGCTGAAAAATTTTAATTTTGGTGGTAAAAATATGGGAAAACAGAGGCAGCCGTGTTTATTTGCTCATATCTTAGAAAGTTATGGGGCGATTGTGCTGAATAGCGATTCATTCCCGGATATTTCCAAAAGATTGATAATATACACAGATCTAAGCAATATATAGTTGCTTCTAAAAGTTGATTTCAACCAACACACGGACAGACGGGCAGACGGTCAGGGCTTAATCGACTCCTCTATTCATATAAGCTTTCAGAAAATATATACTTTATGGGGTCGGTAATGAAAATTGTAGAAATTACAAACGGAATGACAAAGCTATATATACCCTTGTGCACCACAGGTGAAGGGTATAATAAAATGGCAAAGAAAAAACGGCTCTACCTACAGCATCTTCAGAAAGTTACCATCAACTCAACCTCACTAGAATAACATGAAAACGCTTCTAAAACGCATCATTGTAAAGTTACCGAAAAGTGGCGAAAAATTGGAGGAATTATTTTGCTTAACACCATATCCAAGATACTGGCTATCATAGTACAAGCAGGAATTAAAAACAAAATATAGAACTATTTGCAAAATGAGCAGTCCGGTTTTCGATCAAATAAAAACTGCTTAGATCAGGTCACGCAAGGGTGTAATCTATTGTTTCATAATGCAGCAAACTATAGAGTGGCGTATTTTTAAGGAGAGGAAAAATTACATGAAGTATCTCTTCGATGATTTGCATTAAGGGGATATTTCTTTACTCTTGCACAAAATCTCCAAAATGGAAAAGTAGCTTAAATATCGGGACTGATTAGCGCGTAATGTTGGATTTGAGATAAATATAAAGAAAACCAAAATTATACAAATAAAAAATACTATACAATATTAAAACAAATGATGGCGAAGAAACAGACGCTGGCAAAAGGCTGAGCAAAGGAGAGCGGCATTCGGACGACTGCAATCAGTATTAAAAACAAAGCTTAGAATATAACGAGTTTATAGAGTTTACTCACGCAAAAATATAAAATATTTTCGCAGAAACAGATGCGTCTCTCTAAAACTTAACCAATGAGGAACTTATACAAAAACAAATTAAACGCAGAAAATAAGGGTAGATCGGCCATACTATCAGAAAGGTGCCCGGTATGTATTAAAGGGATGGTGCTAGATTAATATCCTCAAGGCTTAAGAAGCTGGGTTCGACCCCAAGGACACCTGGATACGCACAATACACCAACAATGCAATTTTACGCGAAAAGGCGGAAAACCCAAGAGCAGGAGATAAAAAATATGCAAAATCTTTAATTGGTGCAAAAAATGGAAGTAAGAAAGTTTTATTTGGTCAAGCCTGACCAATATAATCGTCAATGCTCTGCTTTAAAGAATACCACAACAATGGTAAATGTAAATGATTTTATTTCGCTCGTTTATTAATCTGTTATTATATAACATTTTGTTCGCGATAAATTTTTTTCTTGTTGAATATTCTTAAAAATTTCTTATGAAAAATTGAAATAGGTCCACCTTGTATTCTTGTATATAAAAATAATTTTTAATCAAATTTTTTGAAGAACAACAAAATTTTAACGTGAAATTTATGATACCAATTTTTGCAATTAGAGGAATGAAAAGTTCATTACAATAAAAATTTCACTCGTTATTCCAATAGGGGTGAACATATAAAATAGTGTTAAGTGAACTTAATACAAATATCTTAAAATATAACAAGTAAGAGCACTATTCGGCTGAGCCGAATTTTTGATACCCACCACCAATTTTGTGTACTTTTATAGCAAAAAAAGGTATTATTTTCTTATTAACAGTAATCGCTATGGAATAATATCTTTATACTACTTTGTATAACTTCGATAGGCTAGTAAAATATTCTCGTAAATTTAGTATTTCAATGAAAATGGGCGTTAAAGTTGGCGTTTCAATATAGTTTCTGCCAATAAATACAACTGAGATATTTCAATATAGTAATTTATTCTAACATAGAGAAATTATATGAATTTAATATAAAGCATTATATAGGAGGTAGGCGTTAAAGAGGGCGTGTTACCTTTATATGCTGGCATAACATTGACAATGACTAGGAAGCTATATGTAGGAAATTTCGTTACCTCTTATTTTGCCGGTTGGATGAGCTTTTAAATTTCATTAGCAGTAGAATACGTAATAAGTGGTCCTTATAGTAGGCGTGTCAAAGTAGTTTATGCTATTAAACTTAACTCAGATATTTCAATGTAGAATCCTTTATTATTCCAAAATCTTTATTCATAGAGAAATTATATGAATTTGAGATAAAGCCTTATATGAGAGGTGGGCGTGTCACATTTATTTTCCGTTAGAGCAAAGCCTTTGACCAGAAAGCAATGTTTGCAAAATTTCAGAATCATGCATCTAATTTTGTCAGTTATATTACGTTTTAAACTTTGAATATACCGGAAAATACACTGCGCGGTACAAATTTTCGTATGTTTTGTTTTTTTGAGCCCCCTAGCTTTTTCCTTTCAACAGACGGACGAACATCGTTATTAAATGAAACCACGATTCGGAATATATGTATATACTCTATGGGTATAAAATGGATATTTCGATGTGTTACAAACGGAATGACAAAATGGATATACCCCCACCATTTTTTTGGTGGCGGGTATAAAAATAAATTCAAATCACATAAATAAATAAAAAAATACACATTTTTAACACAAATCCTATTATTACGTTAGAGGAAATCCGATTATTTGCTGTTTTAAAAACAACAACAAATCGTTTAATCAACCACTTAGTATTTTGTTAAAAATAACGTATTTTATAATGAAATCAGCGCATTTGATTTAATCGCCTGTGTGAGGAAAAGCAAGTAAAATAGACAAGTTTTTGCTGGTAATTTTAAATTGCATGCTTAAACAATTGTCTACGCACAATTTGTCGTAAATTGTAAGTACTTACTTGTGTTGTTGGTAGGTAGAAACTGATATGTTGGTTGAAGCACCAATCAACGAAATAAACTAGTGATTCAACAATTAATTAAAAACACTAAAACAATAACATAATGCAACGTATAATTATTTATTTATTTTTCAGTTTATTTCCTTTTATTGTTCGATTTTTTTTTTATAACAAAAGTTAAGCTTAGTTCAGCTGCTACCAAAATGTAAATATATTTTAACTAACTAACCAAAAATATAAGCGATTTTGTTTTTAATTTTTTATTACTGTTTATTCTTCATACATTTTTGCTTTTTGTTTTGTTTTATTTAAGATCCCAATACAAGTTTGTCCACATTTTGCTAAATAATAATTTAAAACATATTTCAATTTACTACACAATCTATAACAACTGCCAACTGTTACTACATGCTTACATTTTAACCGCAAAAATGTTGTAAACTTTGTGCATGGTGCTTAAATTATTAAATTGTATTTCAAATTGAAAAACTCAGTCTATAGGCATTAATTGGTAACAAGTTGTTAATTACTTGAATAATATTCGTTGAGTAATTTTAACATAATTAGTAGAATTTTTTTATTGGAGCTAAATTGTATTAGTTTGACATTTTGAGTTTTATAAAAAAAAAAACCCACAACAAAACTTTGAAATTCGCAAAAACTTTTTGCATACAAAAAAAAATTAAAAATTTTGCATTTAAAATATATTTAACAAATTTCTTATTGACACACAATTTTCAGTATTTTTTTTTTTATTAAAAGAAAATATTTTTAAGAAAATGTTCTATAAATTCTATATTGGTACAAAAAGTTGTTCAAAATTAAAAAAATGTTACCACTTGTTTCAAATATAAATATAATGTTTTAATTAATACAAAATTTTTATTTTAGGAGAAAATTTCTAATAAATATTGTAGTACTAAGAAAATGTTTAATAAAAAATGTTTTCTAATTTCAGGTTAAAAGTTTTTGGCAAGATTTTTATGGGTGAAAAAGAGTGAGTCAGAAAAAACTTACACACTATACCAGCCAACACCTATTCTTTATCCAACAAATAATTATTTTTTTAATCCCGATAAAATAATAATAATAATATGTCAAATATAACATTTTCAAAATAAATTATTTTCAATTGGTTTTTCGGTCAACATTGAAAGCGAAAAAAGTACATGAAAAATTATTAAAATTTTTAAAAAAATCCAATATGGACCAAAACAAAAGCAAAATATCTAAAAGTTCATCACCATACTGTTTCAAAAGTCATTACACAATATAAGAAAGACTTAAGAATTGAAAGAAAACCTGTATCAGGAATGAAAACAGGTCTAATAAATATTGGTTGGGCAAAAGAAGTTGAACAACTCTTTCGAAGACCACCAAACACTTGTATTAGAAAAGCAGCTCGTAAAGTAGGTAGGTAGGTAAGGCTGGTGCAAAGTTACCCTCACACCTTCACTCGGAGACCATTACGGTCCATTGTGACACCTTAATAGAGAGAAGAATAGAATAAGAATAGAAATATTTAGGATAGAAGAGAAAGAGAAGCAGACAATTCCAGAGTCTCCGGCGGGAATCGAACCCGCAACCCCCGAACAACTGACTTGTCCTTTACTGACTAGTCCACAGGGGCACTCCAGCTCGTAAAGTTAAATGTTCCGATTATTATGTGCACTGAGCCATAGCTAATGCTGGGTTGAAGTCGTGTAAAAATTCAGAAAATTCTAGATAGCAATGCGGTTAAGAACTTAGAAGCAAAAGAACGAGCGAAAAAATTAAGGTTATATTTATTTAAAATACATCTGATACTTTGAAACTTTTCACAACTTTTGGGTCAAAATTTGTGTGGCTGACGGGCGAGGTAATACCTGAAAACTATAGCGGATAAAAAAACAAACAAAATTCCCCAAGAAGTTTTGTATGTGGCAAACCATTTGAAGTTGTAGAAATTTTTTGCAAATGATTTGTGACATCAGACAATATAAACACAGAAATATATAACACAATCTGTCCGAAATTCAAATGTTTCAAAATAATAACAAATAAAATTTTGACTGTTGTTAACGACCGCCTATAACTTAGTGTTATAAAACAAATTTAAATAGCCGATTTTGCAAAATTTTTGATAACAGATCTTTTTAAAGGATATTGGAGGGGCGGCTTACAAATAATACAGCCGGCTCGGCCTATAAGATTCTTAGCCGAACGCCGCAGGTATTTGAATATTTATGACAGCACACAGTATTATTTTAGGACAGTTTTTACTTGAAAATCAACAACAATTTTTTAAACTATTGTGTAATCCTAGCACATTATTACAATCAGGCATGTTAGCGCACCTTTATCTATATATATAAAAATCAATGTGTGTTTGTATGTATGTATGTTTGTATGTTTGTTTGTGCTTTATAGACGGTTAAACGGCTGGACCGATTTCCTTGAAATTTTCACAGAATCTTCCTGTATGTCTGGAAGGAACTATAGGCTATACTTTGGTTTGAAATTGTGGGCGGGGTGACACGCCCTATTAAAGAATAAGTATTAAATATTTTATATCACGAAAGTTAATGCAGCTAGAGTCTTCAAATTAAGTACGGTAAACTTTGACATCCACACGAACATTTGGGTAAAAAATGGGCGGACTTGCAATAGTAGGCGTGGCCACATGAATTAAATACTAAAATTCGTATATTTGGAAAACGATATCGATTAAAGTTGTAAAATTTTGCAAGAGCAACTTTGACACCCAAATGAACATTTAGAAAAGAAATGGGTGCATTATCAATAGTGGTCGTGGCACCTACCATATGAATTTAATATTAAAATTCGTATATTTGGAAAACGATATCAAATAGAGTAGTAAAATTTTGCAAAAGCAACTTTGATATTCAAATGAACATTTATGGAAAAAATGGGTGCATTAACAACAGTGGGCGTCGCACCTTCCATAACAATCAAATACCTTAATTCGTATATCTGGAAAACGATATAGATTACATTTAGAAAAGAAATGGGTGCATTATCAATAGTGGTCGTGGCACCTACCATATGAATTTAATATTAAAATTCGTATATTTGGAAAACGATATCAATTAGAGTAGTAAAATTTTGCAAAAGCAACTTTGATATTCAAATGAACATTTATGGAAAAAATGGGTGCATTAACAACAGTGGGCGTCGCACCTTCCATAAGAATCAAATACCTTAATTCGTATATCTGGAAAACGATATAGATTAGAGTACTAAAATTTTGCAAGAGCAACTTTGACACCCAAATGAACATTTAGAAAAGAAATGGGTGCATAATCATTAGTGGTCGTGGCACCTACCATATGAATTTAATATTAAAATTCGTATATTTGGAAAACGATATCAATTAGAGTAGTAAAATTTTGCAAAAGCAACTTTGATATTCAAATGAACATTTATGGAAAAAATTGGTGCATTAACAACAGTGGGCGTCGCACCTTCCATAAGAATCAAATACCTTAATTCGTATATCTAGAAAACGATATAGATTAGAGTACTAAAATTTTGCAAAAGCAACTTTGACACCCAAGTGAACATTTAGGCAAGAAATAGGTGCATTGACAATAGTGGGCGTGGCACCTGCCAAATGAATTAAATACTAAAATTCGGTGTGGCGAAGCACACCGGGTATTAGCTAGTATATTATAATACATACTAGCACAGAATGCCTTCATATTGCCTGCCCTATTTGGTATCATGTCACTATGGAAAAAAGGAACTTAAGTGGTATTCAAACAATATTGTCAATTTTGTACCATGGGAAGCTAATCCACTTAGCTATCCAGTACTTTGAACCGTAGAACGATATTGGGCTGTTGTAAAAGCAACAACTAAAGAACACAGGAAATGTGTCAAGGGCATGTCCAATTTTAAGCGTAAGTAGACCACCTCGTCCATAAATTAAACGAAAGCAACTATAAAATCTTTAATATGTTTAATACATTTGTAAAATTTTTGAATAAACTTACTATTTTTGAACATTTTTATATTAAACGGTGTTAGTTTTATTAAACTTAATAAAGTATAAGTTTTTTCAGGCTCACTCTTTATGTAAACTTTAGGTATGTTCATTAGGCACATATAAAAAAAATATATATTTTTTTTAATTTTCTTAAACACGTTTAATATAATTCATTGCCATGTATTAGTTTAGAAAGAAAAAAATTGTATCTTAGAAACTTTTTTCTTAATACAATTTGGTCAACATGAAATAAACTTACATACAAATGTACATACATGCATATGTATACTAGGGTGAACGACTCGGTTTTAAAACCGGTGGAAAAGCCGGTTTTTTTCCTCTTTTTGCTGGCGGTTTTTTTTAAATGTTGATTTTTCGAATATCGAATATACCGGTTTTTTTATCCGAAAAAGCCGGGTTTTTATATTTTTAAGTTTATTTTCATATATCTTTGTAACCAATCGTACCATAGTATATTGAGTACGCGAAAAGTTTCCAAAAATCAGAAAATAAAAACTATTAAATATTCTTCCATAATATTGTAAGAAATCTATTTGTTGTTAAAAAAACAAATGCAAAATAAGAAATAATTAAGCTTAAATATTAGTTTTTATAGGATATAAACCTAACATTAAAAGTTAAAGGTAATTAAAGCATTAACTAAGCTGATCGATCACTTTTAGATGAAAAATGTAGTTACAATAAAGAAAAACTAATAATCCCTTTTTCCAGATCCTAATTTTAATTAATGGCATTGAGTGTCTGTCAACTTAAATTTCAATTAAACCATTGAACAAACTAGTGTCAGGGGTATAAGAAAGAATTTTTAAAATTAAATTTTAAAGATTTTCTCCCTAGCCTTTAAAATTTATTTCAAATTACAGAAATCATTTCAAACAAAATACGTTAGTGTATATTAGTTAAAAAGATCTATTTAACATTTAAAAAATGTACAGAAGGAGATACAAAAATTTATAACAGCCTTATAAAAAGTTTTATTTATTTATGTATTAATTTATTGTATTTATTTGTTTTACTTGTAAGGAGTGCCTTTTGTCCCTAAATTTAACTAATTAAAACCAAATTAGTCAACTGCATTCATGTCTGTTATTGCGTTATTGTGCAGTCAAACGTATATAAACTGTAAAAATTTCATATTTAGATATAATTTTTATTATAATCTTTTCGAACAATATTTTTTAATTTTTTCATTAAATATTATATTGTATATATTCGAACCGGTTAACCGGTTTTTTTCTTAATTTTCAAAAAAACAACCGGTTTTTTTTAAATTCTAAATTTCAAACTATTTGAAAACCGGTTTCTTAAAAAAGTCTAATAATCCATCACCCTAATGCATACACACTATTAAATACTACATGTAAAATATATAAGACTCACCCCTTAAATGACGATTGGCCCTTGTTTTAAAAGTCTTAAGAGTTTTAAACATAATTTGTTGGTTGATTGATTTGTTGGACGACTGGATTTTAGCTTAACTAACGCTTTTATTTTGTAATATATTATTACTAACGTTTTTTTTACCGGAAATCTTAATTTTTCTCTGTATTTAAAGCACAAATTTTTATAAAATATATTATATTAATACTTAATAATAATATTAAAACAATGTAATTTGCTATAGGTAAAAGTTAAGTAATGCCTAATTGAGGTCAATGCAGCATATTTTATTATTTTTACTTTAAAGTAAAACATTGTAGCTTTATTGAAAAAAAACCTGTACTAATAAAAACAAGTAACAGTGCATTATTCGGCCGTGCCGAATCTTATATACCCTTCACAACGTGTAGTCATGCAATAACAATTGTTTGTACCACCATTCATCTCATATAAAATACGTACATATGTATATACTGGTTAGAATAAATGTGGCATCGAATCCCAGCTGAGCCAAAAAAATTTTATTTTATTTTATTTAATACTAGCCAAACCCGGCGCGCGTTGCTACCGCCCCTTAATGAATCGAAATGCATTCTGAATTTTAATTGAATATCAAGTGCAAAAACCTAAAAATTATAATTTTTTTATGGGCGTGGCATTGCCCACTTTTCTAGTCACGAAATTGTAAAGTCATAACAGCTCAATATGTGTGCAAAGTTTCAGAAGAATCGGACCAGTGCAAGTACCTCAAAATTAAAATTGTTTTTATGGGCGTGGCCCTGCCCACTTTTCTAATCACGAAATTGTAAAGTCATAACAGCTCAATATGTGTGCAAAGTTTCAGAATAATCGGTCAAGTGGAAGTACCTCAAAATGATACCTTTTTTTTATAGGCGTGGCACTGCCCACTTTTCTAATCACGAAATTATTTAGTCATGACAGCTCAATATGTGTGCTAAGTTTCAGAAAAATCGGTCTGGTGCAAGTACCTCAAAATTGTAGCCTTTTTATGGGCGTAGCCCCGCTTACTTTTTTAATCACAGAATTATAAAGTCACGACAGCTTAATATGTGTGCAAAGTTTCAGAAAAATCGGTCCAGTGAAAGTATCTCAAAATTAAAACTTTTTTAGGGGCGTGGCCCCGCCCACTTTTCTTATCACGAAATTATTTAGTCATGACAGCTCGATATGTGTGCAAAGTTTCAGAAAAATCGGTCAAGTGCAAGTAGCTAAAACTGATAACTAATTTTTTATGGGCGTGGCCCCGCCCACTTTTTTTCATCCATAAACACTCCCCGGTATGTGTACAACAACTTACCAAAGTTTGAGCCCGATCGGTTTTGCAGTTTCAGAGTCTATAGCTAACACACACACACACACACACACACACACACAGAGTTTCACTTTTATATATATAGATATTATTTATATTTTACTATTTTTTTAATTTTTTTAAAAAAAATTTTTTTTTAAATTTTTAAAAAATGTTTGTAAATTTTTTTTTGATTTTTTTTTTTTGTAATTTTTTTTATTATTTTTAATATATTTTTTTTTGTAATTTTTTTTGCATGTTTTTTATATGTATGTTTTATATGTTGTTGTAATTGTGAAAAAAACGAGGTGGTCGTGGTTTTTTGCTCATATCTCAGAAAGTTATAGGGCGATTTTACTGAATTTCAATAGCGATTCATTCCTGGATATTTCCAAGAGAGTGATACTATATACAGATATGAGGAACATATAGTTGCTTCTAACAGTTGATTTCAACCAACACACGGACAGACGGGCAGACGGATAGACGGACAGACGGTCAGGGCTTAATCGACTCCTCTATTCATAAGCTTTCAGAAAATATATACTTTATGAGGTCGGAAATGAAAATTGTAGAAATTACAAACGGAATGACAAAGCTATATATACCCTTGTGCACCACAGGTGAAGGGTATAAATATATAAACATTTTAGAACTTCAGGGACCAATAAGCTTATTGCGAAATTTTAGCATGGTAAATCAGAAAGTTGATACAAAAAAAATAACTACAGTACATATAATTTTGTAAATTTAATGACGTTTGAAATTTTTAATATACTAAAAAATAGACTGGACACTGCGACGTAAATTTTCCAACAATTTATTATATAACTCATTGAGCAATTTTCAGAGAAAGATATTTTTTTTACTCAGGCAATATACATACTTTCGAAGTTGTATCGCTCTACGTCGATGCGTTTAGACATCGCATTTTATTCGAAATTTCATTGACATTGTTTTTTTGACCTACTCTACCATTTTTTTGGTAGTTAGTATAAAAACCAGAACTCAGAAACTATATACTTTTTGGGGTCTAAAATTAATATTTCGATGTGTTGCTAACAGAATAAGAAAATGAATAGGCACTCCATTTTGTTGTGGGTATACAATAAATTGACATTACTTTATTTTTATACTCATCACCAAAAAAAATGGTGCGGGGTTATATTCAACTTGTCATTCCGTTTGTAACACATACATATAAATAACCATTTTGGACCCGATTCTATATAAAATGGTGTAAAAAATTTATAGTAATTCACAAAATGAGAACGGCTGGGCCGATTTCTGTAAGTTTTTGTCAGTTGTACGCATTTTTGAGGAGAAGGTTTTTAAGAAATATAAGGTTTAAGGAAAATCCCTCCGGAAAAATCGGAAAATTTTGTATGAAATTTTGTGTGAAATTATTCCTTAACGTTGGATCTTCACGTAGCAATTTGCATTACTAAGCATATGGTAAAACGTTGGCAGAATTACGGCACTTTATTGCTTAAGTATTTTTATTGGATGGAGAACACGACACAAGTAATTTATTTATAAAATTAAATATTTTTTCTTTATATTTATTTGGTTGTTGGGTTTAAGCTGGTTTATATGCATTTCCCTGGTGCTTATGCCAGATCATCAGTAAACCTTCACCCAAATTCTTGAAAAAGTTAAAAATTTTATAAGTTATATTTTTAAATTCTCAATAACAAAACGAGAATTCAAAAATAAGCCAAAAAAATCTATAAAAAAAAATTTTTCAAAAACCCAACCAACAATTTTTCAAGTTAAATTTATTATATTTTTCTAATCCCTTTGCATATAAACCAGCTTAAACCCAACAACCAAATAAATATATTATTGAAAAATTATAGGAGCATATCCCAAATAATTAAGGGCCGTATTCATAAAAAATATTTTAGGTTTATTAAAGGCTGTTTTGACAGATATTGTAGAGAAATTTGTCAAATAAGCCTTCAATAAACCTAAAATATTTTTTATGAATACGGCCCTTAGTAAATTATTTTTTCTTTAACTTTTATGTTTTTTTTTTATCAGGTCAAATTATTTTAATTTTCCTTTGTTTCTGCAAACAAAAAACAAATATTTCAAAGAAAATAAAACGATTTTGACAGCATATTGCTTAAGCAATCAACAGAGCAATAAATTACTACATATAGCAATTTGCGGTCTACACGTCGCAATCTCTATGGACGCAATCAAATTTGACAATTCCGGTAATAAATATTGCTGCGTGGAGACCGCGGGTAATGGCTTTTCAAATGAAAAAATAGAATTGGGACGAGGCAAAGTTCGTAGAGTTCGCTAGTAAAGTATTTATTTTCTGAGTCCTGATCTCATTTTATGACGATCTAGCTGTGTCCGTCTGTCCGTCTGTCCGTCTGTTGAAAGAACAATAGAGTTCGAACCATTGTTTGAGCTAGATCGGAATATTAGGAAGAGAGTTATAGGTCGTAACGCAAGAGTAGGTAAGTACAAGTAAGAGCGCTATATTCGGACATGCCGAATCATATAATACCCTTCACCGTTTTTTACATAGGTATAATGACCACATCGTAGCTTAGCCTAGCCTTTATATAATACGGTATTTTCTTTATTATTTCTAACGCCATCTTCAATTTTTAATTTTGACATGGTAAACTGTATTCTTCTAATCAAGCCCCTTCTTTTGATACCCATATTTTAGGGATTAAAAAAAATTTTTTCTGTCATATGGTTTCAGACGCCATCTTGAATTTTACTACAATCTAATCAAAAAATAACTTTTATTTTTGCTCGAAAAAATAAAAATCAAAAAATAACTTTTATTTTTGCTCGAAAAAATAAAAATAAAAAATAAACTTTTATATTTGCTCGAAAAAATAAAATTCAAAAAATAACTTTTATTTTTGCTCGAAAAAATAAAAATCAAAACATAACTTTTATTTTTGCTCGAAAAAATAAAAATCAAAACATAACTTTTATTTTTGCTCGAAAAAATAAAAATCAAAATTTTAAAAAGCAACATATTTTATGATAGACTAATGCATAAGGATCAATATGGTATACTTGAATCCGTTTTACGACTTTTACTTCTAAATGCTTTTTTTGCTTTAAAATTCCAAAATAACTGTTATTTTCGGTCCCTGGTTGTAACATATATCTGTGGGTTTCATGTTCAACCACGTATGTATAAAAATCAAAATTTTCAGTAGAGCCATAAATCCGTTTAATATAAAACAACGGGTTAGGAAGGTATTGAACTTTTTAAACTTTTTTTACAATCCATGCCAATAAAGGTTTTAAAATTTTCCTTTAACAATTTCAGAAAAATACCATTTAAAAATTATATCATAGCGAATAAACAAAGTGGTACGAAGACTAAAAGTGTGTGCAGATAAAGCAGCGTATGTCAACATAGGTTGTACACAAGTAATTATTATACTTCTAGTAAACTGAAAAATTATCGGAAAATAAGTTTCAAATGTAATCAGAAATAACAAAGTATGTGGTTGTTTTTCTAAAAAATTAAATAATTTGGCATTAAGTACACGTAAGTCAACATACTGCGTTAGTGCTGAACGCTTTTTGAATATATATAGAAGTTACGTTGTTATGCCATTAAAAAAATCGTAATGGGTCCATCTTATTTCAGAAATTTTTAAAACCAAGTAAGGGGCGTTTAAAACTAAGCAATATGGCATTAACTCAAAATCGTAACCATGAAAACCACAGATATAGTAAGTAACTCGAAACATATTTTCTTACAATAATTGGTAAAAATTTAAAAAAAAGTTATTTTTTAATGGAATTTATTTGCCACGATGAATTTGAAATTCAAATCGTTTTTGTAAAGTAAATTTTTTTTTATTCAACAATTTACATATATATTTCAATATTGCCCACTAGCTGACCCGGCGAACTTCGTACCGCCCTATAATCAAGAAATATCTGTTACCTTTTTATTTGAATTAAGTTAATTTCTTTATTAAGTATTGCTGTTGGTGTATTAATAAATCAAAATTATTCCAAAAACAAAGTGTTTATTATTCTAATGCTTTATGATACACAATATTCTTAGTTTTATTTTCTGGCGCGTATATAAATAGTGTTGTTGGTATTCTGACACGGGAACAAGCGATATATAGCTGACCCGGTGAACTTCGTACCGACCACAGACCAACTCCGACCAATATATTTACAAAGCCTTATAGGCTCGGTTATGTAAATTAAGAATTAATAAAAAAAAAAAAAAAACTACGTTTCTTTGTTTTAATGTCAACTACGTGAATATTACTGCCAGTGACACATTATTATTATTATTTTCTTATATAAGAACCTTCTCCTAATAACAAATACAACAAAAAAGGAATTAGTGAAATCGGTCCAGCGATTCACGCGTGACCAAGGGTAAAAGGGATTCATTTTTATATAAGTATGGGTCTAAAAGTCAATGTGGGAAAAACTAAAGTTATGAGGATAAATACCAATAACGACTCCACATTTACTATTAACGGAACAGCCTTGGAGGATGTGGAGAAATTCGAATATCTGGGAAGTGTGCTTACAACAGATGGTGGTGCTGCTGCAGATGTCGAAAACCGAATGAGAAAAGCGAAAAATGTATATGGGTCCTTAATGAAAGTTTGGAAAGCTAGAACAATTTCTACGCAAACTAAGATGAAAATTTTTAATGCTTGCGTAAAATCTGTGTTGTTGTATGGTAGTGAGACCTGGCTAGTTACAGAAGCTATTTCAACTAAACTTCAGACCTTCATAAATCGTTGCTTACGACGTTTACTTGGAATATGGTGGCCAAATACTATAAGAAATGAAGAACTTTGGAGAATATGCGGTCAAACAAAGCTTGAACTTGAAATCCGTAAAAGAAAATACCAATGGTTAGGCCACACTCTTAGAAAAACTGTCGATGATGCAGCACACTTTGCTTTAGAATGGAATCCACAAGGACGTAGACTTCGAGGTAGGCCAAAGCAAACTTGGCGTAGAATGGCGTAGAACGGTGATGCAAGAAACGAGGAAATCTTTTGGTCAATTGAGAGCTATTGCACATGATAGAGATCTGTGGAAGTTATATGTTAATAACTTATGCAATATTTAATATGTATACATACTTTTTTTCTTTTTTTATTTTATTTATTTTTATTTCTTTTATGATGTATGTGAATAGACTAAGTTCTTTAAGAATATGTCATTAATAATAATAATAATAATAATAATGTATATAGATATACCTACATTGAATGTATGTTGAGAAATTTTGTGAAAAAAACTTTTGAATATATGTACATACCTATATGTGAAAACTTCAAAGGTCTAAAACCCCCATACCTAAACAAGAGCGTTGAGCGTCAAGCGTTGGAGTTTTACATGTGTTTTGTTTTTGTTACAATAACAAAATACATGCAAAATTGCAACGCTTGACGCTCAACGCTCTTGTTTAGGTATGGGCCTAACTCGAAAACTAAGGATTTCGGAAAATGTTACAACTTTAATTTTTTTATTTTTAAATTTTCTATGGACCTACATATGTTTTTTCAATTCGTTTCAAGCCTTACAATTAGTAAAGCGCGAAAAGCTTACGCTGGCTTTTTTATACTTAACTTCAAGCTAAAAAATCTTAAAGTATCAAACTTATAAACTTAAATGGAACCTTTAATAAAATTGACATCACTTGAAAGTTGATAAATCATTTCACAAATAGTTACTTCATAGGTATTGATAATATTGTTGGTATATTTATTTTAAAAAATCAACTAGTTGGTTCCGTACTTTGTGATAAAAAAAAGGACCAAAAAAATTAAAATAGTTTTTATATTTTACCAACTTACCTTATACGTATTTACACATATGTTTTCTGATACAAATTAAATTTTTATTTGCTCTTAAAACGCACACATACAAACGTACTCTAAAATATTAGCAAGTTTGTCATTTTTGTGGTCCCTCCTGTTTTAATAAATGCTTTTTGTTGTATGGTGTAAATTTTTACGATTTTTTTTAAGTACTTTGTACCGTGATTCTACAAATCATTTTAAGTTTAGCACGAGCTTTACCGATAATGTTGTTGTAAATTACCGTTTTAATTGTAATCTAATTTATAAGTTTTATCTTTCACTGCATTATATTTAACTTATTAAATTTACAATTAATTTGTCTGCATTATTCTTGTTTTAAACAATTTATGACAATGGTGGGGTAATTTAATTTTGGGAAATTCAACTTGTATTCAATACTTCGTATGCTATTATTTTTTTGGACTTTTATTATTTGTTAATAATACAGTAATCTAGGCTTTGTAATCTTGTCCTTTTTATACACAGACATTTTAATTTTTCTAACACAACAATAAATTGAAAAGTTTTTTGCAACAACCTTCTTTCGTCTTTTCGTTCGTTTAAGTAATTGGAATCTATTGAAAGCAAAATAAAAATAAAGTGACGACAATCAAGCTGTTTTATATTTGAGTTTTAAATTTATATATTTTCGAATATTTAACATGTTAACATATAAATTTATTTATATATTTAGTTACAGTATTATACCCTATATGTTTTTGCAGATTTAATATATGGAGAAATAATATATTAAAAAAAATATAAACTAATACTATTATATTATTGTTTTAAAAAGACATGTTATCAGCACTGAAAATTAAGAGAAATAAAAATAATCAAATAAGAAATAACTCTGCTTTACTGCTTAAAAATTTAAAGTGATGCCAGATGAGTACATAATTATGATATGAGCACAAAGAAAAAATGTTTAATGTCAGCTTATGTATTGCCAAAATGTATACGTGTTAATAACATAAATGTAGTTGACCTTTTTGCGACGATTGTGGATCAAACTTAAGTATCTTGCCATATGTAAACACATTACCAAAGCTATTTTTTACAGAATTCTAAAAAGCATTTCGCGTTGAAATGTGTTATGTACCTCGACCTTAACGTTATCATAGAGTACACTTTACCAATTCACATTCTTCCTTAACGTTATCATAGAGTACACTTTACCAATTCACCTTCTTCCTATATGTAAAACTTTATATCTGTGGCTTGGAGCTAAAAGGGCCAATGCCACTTTTTTGAGTTAATCATTGCATTAGATTTGTTTTCTTGCTCTTTTTCATTATGGCAAAATAGCTAAAGTCGTACTTAACCCAGAACAGCTTCATAATTAAAATACTGGCCAATATCACTATGAAAGCATATGTATGTAAAAGTTAAATTCAAATTTTCTCAAAAGTTAATATTTTGACATTGGCCCTTTAAGCTCCAAACCACAGATATAAAAAAGTATGAAGTTTGACATATGTAAAGACGAATTCTTGTTATGGTTATGGTTATCGTGTCGATTCTTGGGAAAAATGTCCAATTAATTTCACGTTGTCATATATGTTGAACTGTACCATACAATACGATAACGAAATTCAAAAAATAAAATAATAATAAAGTCTACATTAAAATCTCATCCAAATGTTAAAAAATCTATAAAAAAAAATTAAAATTGAATAAAATACAAAGTTAAATTTTTCTTACAACTGTATAGTCGCACCATGGGCTAATTAGACCATGGTGGAATGCCCCCCAGAATTATTTGCCAACCACCCCAATTAAAAAAAAATATTTACATTTGAAAGACATATAAAGTAAACTTGGTTTTAGATTTTGCAAAAAGAAATTTTCGATCTTTTGCCACCCCAAGAAACAAATTTTTTAGCTACTGCAATGATTCCAACCCAGTATTAGTTCTCTATAAATAGCAGTATGCCAAAAAAAATTAACTTTTTCGTTTTCAAGCTATGAATTCCGGATGATTTTTATACCCTTCACACAGTGAAAAAAGGTATATATATAGGTTTTTCATTCCGTGTGAAATTTCTACAATTTTCATTTCCGACCCCAAAAAGTATATATTTTCTGAAAGCTTTTGAATAGGGGAGTCGATTAAGCTCTGTCAGTCTGTCCGTGTGTATGTTGAAATCAACTTTTTGAAGCCCCCCGATATCGCATGGACCCGGGTCAGGTATTAAAATATCAGAAATATTCGGGAGTAGATCGGTATTAAAAATCAGAAACATAGGTTCATAAACAACTGAGATATGAGCAAAAACCCACGACCACCTCGATTTTTTTTCACAAAAACAACATTACAACAACAACATACATACATACAAACGTGTATACTGGTTAGAGAAAACGTGGCATCGAATCCCAGCTGAGCCAAAAAAAAATTTTTTTTTAATTTTTTTTTTTTTTTATTTTTTTTTATTTAATATATTACACTGGTTTACAGCCAAAAAATACCAAGAACGCCACATGCCTAGATAAGTTAATTGGGACCTCCTGAACACGAAAAACGCTGTTATTTTTTTTTTTCTAAGTACCGTTTTTTAGATAACTACTTTTGTGTTTTTCGGTGTATGGTCCCACTCAAACCCTTGTGGAGCCCAACCGAAAAGTCCGGTATGCTGTAAATATCTATCTGATAAGAAATGGCTGAGTTATGGCACCTCAAAGTTCAAAATTTGCCTATTTTTTACGTTTTTTTTTTAATTTTTCATTTTTACTTCGTTTTTTTTTCTACGTTATAGTAAAGATCTGGAATGTTTTATTTTTATACCAAATAGCTTATTTAATTACCAACATTTTAAGCGTAATTTGAAAAAAATCGGATGAAAAATAAAGTTTTTATTAAGGATTTTGTGGAACGACAATATTTTCATCTTCATTGCTCACACACTATATTCGGCGTAAATTAAAAAAATTAAATTAAAATGACGAGCGACTTGACTTGAATATAGTTGTTAATGACATCAAAATCTAAAATTCTGCGGTGGTGCGTGGCGATCGCATTTTTCGTTTACAAGAAAATTAGGAAAATGTAAAAAAAGGCGAAAAAATGGGGTTTTTTGACCTTCATTCACTTATAACTTTTGAAGTAGGAGTGTTATCTTCAAGCACCACCGCAGAATTTTAGATATTGATGTCATTACCAACTGTGTTGCATAGCAAGCCATAATATTCAGCCCAATTTGTGCCGTATTACAAACAGTACAGCCTATTTTCAACAAATTTTATTAATTGATTAAAAAACAGGGTGAATTTTTAAAGAAACGTAAATTTATGCTACTGAAATTAGTTATACATTAGTTATTAAGAACATAGAAACAGAATTCCTTTCCATGTGATGGGTAAATATACTTATATTTCATTTACTATTGTGATAAAGCGGCAGTAGATATTTTTGTCATTACCTTGTCTTCCTCAAATTATTTTATTGTAAATAGTCCGTTACAAGTTTTTTAAGTTATTGTTTTTTATTGTTTTTCTTTGTATCAGTGCTTTAATTTAGAACATTTTTTTACTGATTTACTCTTATTTACTCTCTTAGAATATACAAATAATTGATAAGAGCATCTTTATTAGTGTCATCAATAATATCAGAATTGCATGCTAATTATTGCATAGGTGCAACGATAATAATTTGTTATAATCTTTTAAAATTTATTCCTAATTGATTAACTGAAAGTCAAGTAAAAAGACCATGGTTTTTTTATTTTTTTCCGCGAGGAACGAGGATATGGCACCTCATAAAGAAATATACACCAGATGTCAGCAAGTAAAGGCCCGGCAAAATAAATGCATTCACTTCCTTTTCGATGTTTTGCAGTTTTATCCAACGAAGCAAGATATAGAAAATGGTGTGAAAATAATGAAAAAGGTTTTTCAGGAAAATAAAAAATGGAAAGCTGAGGAACGAATAAAAAGGTTGGAAGATATGGAGAGCAAACAACAAGTAGAAAAACGACGTACGGAGAGTAAAGTCCTATTTCTAAATTTGCTTGATGTGAATGAGCCTATGGAATTATTTAATTTATTAAATGAACTATCTTATGTCGATGTATAGAGTAATCGGTTAAAATTCTTAATAAGCAAATAAACATGATGAGAGGTTTAAATTATAAATATCACGGTGAAAAAGTTTGGCAAACAACAAATTTGGATTTAGAGTCCCTACTCAAAGAAAAGCTAAAGAAATTGCACTCTTCTGTAGATCTCTAAAAATTTAAATAATAAAACAACTTGATGTTTTTAAAAGTATAAATAATAGAGATTTCTGTTAAATACAATTCTAGTAAAATAACTAAAAAATTTTTCGCAAAACTAAAAATGTAAACTTTAATGATCAATTTAATAGAAGTTACATACATACTTATTTTATAATAAATTTGATACTATTTCATTATCTTATAGATCTTTTTTTTCTCATTCGGTTATTTTTCATCCGATTTTCAAGTTTTTTTTTGTTGGAAAAGTATTAAAATTACCTTTCTAATTTTTGAATATTGTTAGTACAAACTATTTCCGCTAGATGGCGTAAAATTCATTTTTTTTAAATGCATCAAAATGCCCTGTATTTGCAAATATTTTGAGTTCATATGTTCTGCAAAAGTACTCGCCATATGATTTTGTACAAAGTTGCCAAACAACATTTGGTTGAATTCTGGAAAGTTAACGGTCAAAATTTTGATTTTCTTCAAGAACCTAAAAATAACGGTAATTTTGTAAATAACGGAATTATAAAAAAACGCGGAACAGAAGTTCCTTCCGATACCCTAAAGAACCATTTTCAACAATAAAAAAGTTATTTTTCGCAAAAAGTCGATTTTGGCATATTGCTATCTATAAAACATTTTTTTATCTTTTTGTTGCATATTTAAATTTATTTGTTTATATAGTATTCATACATATGTACATATCTTATGTAAATGTATTTAATTTTTTGCCTTTACCTTGATTTCTATCATAGTTTTATCCTCCTCAATCGAAAATTTCAACAATTTCGAGTAATTCTTCAGTAATTTACTCCAATAACATTCTACATCTTGCACTCTTAAATGATTCCATATGAATTCGTAGCCATTATTAGCGATTTCCCTAGCTAAATCGTCATGCTCTTTGAAAAACTTAACTACACTTGTGATATCCTCTTCGGTGGGATACTTCGTAAGTGGTACATAATGTATCCAAGGTTTCATAGAGGGATAGAAAAACTCTAACCACTCATCACCAACGTGAAAAACCAAAGATTTACAAAGGAACAGATGCTTAAAACGGAAACTTGCTGCAACTCCTCTAAAATTGAAAAGATATTTATAGCGGCAATGATCTTCAAAAGCAACTTCCTTAGCTGGTTCGGCATTTAAAGTGTCTTTGAGTGATTTCCAAGCTTGATTTTTCGTATACTGAGCGTCCACCAAGTTAGGTTTTCGTCTTGAAAGTAAAACCAGTGAATCTCTTTCATCCGAAGTACGAGATCCCCGGAAAAATGCCTTAGATTCCTTAAGATTCCATTCTTGTTTATCTGAAGCTTTTTTTATTTTATCTCTATGTAAATCCCATCTTCCTATGCCGGTGGGATGCAGAGAAATTGCTGGTCCTCCAGCCCAAAAACTCCAAGCAGGATACATTATGTCGAGATAGTCGCTAGTTTTCGAAAAAGAAAAAACTGGCCTTATAATATTACCAAATCTGGAATGTACTTGCGGATAATCGCGTGTATTTACAACAAAATCTATTTCTGGTAATTTAGGTAAGAGTTTTAGAATATAATGTTCTATTCCCTCGCATCTAGAGGGAAACATACAATTGCTATCTCTATAAAGTTTTTGTTTATAAATTTTGTAACGCGTGCCATAGTTAGAAGCGTCTTTTATCATTTGTTTAGTTATACCATTCTCTTTGAAAACGGCTAAATCTTTTTGAATGACTTCCATATGACACTCACAACTTGGGTCATCAGATTTGGCACTGCATGGGCGATATTTTTCCTTGGCCTTGATAATGTTGTGAATTATTAAATTTTTTTCTAAAAATATAAACGACATCGGAATTGGGAATTGTTTTTATTAATTTTTTTAATTTACCTTCTTTATATCTTTTGTTTGCAGTTGACATGTTCTCATTCCTCTGGCAATCGATTTTGTTTTCAATTGTACATTGTCCCGTGTTTTCATCATCCTGATTATTTGTATTCCCAGAATTAATAAAAATTACTAATAACATTAAAAATAAATGCATATTTTTGCATTATTGTTGTTTCACATTTGTTTACGTTTTATGTTTTTAATTGCAAAAGCAATTGTTGCTAAAAAGTCAATGGTCTTTTAAAAACAATGTTGGCAGTATAGCTACTTTCTTGTTAACAAGCGATTTTTGTTAATTTTTGGGATTGTTAAAATTAAGTTTACTTACTAACGGCCCTTTTCACAATCTGTAATTATATTAATTTAACAGGAACATTAACAAACCGCCGATATCGTTAACCGAAACTATTTAACATACGGTTAGTGTTTTGCGTTTCACCATCTTTCGGTTAGTTAACACTAACATTATAGAAAAAGTATGGTAATACTGGTTTTTATTATTTACGAAAAATAGTAGAATGAAAGAAAAGAATCAAAAAATATTATACAAAAATTCTTAGCAATATTTTGATGAAAAACAAATATATATTTAAAATAAATTTTTTACTTTAAATAGATTAAATACAGTTCCTTGGTAAGTATAAATTGTTATATGTTATTTTATTATAATATTCTTATTATAACCGCCACCAAAAAAATGGTGGGGGTATATTCATTTTGTCATTCCGTTTGTAACGTAAATTTTTATCTTTATCTCAACTTCATGTAATTTATCTATTAATAAAGATTTTGGAAGAATAAAGGTCTATATAGAAATATCTAAGCAGAAACTTTATTGACACGCCTACTTTAACGTCCACTTTGAAAGACTAAATTTACGAAAACATTTTACTAGCATATCGAAGTTATAAAAAGAAAGTGATACATATTTTAGTATAAAGATATTCTTGCATAGCGATTATTGTGAAAAACAAAATAATAAATTTTGTGCTATAAAAGAACATCAAATTGGTAGTGGGTATAAAAGATTCGGCACAGCCGAATATAGTGCTCTTACTTTTTTATTTTTATTTAAATAAAAGCCTTTAACCGGAAGATTTTGTTCGGTTAAATTTAACAGAGACTTTTTGATTAATCTCTGCCGGTTAAATGCTAACCGTACTTTGTGAAATTCAATTTTACCTAATTTACGGTTAAAGTTCATGTTAAATTATAATCGCACTTTGTGAAAGGGGCCGTAAATTGTATTTTTATATTTACCATAACCAGGCGTGATTCAGCTCTGGTCGGGTCAAGAGCTCGCGCGTCATTGCCATTATATTTTAAGGGCAATCTGGCCATCCTTTTTATCCGGCTTCGAGAGTTTCGCGTCTCATTCTCGCATTTGTTAATTGCGTGGCGTCGGTTAACTGTACTGAGGTACAGTCACCCGGAGTCTCAACCTTTGCAAAACTTTTAAAGAAAATAATATTCGCGTTCAGCTCCGACTTCCTATATGAAGGTATAGGTCGACGTACGGATACTGAACCTGTGTGGGATACCCTGGATCTATGGTTTTAAAACCTTGCCATTACAATTAAAAACTAATAATAATAATTCACTATAACAATATTTTGTGGTGGTATTTTCATTGTTTTTATATTTACAGCAAATCTAAATATTTATTTTAATCCACATAAAGTATAAATTTTATTTTTAGAACGATCTAGCTTTGTCTATGCGTCTACTAAAAGAACGATAGAATTCGAACAATATAGCTAGGGAATGAAATTTTGATAAAGTATTTTTAAATTATCAGATAGCTTTGATATTAAAAGGGAGCATCTGATATGATATCGCCTTATATAATTACTCCATGATATTTACCATGTTAAGGGAAGCCTGGAAATGATTTCTCATTTTTTTAACATTGAACAGTATTTTCAAGGAAACTATATGTCCAAATTTTTATTTAAATTGGTCAAGTATTTTAGATTATTGAAAAAAAAAAATAATTTCATGTTTTTAAAAATACAGAATACTACTCATAGTTCATTCTTTCAAAACCATATATTATGCTATATTTTCTGAAAAATAAAAAAATCATGTATAGCTTAAAACGACATTCACAATAATACAATACTTAAAAATGATCTGGCATTACTACTTTTTTTGCACTCTTATTTTACTTTTACAGTGATGTCGAGATATTAAGTTTTACTTATTACACATAAAACAGAAAATCATTTCATGAGAACTGGGGCCGAATTACGGCATTCGATATCGAACGAAATTTTACACGAACGATGGAGTTTGCTGTGCTTTAGGCATAGAGATTCTAATAAGAATTTTCAAATTTCGATCACGTTCGAATGCCGTGCTTCGGCCCCTGAGCTGAGATGTAGTGTTAACACAAATCGTTAATTTAGTTAGTTCACTTTTGCTTACAACTTTGGTGTTTTTTCACGACCCCTATTATATTACACTGTGGTTTGTACAAAAAATAAATAACCGAACTCTACAAAAAAGGACAACATATTAATATATAAAAAAGATCGAAAACATTTACAGAATATTTCACAGATACGTGTTTCTTATTAAGTTCTAATTGTTTTAGTATACTTAAATTTACTAAAATAAACTTTATTTTTAGGATTATTCGATTAAATTAGGATATACAAACTTATATGTAGGTAGATTAAATAAAATTTTAGTAACAAACTAAAAAAATTCTAGCTAACAAAAAATTTTTTTTGATTTTTGCCTCAGTTAAATTTTTGTAATTTTTTATAAATAATATAGTTACAAATTTTGCAAATTATACTGTAGATTATTTTTGCTATATTTCTTTTATGAAAAAGAGTGTGTAACACTGGTTTTTTGACAAATGCAAAATTATTAGTTTTTTTGCTTGTACCAATTGTACTTATAATTTTTGTGGTGATTTTTGTTTTTTACTTTGTTCTGATTCAAAAATATAGAATATAGTAAAAAATTGATGTTTCTAATCAAACATAATCTTTAAAGAATTAAGTAATCTTGTAAAAATTTTATCAGAGAAAATGAGTGATTTTTTTAAATCTGCTATGGGTTATTTCAATAATCCGTCGTCTTCTAACAGTACATCAAATCCCAATAGTGGTGACTCTTCCAATAGTGGAGCTGTAAATGCCAACACATATAAGAGTTCAACAACAGCAGCAATACAAGACAATGAATTTTGTGGCCAAATCGTGGAGATAAATGGTCATAAATTACGCATTAAAAGAGTAATTGCTGAAGGTTGGTACAATTGTTTATTGCGAAAAAAATCAATATAAAGTTTATATGATCAATTTTATATAGTGGGCGTTTATATGTATATAACTCTTTAAATTAATTGTGATAAATTGAGGAATATCAGCTGTGCTTTTATTTTATGTATTTTTATTGCGGCTGCAAGTTTTGATAAGAATATGTTTCATGAATAAAAATTTTACATTTCGTCGTTTACAATTCCATACATATGTATGTATGTGTGTATGTAATCAAAGGAACAAAGTAATTTGTAAAGGTTAGCCTTGGGTAAGTTTTGTTTCTTTTCTATTACTCTTAAATGAATTTTACTAAGGTTTGCCTCATCTGAAGATACAGAACAATGAAATCTTTAACCTTTAATTTTATTAATTTAAAAAAAAATTTTGAAATGTTCATCACAACTTTTCAAAATTTGAAAGATTTCAAGATTTAAATGTTTACCTAATTCTTATGATTATTATCATTGAACATTTAAATCTTTTTGTTTTAATATTAAAATCTTATTTACCTATGTTCTGATACTCACGGGATTTCAAATCACATCGAGTTTTAAATCGCTTGTTTTGCAGTTCACGTGTTTAATTTTAAATTTTGTAAATTATTCAAAAATTTTTTTTTATTTATTTCCAATGATAAACAAATTCTCTACAATATCTGTCAAATAAACCTTTAATAAACCTAAAATATTTTTTTAGAATACGGCCCTAAATGAAATACATCAATTCACATCTGTTTATAGGTACCTACTTGTAGTTTAAAATCACAATTGTGAAACACAGAATACAGCACACACATACATAATTATATGTACATAGGTATATCGATAAAGTGGAATTTATAGATATACCTTACAATCTCGTAAGATATATGTATATGTATAAATATTTGTTTATAAAAATTAACAACAAAAATTAAACAATATTTTTGTTTCTTTAATATTTCGCACTCCTTCGAGTAGTATCTTTAGGATATACAAATTAACGAAATTGTCCAACAATAAATTACAATATTTTCTTTTTATATACTTTTTTTATATATGTACTAGTAATAAAAAATCAAACAAATTTAAAAAAAAACATACAAAAATTAAACACCAAAACAAAAAATAAATTACTTAAAATCTATTAAATTATAAAAATATTTAATTTTCGCTTAAAATGTTTTAAATTTAATATCTATAAATCTGAGCTATTCCTTCAGTATCTGATTCATAGTTAATCCTCTGTTCTATTGGTTTGTTAATAATTTGTAGTATTTCTTATAAATAACTGCACTTTTAACCATTTTCTGTATTTAAAACTATTGTATTTTTAAAATCTGGATCATGATAAACATTTTATATATTCCATTATCAAAAATATACAAAAAATATAATAGAAAAGATTTTAACTTAAGGGTGGTTAAATTTTAAGGGCCGATGTTGATTTTGAACGAAGCAAATTATTTAGGAAATTATTGTCATTTCTTTTTATTATGATAATATTAAATGGTTCAATTATGTATGGAACAAAATATCGGCCAAATAACCGCTGTGACCTCAAAGACAATTTTGATGTTCAATTGTTGGGCACGATAATGAGTCGAGGTTGACTGCTCTTTTGCCACACTATCGCGAAAAACAGCAATGTTTTGCGTTGAGATGTTTTTACATCTCATACAGACCTGTTTTGTTGAAATTTAAATATTTTTTCACAATTCTCCCGATTGTGTACGAATTTAAACGATTATGTTGACCAAAATAATCAAAAAGTGCACGAAATGTAGTTTGATTTGAAAATCCATTTTCATAATAAGGCTGAATAACTTTAACGCGTTGCTCGATTGTGAATCTTTCCATGGTTCAAATTGAGTTAGATTGAAATTGAGAAATGTCAAATGAAATGCAGAAAAAAATTTGACGTCTATTTGTAGTTCACATTCAACATCGGCTCTTAAAATTAAACCACCCTTTATAACAGGCTTAGAAATTCATAAAAAAAATAAGAAGAAAATCATAGATATATTATATGATAATAATTTTCTAGGAAAATAATTTAAAGTTTAATTGGATAGTATAAAGGTCAAAGAGGACCTTACCAAGGACTTATAAATAAATTTTTTATGTCCCTTTAGTGTCAGAACAATAAGAAAGATAAAAAAAAATTTATAATGGAAAATATAAAATGACTCATAAAACATACAATACATTAGGTAAATTATTTAGTAATACAAAGGACAAAATTGAATTAAATTGTAGGACATGAGTCGGACCAGAAATACAGAAATAATATTTCACAAAAAACTGCATTAAAATCACGTTTTTTATATTAATAAATAAAACTTAAAATAATTAAAAACTTAAATAATTAAATTATATTGTTACGTTTATACCAGCGGAGAGACAATATTTTTTTTTTATTTGGTGTAAAAACGTGCCAACTCGGGAGCAAGCCATATACAACTGGCCGTGTGAAAAACATGAATTGACATTGTGCTTTGTTGATGGTAATAGCAAAGGCAAGATGCAAAGGGAATTGGAGCCGCTTGATTTGGAATGGTCAATCGTTGGAAATCATCGGCATTCGTGGAATAAATACGTCTTCGCCTTTGAATCTGCCACTGATGATTATTGCCGCGATTAAATTTGGTGTACAGTTTTTAGAGGTCAATCTGGTTCCGTTGCATAACGTTAGTGCGTTTAAGCTGCGAATAAAAATTACCGGTGATCCAACGTTTAATGTTAGTACATTCGGTGACATTCCGGGTGGTTCCAATGAATTCAAAAATTCAGTGGGATAATTGACGGCTTGTTCTTCATTCAGTACTGTGTCGATCGATTTGTATTTGATTAATTTGCCGGGCAGTTTCAATTGAATTTGCTCATAGAGCTGTAAATATTTTTTATAAATAAACCGAAAACTCGGATTTTTGAATGCAACATTTCGAAAGTCTTAAAATTTGTAATTGGAACATTATTAACAGAGGTTTTTTGTAAATATCTTCAAAACTACATAACCGATTTGATATCTCGTTTTGAAAAACATGACAACGGCTTTCACAAAAAATAAAAAAAAGAAACAAAATAAATATATGTACATATACATATGTCATTGGTGGTGCAATATGAAAATTGAATTTTGCCACGCCCCTCCGCCCGCAGACCGAAAATCAAATATCAGACTTTACAGTGTCACCCGCCTAAATATTTTGAAGATTCCCTGAAAATTTCATTAAAATCGGCCCAGCCGTTTTGGAGTCCATACGTTACATATGTACATACACACATCCTGTTTTATATACATATATAGATTTATTAATATTTTTTCTATATAAGTATTAAATTTTAATGTGAATCTTAATTTGGCTTAAATTTATTTATTCTATTATTTAACTTTTATAACTTAAATTAAATTGCACTCGGCTAATATCGGAAATAAATTTAGAGAATATTGTTAAAAATGATTGCAATATTTTTTAACATGTATTTGAATATTATGCTATCTACATATATTTGTAATGTTATATTTAAAGGGGGCTTTGCGTTCGTATATGTGGCACAAGATGTACAAACATGGAAAGAATACGCTCTTAAGCGTCTTATCGGAGCCGATAAGAGAGCATGTCAATCCATTATCAATGAAATAAATATTCACAGACAGTTATCAGGACATCCAAATATAGTAAATTTTGTTTCAGCAACATTTATAGATAATACCAATGGGCCTCAACAGAGAGCCGAATATTTGCTATTAACGGAATTGTGTAAAGGTATTATAGAAAATGTTTACAAATTTGTATATAGATATTAAAAATGTGATATAATAGGTGGTTCTTTAATCGACTGTTTGGGATCGAATTTGGATCCACCTTTGATTTTGAGTTTATTTTATCAAGCCACTAAAGCAGTGGCTCATATGCATGCACAAACACCTCCCATAATACACAGGGATATCAAGATAGAAAATTATCTGCTGGGAGATGATAAAATATTAAAGCTATGTGACTTTGGTTCTGCAACGAGTGAAATTTTTTCACCCACCTTAGACTGGAATGCTCAACAACGGAATACTTTAGAAGATCAGGTAATGTTTACGAAAAAAATATAAGTTTTAAGAAGTTATAAATTTATGTTTTTCTGATTTAATAGTTGAGTAGTGTTACTACACCCATGTATAGAGCACCAGAAATGCTAGATACTTGGTCTAATTATGAAGTGGGCTTAAAGGTAGATGTCTGGTCTTTAGGTTGTATTTTATACGTTCTCTGCTTTCAAAAACATCCTTTTGAAGACTCGGCAAAATTGCGAATAGTTAATGGAAACTTTATTATACCGACTGATATAAGATTTAGTTGTTTTCATGATATAATTAAAGGTTCGTTTAAATTTTATTATAGAAATTTTCTTATTAGTTTTTTTTAATGATAATTCTTGTTTTCCAATGAAGGTTGTTTGACGGTAAATCCCGCTCAACGTTTTAGTGTTGCCACAATTCTAGATCGTCTGGCAGCCATAGCTGAAACCATGAATTACTCTTTAAAAGAGCCTTTAGATTTGGTGGGTAAATCAATTATTACTACCACACCAGAGCACTCGTATGCCCCCATTAATCTTTCATCGTCAACAGTTCCTGCACTTCCACGGTCCTCGGCTGGTAATTCTACATTTTATGATGATACCTCTACTGCTAACGACAATCGTTCGCAATCCCATTCTCCACATCTTCATGATACATCCGCTAGCGCACAAAGTTCCTCGTCTAATGCTTCAGCAGCTAATGGTAGTTTGTTTTCATCTTTGCGCGGTGGTGCCGGTAATTTTTTGAAAAATCTTAAAGATACTTCCTCGAAGGTGATGCAGACTATGCAACAGACAATCGCTCGGACCGATCTAGATATTGGGTATATTACATCACGTGTATTAGTTATGCCCTGCCCTTCAGAAGGTTTTGAGTCAGCTTATAAAACGAACAATATTGAAGATGTGCGTTTATCTATAGAAAGTCGCTTTGCACCACAAAAAGTTAGTGTGTATAACTTTGGACCTCGTTCTTGTCCTCGTTTGTCACCTCCAGTGCGCACAGTAGAGGCTGGCAGTATATATGGTTGCTTACAGGCAAGAGCTCCGACTTTGCAGGTGCATTTATTTTTTCAGCAAAAATAAAAGTAAATTTTAAAGAATATTTTTTTAGGGTCTTTTTTCTGTTGCTGAGGATATGTATGGATTTTTAACGGCTGATCCCAAATCTATTGTTATTATACAAACCGGTGACACGGGTGGCTGTACTGCTGCCACTTTAGTGTGTGCTTTACTAATGTATGCCGATTTGATATTAGAGCCGGAAGATGCTGTACAAGTTTTTGCCGTCAAAAGGCATCCTATTAATTTGAGACCTTCTGAATTTCGTTATCTTTACTATTTGGGTGATATACTACGTCCTACTCCCTTATTACCCCATTACAAAAATATAAATTTGGTTTCACTTAGTTGCCAACCAGTACCTCGCATGACTAAGAACAGAGATGGTTGTCGCATGTACCTGGAAGTCTATAGCAATGAACGTTTGCTAATGTCAAACATGCAAGATTATGAAAAAATGCGCTTATATATTGCTGGTCCTGGAAAAATTACTTTACCTATTGATCTAACTGTCTGCGGTGATCTTGTTGTGGTTTTATATCACGCACGCAAGGCTATGGTACGGCCTCAGGGTGTAAAAATATGTCAATTTCAATTACACACCGGCTTCATACCAGAACAAGAGACTTTAATAACTTTTTGCAATCACGATTTGGATGATTTGCCAGATCCTGAATGCGTACCACCAAATTTTAGGGTCTCTTTATCGTTGACGGTTACTGATTCGGAAACTCCTCCCAGTCGCAATCCACCTTGGATTCCCACTAAACCACGACGTAATGCTTTCTATTTGTTTAGCTCTAAGTTGGAGTACGAGGAAATGATTGATAATTTTGTTACTAAACCCTCTTTCAATACACCTCCAGCTTCTCTGAAATCAACACCAGATAGACCTATACCTCTGGCAAAAGATAAATCCACAACTCCTCCCTTGATGCCCGATATAACGGAAATTACTTCAGATGCTTTTCATATGCCACCAGAACCCGCGCCTCCAATAGATTTACTGAATTTGAATAAACCTTTTAGCCAACCGCTTCCATCCCAAGATCCCCAGGCTACTGCAATACCAACAACAGATGCAAGTTTCGATTTGTTAGGTGCATTTGGTGATGATGATTCTTCTGGCATTGGGACAGCACCCATACCTGATATATTGGCCAATAATACACAACCGAAATCTGCCGCTGATTTAGATGATATTTTTGGTCCTTTAAATTCCAATACAACGTCTTCCCTTAATTTAGAACTTAATGCTTTTGGCACACCGACACCACAAGCCACCTTCTTTACGAATTCAAATTCTTCAACCTGTGCTACAACATCAACGTCATTTGGTACACTACCCACATTTACAACTCACACCGCTAGTAAGGAACCTTCGCCGCAACAGGTTGGTGTTTTTATATTAAAACAAATTAGTTCGAAAATAAACTCTTAAATTTTCTAATTTTAGTCCAAGGATCCCTTTGCTGATATTGCTAATTTAGCCTCAGGTTTAAACATAAACTTTACTCCAAATCCCAAGATAGGTGGTAAATCAGCTGGTCATACGCCCGTTGGAAGTAGTCCATTTACTACACAATTTTCCAGTCCAACACATAATCAAACTGCATCTAATAGTATACATGTTTCCTCAGCACCAACACATACTTCAAATGCAACATCTCCAAATCATAGAAAATCGCCAAATAATTCCACAACTTTTAATATGCCTTTTACAGCAACACAAAACCATACACAATTTTCAGCTACAACTGGGCCCGCTTCTAGCAACACACAAAATCGTCCTGATTACAGTCGTTCTCATTTCGAACAACCCAAACCGGTACCATCACAACAAGAAAAGAAAAATTCAGATATATTTGCTGATATTTTAGGTGAACAAGGCTATAAGTTTACCAGCAAAGGAAATCTTGGACCAAGGTCTATTAACGAAATGCGCAAAGAGGATTTAGTTAAGGATATGGATCCAAAAAAAGTTAAAATAATGGACTGGGTATGTTTTTTTTATTCGCTTAAACTTGAAAATATCGTTTACCAATTTTATTTATTTTTTTTTTCAGACGGAAGGTAAAAAGAATAATATACGTGCTTTACTATGTTCTATGCATACGATACTATGGACAGATGCCAAGTGGACAAAATGTGAAATGTCTCAGTTAATAACACCTGCCGATGTTAAGAAGGCTTATAGAAAAGCTTGTCTAGCTGTACATCCTGATAAGGTAAGCTGAAGCAGGTAACAATGTTATATACGTATGTGATATACATATTGTTACGTTTATACCTTTTATAAACGTTGGTTTACTTCGTTTAAATAAACTTTCAGTTCTTTTATTGCAATCAGAAACAGTTGAAATTAGTTATAAAATAAAGAGCACTTTATTTCTTCAAATACACTCAGATATTGTTTTTATATCACTTTACTATTACACTTTTGGTTATACACTTTTATTATCAAACTCACTTTGATACACACTTTACAAGCTCTATTGTAATACTGATCATGTTAGCTGCGTTGTTCGGCTATTTATAGTAACATAGTGGTATTCGGTAACATTCGATAAAGTTCTCGTATGTACATTATAGTTCATTCGAAAACCGTTACATTTAAATTACGACGTTAAGTAATATGCAGGAATAATAAAAGTGCCTAAAAGTATGCTACACATAATAACAACTTAATATCATGTTCGAACAACCAGCGAAATAAACTAATACAAATAAAACTACAGTAACTTAAACTACTACAACTAAAATAAATTATAATGTAAATTAAGCTATTTAAAATTAAATCTGTAACAATATGTATATACTACATATGCATGTGCACTAGCAATATACATATCTGCTACATTGCTAGCGCAGTTCTTATTTATATAATACTCAAGTTCTTTTTTTTAAGTCTAAATAACTTTTCGTTTAATTTATGAAAACTTGTTTCTCTAAATTATTAAAAAAAAAAAAATTAAAAGTAACGTGGGGACATAACGCAGAACTATTTACTTCTTTTTATAAGTTTACTAGCCAAGCCCGGCGCACGTTGCTACGCCCCTTAATGAATAAAAATGAATTCTGAATTTTAATTGAATATATTAAAAATAATATTTTATTGATTTTTATTGTAATGCAAGTGGGTTTATAATATTAATGGTTTTTCCATTTGCTGTAAAAATTAACAAATTTTTTGGTGTTCCCACTCTGAAGCATGCGACGTACATCTAGCCATGTGAAAAGCATGGATTTTCCAAATTCAATTCTGCAACACGCAGATTGTTGATGGTAATAGCGAAGGCAAGGCGAACTGGAAACTGTAGTCGCTTGAAGTTGAAAGGCAAATCGGTGGGAACCATTGGAATGCGTGGAAATAGCTGAAAATAATAATTTAAAATTTGTTTTTTATTTATGCATTTTGACAGCTGAATTTTAAAATAAGTGTTGAAAAAAATAATCAGCTGACGAATCAAGAGTAACTGGTGAATAAATATGCCTTGAGTAATACTTTATTTCAGAAATCTATGTATATACAGAGACATAAAAAATACATAAAGTACAATCTAAATGATAAAAAGAATCTTTTGTGTCGTCCATATTTTTTTGAGTCTCACCTTGGATCAATAGGCAATAATTTAAAAAATCTGTGTTCACAAGCGTAGACAATACAAAAAGCACAATGAAAATGTAAAAAGGTATCTAATTCTACACAAGCGTAGAAATTACAAAAAGTTTGAAAAAATACGAAAAAGTAATTTTTTGGTCGCCAGTAAGATTTTTAGTCTGACCTGGGAGTACCATAAAAATGCGAACAAGTGCCTCTTTAGTTGATCATAAAATTTTTTTCTCACCTTTGATCAATAGTGAAAGAATCTATGTTTACAAATGTAAAAAATACTATAAAAATGCAAAAAGTACTCTTTGTGACGTCCATATTATTTTCATTTGCAACTTGAATCAATATTCTCTAAATTCAAAAATTCTAGCTTCACAAACGTAAAAAATACAATAAGTACTAAAAAATGCCAAAAATACATTTTGGTGGCTAATTACATTTTTGGGTTCACCTGGGAAAATTAGTGCCTAATTTAAAAATTCTTCAGTCGCCCATAACATTTTCAGCCTAACATCGTTTTAACAGTCACCAATTTGAGGAAATCTGTGTCTAAAAAAATTACTAAAAGGACTAAAAATTCGAAAAAGTACATTTTGTGTTGCCGTCTGAATCAATATCATTTTAAACTAATTTTAAGATTTTAGCTGCATAAACGTAGAAAATATAAAAAGTACTTTAAAAATCCGTTAAAGATCCTTTGTGTCGACCAATATATATTCAATCACAACTTGAATCAACAGCCCAAAATATAAAAAATCTAGATGATGAACGTAGAAAATAAAAAGTAGCATTAAAAATTGAGAAAAAGTATGAGTCGACCATATCACTGTACAAATTCCAAGTTTAAAATGTTTAAATATCTATTCAACAATAGAATATTTTAAAAGACATGCTTTAAAGGTAATACAACTACGTTTTCTTTTTTTGCATAAAAACAAATATGTTCTTAAAAGCTCAAAACTGTTTGATTTTTTTACTTAAATAAAATTTCAAGTCTTCAACATGACATTATAATGTCTGGTGGTTTTTTATATAGGCTGAGCATCTCATAATTTTTATAAAAATATAATCGGTAGATTGTTAAACGACAATGGACTTAAACACCTAATGAACACGAGCAATTGACTATGTAATAACAACTAAATAACGGCTATAAAGTATTGTAATACAAAAAAAAAACATCAGATTATGAAATGATAAAAATTTTAATCAAGAACGAAATATATAATGATGAGAGCGATAACAAAATCAAAAATACGTTTAATTATTTATGAAGAAGATGTAGATTTTAAGCAAAAGATGTTGATGTTTTTCGTAAATGCCTGAAAGAAACAATAAAAACATTTACTGTAAATCAATCAATAAAGAAACAAAGCAATATTATTATATGTTTAAATAATAAACTGCGAAAAGATAAATAAGCGCGAAAAGAAATTAAATTGAAATTTTGGAAACACAACAAAATCCTGAAATAACTACAAATCAATTACAAATTTATATAAAATTAAAACTGAAAACGAAAAATTTTGAACACACGTCTATACTAATGTATAAAAGAGTGGTTTGATTAACGTTTTGAAATGGTCAGCGCAATTGTCAGATCTTAATCCCATGAAAAATCTAAGGGAAATCGTATATCAAATATTGGTCTGCAACTACCCAGCAAAAAAAAAAAATTAGATGTAGAGAAAAGGGAATTACATTTTCAATGCTTTTAAATCAATAGTGTAAAAGCATTCATTCTAAATTAGTCCCTAAATGCGAAATAATTTGTCATAAATGATGTGCTTAAAAATGAATACAACATTGGATGTTTTTCACCGAATATGAATGAGTTCTATGAACTTATTAGAATGGAGTGCAGTGCATTAATACATTCATGTAAACACATGATCTCCAATGACACGCTAATGTTAAAATCATTAGTATTTTCACCTAAATTTAATTACTTCATCACCAGTGTTACCCCTGCAAAAAACACTTTTTTCTCATAGTTTTTTTAAGCACCTAGCTTTCCGAAAAATGTAAAATATTTGACGTTTTAAGTTTTTTACGTGTTTTTCAAGGCGAATTCAATAAGGTGAACTTATTAGATCAGCTGATCATCAGCTGTTGCCTACTTTTAGGGACCAATTGTCAAATTTTTGTGTATTTTTGACATATCGTTTTGTTTTACACTAACAAAATACACGTTTGTATTTTTTCACTTTGTAGTTGTTTTAGGGACGAGTTCACCTTATTGAATTCGCCTTGGTGTTTTTGAAGACAAAAAAATATTTTTTATTAAAAATTTTTTTTTGTTTAAAAAAACAAAATATTTTTTTTTCGCAATTAATTTCTAAATAACTCCGAAACAGTTTTAAGGTTGATTTAAAATTAGTTTTATCCCGCATCTTTTAGTTTGTTATCTTCCGACATTTAAAATTTAATCTTGTTATTGACGATTGTGGCATTCATCGCGTTCAAAACAATTTTACTAACCGTGGATTGAGCCAAGAACAAATGAAAATCATTTCCAACGCTTAGTTGATATGATTTTTGCGCGAAAAATAGCAGAGCATTTGCTAGTTTTATTGTTGGTGTAATTGCAGACTTTCTCGGTTTACATTTTAGTTTTGGACAGATTTGTTTTAATACATATTGTAATGAAGTTTAAAGTCTAAATGTGTTCACAAATCTTTAAAAAAAATGCGTATGTATGTATGTACATGTATTATTGGAAATGATGTTATAAAAATAACGCTCCTTACATTGAATCTGGCATAGCAAAAATATTAACGTTCTGTCGTAACATCTTCCGATGCATATTTATCTTTATTATTTCATCATCATCATTGAGCTTGAAAAATAAAATTCAGTGCTCGACATTTTTTATTTTTTGTTTAAAATAACAAAATTATTTAAAAATTTGCAATAAGTCAAAAATAACAACGTAAAATATTGCAGTGCTACCAACTTTATAATTTTTTTGGCCTTATTTCGATAACTTCTCTCCTTCGTTTTTATGTAATGTATGTCAAGCATAGCAATTCAGGAACGAAACGTCGATAAGAACGACTACGACATAGAAACTACATTTAAAACGACAACGCCAACGGGAATAGGGCCGAATATGAAAAAACAGTAGTATCACAAGCAAAGCGAATTTATTTATTTATTTAAATTTCGGCAACCAAGCCTCTAGGCCATAATTGGCTACAAACTTCTACTAAAAAAAAAAAAAAAAAAATACAATGCTTTTTACTTAAACTATAAAAATATAATGTAAAAATTTAAATATAAGTAAATATAAGGGAATTAAAAATATAATGACAAAAAAATTGCACAGAAAATATAAGCCAAACTTCAGACCAAGATTGAAATATGTAAATGGATAGAGAATGGTCATTCAATTAAGTACTATTATCAGACAACTCGCGAAAAAGTTTTTTCCTAAAAGAATCAATGTTAACATCAAACGTCCTTAAAGTATCCGATAACCTATTATAAGTTCGTGCCACTCTCACACAAAAAGATCGTTCCAAAATTGAGGTCAATCTTGGTATGATCAACTGCCTTTTTCTATTAGATCTGCAAAACCTAAAAACTTAACTAAATATTTAGGTATCTGCAACTTATATAAGTTATAAAAGTGTAAAATATTTCTAAAATGTATAAATTCCATAAAAGAAAATCCTAAAAACTTTAAAACAAACGATGAAATATGCTGACCAAATCTAACGGAGTACAGAAACCTAACCACCCTATTAAATACTAACCTTAGTCTCTTTACAATATATCCAAAGGTACCTGCGTACACTTCTAAGCCATTCAAAAATATAGGCATAATAAGAGCTTGAACAACTTGTTTCTTTATATTAAAAGGCAGCGATAAATTTAAACTGTATAACTTACGTAAAGTAAAGTTAATTCTAGATATAACAAAATTGACATGACTCTCAAAATGCAGACCTGAGTCAAGAATAACACCAAGGCATTTAATTTTATCAACAAATTCTATCAAAGTCCCATCCAAAGTAACAGAAAAACTATTTTTAATGCTTTTACCAAAGATAATTGCCTTTGACTTTCTAGCATTAACTGAAAGACCATTATCAGAAATCCAGCATGATAACAATCCAGATGTATAATCAATCATGTTCTGGAAAACATCAGGGAACTCAGTTCTGCCTCTAAACAACAACTGAACATCGTCAGCAAATGAAAAAGGAACACACATATTACACAATATCTTATCAAAAAGATCATTCATAAACATTATAAAAAGCAAAGGCCCAAGGACAGATCCCTGAGGAACACCACTGTGAACTGAAAGCATTGAAGAAGCAGGACCACCACTATAATTTTTTAAAAAAGACGGTCCGCTCACGTCAGCAAGAGCCAATTTTTCGTATTTTTACATTTCTAAATACTTAACTTTGTGACGTAAATACCTTTTATTCTGATAAAAATTTTAATTACTTTTCAACAATTCGTAATACTCGTATAATATAATATTAATTTAAAGAGAAATTGCATTTTATTTATATTAAATAATTATTTTAAATTTAAACATCATTTTAGCACAACGGTACCGATAATGAAGAAATTTCTAAAATGATTTTTATGGAACTTAATAATGCTTGGACTGATTTTGAAAATGATGCCACTCAACAGAATATGTTCAATTAATTGCAAAAAAAAACTCAAAATGTAATAAAATATGTAGTATAATCCAACTTATTATTTAGATTTATTTTTTTATTTTAATACTAATTAACGTAATAAAACAACAATGTAATATATTATACACCACTTTTTCCTGATGATTATTTTTAATATTCTTTGATAACTAAAATGTTAAAAACATGCATACATATTTATAAAAAAAAAAAAAATATAGCTAATATTCAAATTTTTAAACATTAAAATTGCTTTTATTATTTTAAGCTAATTAATCAATTTATTATTTTTCTTATAGCTTTATTTCTTAGCTTCAATTTTTTTTAGTTCTTGTTATTTTGTCGTAGCGAAAAACTGAATTTTATCCAGTTAACTTTAATTTACCTGACAGTATTTCGTTACGATAAATTACAACTTGGCATTGCGATAAAAAGGTCTTAATTTTTGTTCATATATTTTGACAAAAACAAATAAAAATACATATACATATATATATGCTAGCGCGGATCCAGGGGGAGGAAAAAAAAGTATACTCAAAAACCAAAATTTTCTTTTTTTTATAAGTAATAGCTTTGGCTGTCAATAATATAATATGTGTATGTTTTAATAAAAACTCAAAACGCATAAGCTGGATCCACGCCCGCAGATACACATACATTTATTAAAAAAGCAAAGTTTTTTATGTAGAAATTTAATTTCCTATTTTTAAATTTTTTTACTGTATTTTAAGTTATCACACAAACAAAAGAATAGTATGAAAGTATTAAAAAAAAATTAAGAAAATATTTATAAATTTATTTTAAAAATGAAATTATAAGTAACTTTACATAGTTTTTAAGTTATATTTTAAAACAAAAATTACATAAGTAGTTAAATTTTATAAAAGTTTAACACTTAATTAGATTTAAAAAAAAAACTAATAAAATGTTAAATTAAATTTACCTAAAAAACAAGATATAATTTTCTTTTTCAAAACATCCCAAATAAAAGTCATTCCAAATGTATTTTTTCTGTTTTCAACTTATAACTAACTTCTTTTTTTTTATTGAAATTTTGAAGATTTTTTTATTATGTTTTTTTATTTTTGTTAGGATAAACAAAATTTAAAACAAGAGTGATACATTTGGCCGTGCCGAATTTTAAATAAACTTTACCACATGTACATACACAAAAAAAATCCATGCATTTTACGAAAAAAACCGAAGCCCTTTTTTCGAAGAATATAAAACAGAAAATAATTCCAAAACTAAACAATTTCTTTCGTAGTTTTTTTTTTTTATTTTAAGCACATTATATTATTATTAATAAGAATAATTAGTATTAAATGGGGCTTATAGGACAAAGGGTCCAAGTAACTAATGTTTAATATTGTTTGAAGTCAAAAAAGGTTGAAGAAAAGAGGTTGAAGTTTAATTGCAATAAAAACAAGTTAGAGTGCTATATTCGGCCGTGTCGAATCTTATATACCCTTCACAACGTGTAGTCATGCAATAACAATTGTTTGTATCACCATTCATCTCATATAAAATACATACATACATATAAAAAATATACATACATACATATGTATGTATACAAAAACATCCCATTGTAAAATTTAAAATTGAGTTTACGTATGTGTTTAAAAAAAAATTAAAAAAAAATAAAAAAATATAAATAATATAAAATAAAAAAAATTTTTTTTTGGCTCAGCTAGGATTCGATGCCACGTTTACTCTAACCAGTATACCTCGTTTGTATGTATGTTGTTGTTGTTGTTATTGTGAAAAAAAACGAGGTGGTAGTGGTTTTTTCTCACAGCTCAGTTGTTTATATACCGATTTTTCTGATTTTTAATACCGATCTGCTCCCAAATATTTCCAATATTTCAATACTTCACGTGGGTCCTGGCGATGTCGGGGGGGCTTCAAAAAGTTGATTTCAACATACACAGGGTCAGACGGACAGAGCTTAATCGACTCCGCTATTCATAAGCTTTTAGAAAATATATATTTTATGAAAATTGTAGAAATTTACACGGAATGACAAACCTATATATACCCTTTTTTTACTGTGTGAAGGGTATAATAAGGAAAGTCGCACTTATGCCCCTTGTGCTTTAACTTTTGTTTTTTAATTTCCAAATAAATAAACGTGTACCTCAAAAGAATGTTTGTATTACCTATTTAATGAGAACAAGTAAGAGTCCCAATTCGGCTGTGCCAAATTTTTTATATCAACAACCAATTCTGTGTAGTTCTTTTATACCACAAATTTTTTTTATTTCATTATTAGCAGTAATCGATAATAATTTATTGCTTTCTTTGTGTAAGTTCGATTTCATATTAGTTTATTTTCTTAAATTTAGTCTTACAATGGAATGTAAAGTATATCTACAACTTTCTTTTACCACACACAATTTTTATTAAACTAAAGAGTAGTGGTAGTTAAAAAATAAAATTAACTTTGTGTGCGAACTTCCTAATTTAAAAACAATATAATTGATAAAAAGTACAAAAATTGTAAAAAAATTGTAAATGCTTGTAGAAAATAAAGCCTTATATGGCCCATATACAACACCATAATAATTGTGCAATCAAGTGATTGTGCCAGTTGATTGACCATGTAGGAGGTTGTGGTGATATTGTACCAGCTGATGGTGCTTTATCAAATATAGTTTGATATTTTTTTGGTTGTACCAGCATGATTTAGTCGTGTGTTGTAAAGTTAGCTCATGAAAGTTAAATCGTCAAGGCATAAACATCAAAAAAATACAACATTTTAAATATGAATGCCAATTCATAGCCATTTCTTCATCCAAACACGTTTTTTTTTTTGCTCCTTATTCATTTTTGGATAACAGCAATAATAAGTGCAGCACAAATTTTTTCGTTATTCATTACAAACTTTTCCACACAATTTTGGGCTAAAAAATAAATTTTGTACCACAATGCTGGCATATTGTGTGCTTAAAGCTTAATTGCACAAACACTTGATTGCACAATTTTATGGTGTTGTGTATGGGACCTATTATGCTAGCGGTGGGCGTTCGAATAAGCATTTCATGGTCATTTCTGTTGCTAATGCACCTAATACAGATATTGAAATATAGAGTCCTTTATTCTGCCACAATCTTTATCCATAGATAATTATATGATTTAAGAAAATTCTTATATGGTAGATGGATGTAAAGGTGTGATTGTCACCCACATTTTCCGTTATTTTGAATAAACTCGATGAATGATGAACTAAAATTAAACCAGAATTTAGAAAATATATACGTTATTAAGTCTTAAATGAATATGTCGATGCTTGACAAATGAATGACAAAATGAATATAATCTCATACTTTTTTTCGAGACTATTATTAAGAAAAGCTTTTATGATTCTTTGCTCTTCCTCACCTAGCATTCCTTCGAAAATTTCTGCCATTCTATCGTGAGAAAGTGCTTTGAACCATTAATGGTA
This sequence comes from Phyto melanocephala, assembly GCA_941918925.1. Lineage (NCBI taxonomy): Eukaryota > Metazoa > Arthropoda > Insecta > Diptera > Rhinophoridae > Phyto > Phyto melanocephala. The sequence continues at coordinate 120,320,002 of OW799233.1, read as the reverse complement.
AATTGGTGAATTTCTGTACTGAAAAAAATGTGTTCCTTAAAAGTTATTTCTACAAAACTAATTAATGATTATTCGAACTTTATATTTAAATTTATTATAAATCATAATCATCCGGCTTAAATTAATTTTTCTAAATTATTAAACTTCCTAAAATGTTTTTAATTGAAATTGTAAGAATACTTAAAAATTATTTCGATATTAGACAATTACAATTTAATTTAAAAATGTTTCAGTGTTTTTCTACATCTTTGCCTTATATAGACTAATTGGTTGAAGGTTTTTAATTACATCTAAGGGATTCAAAGGGCGCCCGAGTGGACTAGTCAGTAATGTGCTGTTCTGCTATTTTGGGAGTTGCGGGTTCGATTCCCGCCAGAGACTCTGGACTTGTCTACTTTTCTATACAGGTATCACAAAGGGATCAATATAATGGACCCAAGTAAGCTGCACAACAGCTGCCTGTTTAACCTAACCTAAGGGATTCAAAAAACTGATTGTAACATACACGCGAAAATGAACTCGTCTATCTACATATAGGGATTTAAAATTAAAAGGATATTGTGGGCCAATTCAAAGTAGACTCTCATATTGTACTATGTCATATAATTCATATTAATATGACTAGTGACTTTGAACACCTTTTGTTAACAAATTATGTATTAATACAAGAAAGAAGACAAAGAGATGACGCTGTTAAAAATTGTATGTATACAGGAAAGAAGAAAATAGAAAATATTCTCTCTGAGAGGTGAGAAGCGAAGAAATTCTCTCTGAGAGACAGTATGGTTAAAAGTATAACATAAACAATTTCTTATACATAGGAAACAAATGTGTAAAGTCTTATTATTTTTTTTGTATGGAAATTACTAACAAAAATTTTATGCGTGCATAAAATAATATGAAATAGTACAAATATGACTGATATGCAACCACTTTGAATTGGCCCTGTATAAATTTCAAACTGATTTACAAACTTATATTAAACACATACTTACCCATAAAAAAAATGTATACGGTTTTATGACAAAACTGCAAGGATTTTGCCATTATTAACAACTAAAAAAAGCAATCTTACTATAAAGTTCTGTCTTTTCTAACAATTTTTTAAATAAATATTCAATTTAAAAACCCTTTTATTTTCATTTCAAAGTTTATGTTTAAATAGTAAATAAAGAAAATATATTATTTAGTTTATAGTTATTCGGGAAAATGTAAAAGATACTTATGTATGTACAAAAAATATGTATACATATTAATAATAAACAGTAAATTAAAAATATTTTAATTATTTACTTAATTTGTTTACCAGCCACATAAACCCTTATAATGTTACGATCATCGCCCACATAAATAAACTTTTGTACCAATTCCAATAATTTAACTTCATCCGACTTTTTATCATATTCTTCTGAATTATAGAAACCAAAGTTATGCAAAGGATATAAACTGGTATCAATAACTAAAGCATCAAATTCCTTGCCCTCAACAAAATTACCACAAACATGGTCGAGAGCTAAGGCCTCAGCACCACCTAACGTTGCTAAATAAATGCCTTGTTTGTAATCTAGAGGAGTATAAGTCTTATTATTCTCACTATAAGGCAACTTTCCACTTCCTTTAATATCTTGATTTTTAACAAAATGCAAGTGATGGGAAACATCTAAAGCACGTAGAATAGTATCTTGTATGGAAATTGAATTACCGCCAGAGACGTCTATAAAGGAACGGCATAAAAAACAGTTACATTATTTATAATTATTAATTTTACCTGTTCCTAGGCCAACTTTAATTCCATGTCTAATTAAACGTAAAACATCACAAAATCCTGAATTTAACATCGTATTAGAGGCAGGGCAATGAGCTACAGATGTACCTGTTTTTCTAAATAAGCTTATTTCATCATCTTCCAAATGGACTGCATGTGCCATAATAGTCTAAAGACAACATAAATAAATTAAAAGCAAAAAAATTTTTTTTTTTAATTATTTTTTTTTTATTTAAAAATAATAATTTAAAATTACACTCACAAATGGTATGTTACATTACCTTTTTTGTTAAAAGTCCAGCATTATCATAGACTTGTGCATACGAACAAGAGAAAAGTTTTTTCACGTAATCAATTTCCGGCACACTTTCACTAATATGGCTCTAAAAATTAAAAATAAAGTATTTTTAACTAACCCACAAAACAAATGAATTGAATTGATACATAATAATAAACATATTATGTACGTATGTATGTAGTACATACATATATGTAGAACTTTTTATATATATATATATGCTTCTTGTACAGCATAATTAAGGCTATTTGATAATTTATTTATTACACAAACTTAAACAAATTCTTAATACATACTTTAACTGTTTTTGGAATAAGACTTGAAAAATAAACAAAGTAACGGTTTTTATTATGGTGCTATCTTCTCTTAGATTCGTTTTTTTTTTGATTCGTTTAAACTGAATTTTGTTTTAATCAAACAATTTTTAAAACTTTTGAGTACTTATTAATAAATTTTTTTTGACTTACTTGTATATGTAAATTGTAGTTTTTAGCTATATCACCTAGGCTTTTCATTAACTCCTTCGTGCAACTTATAGCAAAACGGGGTGTTATTATAGGTTTAACCAAATTCGAGTTTAAATGTTCTACGTCATTAACAAATTCCCTGGTGGCTTCTACAGAATCTTTTGTTTTTTCACTACAGTAAAAATTAATATTTAATTATAAATAATTTTTTTAAAGAGATTCTATAACTTACACATAAAAATCAGGACTATTACAATTTGAACATACTTTTCCCACTAGTGCGCGTTGCCCTTGTTTAATAACTTCTTTGGCTAAAATCATAGTGCTATCCTTGTTGTTAGTGCCAAAGTAGCTGGCTAAAGTAGTTCCACTTTTAATAGTAGATTCCTAAAAATATAAAAAAATTACCAATTGAAAGTAAGCTTTCATATTGTACTATGTCGTATACGTATTTTACATAATGAAACGAAAGACTTTCAACACCTTTGGTTAAAATTTTAAGAAATATTTAGTGGAATTATTAGGTGGAATAATTAATATGTTTATTGTGTTTATAAGCATTTCTGTAGTAGGTATAAAGTGGATAATAAATCATATTTATATTATCTTTTTTGTCGCTAATCTTTAAGCGAAAAACTACAAAAATGTTTAATTCAATTACACAAATGAGTTACATATATTACTTTTTTTTTTACCAAATTTAAATAAATTTTAAAAAAATATATATTTAAATTTGGTGTATAGAAAATAATATTAATACATACATATATGTAATTCTTGTACCTTTTTTTTCATTTCATAAGTTTAAGTCTGTTCCCCTACTTCAGCAAAATCAAAATCTCACAGAAAAGCGTACTTCACGATTACGATTTTGAGAGAGAATTATGGATTTTTTTAATGGACGAAACAGACCAGGCTTGTATTGACAATTAGCAATAACAAAAAGATTTATTAATGCATCAGGTACATAATTGCAGTTCCTAGAGAGAATTTTCTTGTTTATATTTTTATATATTTAGTTTGACATTTAAAATTAATGAGAGAAGAGAAAATGTTTTTAACTATGGAGTTTAACAGCTGAAGTTTAAAATATGTGATGAAAAAATAAACAGATGACGGATCAAGACTACCTGGTGAAGAAATATGCCTTGAGCAAATAACTTAAAATCAATCAATGTCTTACGGATGCCATGTCTGGTTTCGCAAAGCTTCTAAAACGTACGTAAGGAAAATGCAGATAATTCGAAATAAAAATCTAAAAATAATTCACAACCTTCATTCTAGATATCCTACTAACCTACCGCATAGTAATTTTAATAATACCATCCATGTTTGATTCATTTGCAAGACAATTGACTCTTTCGTGTAATGAAAAATGCGAAACGTCTAACCATGTGATAATAAGAAATTTGATTATCATTCAATTGTTTTTACAATTTCTTATGACACTAATAATTACAAAACTTTTTTCATTGTCAACTTTTACGTTTTTTCTCTAATAGGTATTAGTAGTTTCTTTATTTAATTATTACGATATCAATTGTCGCAATACTTTCAAGTTAAATTCTCATAATATTGTAAACAAAATCTAATATGTAAATACTTGATTAAAGACATCATAAAAATATATTTTTGTATATGTATGTATGTGTTTATGAATGGAAGTATTTACCACTTACCACAACTATTTTATAAACTTTAGCAGCAAATTCTTGATCATCAAATTTTGCCTCTAAAGGAAATGTATAAGTATTTAACCAATCCAATAAGATCATATCTAAGCCTAAACCAATTTGTGCCACTTGCGGTGCATGTATGTGGCAATCGATAAAACCGGGCATTAGGAATTGTTGCTTTGTTAGAGTTATAACTTCAGCTTTGGAAGAAAGATCTGGATTGCATGCGAGCCATGAAGTATAGTTGTCACCAACTCCAAAAATCTACATAGAAGAAATTATATACATATTATTATTTGCATACATATATTATAATTAATATATTTCATTATTACCTTCCCATTTTCATTAACTGCCACACAACCATTAGTATACAAAATAAATTCATTCAACGATTTGGTATGTATAATTTGTCCAACAAAAATTTTAGTCATTTTTTCTGCCTTTTACTTATAAAATAATCAATTGTTTAATCTACAGAAAAAATGTACAACGCGACACGTAAAATCATAGAGTATACAGAAGTGTAAATATGTATATGAAATTTTTACATACTAACACATTTTGAAAATAATAATCTAATGAGTACAAAAAAATTATCTTTAGTAAGTACAAATATATATGGGATCGTTTTACTTGTTAATATTTTTTATTTACATTACTTTCGGCTGGGGAGCTGATAATGATCATAATGTAAACTAAATTATAATTAGTAAATTCACAAGAAGTGCTTTCATGTCGTAGTGTCCATGATTTGCTTATATGAATAAAAAGTATGGTGTCTAAATCGTGGGTCTGGCAAGGCTGTTAGCTGTTAAATATTTGTTATTTGAAGTGTCATTTATTTAGTGAAAGGTTTGTTACATGGTACAATTATCAGGTAGCCTCATTAAAACAGCTGATTTTTTTTCTCTACCTTGAGGTTTAACTAAGATGTCAAATTTTGTTTATGTATGTGTATATATTGTGTACGTATTTATTCTACCGTCAACAAAACACGCACACACATTTGATTTTTGACATTTAAGTCGTCGTTTTCCAACAACAAAATACATTTAGAATTTTGTTGTTGCAGAACTGAGGCTACCTGATGATTGTACCATAGTTTGTTACTTTCGAATATCCATCGAATTACAACCAAAGAGCGCGGTAAAATAGTTTTAAAATTGAATGCCTGGTACTATCATACACACCCATATATTGTTGCTGATGTAAAATAAGCTCGGGTATCAAAAACTTTTCCTGCTGTAAATATATCCTAATAATCCAATAGTTAATATTCCATAAATTATTACTAATGCACCAAAAGTTTCCTTTTTTACTAGATTCTTGACTAATAATATGATAAAGTATTGTATATAAGTACATAATTTCATATCGATGGTCTCATGTAGAAAGGCCCAAACTCGTACTTTTTACGAAATTTAGTTTTTCAGTCATTTCAATACATTTCACACAAATACACGTTACGTTTTTACCCTCTGTAAAATTATAACTCAAGGGTCTCTTTCCATGAGACCGACGATATATTAGGTTCGTTCGAGAACTCAAAAATTTGTACGAATTTGTACAAATTTTTACTGCATTTTACGAAATTGCGTTCGTTTACACAAATTTGTAGTAAATGAGAGCACAAATAGAGAGCGAAAAGTGGCAGTTCTTGACTGAGTATTTGCAAATTTTTACTACAGAAATTTCTTGCAGTAAGATTTAGCAAAACCAAAAAACGTATGATTCAAAAGGTAAACAAACAAAAGTAAGCAAACAAAAAGTATACAATTTGTGAAAAAAATATTAAAAAAAAGGAATATCCAAACAAAAGTGCAAAATATTATTAAATTTAAATTGTTTGTGAAATAAAGTTAGTTAACAATGTCTACAGATGAAAGAATGGAACTGCCTGAATCTAGCGCAGGTATACATACTTAAATACATATTTGCACATATGTATGTATGTACATAGTGTACATTAAACAACACAATACATGGTACAATCATCAGGTAGCCTCAGTTCTGCAACAACAAAATCCTAAATGTATTTTGTTGCTGGAAAACGACGACTTAAATGTCAAAAAGAAAATGTGTGTGCGTATTTTTTTGGCGGTAGAATATATACGTACACAATATATACACCTACATAAACAAAATTTGACATCTTAGTTAAACCGTAAGGCAGAGAAAAAAATAATCAGCTGTTTTAGTGAGGCTACCTGATAATTCTACCATGACACAATATTTATTTGCCATCAGCTGTTGCTTCAATCTTACGAATTTTTACAAATATCTGTTCGAGTATTTTTTGGACAAATTTTTTTTTGAGAGTAAAATTTTCAATTTACTAAATAATTACTCATTTACTACAAAGTGTAGTAAAAGCACTCGAACGAACCTATTATAGGTGCTTCTCTTTGTAGTTGTTATACAAATTAAATTAAAGTTTTTAAGCAACCCTGCAAATAAAGTATCTAGTATGTGGATAGAAAAATTATAATTCCTTTTAACTATAGTTTCATATCGGTCCTTCTTTCATACATTAAACTATAGATTTTAACATTAGGTTATCATGAGTGAGTGTACTCAAGTCACACTAACTTAAAACAAGTGACAGTGCTATATTCGGCCGTGTCGAATCTTATATACCCTTCACAACGTGTAGTCATGCAATAACAATTGTTTGTATTACCATTCATCTCATATAAAATACGTATGTACATACATGTAAAAAAACGTCCCATTGCAAAATTATAATTGAGTTTACGTATGCTTCTAAAAAAAATTACAAAAAAAATATATTAAAAACAAAAAAAAAAATTAAAAAAAAAATTAAAAAAAAAAATAATAAAAATATAAATAATATATAAAATAAAAAAAAAAATAAAAAAAATTTTTTTTTGCTCAGCTGGGATTTGATGCCACGTTTACTTTAACAAGTATATATGTATGTTTTTGTTGTAATTGTGAAAAAAAACGAGGTGGTCGTGGTTTTTGCTCATATCTCAGAAAGTTATATGGCGATTGTGCTGAATTTCAATAGCGATTCATTCCTGGATATTTCCAAGAGATTGATACCATACACAGATCTGGGGAACATATAGTTACTTCTAAAAGTTGATTTCAACCAACACACGGACAGACGGTCAGGGCTAAATCGACTCCTCTAATCATAAGCTTTCAGAAAATATATACTTTATGGGGTCGGAAATGAAGATTGTAGAAATTACAAACGGAATGACAAAGCTATATATACCCTTGTGCACCACAGGTGAAGGGTATAAAAAGTACCGCTATTTTAGGTTTTGTTTATGTAGTATTTTTGTTTGATTAAGCTGCAATGATCAGTTACGCATATTCTTTTGTGGTTTAAACCAATGCTGTCCAAATCTTCATTTTCTGTGCACAATTGTGCTACAAAAACAATAAAAAAAACTCACACCGACTTTTTTTTTTAAATACATACGTAAATTTTTAATTTTACAATGGTATGTTTTTATATATTTATGTTTTTTTTTTTATGTAGTCGTGCCTTATACCCCTTAATTGGCCGAAGATCTAATCTTAATATAAAGAACAAAGTTCTTATTTACAAAATGTTTATTCGACCGATAATGACCTATGGTTGTCAAATCTGGTCCCAAAAGGGTGCTAAAACGCATACAAAAAAATTGCAAATCATTCAAAATAAAAACTTGAAAATAATACACAATCTACCTTTTAGATATCCAACTTATCTTCTACATAGAAACTTTGACTTCAAAATGTTCAATTCATTGACAAGGGAACTGACGCTGTCATTTAATGAAAAATGCAGAAGGTCAAATTTTGAAATAATAAGAAATTTGCTGAACAACCACTGAGGGTCTTTTGTTTAAAAGACACATTTCAGTAATTGTTTTAAAATCTCTTATAACTTCTAATTTGATGCGAGGTTTTTTATGAACAACTTTTCCTTAAATCTGTGATATTAGTAGTTTATTTATTTAATTAATCAGATGTTAATTGTTGTAATACTATATGTAAATTCTCATAACTCTGTTAATGATATTAATAAAATGAATAAGTTTTTAATAAAGGATAAAAAAAAATATTTATATTTTTTATATATGTATGTGCGTATTTCATATCTGTGATGTTCATGAGTTGATTCACTTTTTTTCTATATGTATGAACTCACTGCTTTTGTTTTGTTTTCAATCATCAATATGTACTAATAACATTGCTTGCATTGTTTGTACTCTCACAATTGCTTGTCTTTTTCTCAATCACTTTTTGAATGCCGTTAGCAAAAACAACTCAAAAATTATAACTGTCTTTTGATTTGTATACGAATCATTCAAATGATTCATAAAAGCTCAGTGATAAGTTGATTGCATAGTGCAAAATTAGTGCCTTAATTTATTTAATAGGTGTTTAAGATGAACTCTGAAATAAAAAAATATATTGAAAATGATGTTTTTCGTCTTGTTATCTGATGAAATAAACCGTTACAGCTATCTAAAAATACGAGTTGATGTTAATTTTGATGTTATGCAGTGGTGGGAAAGTCATAAATCAGAATACCCTCGGTTATATAAGTTTTCCCAAAAAATTTTGGCTATACCTGCATGCAGCGCAGCTTCAGAACGAGTTTTTTCTGCCTCAAGTAACATAATAACTGAAAAACGTAACCATATTGGGCCAAAAACTGTAAACAATTTGATTTTCTTGAATTCAGTGTACAAATATGAGTAAAATATAGTTTCATTTCCAATTACAATAATTAATAAAAACAACAAATACAATATGTAATAAATATAATATAATGTAATAAAATTACTTACCGCATCATCATATAGGAAAATGTATATTAACTCTAAAAGCTCTGCGTATATTCAACTCTTAACTCTTAACTGCTCTTTTGTATCCTACGGCAATACTGCATCATATTTCCACTAATGCCGTTTCTACACCACAGTTTACGAACATTTTTTAAGTGTAGCTAACAAAGCAATTTTTAATTTATGTTTAAAAAAAAACATTACTTAACAATCTAACTTTTGCTAACAAAAAGTAAATTTAATTATCCTAGGTCATTAACGTTATAAATATTTTGTTATTTTGTAATATATATAATAAACAAACCACAGTTACGTACTATAATTTTAATCATATTTCAAACAAATACTATGAAGTATTAGTTTTTTATTAATCCTTTATTTTAACATTGACATCACTGTTAAGTATGGAAGTAAATAAATATGTAAATTATATTTTTAAAATAATTTTTTTTGCATTTTATAAAAATGTTTAATGCATATTGGTATTTGAGCAATTTTTATAAATTGAGATAATTGTCACCTTTCTCTTGTAATATAATAACATATTTTAATGTACTTGGTGTCATCGAGTTACCGGGAGATATCCTCTACTAAAGAAGTTGAATAAAATCGTTTAAAAGTGCATCATGCAAACTGACAAAGAAAAGCTAAGGAGTAAAGAATCAAAAATTTCCCAGCAAAATCATATAATAGAAATTTGTGAAAACGGTGAAATGCGATACAAATGTACTGCCTGTCAAAAAATTTTTCGTAGTCGCTCTCAGAAATATTACCACATCAACTGTAATCAACTACAAAACTTGATACACAAATGTGAACATTGCGAAAAGGTAGATTTGTTTTACTTTTTTAAACTTGAAATTTTATTGTTTTTGTTATGTAACCTACCAAATAGAGCTTTGCCAGATTTTCACAATGGAAATATCACATCGAGTCTCATATATCTCCCGTGAACGAATGTCACAAATGCCAGAAAAAATTCGCTAATCCTCTAGCTTTAAAAAAACATGTGACTTTACATCAGGTAGAGTCTAAATTGTGTCCACATTGCGACAAGACTTTTAAAAAGGAAATTTCATTAAATCAACACATTGCGGGCCAACATTTTAATCAACTGCAATATGGCTGCGCCCACTGTTTTAAAAAATATGCTTCAAAATCTTCTTTACAACTTCATCTGCAAACACATGAGCGTAAGATTTTTTCTCTTTTAATGATTAAATATGAATAAAAATATATAAAATATTAGCACATGGTATTGATGTAGGGTATTTAAGATTTGACATTCACTATCAATATGATAGTCTCAAAAAAAATTGATTCATAACTGCAAACAGATTTCAAAAAAAAATTTTGTATACCCTTCACCTGTGGTGCACAAGGGTATATGTATATAACTTTATCATTCCGTTTGTAATTTCTACAATTTTCATTTCCTACCCCATAAAGTATATATTTTCTGAAAGCTTATAAATAGAGGAGTCGATTCAGCCCTGACCATCTGCCCGTCTGTCCGTGTGTTGGTTGAAATCAACTTATAGAAGCAACTATATGTTCCTCAGATCTGTGTATGGTATCAATATTTTGGAAATATCCGGGAATGAATCGCTATTGAAATTCAGCATAATCGCCCCATAACTTTCTGAGATATGAGCAAATAAACACGACTGCCTCTGTTTTTTCCCATATTTTTACCACCAAAATTAAAATTTTTCAGCCATAGAATAATATATAGGTAACTTTGCTACTATTTATAGATATAATATGCCTCTAGAGATATTCGTAAAAAATTTTAGATAAAACGGGCTCTAATCGGTAAAGTTAAAGGCAAAATTTTTTTTTTAAAAATATATATTTTAAAAATTTACAAACGAATATCAGTTTTTCTCAGCTTCTAGACAACCGAGAGAGTCAATATTGGTATAACATGAAATATAGATTAAGCTACGATGTGGGACTATACCTACGTACATGATGGTGAAGGGTATTATCAGATTCGGCACGGCCGAATATATCACTCTTACTTGTTGTTTTTTTTAATTTATTATTTTCAATAACGTTTTTCCAAAACTAATTTCTTATTAGAAAAAAGATTTAAATGTTCCTTTTGCGGGAAATGTTTTCAACGTAACTCCATTTTAAATCTACATTTGAAGCGTCACAATAATACCAATAAAAGTATTTGTCCAGTATGCCAGAAAGTATTTAGTGAATTCGGAGCATTAGCAAGACATCGCAAAGTACATGAAGGTAATAAGTTTAGCATAAGAATTTTAGTTATACATATGTATTTATATTTAAAAGTTAACTTAATTATTTTCTGATTAGAAAATGTTTTACATTTTTACTGCAAGTTATGCGATAAAACTATACTAAGGAAAGATAATATGATGAGGCATTTAAATACCATACACCCGGAAGAAAAGTTTGATACTATTGTGGAAACTAAAAGACCTATTACGAATTCTAATGGTAATTGTGAAGTTGGTGACACTAAAAAATTTAAAGAAAATCCTTTATCTATGACCGAAAAAAATGTTATAATTGCAAATAAATTGCTGCAAAAACCATTAGAACTAAAAGACACAACCATTAGTCTTCCAAAAAATTATACAAAAATAACTGATAGTTTTAAACAACCTTTGATTAATCAAATCAAAGTAATTACTGCAGTCCCTTCTTATGAAAAAGAAATATCTGCCAATATTGAAAATTCTTCAGAACTTGAATCCATAAATAAACAGAAGCAGAAAGAAATATTTGAAAAAAGTGAAATTCAGTTAAATCATAACCAGCCTGAACTCCATACTAAAGTAGTACAAGAATCAAATAAAACGCAATACTATTTAGGCGATCATAAACCAGAAGAAGACTTATTTATTACAAATCAAAATCAATCATATAAAATAAATGAAGCACCAAAAACACAAACAATTTCATCGGTTATCCGATCTATTGGAAATGTTAAAAAAAACCTAACACCCCAAATTGTTATGCCCAACAAACAGCACTGTTTGGAATATAAACATAAAAAGTATTGTCGTAGTAATTATAACATCGATTTATATCGTAAAATATTGGGCTGTGAAGATAATGATCTAGATGACAATGGTGAAAAAGACAAGGAAATACAAATTAACGTCATGAATAAAGAATCAGAAGAAAACTTACTGAAAACATCAACAACACCTGTACATTGGCGTAAAAGTTTTAAGAAAAATTATGAAACAACATCGTTGTAAATTTGATATACATATGTATTAAAGAATACAATTTTTGAATTGTTTAATTAATACAAGACAAATAAAACACTTTTACTCTTTAGTTTTCCTTTGTATTTAGTTTTTTTTTTATTTATTTAATCCGTAATATAAAGCCTTCGTGCCCAAAATAACAATATTAAATAGTAATTAAACTTGAGATTTAAAAGTATTATATTATATTAACAAAGATAAGAAATAATGAATTCAATAAGCATATAATAGTTAATACTACAATAATTACAATTATTATAGTAGATTGAGGGCTTCCCAGCCATAAAAACATAATAAAAATTGAAGTTTAATATAAAAAGAACATCCCAGTCAGTAACAATACACATAAACTAAACCAATGAGACAATATCTTATTAGGATGTAGAATCGAAGTAATGATGCAAAAGTGTTAACCGAAAAACATTGTTGGAATATGAAAAGATACGCAATGTAGCATAACTGTAATTTGTAAATACTTTGTTCAGTATTTAATTATCGGATATGATTTTTAATAATCTGATCACTAAATAAAATGTTTTTCTATTCTGTTTTTAAATAATAGTTTATTAATATTAACTGAACAATAATTGCATTGCCAGTTGCCGAAAAAGTACAGATCACAATTTAAAAATTTTATATATATGTATATATTCCAAGCCTGTGCCCGCGACGTAGTTGTAATAATTCAGGTTATCTATTTGAGCGCCAAATTTCATTTTAATTTTTAAACATACAAACATTTATATTTATTATATGAGTGGATAGTATTTAATGCAAATATTTAAACTTTTAAACCAAATGAGATAATCCAAAAATGAACAGGAATATCATTGAAAATTTATCAACCTATGAAATGAGTGTCTGAAAAGGGTTCTATGCCTTTTAAGTGCCTACTTATGAATTAGCAAAGTTAAAATTTGTGAAAATATTAATTTTATAGAAACTAAATAAAAAATATTTTTTAAAGTTTTTTATGATTTAAAATTATTCCTGAAATGATTTAAAATGTTTTTGTAAAATATTGCTTACAATCCGTAAAAGAAGTTATGTATATCTACAATAATGTACTAAAAATTTCTAAACTACAATTATTTTCTAATTTTTCGTGACTGCATGACGCAGTGATGAAAAGAATGGATCGAAAAATGCTGCTAACGTGTTGAAGAGGTTCTCATTTTGACTCACCCTTGATGATTTAAAAGAGTTCAGCAATGTTTATTTTTTTATAAAATTTATTAAGGGAGTACTGTGCTTTTTCCGTTGTCACAGTCTGATATTCAATTATATCTTTGCCATATCACGCTTAATGGGTGCCCCGGTGGACTAGTCAGTAGTGTGCTGGTCTGCTAGTTTGGGGGTTGCGGGTTCGATTCCCGCCAGAGACTCTGGTTTTGTCTGCTTCTCTTCTCTCTTTTCTATTCTATTCTTACTTTTCTATTCAGGTATCACAATAGGATCAACAAAATGGACCCAAGTGAGCTGCACAACAGTTGCCTGTTCTACATAACCTAACCTAGTACGCTTAATATTTACCTAATTAAGAAATTCTCAAGCAGTGCTATCGTATCGCACCTACGGGATACGACGACCAACACCTATCTCGCAGCAAGAATGCGTCTTAGTGATCCTTTATAGAAATCAGCTTGGTTTGAGTATTGTTTTTGTGTTCGGATACGCGGTTGGCGGGAAGGGTTGGAACCACTTGAGAGTTTGTGAAGCGCTAGCTGGAAACCTCGCCATATCAACCGGTCCGTAACATAAATGGCCTCGCCATATCAACCGGTGACGCATAAATGAAATATTGTGGCTCCTTTTATATAAACCAAATATTAGTAGTCGAAAGTGTTGTTTAAATGTGCTATATATAATTTTATTATTTGTATATGCAGCAACTCGTAGGGTATTCGCTAGCAGTTTTTGTGTTTATTTACCCATCATCATCATTGTTGGCTTTGAATAGAAAAACATTGTTTACTTTTTGCACAATAATTAAAAATGGGACTATAATTAAAAAACACACAGCTTTTAATCATTAGGACAAATTTTTGGCTTTGTGCCACAAATTAATTTCGCAAATACCTTCTTTGCCTGATTTCTGGCAATGACCGTGATCAAGAGCACAAAACTATACGTAGTACATGACGTCATGGAACTATCATGTATAAATTAAATAATTTGGTTGTAGAATGTAATCTGTTTTTATTCTCAATAATGTTATCACTACCAAATGAGGTAGATACTTTGGCGGAAATATATTATTTAACACACAAAACTACCAAAAATTGGCGTAAACTTTTGAAATTTGGAGAAACATTGGACTTGGAAACTAAACGAAAATTATTATGGCTTTGGCCGAAGGAAAATAATTTGTGGCAAATAAATAAACTATTAAAAGATTGTAGTATTACAAATTTGTTGAGTATAGGTTGTGGTAATGGTTTGTTTGAATGGGTGCTAAAAGAGGCTCTTGGTAAGTGCTTCATGTATAAAAGTTATATTTAAAATTTTTTTCATTTTTTTTTTTCAAAGATTTAAAAGTTTACGGATTGGAAGTTGATCGTCAGTGGTGGCTAAGTAATTATGCTATTAAATCATTCATACCACTTAACTTCTTAGAGGATATGAAAGAAAGTTGTGTCTCTGGCAGTTTTCTACAGCAGTGTTGTGTTTTAAATGATTGGAATTTTGCTTTAATGTTTTGCTATTTTAATAATCGATTAGCATTTTTGGAATATTTAAGAGTTTATCAAGGAAATTATGTAATAATTTTGGGTCCATTTGAGAAATCTGATATTTATACGGATCCCTTACCGTTGGAACCAAATTTCCCAGAAGATTTAAATGTTAAATGGATTTTTAAAAAAACTGTTTACTTAGAAAATAATATTTTAGTTTTATATGAAAAGTGCTACAAAATAAAACAATGAGAACGAATAAATAATTTTCTTGTAGGGAATAAAAAATTTTATAGATAGGCACAAAAATAAATTTAATATAAGTATAGGCATACATACATACCTATATCCATTTTATTCACTTGTCAACTAAAAAATTGCATGTTCTTTGAAATAACATTGAATTCAATAGACCGTTGTCAATTGGTTATAGTGTTCAAACAAATATTTTGACTTTATTAAGTTCTACTAACTTCTATATGAAATTTACAAGTAGGAATAGATTGAACTTCAGCTGTAACAGTGCTGTTAATGCCAAGATTACTTAAAGCTCCTCTAACCAAACCACAAGTGAAGGCCACAAACTAAATAATAAAGATTTTAATTATTATTATTTTTTAAGTTGCTTAATCTTACCTTAGGAGCATGTTCCAATTGTTTCGAACCTGGTGATATACGCGTGAGAAACCGAAATGCTTTATCTTGAACCACATACATTCCCTGATTATTGGTTCTTAAGTTATCCACTTGCTTTTTGTATATTAATGTCCAAAAATCAGTGCATATAAATTTAATGGTTTCCAGTTCATCTTTAAAACGTAAAACATCGCGTGTTAAGCGTTCTATTAAGCGGAAACCTGTCGTAAATCCTATATACTCCAGTGTGGAAAAATCATTTTCCTAAAAAATGCGTTCTGTGATTATAATGGGTTTGTTTAAGTTATTTGTTATTTCACACCTTACTCTCTTCTAGACAAAAATTAACTATTTCTGCGTGCAAACAATCAAATACTATATCTTCGGACATTTTTTAAAAAAGATTTTTAGATTTTCTAAAATATATTTTGTATTAGTCAATGTATTTGCTAGTAAACAAACTTTTTTTAGTCAGCTGTTTGCATTGATAAACTTGGCACTACTTTATTAGGGGCTTTAGTGTACGAACAATCGATGTGAACAAAACATACTTTTTTTTTCATACTTTTACCATAGTTGGAAAAAATAGTACTATATACGTACTTTTCAAAGATCGTTTTTAAAAGTATTTTTTTGTAAAAAAGTATGATTTTCTTAAATTTCTTAACGTTCCTAAGCCAAATTTTAAATTACACTTAAAAAAATTTATATAGTTACAAAATTAGTAAATTACGTAGTAAAGAGAAAATTGCTTAAAAAACGTATATATAGTTATGTTATGATTATTGATGTAGTCTTAAGTAAAGTATAATTTGTAATAATTGTAATAATTTGTTTTGGCCTTTTGGTGCATTCTTATAACGAAATTAAATAAATAAATAATAATAAAATGTATTAAAGGTTATTTTTAACCTTAATCTTGTTTAATTAAAAAATGTTATGAGTTCATAAAATTGCAACTCAAAAGAGGTAAATAAAATTAAATTAAAACTTATACAAATAAAAGAAATAAAATCTTCTTTGATCAATTTATTGAACTAAAAATAATATTAAAATAAAAAATTATTTCCTATTTTGAAATCGTTCACATTAATTATGTATGTATTGTAACGACGTTTTGTATGTTGTCTCGGGGAAGTGGCACGCTAGCAGGTGGCACGGCATTAACTCGTCGGATGTGTAGGTTCTTTTTCTTCCCTTCAGTCGTTAGCATTTAAAAAAAAATCGTGCCGGAATAAAAACAAACCAAAATAGTATAATTCGAAGTATGGGGGTAAAAAGGAAAACAGGTGGAGGTCACAAGGAGCAAGATTGCAGTAAGTCGCCATGCTTCAGGAGGTTCATAAGCCAGGACTCAGATGTCATCGTCCTGTGAGGCTACCCACCCCATTTGACATATTCCAGTCAACCATGACATTTTATTAGGCCCAAATGTTCAATAAAATGTCCCATATTTCACTGATTTGCCACATTCTCTCTACGTCGCTACATATTCAACTTTACGAATAATCTATTCCATTATTAATAAATTCTGATACTATTTACAAACAAAATTAATATTTATTAAATATGTGTTTTAATTATTTTATAACATTATTATATACATGGTGCACGTTTAGTTTCGCTAGCAAAAAAAAATAATACGGGCATACATATACATTTTCATACAAGAAAAATATCGTGAAACCCGTATGCAATCTAACTATATATAATTAGGTTTACATAAACAAATAAATAATACAACTAGTAATAATAATCCAACATTAATAGCGGAAACAAAAAAAAAGTGGGGAGATTTACACTGATTAGTACCGATTTTAAGTTTTTCTTATAATAAGTTTTTCTTATAATAAGTTAGAGTAATTTACATTTTATTTACCTTCAAGCAGGTTACGAAAATAAATTTAAGATACTTAACCAGATTGATACTAATCGGCTAAAATCTTAAAACATAAGAAAAACTGTTACATTAAAGTATTAATTTCCTTTTTTTTTTTTTTTTCTGTTTTTCTTTTTTTCTTTTTTTTTTTTTTATAATATTACATAATGTATGTAATAGATAAGTAAATTCATTTCCGATTTTATATCTTATATGAATATTATTATTATTCTAATTTTTTGTATATATATAATTTTCCTTCTTTTTATATATTTTTTTTTTGGATATTCTATTAATTCCTTTTTTTTTGTTGTATTTTCAGGTATTTGCTATCTTGTGTTCACGAATTGTTTTATTGCTTAACGTGCACTTTTTACTCTACGAGACATGCATACGTACACTTAAACATGTTCACTACATCAAAGTTATTATATTTTTAATGTTAATTGAATAGTTTTTAGTTTTAACAATATAAATAAAGAAAATAGTGTTAGATTTGTTTCCTTTATTTTTCTCTGGTTTGTTAAATAATTTATTAAATTATTAACTCCCTACGGTATGCTGTTCCTTTGCTCAGGGTGGAACTTAACTTTTCGGTGTGAGATTTTATTTATAGAAGGTGAGGTATTTTATTTGTAGAAAAGGTGTTGGGTTAGGAATTAGCTAGGTTTTGATACTCACTCGGGATATATTGTCGATTGGAGTTGGCATTCAACAATAGATGGTGTTGCTATTTCGTTTAACCCAAAATTGGGTTTCCCACGTGCTTTATTTCCTTGACGAATTACCAACCAGCTTTTTAATATATCCTACATTTATACGAGAAGTTTTCTTTTGTTAGGAGATTAATGACATTTGAAATAGATTTCATATAAGCTCACCCGAGTATTTTCCTCTCTCAATCTGTAATTATTCCTACTGACGAACCTCGCAACCAAGATGTAAATGAACTATACAGAAAAAAAAGACATTTTATTTTGTCCATTTATTTAAATTTGTATTTTAAGTTCTAGTTGCTTTTTCCGATTATTCTACTTTTATAGGATTACACCTGTTTTCTTTTTATTTTTCTTCTTATTATTTGTCCTTTTTCTAACCAGAAAACAATGACACTCACCACGTTGCTTTACTGCCTTTTCCCCGGAATTTAAGGATACTCGATGTTATTTCCTGTTCTTCCTTATTCCACTTGAACTTCACTATATTATTTTTTCTCTAATTATTTCCTTGTGTATGCGTTTCAACATCTACTGTCCACTGAGCTAATTGTGTTATATTTTTGTTTTATTTTTTTTTCTCTTCAATTAGGTGTAGCCTCACTTCTGTCACGAATCGAAAAGATCTTCGTTACAGGATACAGCTTGTGGAGCCGCCATATGGCGTATATTACTTAATTTTTGCAACCGTGTTTTCATCTTAAATTTTAAATGTTGGTAATATGAACGTTGTCATCTTAATGTGAATTTGTAAAAAAAAACGATAAAGAAGAAGTCTTGTTTCCATTGTGGTGTTCTTTACTTTTCCTTCCTTTTTTTTTTCTTATCTTTTGGAATTTAAAATTAGTAAAAAATTTTATTGCGGCTCTTCGTTGAAACTAAGGTGACCTTTACAAAGCCAGCTCATGGTGTGAAACCGGTGGAACACTGTGAGTTGGGGAATATTTCTGGATTGTGTTCCGGTTAATTAAATACAATTGCTGCTTTCTAAGCCTTGTCGAAGCAACTTGTCTTGTGGTTTAACATTGGCCGCGTGATGAACTACTTTGCCAAGAGGAGAATCCGCCCACAATCGCACTGTTCCAATTCTCGTGTAGTTTTTAATTATTAAAAAAATGAAGTTATTCATGTATGTGCCAAAAAAAAACAATTTTCATTTTAAATTATAATTTCTTTTCCATTATTTTGTTGCATGTATCACTGAGTCGCATACGTGGAGCTGCAAGAATATGTCCATCCTTATGGGAGATTACCATATCGCTCCTCCCATGCAAATTCGGGTATAAAAAAAATGTGGCCATTATGAAGCACCTTGCCCACCGCCGCATGAAAAGGAACGCACCAACTGTCATCGATTTGTTGGGATGGTCAACAGGTAAAAGAGCTACGGTTTACATAAACTACTATTTCGGCTATTTAATCTAAGGCGTAAAAGTTTGCAAGGATTAATGACAAAAAAGGTTGGCGGGTGTCATTATCACATATATTTTCATTTCCTACTATACACATTAAAGATTGGTTGGCCCTAAGTTGTCATCAAAGGTTATAGGCTTTCGCCCAATTTTCCTTTCCAAATTACTGCATGGTCGAATCCAGTAAAGGGATGTTAATAAAAAAAACGTGCAAAACGTAATAACTTGCAGCGTGATAGAAAAAATTTTTCGAAGATTCTATGTAATATAGTTAGCGATTGAATCGATGAATAAAGTTCTAATATATTTCGGCCCCCCCTTTTTTTTCTTTCCTTTCCTTCTTGCGTTCCCTATTTTTTTTTTTATCTTTCTTGGTGTAGCAAAAAAAAATTGCGTCCTTTAATTCTTGAAGCATGTTATGAATTTTATTCGGTAAACAGGTTTTCTTACAAAAAAATATATTCAGTAAGTTTTTTCTTCTTTGCATTACGACTGATAAATAAAAAGGACACGAAGTGTTTAGGTCAGTCATGGCCTGTTGTTACTGTTTCAAATGTTGCGCGTAAAAAACTCCTATTAGTTTCCCATTTAGGTTTTCTATTTCGTACTGGTTGTTACCCAAAGGCCTTACGATACGACATTTTAACCACGGACGACAAAGTTTCGCGTTAATACCTTTTTTGAAGTTACTTTGTATAAAATTTTTGCGAAAGATTTCTTGTCCAGGTTGGAATGTAACGTGCCTACTTCTTTTGTTATATGACTTTGTGTTTCTTTTGTAAGCTTCGTGCATTTTTCTTGCAACTTTATCGTGGATCAGTTTTATTTGGTCCTGTTTTGGCAAGACTATACTATCGTCACCGAGCGATCCTAGCTTTCTTAAGACTGAATAGGCTTGCGCGTGAGTGATCATGTTATAACCGGTAAGTGCATGATAAGGCGACACCCCAGTAGAAGCGTGTACGGTTGATCGGAGACAGCATTCAATTTTAGATAAATTTTCGTCCCATTTCGCCTGGTCCTGTTGTATGAAGCTTCTGATGCTTGCCAGGATCGACTGGTTCACCCTCTCACTCGCGTTCGCTTGAGGTGAGTGTATAGCGGTCCTCATGTGTTGTACCCCGTAGGTATTTAACAGGTCATGAAATGCTTCAGATATGAATTGTTTTCCGTTGTCTGAATGAAGTATTTCGGGCACGCCAAACTTATGGAATATTTCGTCAATTAGAAATTTGTTTACTGCCTTAGTAGTAGCCTTAGGCATGGCTCTTAGCAAAACAAATTTCGTTTTGTGGTCGAGCACTATAAATATGAATGTGTTACCGGACTTCGATCTGGGGTATGGGCCAAGGAAATCGACGTAAATTTTTTGAAAGGGTCTTTGAGTGATGATTTCCTTTCCCATAGCAGGTCTCAACGTTCGTCTCGGGTGCTTGATTTCTTTACAGGTATCGCATTTGCTTATAAAATTTTTAATTTGTTTAACCATTGAAGGCCAGTAAAAATATTCTCTTATGTTAAAAAGTGTCTTGGCCGTACCGCCATGTGCTGTGTTGTCGATGTGGGATTTTTTTATAATCTCGTTTGTTAAGCCGCTCGGTAACCAAATTTTCCAACAGTCTTCTTCACCTTCAGTTTCGTCTCGGTTAAATTTGACTTTTTTGTATATGATGTTATTCAGCACTTTAAGGTCCGGTAATCTGTTTTGATTTTGCTCGATAGTGTCTATCAGTTTTGTGTATTCCGTACTCCTAAATTCTTTAGAGTTAAAATCTATAAATGATGCGGGTGTTACAACTTCCTCTATCTCAAGTCTCGATAACATGTCTGGCACTACATTTTTACTACCTTTTCTATGTTCAATGGCAAAATTGTAGCCTTGTAGTTTCAAACTCCATCGTGCCAGACGTCCACTTAAGTCCTGCTGTCTCATGAGCCATTTCAGACTATAGTGATCCGTTATAACAGTAAACTCCATTAACTCAATATACTGGCGGAATTTTTCGATGGCGAGTACTACGGCAAGGCATTCTTTTTCTGTTGTGGAATAGTTTTTCTGCGCAGTGTTTAGCTTCCTCGAAAAGAACTCTATTGGATGTTCCCCATCTTCGTCGTCTTTCTGGAAGAGGACTGCTCCAACTCCCACATTCGATGCATCGCACTGCACGAAAAAGGGACGTTCGAAGTCTGGACTTATCAGTACAGGGCTAGACACGAGCCTTTTTTTAAGTTCTTGAAATGATTCTAATGCTGCTGGGGTTAAAGTGAAAGTTGACGATTTTTTTAGTGTGTCCGTTAATGGTGAGGTTAATGTGGAAAAATCCTGGATGAACCTCCGATACCATCCAACTGTTCCGAGGAATTTACGTACGTCTTTAGGAGTCTTAGGTGGTTTTATTTTCAATATTGCATCCATTTTGTTCATGTCGGGTTTTATTTTACCGCCACCTACGATATAACCTAAATATCGAAGTTCTCTGTAACAAAATTTTGACTTTTGCATATTAATAGTGAGTCCGGCATCGGTCAGCTTATCTCCCACGACCTTCAACATTTGCATGTGTGTGTCAAAGTCTGGTGATACAACCAGCAGATCATCGAGATAGACAAATACTCGATCTTTCAGTTCGGACGGGATAACCTTATCCATTAATCGGCATAGGCGTTGGGCAGCATTACACAGTCCAAAGGGCATTACCTTGAACTGGTATTGGGGTCTACCTTGAACTGTGAATGCTGTTTTTGGTCTAGCTGACTCCTCCAGCGGGATTTGCCAAAATGCGTCCTTTAAGTCTATTGCCGAAATATAATGAGTATCACCCAAACGTGCAAGTAGTCCATCAATATTAGGCAGGGGGTATGCATCCTTTTTTGTTACTTTATTTAGTTCCCGAGCATCTAAACAAAGGCGATTTTTATTTGGTTTAATGACAAGCGTAGTGCGATTATTCCATTCGGCATGAGAAGCGACTTCGATAACATTGAGTTCTAGCATGCGATCCAGTTCGGCGTAGGTTAGTTTTTGAATAGCTGGGCTGACTGGGTAATAACGCATTTTTTTGGCTAGTGCGTCACCTGTGTCAATTGAGTGCATCTCGAGGTGTGTCTTTCCTAACCCGTATTTGGTATAACACTGGTAAGCCAGTTTTACATTTTCTAAAATAGTTGACTGCTCTGCCGTTAATTCATGCGTTTTCATTTCTTCTTCTACCATTTCAATTTCGTTAACAGGGGGTGTTTCCACACAAATTTTAATACCAAAGCGTTGCCAGAAATCATATCCTAAAATCAGTTCTTGTTTTAGATTCGGTACTAAATACAGAATCACTACCTCGATCTTTTCTCCGCATTGTATATTTGCTATCGTTTTGCCTATTATCTGGTGTGTTTTTCCATCAGCTGTTCGAATCGATGATGCGAAGTTCAGGATTTTTGCGTTTATTTTCTGAGCGTTTTCCATGCAGTTTAGGCCTAAGCAGCTTATCGATGCACCGCTATCCATTAGTCCTTTAAACCTGGTGCCGTTAACTTTTACCTCCATGTACGGTCTGATATCATATTCATTTGATAATACGGTTGATGCGATTTCTTTTCTCTCTTTTTTTCTTTCCCTAAATCTTTGCCTGATTTTAATTATTTTTTTGTTTGGGTTCACGTTTATATCTTCAAAAATCTCTGCTCTTTTTCTATAGTAGTTTTCTAATCTTGTTTCGTATGGTATTATTTCTTTGTTCGTTTTATTTAGCTTTGTTTTTCGTGATGTCAGTGCTATGTCTTTCACTGGAGCTAGTTGTTTTGAGAACACATTGGTCCAGCTTTCAGTGCGTTCTTCACAATGTTTCCCTTACAATTGGGGCAATTAGGTGATATCACGTTGTCGAACCCACACCTATAGCAAAACAAATTCCTTTGGGTCAACGTACAATCAAAAAACGTATGTCCGGGGCCTTTACAGTTCCAACACGTGAGTGACTTTGCTTGTGTGTTAGTCTGACTCATTGCCTCAACAGGATAGTGACTGTTTTCGGGCGTTTCCTCATACTCTAGTTCATTTACTCTTCTAAAATTTACGGGTTGTTGGCGGTGAGATGATCTTTTTGCCAGATTGCGTTCAGCCCTGCGACACTCTTCACGAAGGTGATCTAGGCTACTTATTTCCATCGGGAATATGAGTTGTGACACCCCATCTTTTAGGTTATCCTTTACTAGCCTAACAATTTCATATTCTGGAATACTGCATCTCAGCTGGTTTTGTAACTTTACTATTTCAGCTATAAAGGCATCTGCGGATTCAGAGGGGTGTTGTCGTCTTTCCATGATTCTTCTTTGTATCTCAAAATCGCTTTCAAAACGTCTAAATTTCCGGATCATGTGGTATTTGAGGTGTCCCCACTCACATGAAGGGTTTTGTCTTCTAAAATCCCAGAACCATTGTTGAGCGCTTCCGGTAACCAAATGATGGAATCCTTTTATAAATATGCTCCATGGGCAGTGGTAGTCTTCACGTAAGGCTTCAACGCGAAACACGAAATCTTCGACACTCATTTGTTGATTACTGCCGTCGTATTTAACTCCCCATTTCTCCATTTGCAGTGGGGTGTTGTAAACGTAGTTTTGTGCCATGCCTGGCGGTATTTGTTGTACAGCCGGTTGAGCTGATTGTGGTTGTTGTTGTGGAGTTTGGAATGATGAGTTTGGTAGGTTTACATTATTAGGGTTCTGATTGGGTAAACGATTTTGGTTCATATTTCTATCAATTCGGTATTCTGGTTGATAATCGACGTTGGGGTTATGCTCTGATCGTAGGGAATTTCGAACCATTTGTGGGACTAAAGATCTAAGATTTTCTTGTACTTGTCTCATGAGAGCCGCTTGTGCTGCTCCAACTGAAGCGTTGATGTACTCCTGTAATGCTAAGCCATTGTCATTACCATGTAACTCGTGACTTTCTTCCTCGTTAAGTATAGGCATTCGATTGCTCTGTTGTCTCAAAGAATCGCGTTGTTGAACTAATCCTCTTGCAGTTAAGCTACTATATTCCGGTGAGCGTATCGTACTAGCCGTTTCCGGTGATGAGGTAGTTTGAGGTCCAGTTCCTTGATTAAATCGTATTGACATAAGAGGTTGTATGGTGGGGATAGTTGGCATAGAAGTGTTGTTGTTGATTAGCGTTTGTTGATTTGTCGATCTTGTATCTGTGGTATTAGCTGGTATATTGGGAGTTATTGGAACATTCGAAATAGTCGCTCTATTATTTGCCTGTCGGCTCTGTGACCTGGTGGTTCTATTGTGGTTTGAGGTAGTCGCCATGGTTGTATGTAAACTTTCGAGCTAGTTCTATTCTTATTTGAACACAATCTTTTTTTTTCTTTTTTTCTAAATGAAAGGCCTATCGTGCCAGAATTAATATAACTGATAACTTCTATAGGGAAACCTGTTTGTGGCTCGAGCAATCAGTCGTAATGAGTCTAGTGCCTAGCGAATGTTAGTAAATACGAAATATTAGGAACTTTCGGGGGTTCTGATTTATCCGACAATTTAAATGGAATTTAAAACCGAAATCTGTAAAATTTTATAATACTATTATGTTTTAAAACTTCCGTAGTTTAAAGAAATTACAGTGGCAAAAAAACTGGGTTTAATTGGGAATTAAATAGAGTGGGAAGTTTATGTTTTAGTTTGTTATCTTCAGAATTGTATTAGTTTTTCTTTTTTAGTAAACTATCTACTTATAACAAAAAAACATTGGACAATCAAATCTGCGACACAAAACAAATTAATAATGGGTTAATTAATTTTGGTTTCCGATTAGTTTTTTTCCTTTCTCGTATATTTGTTTATTTTTTTATTGTTATTGTAATCATTTGTCGTTCTAAGTTTAATCGTTATATTTTCCTTTTATTTGTTTATTCTTATTCTTTTTTTTCCTTTTTTTTTTTTTTTTTTTTTTTTTTTTTTATATATATTTGTAAGTATAAGCTAATAATCAAGTTGGATATTAAGTAGTTCGGTAGCGAGATTCAGTGTGGCAAAAACAAGCTTGTCCTCCTGATTTTATATCACTGTTTTTGTTCGATATTAACTTTCCTCTAGTATTGCATAGATTTATAATACCTTCATATAAATTCCCCAGTGAATTTTTATTTAAATTATCAAACGTTTTTGTTAAGTGAAAAAAACGTAGTAAATTATGCATTGCGTATATCCCTTTAATGTTGTTGTCACACTCATTAAAAGGTATTAGCAGACTGCTCCTTGTGTATGGTTTCAGTCAGATAAACAAAACTTATGTTTGAGTCTTGCAGATTTTAAATTTCCCATGTCAAATTTTAGTACATGTGGCTGCTAAGCTATGTAGCCTTTCGAGCCACGTCATCTAAAATTTGTATGGTACCATTTTCGATCTGCTGACCTGTCAATATATGGTTACATTTTGGTGTTCGTCGCAACACAGGCATGGTACTTGTGTACCTTCCGGGACTCACGATACTTCGCATTGAAACCATTTATTGTTTACTAGTTTAGTTATCCTTATTTTCCTCTAAATTCGGGCCCCACGTTGGGCGCCAAAATGTAACGACGTTTTGTATGTTGTCTCGGGGAAGTGGCACGCTAGCAGGTGGCACGGCATTAACTCGTCGGATGTGTAGGTTCTTTTTCTTCCCTTCAGTCGTTAGCATTTAAAAAAAAATCGTGCCGGAATAAAAACAAACCAAAATAGTATAATTCGAAGTATGGGGGTAAAAAGGAAAACAGGTGGAGGTCACAAGGAGCAAGATTGCAGTAAGTCGCCATGCTTCAGGAGGTTCATAAGCCAGGACTCAGATGTCATCGTCCTGTGAGGCTACCCACCCCATTTGACATATTCCAGTCAACCATGACATTTTATTAGGCCCAAATGTTCAATAAAATGTCCCATATTTCACTGATTTGCCACATTCTCTCTACGTCGCTACATATTCAACTTTACGAATAATCTATTCCATTATTAATAAATTCTGATACTATTTACAAACAAAATTAATATTTATTAAATATGTGTTTTAATTATTTTATAACATTATTATATACATGGTGCACGTTTAGTTTCGCTAGCAAAAAAAAATAATACGGGCATACATATACATTTTCATACAAGAAAAATATCGTGAAACCCGTATGCAATCTAACTATATATAATTAGGTTTACATAAACAAATAAATAATACAACTAGTAATAATAATCCAACATTAATAGCGGAAACAAAAAAAAAGTGGGGAGATTTACACTGATTAGTACCGATTTTAAGTTTTTCTTATAATAAGTTTTTCTTATAATAAGTTAGAGTAATTTACATTTTATTTACCTTCAAGCAGGTTACGAAAATAAATTTAAGATACTTAACCAGATTGATACTAATCGGCTAAAATCTTAAAACATAAGAAAAACTGTTACATTAAAGTATTAATTTCCTTTTTTTTTTTTTTTCTGTTTTTCTTTTTTTCTTTTTTTTTTTTTTATAATATTACATAATGTATGTAATAGATAAGTAAATTCATTTCCGATTTTATATCTTATATGAATATTATTATTATTCTAATTTTTTGTATATATATAATTTTCCTTCTTTTTATATATTTTTTTTTTGGATATTCTATTAATTCCTTTTTTTTTGTTGTATTTTCAGGTATTTGCTATCTTGTGTTCACGAATTGTTTTATTGCTTAACGTGCACTTTTTACTCTACGAGACATGCATACGTACACTTAAACATGTTCACTACATCAAAGTTATTATATTTTTAATGTTAATTGAATAGTTTTTAGTTTTAACAATATAAATAAAGAAAATAGTGTTAGATTTGTTTCCTTTATTTTTCTCTGGTTTGTTAAATAATTTATTAAATTATTAACTCCCTACGGTATGCTGTTCCTTTGCTCAGGGTGGAACTTAACTTTTCGGTGTGAGATTTTATTTATAGAAGGTGAGGTATTTTATTTGTAGAAAAGGTGTTGGGTTAGGAATTAGCTAGGTTTTGATACTCACTCGGGATATATTGTCGATTGGAGTTGGCATTCAACAATAGATGGTGTTGCTATTTCGTTTAACCCAAAATTGGGTTTCCCACGTGCTTTATTTCCTTGACGAATTACCAACCAGCTTTTTAATATATCCTACATTTATACGAGAAGTTTTCTTTTGTTAGGAGATTAATGACATTTGAAATAGATTTCATATAAGCTCACCCGAGTATTTTCCTCTCTCAATCTGTAATTATTCCTACTGACGAACCTCGCAACCAAGATGTAAATGAACTATACAGAAAAAAAAGACATTTTATTTTGTCCATTTATTTAAATTTTTATTTTAAGTTCTAGTTGCTTTTTCCGATTATTCTACTTTTATAGGATTACACCTGTTTTCTTTTTATTTTTCTTCTTATTATTTGTCCTTTTTCTAACCAGAAAACAATGACACTCACCACGTTGCTTTACTGCCTTTTCCCCGGAATTTAAGGATACTCGATGTTATTTCCTGTTCTTCCTTATTCCACTTGAACTTCACTATATTATTTTTTCTCTAATTATTTCCTTGTGTATGCGTTTCAACATCTACTGTCCACTGAGCTAATTGTGTTATATTTTTGTTTTATTTTTTTTTCTCTTCAATTAGGTGTAGCCTCACTTCTGTCACGAATCGAAAAGATCTTCGTTACAGGATACAGCTTGTGGAGCCGCCATATGGCGTATATTACTTAATTTTTGCAACCGTGTTTTCATCTTAAATTTTAAATGTTGGTAATATGAACGTTGTCATCTTAATGTGAATTTGTAAAAAAAAACGATAAAGAAGAAGTCTTGTTTCCATTGTGGTGTTCTTTACTTTTCCTTCCTTTTTTTTTTCTTATCTTTTGGAATTTAAAATTAGTAAAAAATTTTATTGCGGCTCTTCGTTGAAACTAAGGTGACCTTTACAGTATGTAAGTAAATATGAAGCAAAAATAATAATTACCTTAAAAATAATGAAAAATAAAACTTTTTTTAATAACTTCTTTAAAGATATCGTCTAAATTTTTGTTATAGTTAACTGTTACTCAAAGAAATTTTTTGCTAATAATATATGTATAAAATTGGATTTTGTAAAACTTTTGCGGTTATAAGTTAAATTTATTAGAAAATAAAATGAGTGTTTTTTAAAGAGGTATAGAATTTTAAGTTGGCAATACTTTTTTATTTTGTCAGCTGTCAATTCATTTATGTTTTAACAAACCGCAACATAACCTCAAATTTAAAAAATCTTTTGGCAAACTTTAAAATATTTTTTAATATTTTAATTAAAACATCGTGATAAAAAATGTTAAATGTATCAAAATCCATACCACATGACCTAAAATAAAATATATTAAAAATGATTTAAAAAAAATATGTTTATATACACATATATTTATACAAATAAACACAAAATAGATTTATAACAATGCATTTATCTACCTTGATTTAGAAAACTCATTAAACCAAGCGTTGGGCGAGCGTCGACAGACATATAACATGTTTCCTAAAAAACTCTTACATAGGACCTAGGTCCTTTTCAAATTATATTAAATTCATATATAACTTTCTTGAGTTTATCAAAAATATTGTTTTGGGAAAAAATTCAGCTAAACTAAACGTGATTTTTGTATTATAATAGTCTGGCATCACTGTTCTCTGTTATATAGGAATATTACTAGAAACAGGTGGAATTGAACTTTAAAAAACACTAATTTTTGATCAAAAGACTTGAAATCACGAAAAATTAAGGTGACGCTCCCGTTGAAAGCCATTATTTTCACCACCACCTACGTTTTTTCACATTGTGCAGATTTACAGACTTTTTTAAAAAATTTTTAAATATATCAATTAAATTTGTGAAACTGTGGAGTTCTATTGTCTATGTAAATATAAGATTGATATACAAATTGTTTTCGTAAATTTAAGAGCATGCCCGTGAAGGTTTAGAATTATCTAAAGCTCAGGAAATAACACGCCAACAAGATTATCAACAAAAAGTCAAGGAGTATGAGGCTCATATCGAACAAGCCAAGGTGGAACAAAAACGTATACATCATGAGGAGAGAAGAAAAACCTTGATTGTAAGTTGAAGCAAAAATCTAATAACTTAGGTTTATATTACATATTTGATTTGATTAGAAAGTTTTGATTAAAATAATTTTTGCTTTTGTGCTATTTTCAGGAAGAGACCAAACAACAATAACAACGTGCCCAAGATCAATTGGCCTATCCACTTTCGCTATCCACTTTTATTAATACATAGTCAATACCGTAATGAGCTTCGACCCAACGGTTGATATCTCGGCTTGTGTCTTCAACCATAAAAAAAGTAGTATTATTTAATTTTTGCCAAGGAATTATATTAAATTTATAGTAAAAAAGTTTATTAAATTTATAGTAAATGTTATGAAGATCAATTGGCCCAGCAACAGCGTGTTCAAGAGGAAAATCTTTAAAAATATTGTTAAAATTAAAATATATTTGATCATTTGTTTTTAAGACAAATTTTATATTGTTTACAAGCAAGAAGAAAGTGTAGCTCACCAGGAAGCAATGCGACGACAAACAATTGAACATAAAAATGAAATGAAAGAAAAAAAATCGATTGAAACTTTTGGAACATGAAATGTGTGTTAAGGCTAAGGTTGATCGTGGAAATCGTGATCTCAATTTAGAGCAAATACGTTTAAGAGCACAAGAACAACGTACTACCGTTTTGGAAAATATAAAGTGGGTACAATTAATGACAAAGCATTTGTTTTAAAGTATTTATTTATAGTTAAAAATATTATTTATTTATTTATTTATTTCAATTCCGTTATATAAAGCCACAAAGGCCAATTATAATATATTACATAGTTAGAAAACGCCTAAGCATAGCCTTAGAATAAAAATATATACTATATATAAGCGTTAAAACGTTTCAACGTGTTTAAATTTTTATTTTTTTTTATTTTAGCACCGCCGGTTCTGTTATCGGTACGGGTGTTGAAGCTATGTTTACCGATTGGGACAAAGTATTAACAGTAGCTGGAGGTCTTTCTCTTTTGGCCTTAGGTGTATGTGCTGCTAAAGGTGCTACAGGCTAGTTATAAAATTACCTATATTAAAATAATACTAATACAAAGTTGTTCCTATATCTTACAGATTGCCTCGTTCTCGGAACAACAACGTTTGGATCACTAGTCTATAACTGGTGGTAGAGTCGAATGAATACTGATAATTTAATCTAGTTGTAAATAAAACTCCAGGTT
Organism: Phyto melanocephala; assembly: GCA_941918925.1. NCBI lineage: Eukaryota > Metazoa > Arthropoda > Insecta > Diptera > Rhinophoridae > Phyto > Phyto melanocephala. Next base: position 120,289,125 of record OW799233.1, on the reverse strand, counting down.
TCTATTTACAAAACAAATTTTCTTATTGAAGTGTATATGTAAACAACACTGCTGGTCGTATTTAAGTTTTAAGGTTGAGAAACAAACATCCTACCACAAAAATAATTTTCATATAACACCTACAATCGATTAACACATAAAGCAAAGCTTTTTTTTTACTAAACTCAGGCTCTTAGTTTAAACAAAGAAGAAAAAAGGAACACAAAATAATTCTAAGAAATATTTTGTGTTCTACTGCCAATGCAAAAAAATGTAGAAACATTGTTATAAACAAATATTTTATATTATTGCATTTAAATTGTAACGATTTTTCATATTTTTTTCTCCTGAAGCATAAGCTGCCTTTTAATTTTGAATTGCAAATACATTTTCTTAAGATTTATATTACCAGTTTGAGAATATATCTTTCATATCTTTATACATATTGTCGCATTTTGTGTGTAATAGCATATAAAGCAATCTTTGTTTAGGTTAATGTTGCGGCCTTACTTTCGGCATGTGTATATAAGAAATTTATATTAAACTTCTTACACATGTTAAAATTATGGCATAATTATTTTAAATTGCATTTTTTTAGCTTTAAAACCAAGTGATTCTTCTGTTTTTATTAATTTGAATTTTATTTAGATATAAATTCGGAAACTGTTGTAAAGATAAAAAACTGTTTTAGAAAAAAGGAATTGTTAATTGGATAACATAACAAAGTTGATGAAAAAAATTTAATTTATAGTTTTTCTTGGAATTTTAAAGAATTTCTGACTTTTTTGGTATTTTAACTAATTGTTAGTTGTTAAAATTAACCTAAACGAATTACAAAATCGTACTTTCGAAATTAAAAAAATTGGCTTTTACAGAAACTGCCACATTTCTTCGAAATAAACATAAATATGTGCATATTTGTGCATATTTGTACTAGCAAATCACATGCGATTTGTAAATCGCCAAATTTATGTTTGCATGTTCTGTAGTTCACGCGTTTTCTTTGCGTTGTGTTATTTTTTTGTTGTTATATATACTGATCCAAAAGTATATCTGTAATTCTAAAAAGCCTCTTTGATTATTAATATATTAATTTACTGCCGTATTCATAAAAAATATTTCTGGTTTATTGAAGGCTTATCTGACAAATTTCTATGCAACATCTGTCAAATAAGCCTTTAATAAACCTAAAATATTTTTTATGAATACGGCAGTTAATGTTTATGCATACATTAATAAGTTTCCGATTATAAAAAAAAGGCGAATAACGCTAATTCATAAGTAAACAATTGAAAAAATACGATGTGCGTAATTAATAGGATTTTAAAATTGAGTTTTTAATAAAAACTGTTTGCAAAAAATAAAAAAAAATTTGAAAAATAAAACAAAACCCCCATTCATTATATATTTGCATAATTTTATTGACTGTTTAAAACTTAGTTTTGGCAAAATACATCAGTTCACCACATCTTTCTCTTGCGATTTGAAGCCGCAAATCTTGCGATTGTGAACTTCAGAACACCTACTATGCGATTTGAAATCGCATCGCCAATATTATGCGAAATGCGATTGTCAGAACATGCGTGAAAATTATAAAAGTTTGCTTAAGAAATACGTAAGACTGCTTATGCGTTTTCTTTTTAACTGTTTTACTATCGAAATACATTTTCCTTTTTTTGGCACAACGAAAGTTATCGATTTTATCGAGCGACATACTTTGTAAACATAGTTTCACCTATATAACACTTTTTCGGATATACCCTGTAAACGGCTAATTTCTCGAAAGTGACAACCCTATAGCGCGATTTAGATGGTGTTTTACTATCGAAATACATTTTCCTTTTTTTGGCACAACGAAAGTTATCGATTTTATCGAGCGACATACTTTGTAAACATAGTTTCACCTATATAACACTTTTTCCGATATACCCTGTAAACGGCTAATTTCTCGAAAGTGACAACCCTATAGCGCGATTTAGATGGTGTTTTACTATCGAAATACATTTTCCTTTTTTTGGCACAACGAAAGTTATCGATTTTATCGAGCGACATACTTTGTAAACATAGTTTCACCTATATAACACTTTTTCGGATATACCCTGTAAACGGCTAATTTCTCGAAAGTGACAACCCTATAGCGCGATTTAGATGGTGTTTTACTATCGAAATACATTTTCCTTTTTTTGGCACAACGAAAGTTATCGATTTTATCGAGCGACATACTTTGTAAACATAGTTTCACCTATATAACACTTTTTCGGATATACCCTGTAAACGGCTAATTTCTCGAAAGTGACAACCCTATAGCGCGATTTAGATGGTGTTTTACTATCGAAATACATTTTCCTTTTTTTGGCACAACGAAAGTTATCGATTTTATCGAGCGACATACTTTGTAAACATAGTTTCACCTATATAACACTTTTTCGGATATACCCTGTAAACGGCTAATTTCTCGAAAGTGACAACCCTATAGCGCGATTTAGATGGTGTTTTACTATCGAAATACATTTTCCTTTTTTTGGCACAACGAAAGTTATCGATTTTATCGAGCGACATACTTTGTAAACATAGTTTCACCTATATAACACTTTTTCCGATATACCCTGTAAACGGCTAATTTCTCGAAAGTGACAACCCTATAGCGCGATTTAGATGGTGTTTTACTATCGAAATACATTTTCCTTTTTTTGGCACAACGAAAGTTAACGATTTTATAGATAAAAAAAACTATATTTATATACTAATTTCTTATTAAAGTATGTTAGGAACTAAATGAAATTGAAATAACATACTTTACAAACTACAAAAAATGTGTTGTAATGGTTGCAAAAATATGTACTTTGGTACTTTTTTCCACTTGTACGGTACTTTTTATCACACGTACGGTTTTTTACAACTGTTCAAAAAAGTATGTTAAAAACAGTGTTTTCCCGGTATGTTTTGTTCACGCACGCGTACGAACAACAGTATGGACCATGGTACAATTATCAGGTAGCCTCACTAAAACAGCTGGTTATTGTTTTCTCTACCTTAAGGTTTAACGAAGATGTCAAATTTTGTTTATGTATGTGTATATATTGTGTACGTATATATTCTACCGCCTAAAAAAACACGCAAACACATTTGCTTTTTGACATTAAGTCGTCGTTTTCCAGCAACAAAATACATTTAGGATTTTGTTGTTGCAGAACTGAGGCTACCTGATGATTGTACCATGGTATGGACATAATGGACACCCCAGCAAAACATTCTAAAAGACTCCAAAAACGTGTAATAATGTGAAAATATATGAGCTTCAAAAAACTTGTAAAATTAATAGAAATTCAAATAATATGTCATACATAATATGCTCTAAAATAAATGAGAAATTAGTCGAAATATCTTAGTAGTGTATTTTTTTGTTTTCTCTGGTTGGAACATACAATTTTACAAAAGAAATTACATTACGAGAATGCAAGAATGATCTTGTTACGCCCATGATTGTGAGTTAAATGTATTTGAAGAGCAGCATTGTGATTTACTTTCTAGATAATCTAACGTCATAATGGTTGGTGAAAATCACCAACGCAATGTGTTTGATCCTTCTAAAAATGGTTTAATTCGCTCTGCATGCTTAAGAAATAATTTATCTATATTTCTTAATATTTTACCTACTCTTTTTGACTTGAGAAGGACTACATCACTTATTGAATTCTTTTTGGTGCGTTATCTATCGATCTATGTTTTTTCTGATCGAACTCAATGCTCCTCTCTTTATCTTATATATGCTACCTTTACATTTGATTTTGTATGTTCTCGTCAATAATATGAGTATCGTGATCTGAGGAATATTGACTTAGAAGATTTTTCGCATATCATATTATCCATAATTTTCAATAAATCTGGTATTGATGCTAAATGTTTTCTTGTGCATACTCTTTTAAATTACCTATATTTCTATGTTCCTACTGTTAGAGAGAGGCTATGCTACCAAATAATTAATGGTATGAAGTCTAGTAATGTTGTTTTGGCTTGTTCTTTACGTGATCTGGCTTATCAAGCTGTTCAGTCTAACAGGTCGAATCAAAAACAAAAAAGTTTTCGGGCGCTTCGTAATTATGCGGAGAATTTCATTTGGAAGATGCGACGCAGGTATTTTTCTAGACCTTTTGGTGGTTTGGATTCTGCAGGGTTTTTAGCGTGGTTTCTAGAGATTCAGGCTGCTGCATTAATATTGATGATGTTGATTTAGGTATTGATGCTAGGACTATTACTGTATATTTTGTTGGTTCATATATGTATTCCTGTTCATGAACTTTCTGAATTTGATAATTTTGATGAATTAAGTAGATATTTTTCATGTATTAGTGATATGGAATTATTTGAACCTTCGAACTTCTAAATATCATTTTGTCTGCTAGGAAGATCTATTTCCAAATCGAAAGTTGTTCGTAATATTGATGATCCCATACCAAATTATATTATTTCCGCTCTGTTAAAGGATGTTTTTGTTTCCGGTAAAATTAAAAAGGCGCAATTTGGTTTAATGACGTAGGGTTGAAAAAACGATACTTTTCGGTTTTAAGAGTGCCTTTAAACTTATTCTTTCCTACTTATTAGGTAGGACTCAATTAGTTGTTGCTAATAGAAGCTATCTTCAGGTGTACTACTCTCTTAATAAATAAACTTAATAAACAAAAAATCTAAAGAAACTAACCAGCTTCGAAGTTAAGCGCAATTTTAAAAAAATCTGCCAATTTTGCCTAATCGGATAAAAGTGGCATCACTGAATACAATAAACAAAATTTTTTGGAAACAGTGTTTGTACAAGGTATATAAATATCACAGGATAACATAAATTATTAGTTTGTGACATAAATATATACCTTGTTTTTTTATATTTAAGTAAATAACAATTTCATGATAAATAAGAGTATAAGAATTTCGATTTGACAAAATTTCAAAGTTAAACAAATATATTTTTCATATTTGTATACATAATTATCTTTAAACACTACTTCATTTGTAAATGAACTTATTTGTTTGCAGAAAATCGGAGTTTAAATATAAAAAAATACTAAAATATGAACACATTTCAAATAAATTTTAGTACTGCTTACTTAAATACATCATTTAAGTCTAAGCTTGGTCAAATTCTCCTGTTATGTTTCTTATGCTATTTGAGTTATGGTCATGCATTACGCGGCACCTTTGTCTTTGATGATACAGTAGCAATTAAACAAAATAAAGTTATTAATAAATTACCAACCAATTATACAGCCATTTTCAACAGTGATTTTTGGGGTACAAGTATAAAGGACGATGATTCTCATAAATCTTACCGACCACTTACATCTTTGATGTTCCACCTGGAATGGATGAAATGGAAATTTGATCCGTTTCATATGAAACTTGTTAATCTAATAATACATACTATTAACACAATATTAGTTTTATTAGTATTGAGCAAAGTACATATTTCTCCATTTTCACATGCAACTGCTTTATGGGCTGCAGTATTATTTGCAGTACATCCTATTCACACAGAGGCGGTGTCAGGTATAGTATCCAGAGCTGATTTGATGTTTTGTTTAATACACCTGATTACTTTATGGATATATTGTTCCAAATACGAAAGTGATGCACTATGGTTACCTTGTCTGGTAGTATGTCTCACTTGTGTCGCAGTTTTATTTAAAGAATCTGCCATAACAATACCTCTAACTTGTGTACTTATGGACTATACTCTAAAACGTTTAAATTGCTTGCATTGGAAACGGCAAATAAGGAAAATATTAAACAAAACTAATATATTTTATGCATTTTCTACAGTTTGCATAATCGTTATACGACTTTGGATAGCAGATTTCAAAAGCCCAAAATTTCGTAAAGCTGACAATCCTGTAGCTCATGCTGAAAGTTTTATAACACGTTTTTTATCACAAAATTACCTGTATGTATATAATTTTCAAACTCTTTTAAATCCTTTACATCTATGCTTTGACTGGGCTTTCGATTGCTTAAAACTTGTAGAAAACTTTAAAGACTTAAGAGTGATATTAATCCTTGGTTGGTATGTGTTTCTTATAGTCAGTTTTTTTAAATATAAATGCAATTTCGCTGCCGTTTTTGGTTTGCTATTGACTTTTATACCATTTTTACCTGCATCAGGTATTATTAAAGTAGGATTTGTTATTGCCGAAAGAGTTCTCTATGTTCCATCTATAGGATATTGTTATTTAGTGTCTAATGGTTTAATTTGTCTACATGAAAATTTAAAATTTCGTAAAATTTTGTCATTTTGCTTTACTGTGCTGGTATTGGTGTTTATTTTACGTTGTCGACAACGTTCCACAGAATGGTTAACAGAAGAAAAATTATTCACCTCAGCTCTGAATGTGTGTCCAAACAATGCAAAGGTAAAATTTTTTGTTTAACTTTTTGAATTACATACATATGTTTATATGTACATATGTATGTATGTACATAGAATTTATAGAAATTTTAGATAAAATGTAGAATTGTTTTTATTTTTAAGGTTCATTATAATATTGCACGCTTATCTACCGATATGAAGAATAACGTTAGAGCCTTTTATCACTATAAGCAAGCCATTGACCTCTACCCCGAATATGATTCTGCTCTAATGAATTTAGGTAATCTTTATCGTGAGACTGGTGACTTAAAAAAAGCCGAACAATATCTACAAAAATCTCTCGAAATAACACCAGATTTAGCTACTGCTTGGATGAACTTAGGAATAGTGCAAGCGTCTAGGAAAAAATATAAAGAATCCTTAAAAAGCTATAAAAAAGCTTTAAAGTATCGTAAGAACTATGCCAACTGTTACTATAATATGGGTAACCTATATTTAGAACAACATTTATTTACTGAAGCATTAAATCATTGGCAAATGGCTATTACAATAAATCCTCACTTTCAAAAGGCCTGGACTAACATGCTTACAATGCTAGATTCGAAGAGTATGTTCGAAGATGCTCTACGTCTATCTGAAGAGGCTTTAAAACATCTGCCTAATGAAAACTCTATATTGTTTTTAAGGGCCAATTTTTTTGGAAAATTAGGCCGTTATATAGAGGCTGAAAAATTGTACAAACGCGTTATAGATAAGGAACCATTAAATTACATGTTTTATACTAATTTAGCTGTGCTATATCATCGCTGGAATAGGTTAAATGACGCTATTAATTTGTATAAAAAAGCTTTAGAAATTAATCCAGAAAAAGCATCTACAGCTCGAGATAATTTAGGTAAACTAGTAAAGAGATTGGCAAATGAGAACCTAGACTATAAGCAGACAGCTAATATAATAAAATAAGAAATAAAATTGTACGTTTATTTAGACATAAGTATGTATGTATAAACATTACGTTTTTATTAAGTAATTTTCATTATCAATGCTCAGGCAAATATGCACTACATTTATACATACATACGTGCATACATACAGACATACATACATTGGTCACAGGTAGAAAGGTCCCAACTTTATTTTAACTTTGAAGAAGGTAAAAACGTAATAGAAACTTTATTATCATAATGTAATTTCTTTTATAAAAAAGTTTAAAATTCTCATTTTTGATACTATTGAAATCACTAAAAACTCAATTTCGTAAAAAATACCAGTTAGGGCCTTTCTACTTGTGACCATCGATATATACATTTGATTGTTTCTATTAAGTATTAAATTTTGATTATGTTATTATTTTTTCACATTTGTATTTTTTATTAATAAATATCTTTTTTCATATCATTTAAAAAAGTTACAAAATATATTCTAATAACTGTATAAATTATTTATTGTGTAAAAACATACATATTTCATCTTTATTTTGAATATTCTAACGAAAACTGATTACTGTCTAATTTTAGAAGAGATAGTAAAACAATGTTTGTTTTTTTATTTAATTCTAATAATTTTCACACCTCGAACAGTAATATATATGTATACATAGCTAATTTATTTATTTTTTTTTTTAATATAAAAAAACAAGTTGAAGCCAGGCTGCATTGCTGGCCCTTCACAGTGAGTGTCTTTGTCTTTTTGTGTGAAATTTCTACAATATTGATTTCTGACCCCATAAAGTATATTTTTTCTGAAAGTTTATGGATAAGGAGTCGATTAAGCATTGTCCGTCTGACCATCTGGCCGTGTGTAAGCCTCTCGACATCGCCAAAACCCGTGTAAGGTATCAAAATATCAGAAATATTCGAAAGCAAATCGCTATTGAAAATAAATATAATCGCCCCATAACTTTCAGGGATATAAGCAAATAAGCACGGCTCCCTTTGATTTTCGTTTATTTTTATCACAAAAATTCTGGATACATTCACGAAAAATTATGGATGAATTGGTCACTAATCGGCAAAGTTATGGGCAAAAACAATTTGAAAAAATATATATTTTTTAAAATAGTATATCAACTTCTTCGGCGTTTTACCTAAAATTTACAAAAGGAAATTTATATTTTTCAGTTTCTATACAACCGGGAGCTAATACGGGGATCAAATTAAAGGGCTTGAGTATTAAAATATAGTTAGATATGAAAAGAAATAACAAAACAGATGGCGTCCTAGATTAAATGGCAATATATGAGACAAATATAGTAGTTACGGCTTTCGCCCCTTTAATCTCCACAATATTGGTATTAATTAAAAGGGATTGACCAGTACAATGTAGTAAACTATTAAAAAGGAGTAAAATCCAACATGGTGTCTGGAAAAAAATGGCGAAACAAGTTTTTTTAACCCCAAAAATATGGGTATCAAATGAAAGGGCTTAACTAGTAGAATACAGTACAAATTCAGAATTAAAGATTTCCTCGGAAATAATAAAGAAAATGTCGTATGACATGAAATCTAAAATCTATGTTAAGCTACGATGTGGGATTATACCTTTGTATAAAACGGTGAAGGTATTGTTAGACTCGGCACGGCCGAATATAAGTCTCTTACTTGTTTTGTATTATATTTATTTAAAGATAGATTCTGATATCGTCGTTAGTGCAAATTAAACGACCAGACATTTAGTGCATGATACTATACTTTTGCAAAGATCCGCCCTTATTAGTTATATTTTAATTATATTGTAAACTTTACATGGTACCAATAATATTTTCAACGACTACGATTTTGACTACGATAACAACATTCGTAATAAATCTTATGTTTTTTTAACCATAAAAGAGATCAAGCTAAAATTTTTTGTGTGGATCCATGTTAGATTTTTTCTTATTCCGATAAGTGGTGCAGAGGAAGATTTCATAAAGAAAATACTTTTAGATTCTTATGTGCACTAGATTTCATTCAACGTAAAACCACAGCTGCTGACGGTGCAGGGTCATTGAAAAGAACATGTATTTTAACTTTTGTTATTCTATAAGTCTTTAAGTTTTCTTTTAAATACTTGAAATGGAAATGGCATAAGATTCCACAAACGACGTAACATCCTCCGAAATTAAAATGCATAAATGTTTGAATAATAAATTATAAGATAAATTATTTGCTGTTTTTTTTTTTGTATGTTGAATAAAGCTAAAATTATTTATCAGATAATTATGGAAGAAAACTAAAATTCTAAAATTCACATAATTACAAAATGAAAATTTTCGATCTCAGATTCTATGTACATATGTATACAAAAAAAATATTTTTTCAGTTTGTAATAATTTTTTTTAAATCTTTTATTATTTCTTTATTTTAAAAATCATTAAATGGAAATGAATTCATACGTGTTAAAGTTTTTTTTTTAATAAAATAAAAATTAAATTTCTGTTCATACTCATTTTCGTTAAAGTAGGCTAAAGTAAATAATAAAAATAATAATAAAACGTATTAACATTTTCTTAATTAAATAATTTGTGTCAATAAATATAGAATAGATAAGGTACGAGTAAATAATTTAAAAATTACATAATTTTTTAATACTAATTTTTAAAGTAAATAATTTTTTTCACTTCCAATGTATGGTATGTTGGTTGATTGGTAGATTTAACACTTATAAATTAGGACGAATTAAATAGGTATCAAACATAAATGACATTGATATACATATGTATGTATGTAGATTATAAATAAATAATTTTTTAATTATTACTTTCTTTTTAATGACTACGCTTCTAAAGTAATAATACGAATACATTTTGCCATATATGTATGTATATGTATACCCAGCAAAAAAATGTTGAAGTAGTGCAAACTTTTATTACATTTTCAGGACTTCTAAATCAAAAGTGTAAAAAGACTTTATTCTTAATGACTCTCTAAATACGAAACAATTCAAAGTGGTTGCATATTAGTCATATTTGTACTATTTCATATTATTTTATGCATGCATAAAATTTTTGTTAGTAATTTCCATACAAAAAAATAATATGACTTTACACATTTGTTTCCTATGTATCAGAAATTGTTTATGTCATATTTTTAACCATACTGTCTCTCAGAGAGAATTTCTTCGAGAGAATATTTTCTATTTTCTTCATTCCTGTATACATACAATTTTTAACAGCGTCATCTCTTTGTCTTCTTTATTGTATTAAATACATAATTTGTTAACAAAAGGCGTTCAAAGACACTAGCCATATTAATATGAATTATATGACATAGTACAATATGAGAGTCTACTTTGAATTGGCCTTATGAATTGAAGGAAAGTTAGTTGATACAAATGTCAGTACATCTTTTGCAGTGAAACAATTTAAACTCCCGTTGAGATGTTTTGGTTATTTTTTAGATTTGATTTTAAAGTTTATTGGCTTTTCTTTAAAGATCATTTATAACTAGATTACGGTCGATTGGGTCGACAGCGGTAGTGTTTTTACCTAAATTTTCCCACTTTATCATTAGTTGAAACCCTTTGTCATGTTTTTTTTTTGCTTGGTTTATATTAAATATATATTTATGCATATATACAGGTAGATCTCGCTTAAACCTAAAGTTGTTTCTCAGATATGACAAATCGCCTTTAATTATGATTATACTTAATTTTAGAATCAAATATTATTTAAGACTTAATTTCAATCTATTATTACAGAAAACGTTTTTAAATCGGAAAAGAATGAGATTTTTTCGTGATATCTTAAATAAATATTTTGCGTATAAATGAATGGATAATAATACAATTACATTTTTTTCGCATTTCCACAAAAAAAAAAAAAAAAAACTTAAAAACTCTTCGTATGAAAACTAAATAAGTCTTATAACTTTGAGATACATACATATGTAACACGAAAAACTTGTTTCTTCTTGTATAAGTATGTAGTGTAATATAATTTCATGAGATATTTTTGAACTGTTATAAACAGAATTTGCATTTTTTCGTTAAATTGAATTTAAGTTCTTTTTTAAAAAGCAGAATCGTTAAAAATAGTTTTTATTTTTAAAGTAAAACAAATTCTTCAGTTTCACTATCATCATCATTATTTGTTGCCAGTATCGACGAATCATTATTAATTTGTTGCAATTTTTTTTGTAAAGGTTTATACAAAGAATCACTCATTTCATTATGACTCTCGTGTTGCAAACAACGACCTCTTGAAAAGGAGAATAAAGGATAATTCATTTCGGCAAATTGTGAGGATGTTTCAGTAAAACTATTATTTAAACTTGAAGGCATCTGCTGTTGTTGAGACAATGGGTTGACAGAAAATGATTTTTCCAGAGAACCCGAAGCACAACGCATGGGATGAAGATACTAAGATAAACAAAGTTAAAAATCAGTCCAAAAATGTGAATTTCTTGAAAAAATTATCTTTTCAGACAATTTTATAATAATCTTTATTTTAGACGCAATAATTTTTTTCGTTATAGTTATGTACACTTTATAGAAATTATTATTTACTTACCATTTGAACGGATTCCACAAAATTATTAAAGTCAGTTTTCGTCTGACAATAAAAGCCAATACAGCAACTTGGATCCATTTTATTGGCTTTAAGCTTTCTTGGAGACTTGCAGTGAAATGAGTGTAAGGGGAAATTTTCCTGATTAACATCCACCATTTCTTGGCAGTAATGAGGATCTAAATGTATTAATTTATCCTCTGCAAAAAAAATAACAAATATATATATCAATATATATTTTAAAGTTCTCAATTCTTTCAAATGGCTTACCCTGAAAACCTACAAAATACAATGAATGTTTCGGACGTCCTCCAATTATCCCTATGCAGTATTCAGTACTTAGCAATAATTTCAAACAGTGAGCATATACTGGATTTAGTTTTTCCGTACCTAAACTCAGAGGTATCAATACAATCAAAGATTTCCAATTTTGTCTAGATTCCAAGGACTTGGGAGTTTCGGGTTTGCGCCAAGGAACGTGGGTTTTAGGAGTAGGTTCTGGTATACAACAATCTGTATCAACATCTCCGATGTAAACTAATATAAAAATTAACTTCAATATAATATTGTATTAAATATGTTCAGAACTTACTGGTGCAGTCCTTGGCTACATAAATAACTAGATTATCAAAATCAGCATTTTCCTGAGCGGCATTTTTTAAGGCTTGTCTTTATAATTTTTATTAATTAAAAAACATAAATGTTGGAATTTTTATTATTTTTTGTCTTAAATGTAAGTGAAAAAAACCATACTTTAATAAATAAGATACGGATGCAGGACCATACCAATCTCCAGGCTTTTTACCCATCTTTTCACCTAATCCCACCAATGCGTGTATTGAAAATGGTGAACTTTTTGATGAACTATCACCAAACCATTTAATAATCTTTTTATGCATATTATCTTCATAAGTCGAATGTAATTGAGATTCAGAATCATAACGCCAACCTTGGAAAAAATGTTAAGAAAATTGTTAAAATATAAATTATAATGCGAACCTATTACTTATATGGCTTAGTTAAATAAACTTTCTTTATTTTATCATTTAACATATCCGAACCTTATAGTAATTATATGGCTAATAAAAGTTGCTGCATAATGACACAATAAATTACTTAATCACGCAAATAAAATAATATATATTTTATAATTTTAATTAAATAATAACAATTTTACTGTAAATCAATTATTAGGGCTGAAGTATATTTTCATAGTTGTCATATCACCCAAATTTTTTTAATTAAATTGTAAGCATTTTAGAAAACTAAACAAGTAATAGTGCTATATTCGGCCGTGCCGAATCTTATATACCCTTCACAACGTAAAATTATAAATTTACGTATGTATGTTAAAAAAAAATAAAAATTTAAAAAAAAAATTAAAAATAATTAAAATATAAATAATAATATATAAAAAAATAAAAAAAAGTAAAAAAAAATAATTAAAATATAAATAATAAATATAAAAAAAAAATATTTAAAAAAAAAAAAAACTTAAAAAAAAATAATAAAAATATAAATTAAATAAAAAATAAAAAAAATTAAAAAAAACAAGTAAAAGCGCTATATTCGGCCGTGCCGAATCTTTTATACCCTTCACAACGTGTAGTCATGCAATAACAGTAAATTCACGTATGTATGTTAAAAAAAAACAAAAAAAAAAAAAAAATAAAAAAAAATTTAAAAAAAAAATTATTATATACATATGTATATAATATATATAAAACAAAAAAAAAAATAAAAAAAAATTAAAAAAAAAAAAAAATTAAAAAAAAATAATAAAAATATATATAATATATTAAATAAAATATAAAAAAAAAAAAAAATTAAAAAAAAAAAATTTTAAAAAAATTAAAAAAAAAATTTTTTTGGCTCAGCTGGGATTCGATGCCACGTTTTCCCTAACCAGTATACACGTTTGTATGTATGTATGTTGTTGTTGTAATGTTGTTTTTGTGAAAAGAAAATCGAGGTGGTCGTGGGTTTTTGCTCATATCTCAGTTGTTTATGTACCGATGTTTCTGATTTTCAATACCGATCTACTCCCGAATATTTCTGATATTTTAATACCTTACCCGGGTCCAACCTATGTCGGGGGGCTTCAAAAAGTTGATTTCAACATACACACGGACAGACGGTCAGACGGACAGACTGACAGGGCTTAATCGACTTCCCTATTCATAAGCTTTCAGAAAATATATACTTTATGGGGTCGGAAATGAAAATTGTAGAAATTTCACACGGAATGACAAACCTATATATACCCTTTTTCACTGTGTGAAGGGTATAAAAAAAAAAAATTGTTTTGGCTCAGATGGGATTCGATGCCACATTTACTCTAGCCAGTATACACTTTTGTATGTATGTTGTTGTTGTAATGTTGTTTTTGTGAAAAAAAAAATCGAGGTGGTCGTGGGTTTCTGCTCATATCTCATGACATTTTAATTCCTCAGTCGAGCGATGTCAGGGGGCCTCAAAAAGTTGATTTCAACATACACACGGACAGACGGACAGACTGACAGAGCTTATATATATACCCTTTTTATACCCTTCACACTGTGAAAAAGGGTATATATAGGTTTGTCATTCCGTGTGAAATTTCTACAATTTTCGATTAAGCTCTGTCAGTCTGTCCGTGTGTATGTTGAAATCAACTTTTTGAAGACCCCCGACATCGGTCGGACCCGGGTGAGGTATTAAAATATCAGAAATATTCGGGAGTAGAACGGTATTGAAAATCAGAAACATTGGTAGATAAACAACTGAGATATGAGCAAAAACCCACGACCACCTCGATTTTTTTTTCACAAAAACAACATTACAACAACAACATACATACATACAAACGTGTTTACTGGTTAGAGAAAACGTGGCATCGAATCCCAGCTGAGCCAAAAGAAATTTTTTTTTCATTTTTTTTATTTTTTTTTTTTATTTTTTTTTTATATTTTTTTATTTTTATTTAATATATTAATTATATTTTTATTTTTATTTTTTTTTTAATTTTTTTTTTATTTTTCTTTTTTTGTTTTATATATATTATATAAATAATAATTTTTTTTTTATTTTTTTTTTAAATTTTTTTTTATTTTATTTTTTTTTTGTTTTTTAACATACATACGAGAATTTATAATTTTATAATGGGATGTTTTTATATATGTTTGTACGTATTTCATATGGGATGAATGGTGACACAAACTACTGTTATTGCATGACTACACGTTGTGAAGGGTATATAAGATTCGGCACGGCCGAATATAGCACTTTTACTTGTTCACTGTGTGAAGGGTATACAAATAATTTAGTATTAAAATATCGTATAATAATAATTTAGTATTATTATCGTATTAGATTTAAAACTATTAATTACATATGATACAATTTAATGAAAATAAAAACGGGGAGCATAGTATTTTTTTTTTTTTTATTATCTATTTATTAAACCTTATTTATATACTAAAAC
Source organism: Phyto melanocephala (assembly GCA_941918925.1). Classification (NCBI taxonomy): domain Eukaryota; kingdom Metazoa; phylum Arthropoda; class Insecta; order Diptera; family Rhinophoridae; genus Phyto; species Phyto melanocephala. Next base: position 120,273,837 of record OW799233.1, on the reverse strand, counting down.
TTATTATTTTTACCAATATTATTACAATTAACATCTGATTAATTAAATAAAGAAATCAACTTTTATCAAAGTTTTAAATTAAAATGGAAAAAAAGCGACTGGATAAATGTAAACGATATTAAGTAGGTAGGTAGGATTTTATACCACAAGATTTGACACTAATGATAATGAACTTAAGAGCACTTGCATCGCAAATAACATGCTAGATGCTTTTGTCAGAACATGCCTGATAAGTTGCGAGTTGATAATGAATTTAATTTAAATATTGCAATTTAGAGTCCCTTATTCATCCAAGATCTTTGTCGATAGAGAAATTATAAAAATTTAAGATAAATCGTTATGTAGAAGGTAGGCGTTAAAGTGTTCGCCTTAATTTTCAGAACTTCAGAATCGTACATCTATTTCTGTTGGTTTTATGACGTTTTGTATTTTAAATATACTAAAAAAGACAATGGGCCAATTCAAAGTGGTTGCATATCAGTCATATTTGTACTATTTCATATTATTATATGCACGCATAAAATTTTTGTTAGTAATTTCCATACAAAGAAAATAATAAGACTTTACACATTTGTTTCCTATGTATAAGAAATTGTTTATGTTATACTTTTAACCATACTGTCTCTCGCTGTCTTCGCTTCTTACCTCTCAGAGAGAATATTTTCTATTTTCTTCTTTCCTGTATACATACATACAATTTTTAACAGCGTCATCTCTTTGTCTTCTTTCTTGTATTAAATACATAATTTTTTAACAAAAGGTGTTTAAAGTCACTAGTCATATTAATATGAATTATATGACATAGTACAATATGAGAGTCTACTTTGAATTGGCCCAATGTGTGGGGTAAATTTGCGTACATTTACATAGATCTATAACACGTTTTATAATGTATAACACGTTTTAATGTATGTAGATCTTATCCTAATAGTCCCATTTAGTCAGTTTTCAATACCAAACATTTCTGATGTATAGGAAATATATTTTGGCAAGCTTTATGAATTTAATCAGGACTAAGAAAATATATTCTTAATATTTTGATGTGTTATAAACGGAATGACAAAACAGCATTTTTTTGGGGTAGATATAAAAAAAGTTTTATAGTTTACCCAATCGCATAATTTATACAATAATACAATTCTCAAAATTTTCTTCTGAGAGTACTTTTTGTAATCAATTTATTTATTAGTTAATTAACGAGTATTAGTGCAAATAACACAAGCCTGAAAAAACACTAATGGAACTGTAAAGTAAAAGTATATGCATGTACATTTAAAATACTACAGTTAACACACCTGCAGATAAATTAGTATGTTGTTAGAAATATACCTACTAGTTACCTTATCTGTCCAAATTTTTTATAAAAAATTCACTTACTGCGTCCTAAAAAGTGACAAATCAAAGCCTGGGCCAGTAACATTTGACCACTGCGCAACATGCATCCCCAGCCACAGTCTGAAGTGTAATTTGAACCATTCATTAAAGGAAACTCTCTGCGATAAGTCATCCATATGCGACTATAAAAATCACGTTTGAAACCCTCAATTCCCTCTTCCCAGGGATTTTCGCCCACTTGATTTTCTGTTGCATCCATAGCCAATTCCTGCGGTACTACTATTTCCTCCACCTGTTGAGGATTTAAAATGGGATATAATGAAACTTCATTGCTACTAGGTATTATATTTTTAGAGTCGACGTGTATTGTTTCATAAGCGCTCGATATGTTGCTATTATTTTCTTGCGCAGCATTATTACTTAAATCCGCTGACGTTTCCATAGAGGATGATGGTGTAGCCTTGCGATGATAGCATCTTCCCAACAACCAAACTGGTTGTTCTTTGGAAAAATTTGACTTTATTTTACCACTCCAGCCGTATTTAACATTATGCCACATGGTAAGCAGTTTCGATTCCATACCTTTGGTTGGAGTTCTGCCGGCAGCCGGTGTTGAAGTTGAGGAGGCAGCATTGGCATCAGAATCCTCACTTTCTGTGGCATTGATGACACAAGATCCACTCGAAGTAGTATAAAGTTGTTGAAAAGCGTTGATAAAGCGTGAAGAGCTTGAAATTTTTCTTTGTGGTGTAAGAACTTCAGATTTACTAACATTTGGAGCTGCTCTAGCTGAAGGTCTTGTGACACATTGTATAGTAGCTGCCTGCTCCTCTTCGATGGCTCCCTCTTCTACAGGTATTATATTAGCCGCAGTAGACGATGTTGATCTCCCATGAAATAATGATAATTTCTCATCCGTTAACTGCGATAATAGACCGTCATAGTTCATCTGTGAATGTGTTTTGCAATACGAAAATTTCTTTAAACACGGATACATTTTTATTAAACTTATCAAAGCTAAATAGGTAGGTAGTTAATGAATATCGAATGACTAAATTGTTTATCATTTAATTATCTGTATATATGTATGTATGTCTCATTGGGAGCCCTCAATTCACACGTTCGTGTTAAATTATCTCTATGTATATCAGGTAGTAAATTGCTTAAAAATTGTTATACTAACTTGGTACTTACCATTTATGTTGCTGTTTTTCCTTTTAGTTTAGGTTCCTATAATGTGAGAATTTTTGTTTTCTATTATTTTTTTTATTTATGTATGTCGTTCGTTAAGCAAAGCCTTGTTGTTAAGTTTTTGTTTATACTGAAACAAATTTAATAATTGGTTTTGTTTTTATTTCTAATTTCGTATTGATTATTTGTATATTTATTAGATTTTACTTAATGACTCTGTAGAAGAATAATGAAAATGTGTTAGATGAGAAAAATAATATTGCATATTATTAGGAAGATTTTCAATTTTCTTTTTTGACGTTTGTTTATTTAGTTGCAAAGTTTTTTAGAACTTAAGAATCAAAATAGAAATCAAGAGAAGCAGCAAATGTTTCATGGTTGTCAATTCTTTTACTATCAATGAAGATAAAACTTAATACATTTTTCTAATAAAATCCAAGGCAAATATTTTGATCAGGGGCTTAAATTAACATATAAAAAAACCTAATGAATATGATGGTTGATCGTAGAAACAAGTAAGAGTGCTTTATTCGTCTGTGTCGAAACTGATATTACCACATCGTAGCGTAGCTCGGATTTAAGATCTTTAATTTTAAATTTATAAATTTTTACAATTATCTGTATTCTACTATTAAAATCTTATTTGATACCCATTTTTATAGGGTTAAAAAAAGCAATTATCCGTCAATTTTCTTTGGACGCCATTTAAGATTTTATACTTTTTCATAGTTTACTGTATTCCCCTTTGATACCATTATTTGATATATTGAGGAGATAAAATTCTGGATCTTACCCATATATAAATATATTGTACTCCATTTTGTAGTGGAGGCCATCAAGGATGATTATTAGCTTTTTATAGTATTTATATATATTTTTATATTTGGTATTTAAATTAACTCTCTTCGTTGTCAGAAGCTTTTTTTAGTTTTTCTCAGTAAAATTTTCATGGCTACGGCTTGCAATTTAGTTGCATTATCGTATTCAAAGAGTTTTTATAAGCGTGATAAATTTAATTTATTTAAATATATAAAATTTGTTTAAAATTTTTTTGTCTATAACTGGCAATCAGTAACCGATTTTCCCAAAAATTTTTATGAATTTTCCTAGGGACATATATGTATATATATATATATATATATATATATATATATATACTAGAAAAGTCCGGCGCGCGCGTTGCTACACCCCTTAATGAATAAAAATGCATTCTGAATTTTAATTGAATATCAAATGCAAAAACCTAAAAATTATAATTTTTTTTAATAGGCGAGGAACTGCCAATTTTTTTAATCACGAAACTGTATAGTCATGATAGCTCAATATGTGTGCAAAGTTTCAGAAAAATCAGTGAAGTTCAAGTAGCTGAAAATAATAACTTTTTTTTTGGGCGTGACACTGCCACTTTTCTAATCAAGAAAATGTATACTTATGACAACTCAATATGTGTGCAAATTTCCAGAAAATCGATAATAACTTTTTTTATAGGCGTGGCACTGCCCACTTTTCTACTCACGAAATTGTAAAGTCATTACAGCTCACTATGTGCGCGAAATTTCAGAAAAATCAGTCCAGTGCAAGTACCTCAAAATTAAAACTTTTTTATGGGCGTGGCCCTGACCACTTTTCTAATCACAAAATTATAAAGTCAGGACAGCTCAATATGTGTGCAAAGTTTCAGAAAAATCGGTCAAGTGCAAGTAGCTAAAAATGATAACTAATTTTTTATGGCTGTGGCTCCGCCCACTTTTTTTTCAGCCATTAACACTCCCTGGAATGTGTACAACAACTTGTCAAAGTTTGAGTCCGATCGGTTTTACAGTTTCGGAGTCTATAGCTAACACACAGACAGAGTTTCAGTTTTATATATATAGAAGATAGAATGTGTATGCAAAATTTCATTGAAATCGGTTCAGCCGTTTCGGAGGAGTTTCGTGACAAGCACTGTGACACGTGAATTTTATATATATAGATGTTCCCGTCATTCCTATAAGGAGCATATAATTCCTATAAATAGTAACACACGTGTATATAAATTATCCTAGGGCTGAAATTATTTTTGGGTAAAAATTAGGAAAAAGCAGAGAAAATAGTTTTTCTTTGATTATGTCTCAAAAAGTTATGTGCCGAGTGTGTTGAATTTAAATAGCTAGTTATTTATGAATATTTCAAAAAGAGAAGAACCACATACGGCTGTTTAACACAAGGGGTCATCTTAAAAAAAAAAATTAATTTCAACCAACACTCAGATGGTATGACAAACAATATTTACATATATTATTTTTTGTGTTAATAATATGGCGAAAACCAAGGGCAAATATGTTTTTTGTTTATATCTCAGCAAGTTATATAATAATATTGATAGTTGCTTATAAAACCACAATGTAATTTAATAGGGAATCGTGAAAAAAACGACAGAAGCTTTTGGCAAAAATGAACAAATTAACGATTTGTTCTCAGCTCTACTGAAAGTCTAATACCATATAAGGGTATGTATAACATGTGAGGGTTTTAAAAGTTGAATTTCAACTAGAATATGAACATAGCTTAATTGATCATTATATTCGTAAGGTTTTAGTAAATATAAGTATGTATATTATTTTAGATATTGTAAACGAATATTTAAAGCTATAAATACCCTTGTCACTATTGGTGGAGGGTATTTAAGAATCACATTAACATTGAAGTACGGTAACGAATAATTGTTACGGAAAAGATACAACCATGTCGATAAAAAGTAAAGCCTAATAAAACCAACGTTGCAAAATGAGCGGCACTTAAAGAAAAGATTGCATTTTTTATCGCAGATATTTGGAAGTTTTTTGTAAAAAATTAACAACAAATGTGCCTAAAATCTAAAACTTAAAATTCTTTCGACACTATTAAATTGTTAACTAATAAAATAACAATGAAGTGTAAATAAAAAATTGTAACTGAATTATGTTTGAAGTGTAAAATTTATAAAATCTATTGAGAAAAAATTTGTTGAAAAATACGTCTTTCTACTCTTCAATTGTGTCTTCAAAAGGAAAATGAAAAACTAAAAAAAAAAAAAAATTTTAGACTAAGTTGCAATTTGATACAATATAACATGAATTCATAAAATTTTTATTAAATAAACAAAATAGTGATCTAATAAATAACAAAAATTGAAAGAATAAACTACATTGTTTAATTAAAAACCGTTATTGGAGGGAAATTGTTTTTATTTCTTAAATTTTTATTTAATTTTTTGTTAAAATTGGTTTTGTAAAATATTCTGTAAAACAAGAAAGGAGGGTGCTCTGACCTCATGAATTAGAATAAAAAAGAGAAAACGTGTAACTTAACGAAAAATAAAAAAAAATTTTTGCTACCTTTTACTTAGTGGAAGGCGGTTGTTTATGTTTTGATTTGCAGTTTGTGATTAACAAATATAATCAAATTACCTGTAAACGTGTAAAAACTACAAAATATAAATAAAAGTTTAACACACCTAATAATGACCGAGACAAAGCGTGTAACACTAAGTACAATAAGCAATACTGTAAGTTCATCCTTACTGACGGCTGGTTCGTCAAATTCATTACGTTTTGGTGCAGATTTTATTGTTCAAGCGGAAAAGTCTGCAACATCGTCAAATTCCAGCGGAAAGTATTCAACGAAAGCTGTACGTTTAAATGTTGAACTCTTTCAAACAGACATGAACAAGTATCCAGAGTTTAATTATGCAAAATTACAACATGTTGAAAAGGTAAGTGGTGAATACAAATTACATACCCATCTAAAATTTCATAAAAATTCTCAAAAATTGTTATTTATTTTATTTATTATAAGAATTATAAGAGTTATAAGAATTTTTAAATAGTGGACAATGAAGTATATATAGCGTATTAAATATAAATTACAATTGAAACTATTTGTTTTTATTACTTTTTATATTATTACATTAATATATGACCTTTCGTTTTTATGCTTGGGGAACAAATAAAGATAGAAAAAACATTTTAACTGAATGTATACAAATTGGAAAAAAAATTAAAGATAGAGTCCTGAGGAACAGCTTTATGAACACGAATCACATCAGCTACATTAAGTCCGGCTTGAACAAACTGCCAAATATAGCCCATTAGAAATCGTGTCAAAAGCTTTGCAAAAGTCAAGAAACATAAGTATACCAAATCTTCCACTAGTAATATCGAAAATTCATTAAATTTATTAGCATCAATAGTAGAACACTTTTCCTGACGGCATTCACGAATTCCTAATTTAACGCCATTATTGTCTCTGGTCAAATTCAAAAAAGAAATCCATACAATACTTCCTATGAGTATTTCGAATAACCGTTATCAGTATGTTCCTAAAAGTACAATAAATCATACAATTCGCTTTAATACCCGATATGACATAAAAATTGCATAGACATAAACATTTTTAGAATAATTTTTGCGTTCGGGGATACTTGTAGGTTTTATGCCCTCTCATATTCTTTATACTCTTCAAACAGTGAAAAATGGTATACATATTGTTAGCAGAATCGCAAACGGCCCTAACTAACAAAAAATCCAAAATCGGTTTATCATTGATTCTGATGCATAACATTGAAATACACATCCACAAATAAATTTGGACTTATCTGACCAAAATTACCAATTTTATTAACGAAAAACAAACGGCCATATCTACAAAAGCATTTACTTCATAGGCGCAATAAGACTTAACTGATTGTTTGTATAGACAATATTGTAAGTTGACAAAAAAATTGATAGATTTGACCGTTGAACAATTTATTTATTATTGAGCAATAAATTTGTAACAGCTTAATGAAATTTGTAAATAAAATATATTAATTTTATTTTAAGAGCAATTTTATCTGAGTTGAAAAGAAAGATTAAAAATTTCTAAAAAGAAATGGTGGCATCTGCAGGATTCAAAAGTATTACTTTTAAAAGATTTCCAATGTTTCTGAAAATTTATTAATACTTTTTAAATGCTCTCTTTTTCATTCCAATTCTTGCAAATTTTTGTTTATTTTAATTTAATTTTTTTGTGATGCAATCATGGTGTAATTATACAAGGTGGCGGTGCCAGCTCAGCCGATTATTTTTTTGTGCTCTGGAGTATGTCAAACTACATATATAAAAAATGATTTCAACTCCGGAAATTGTTAAACTCCATACATAAAAAAAGAGAGAGAAAAATTGCTCTCCTTTACGCTATCACCTTATGTTATTACACCATGGATGCAATATTAAAATGAATTTACAATAAAAAGCGTGTACACATAATTAAATTTATTAAACAGCGTTTTCCTAATAAAAAAAAAATATAATTAATCTACTTTGTATTTATTAATGTGTAGATAGGACCTTTGGTTTCATAAAATTAGAGTACCAAAGGACCTAACTAACAATGCTTTTTAAATATTTTAAAATCTTAATTTATTTTGCAAGAATAAAATTTCTCACACCTTCTTTTAGCAATTTATTATTATATAATATGATATTAAAAAATCTATATAAATGTGGAAAAAAATTTTAATTTTTAGAAAAAACTTAAAAAAATTAAACAGAAGACGAATGGTTATTCCGATCCTTTTGAAGATAACGATGATGACGTTGCGCGAATAGCCAAAGAACTTGAAAAGAAATATAGCAATGCGTATAGTACTGGCCGAAGTAAAAATAAACGTGGAGATGTCGACATTGGAGTAGGTTATGATGAATCAGATTCATTTATCGACAATACCGAGGCGGTAATAACCTAAAAATATAAGCAAATAAATATCTTTATAAATTTCGTTATTGATTTCAGTATGATGAAATTTTACCCGACGAGGTTGAAACTATCGAAGGAGGTTTTTACATTAACTGTGGAGCTTTACAATTTAAAAAGTTACATACCGAATCGTATACAACAAAAACAGACGAAATTATAAAAATGCCTAATCGTCCGAAAAAGCGAGTTATCTCTTCGTCCTCAGAAGATTCCTCATCATCTGATGATGATGATGAAGATGATGGCGATGATTCTGAAGATGACGACGATGATGAGACTGGCGAAGAGTCTTCAGTGGAAACTAGTAAATCAAAGTCATCTGCTAGCACAAATGATAAGAAGTCAAAATCATCGTCTGTAACGTCAAGCAAACCAGTTAAAAAGAATACTGTTGCTTCCAAAAATGTAGGAACATCCAAAAAAAATAAAGAAAAAAATCCAACCAGCGGCCTTTCATGTTCAGCCTCCAGTTCTCCTAAAGTATCAGCTGAAGAAAGAGCTTCCGATGTTGAAAAGAGTGGTAAAAAAGTAGAAAAAACCACAACTGTTAAAGATATGCTCAAGGCCCAAAGAGATAATTTTTTAAAATCACAAAACACATCATCGAACGGTGAAACAAAGAGTAAATCATCGGCAGAAGATAATAATGATTCCTCTAGTGACGACACCGACGACGACGAATCAGACGATAATAGCAAATCAAATGAGAGTTCAGCACAAGTTTCAAAGCCTAAAAATAAAGCGCCTGGAACTGAAGATCAACTTAATGAAAGTAAGTTGTTTTGTTTAAAAATATCTTATTCTTATTATTAACGTTCAATAAATTATAGAATTGAGAACAAGTGATACTAATTTACCTGAACTGGAGTCAGATGTTTTAAGCAGCATAATTGAATTTAGAGATGGTGCCAAATCACAGAATTTAATTGGCAATAAGTTTCAATTCGACGATAAATTATCTGAACATTTTCTTAAGTATGATTATATTTATTTATTTATTATTTCACATGATTACTTTAATGCGATTACTGCTATCTTATTTAGAATTGATGATTCTCTGCTGTGCATAGATAAAGCCCAACGAAATATGGTGTTTGCCCATTTAGAATTTCAACTCTCTCAACCGAAGTATTTTTTCTTAAGGAAAGCTAAGCAACTGCGAATCAAGGAAGAAAAACTTAAAAGCAAACGTACATTTAGTAAGCTTCATAAGGCTATCACCGAAACAATGCCAGCCGTAATAGCTAGTTATGAAGCAGAACTCAAAAGATATTCCGAACTTTTGTAAGTTTAAATAAATTTTTCTTTGTACATAAACATTAAAAAAAACTATACAAATAATGAACACATTTTTGCAAACATTACAAATATTTTAGTCTGTACTTATGTATTTGAAATATATACGTATATGTATAAATTTTTTAAATTTTAGAATGGTTAATTCAAACTCGGATCAACCTGCTCCCAAAATGCCAAAGAAAAAATTCCCTTGGAACACAAATCTAAGGTAATTAATATTCTAATCTTCCAATTTCATTCACAAAGGAATATTCTATTATTTGTACCATATATGTTACAGAAATTTATTGTACGATGTATACCAAGTACGCTGGACTTCTTATCCTGTATTGGGTACGCGCAAAGAAACTCTTGAAGACTTTATTACCAACTATATGCGTGACAAAGTTGTAGAAATCTGGCCTAAAGGTTGGATGCGCTATGAAGAACTGCAAAAAGAAATTGAAAAACGCAAAACGGCAGCTAAGAAAGCTAAAGAGAAAAAAAAGGTTGCATCGGCCACCACCTCTGGACAATCATCACCTAATCCTAATGTGAATAATTCATTGACATCGTTAAACATAACAAGTGTATGTTCTTTGTCTGGAGCAACAACAAATACAAATCCTCTAAATGCAGTGACAACTTCCACAACACCTACAGCAACACAACCTGCCTCTTACATAAAACAATTTGAAGAGTTTACTTCACGCTCTAATGCAAACTCAGATACAGATTCTGTGGCCAGCAGCAGTGCTTCATCTAGTTTAAAGCGTAAGAACTCCGACTCTAGTCGTAACAAACCGACAAAACCTAAAGCAGCTAAACTGAATGGAGATCAAACGAAAGCTGCTAATCCTAAAGTTGCACCACCACCAGCAATATCGATTGACTTAGTGTCGCCATTCAGAAGAACTGATCACAGCATTAATCATATAATGTCACCAACAGATGCAGCTGCCATATCATCTTTAGCGGCTTCTTCAATTTTCAGCGCCACAACAGCGGTTGTTTCACAGCCTTCCAAACATTCCACTAGTACACATGTCATTGATCTCGATAATTATAAAAGTGTAGGTGATATACTGCAAACATCGAAACAAATACAAGCGGCAGCCCATGCTGCAGCTTCATCACTCAACACAAATGCAAAAACAACTGCTAATTTGCGTCGTGAAAGCAGTGGTGATTCGGAAATTGAAATTGTTGGTTTTTTTCCGGCCAAACAACAGCAAAGTAAAAAACTAAAAACGAACCGTACTTTAACGTTGAACACTAATAGTGGGAAGACTTCATCTATTATTAGCAGTTCACACAGTCACAGTAATAATAACAACAATAATACCAATCGTAAGAAGGGCAACAACAACAACAACAACAACTCAGAAATAAAAACTTTACCAGGAATGGATGTAAATAAAATGGTTAAAACCCTAATGGAATTGGGCGATGTAAGTTGTAAAACCATATGTTTTATTTATTTTTTATTTTGTAAGCATATACTATAGAGCTGCGTAAAATGTTCTTAATGTGTTCCATTTTATACTACTTCCAATCTCAATCAATACTCTATACATACAAACATGTTTTAAAAGTTCTATTTCATTTTTAATGTTATATTTCACATTTGTTCTGATTTAGCTTTATTTTATTTTAACGTTTTATTTCAGTTTTGTTCTATATATCAATATTTTGATCGTAAGGCAGAACACATACATATTCTTGGAAGTATATATTTTATAATGACAGAATAATAAACACATTATTCTAAATTTAATGAGATTACTTGTAAGCGATTTTTCTTATTCTTGTGCCGCTCTTTAGTATATAAAGGGTCCGCCAAATAACTTTTTTTTTTTAAATGCTATAAAAAAAAGTGTAGCTTCGGCTGTGTGGCACGTAGCGCCGTCCTGCTTAAACCAAATGTTGCCAATATCCTCTTCTTCAATTTTTGTGAAAAAAATATCGTTCAACATGGCCCGATAACGATCGCAATTGACTTCGGCCACTCCTTGCTCATTTTCGAAGACAGTGAGAGTGGCACGAACTTATAATAGGTTATCGGATACTTTAAGGACGTTTGATGTTAATATTGATTCTTTTAGGAAAAAACTTTTTCGCGAGTTGTCTGATAATAGTACTTAATTGAATGACCATTCTCTATCCATTTACATATTTCAATCTTGGTCTCAAGTTTGGTTAGTTTGGCTTATATTTTCTGTGCAAGTTTCTTGTCATTATATTTTTAATTCCTTTATATTTACTTATATTTAAATTATTACATTATATTTTTTTAGTTTAAGTAAAAAGCATTGTAAATTTTTTTTTTTTAGTAGAAGTTTGTAGCCAATTATGGCCTAGAGGCTTGGTTGCCGAAATTTAAATAAATAAAATGGCCCAATTATGCCTCTGGACCAAAATCCGCACCAAACAGTGACTCGTTTTGGGTGTATCAGCTTTTCAATGTATGCGTGCGGGTTTTCTGTGCCTCAAATGCAACAATTTTCTTTTTTACATACCCGCCAAGATCAAGATGAGCTTCATCTGAAAAGATGATTTTTTTGGCAAAATCGGTCAAAGTAATGTTTCAATATTTCCCAGCGTTGTTCAAGCGTATACACAACCATATTCGTTCAGCGGAAGGATAAAACTAATTATCTGTCAAATCAGACATAAGCTAAGTGTTATCATTCACGAAATAAGCACTAGTTGAAATAAAAATCGTTAGATGGCGGACCCTTTACATAAATATCTTGATCGGTTTTGAACGCAACAATTGCAGATTTTTTTTAAACAAAACAATAAAATAAGCTTAAATTTACTGCCTGTTCAACGATGTCGAAAGAAAACCCAAGCAAAATTTCATTCGTACAAATACGTTGAAAACAAAAACAAATTTTTAGTTTTTGTTGTTGTTTTCAATACATTTGTACGAATGAAATTTCGCTTGGGTTTTCTTTCGACATCGTGGACACCTTGCGAATTCACCAAATATTTCCTAAAATAATCAAGAGTAAAATAGTGTGCGTAATAACTCCCACATTTTTTAAGTCAGGTATTTATAATTTGAGTTCAAAATATTTGTTTAAGATAGTTTTAGACTTCAGTGCGCCTGGGCATTTGTTGAAAGTAATAAAATTAATTATTTCTAATAGATACAAAATTTTTGTATTGAAAATGGAAGAAATCGAGGAATCATGTCGTATAACTTCAAGTATTTTTGTAGTTACGACGATTTTAAAATTAAAACAGTTTTTACATCCAACTCAATTCTTGTATTTATATATTACAGGAACTACAAATAAAACCAATTTTGTCATCGACCAATCATCAGAAGCAGCAGCAAAAAACACAGTCACCCTCTTTAAGTCAAATATCTCAGAGCCCTGGGTTACATCAATGACCCACAACACCTTTGCTGAACCTTGCGACGAGTGGTTTTTTATCTTCAATACCTACAACTTCTTTGGCAACAACTTCATTTTATAATCATGAACAAACTGTAGCAGCGGCCTTAGTATTATCGTCAATGTGTGGTAATACCTTACCAACAACTACCACCGAAACCAAAACAACTATGTCACTGCCAACAAATGTCTCTAATGCAGCACATTTTTCCAAAACAACACTACTACCACCCAATACAGAAAAATTAAATTTTAATAATTTAGCTACACTGCCTTTATTTTTAACACCACCCCTTCCACCCTCCTTATCATCATCAACATCAATTTCATCATCCCCATCTCCCGTTGGTGTAAATATGAAATCCCGTTTGCCACCATCGTCATCCTCGCCGCTCGTTAATATGTCGACTTCAGCAAAAACAGGATTATTTACACCAAATCCTTTTCTGATTTCTAATTCACCTTCACCACCTTCAAAACACGATCGTTCAAAATCGCCAGCAGCATCGTTATCGTCTATATCACAGTCATACAATCATGTTCTTAATCCCCACGAGCACAAACAGAAATAATACTAATCGTATTGTTTAAATGAAAAGTTCTCTTACTTGTTGCATGATTTTTATTGACTTGTGTTCTTTTAATAAAAATCAATGTAAAGTATGTATTGTTTTCTTATAATTTATTTATATATACATATATTTCTTTTTGTTATAGAATTAATAATTATTATTTTTTGTAATTTGTTTTTTTTTATCTTAATTTAATTTTATAAGTTCCATTATCGCAATATTTCGATATACTGAGGTTACAATATAAAAATATTAGTATATCGTTATGATAAAAAATAACGGGATGTTAAGATGGAAATGCGAAAAAAATTACTTACAATTTAAAAGAAATTTATTTAATAAGAAAATAAAAAATAAAAATAATAAAGCAAATAAATAAAATGATAAAGTGTAAAGCATTTTCATTTATAAAAATTAATTGCAATATCTATTACAGTCAACATTATAACATAAAAACAACAAAAAATTTCCTAAAACTTTGGAACCGCAAAGAGTGTATGAAAGTGTGCTATTGAATTGACAACAGCCAGTAAAACGGACTAGGTTTCTACGAATATGAATGTGTTATTAAATTTACTTTTAGTTTTTTAAACTTAAACAATGTAATCAATACTTATTTAATTAAAAAATAAACAATGTATGCATTTTATATACATATGTGTGTACTTACTCTTCGCCAAAGTGAAAAGTGTACAAATTTTAACTTTTCTTTAACTTAACTTTTTCTGTGTAGTAATTAAAACTAATACATTTAATTCACTGCTAGACTTTATCCTGCTCGAACGTTGGCTTGTTTGCTATTAGCGTTTCCTCAAAACTTTGTAAAAAAAAAAATTATTGGTTTTGTACTGTAGAATCAACTTATAGAAGGATATCATAACTATGCCTACTTTTGCAATTTGATATATTATGATTGACAGTTGTGGACTCTTGCATGAGATCATTTTGGAGAAAATAAAAGCGTATGACTGTGCTGAGGGTCCCGTGTAACTTTGATACTACTAGTAACCAAGTGGCTGTCTGGCTGGCTCGAAGAGTCTTTGAGATGGAAACTTACCTCAGTGTACTCACCGTTGTCTGCCCTCTTTTTTGTATTATCCAATTTTTTGCACAGAATAGGATTCTTGTTGGAGGTAAATTTTTTGTAGAAATGAAAACGTCGTATGACCATATTCACTTCTTTCTTTTTTTGTATTCGTATTTTAGTCGTTTTTCCACCATTCTATTATTTAATTCTTTTATAGGACAATCAAAATGTACATATTGTTCTCTAGATGCTAATAATACTGAATTAGTACTACAATTATTTTCTGCATGTCCTTCAACCTAACCTAATTTAATCTAAAAATTGTATCTGTATATGCGAAAAAAAACGGTTTATATCGATCGTAGCATCATCACCTGTGATTCTAAACAATTTTTTTTACAATATGGATTTTGCCAAGGTCATCATCATTTTACACATGTGCATACTCAAAATCTAGTTAAATGTAAAATAAGGGTTGTTTTTGCTTTCGTATTAATGATCTGTGCACATGGATGGAAACAATGATATACATACATACATAAATGTTGAACAAATTCTAGTGTGTATTTGCAACATATCGTTTTAATTTTTGATTACAACATCCTTCCGACTTATTAGTACGGAATGAAAGACTTACTTGAACCATGTATGTAATTATAAGGCTAACAAAAAACTACAAAACCACGTTTACCTTTTTTCCAAATTGCTTCAAATCTAAGGTTATAAAAAACATGTGGCTTATTAAAACTTCAAGAAAGCATAATGAGGTACAGCCAGGTAAAAATGGCCGACCTATAGTCCTTAAGCGATAATAAAAATGGCGCACGAGTTTAACACTCTATAGCTATTTAGCGATTGACTGTACATACATACATTCATATATTTGAAAATTTTAATAAACATAAATACATACATATCGATGGTCACAAGTAGAAAGGCCCTAGTTCATTTTAATTTTTGCTAAATTGAGTTTTTTAGTGATATCAATACAGTTCACGCAAATACACCTCGACACAAAAATTTGACGCAATAGTAAAAAAATAACAGTTTTAAGCAATTTTAAAAAACAAATTACGATATAATAATACTGTCTTGCCTTCTACTGTAAAGTTACAATTATTTGAGTTAGAGCCTTTCTACATATGACTAACGATATGTGTATACCTTTAAATAAAGTAAAATAAAAGGTACGTATATATTATGTACTTATGCTCAGGTTTTTCAAAATTATTTTGTAAGTATATATAATAATTAAAAAAAAAAATGTATTCTATTAACTTTAACATCTTTAACATATCTGAATACTACTCGATTTCGGTTTACAGAACTAGGGAAATTATAAATAAGCAATTTCAACAAAATGAATGCATTGATACGTCCATCGTACATGAATTTTGCTAACAAGTTTTGAAAGAAAACCATTTATTTGGCTAGATTGTATTCGAAAATGATTTGTATATATGTATGTACTTAATTTTTCATTTATCTATAATAAACCCGTAAATCCCAATAAACCCGTCATAAATAATTAACTTTTTTAACATGAATTATTATATAGAAAAGGTTAATTATTGTTTATTTTAAAATAAAAAATTCATTTATAACTTTATTTGTTTTACTAAAATTATGTTATTTTAATAATTAGATGTTTATATTTGAATAGTCTACATTTACCATTAAATTGATTTATTTATTTATTTTGTTAAGACTTAATTACTTATATTATATAAATATTTCTTTTATAATCGAATAAAAGCACATCCAAAAATCCATACAACTCTGCAAATTAGTGCATCGAAAATGTTATGTAAGAACTATAATACGTTTGCAAGACAAAAAAGTAAATATACTATTTGCAATATAAACGAACGTATTTCTATTATACTTACTTCACATCTTTTCATTTCTCTAATATTAAATAAAATGTGTTGTATTTTGATTATTATTAAAAAAAGGGATATAGTGGCCATTATTTGTTATGAAATTACATATGTACTTAAACTGTAAAGAGTTTTGTTTGTGATAATATAAAAAATAATATAATATAATTAAAAATATATCGCTCATTTGCACTAATAGGGTCAAACTCATAATAAATATATTTGGAACAAGATATAAAAAAAATTAATCGTAATGAAAATTAAATTAGAAAAAAAAAATTACTTCGATATTAAAATATTTTAAATCGATTAAAAAGTATAAAAATATAAATTTAAAAAAGCAATTTTAAAAAATAGTAGAATGGCCTAAAATAAAAAAAAAAAAAATTTCGCAGATAAGAAATATGTGTATATTTATTTTCAGTTAACATCTATTAATATTAAACATGTTACAATTTTTATTATATGTAATTACATGTTATTAAAGTGCGAAATTTCGAACACATTTAAATCTCTGAACTAAAATAAAATGTATAAAAAATGTCTTAAAAATATTGGGAAAAATACAAATAAGTTTGTAATTAGATCAAGACTAAATAAAGATAATTAAATATGTATTTATGTATATATTTATGTGTGTGTTTGTGTCAATGTATGTATGTATGTACATATGTATATAGTAATAAATGGTTTTATGTTACCGTTTTTACATTGAATTGTTTTTTTCAATTAAAAAAAAACATCACAGTCAAGTAAGAATTCTTTAATTTTCTGTTTGAGTGTAGAAGCTAAGATGAAAAAAAAAACATTTTTATTTTACTTGATCCAACGTAATAAAGAAGTTAAACGATTGGCCGCCGACGTTATTAGACCCTCGGCAATGGTGGACTGCTGCTGAGGTCCCGTAGCTGTGGGCAATAAATTGCTATTAATAAGTTCGTTGTTGTTTGGTAAGCTAGGTACTGCCTCCCAATCCAAACGTAAGGAATTTTCATCTATAGTGAAAAAGTAAATATTCATTTATGCATTAAGAATATTGTAGCACAATTTACCTTCTGATTCCGATTCAGTAGCCGTTTCAATGCCTATAAGTAGAGAATCTACTGATTTCACTAAAGGTGCATTCGCTACCTCCTGATAACCATAATGACCCAAATCACTTTTTTCTGGATCTAATATTATAAGCATATTTTCCAATGTATGATTTCCGTTCAGAGAGCTCAATTTAACCTGCTGCGTATAGGCCAAATACATGATATTTGAATTAAGCCTAGATACTTTGCGCAAAAATTGTTCTTCATTTAATTTTTTACAAAAATCTCTAAATAAAAATATAGACGAAATAAGTATATAAATAATTTTGTCCACAATACAACTTACCCATAAACTACTTTATGAGGTAATCTCACATTTAAATAAAAACAAATTAATTGCAATAGTTGGGTTGTATACGTCAAAGCCCCAATGATACGAAATCCATTTATGCGACTTGGTACAATCTCATTAGATATAGTCTTGGGAACATCGTCTTTGTTATCTTTCAACCAATCCAGGTACGCAGTATAATCACCATTGGCGGGTAGTGATGGCGCTACAATGCGATATTGCATTTCGCTTATGCCACTGCCATAAAAGATCCATTTACCACGTATGTACGATGTATTTTTGGCATCAGCTAAAGCTGCAATAGTTTCCGCATCTTCTGTCGGGGATGTGGGTGATTTTGGTTTATTAGGTGGACGACGTTCATCCTTAAGCACAATCTCAGATATGGGAAATATATATTCCACTAGTTGTCTTATACCCTGTCTCGTTACTTCTTTTAGATTACTTAAGAGCGTAAAACGGCGCTCTCGTAATTTTCCGATTTTTTCAATACGATCTAAAACATAATTCTCTAATCCTTTAACTTTAATGGGATACTTTGGCAACGTTTTACGTTTATCAGAATTGGCTCTGTATAATTCATTACGCTTTTCGGCAAGAGCCTGTAAGTTACTTTTCTTTTTGGCTATTAGCTGTTGCAATAGGTCCTTTTGTTCACGATGACGTTTGATTTCAAATAAAAGATTTTCACTCGCACGTTTTTCTTTAATCAAACGTTCATAGCGTTGACTAAAAAGTTTTAGGCCCGCTTGTATATTTAAATATCTTTGTTGTTTTTCCGATAAACTAGATTAACAAAAAAATTTGTTATATTAAATATACCTACTTACTACCCTTATCCTACAATTTCATTACAATGTTAGCATAGTTACTCACCATTCACCAAGGGACTGGCCTTTGCGCGTTATGTATCCGGATTTAACACAGTCACGGCAGTGAAATCTTCTTTGTTGTTGAAAACATATTAAACATTTTAAGGATGGTACCGTAGCACTACCAGATTTTACCTTTTTTTTTAATTTTTTCGATGATTTGCCTTTTAGTTCTACAATATCGTCATCATCATTCGAAGTGCTAGAAATTTGAAAGTTTTCTGGGGCTTTAGAACTTTCGTCACTACTACTTGAATCCATAACATAATTATGTAAATGTTTTCAATTTCTTTAAATTTTAAACTAAAATAATTTTTAATAATGATTTCTACAACTTTTACGTATTTTCTTTTTCTCCGTAGACGCAATACTAATTAAGGCAAACAACAACAGAGCAGCGTATAAAGAAAAGTGAAAAATAATATTGATAAATGTCAAATGTTTGTTTCTACCTGTTATCTTAAAACACAAAAAGAAAAACAAGTCACAATAACATAAACAACTGTTTAAATTTACAAGGTTGCTAAAAAAAAGTAGTTTATACAACAATATAAATAAGTATCAATTGTAAAATTTTAACGAAACTAAAAATTGTTAAACAAAAACACATTTTTTAATTTTATTTAATCAGAATTTATTTTAACCCTTTTTAATTAAAAATATATATTATTTGTTTAATCCAATTATATACATAAGGAAATTATAAAATTAAACTAGACGTTTTGTTTGCAACATTTTGACCAGAAAAATATATTAATTATATGAGACCTTATTTTCTTTTTCAAAAGTAGCTTTGCTTTCTCTTAAATTTTTGTTCTGAATATAAGTTTTTTTTTTTAATTTTGTTTATATTAATAACTATTTAAATAAATAACAAACTCACACAGTTTAAGGGTCTTTTCTGTTTCATAATTTTTATCTCTTCTATAGGTATATTTTCGTTACATATTTCAATAATTCTTATTTTGTATTAGATGATTTGATTTCAATATTAACTACTAAATTTATTCAGTAATAAATTTTCTAATGATTGATGGCGGTGTTTAATTGCTAGTACAATTCTGTACAAAAGTAATGAATAGGAGAACAATGTTGTGTTTACTTTTTGCCTCCTAAAATTTTATTTACAGCTTCAATGACATCTTTAGGTTGAGGCAGCGCATTAGCTTCAAGTGATTTAGCGTATGGCATGGGTACATCAACTCCACATACACGCCACACTGGTGCGTCCAAATGGAAAAATGTTTCGTCTTCCATTACGCGGGCACAAATTTCAGCGCCGACACCTAAGAATATAAAAAAATTAAAGATATTTTTAATTTACAAAGTTATCTTGCTCGGCTGCATACAAATTTGTGAAACCAAACATAAAAAATTAGTTAAACATTTTTTTTGTAAAATATCTTTAAAACATTTTAGTAAAAAAAAAATCAGTAAACATACATTTTTATAAATAAGCTAATGATTTGATATTGTTGGAAATAATATAATTATAATTGTGTTCCAATATAAATTTTCTATAAAATTAGTATTTTTTTTCAACTACGAAAATATTTTTTTCCTGTTTAAATTATTACAAATTAAATAAAATGTACAGATATAGCTTTTGAACACATATGTTTGAATATATTTTTATGTTAATTAATAATAATTACATATATCCTTTTTTTTAAATGTATTTATATATTTAGAATTATATTAAATGTATGCATACGCACACATACATATTTATGACCACTTACCACTTTGAGGCCAGCCTTGTTCGACTGTAATTAAATGATGAGTCTTTCTAACGGAACTAAAAATGGTTTCAACATCCAAGGGGCGAATTGAACGCAAGTTTATAACTTCAGCATCCACGCCTTATAAGAATAAAAAAATTAAAAAAAAAATTTTAATATAAATTATAAAAACACAAACCCTTCTTGGCTAATTCGGCAGCAGCTTGAAGACTAGTTTCCACCGCTCGGGAATGGGCAACAATGGTTACATGTTTTCCGGGTTTCATGATTTTTGCCTTGCCAATGGGTAACAAGAAATCTTTATCCAAAACTTTTGGATCAATGGGGTAAGCTGAACCATACAGGACTTCATTTTCTAAAAATACAACTGGATCAGGGTCACGAATGGCAGCTTTAAGAAGACCTCTGGAATCTTCAGCATCATAGGGCGAAATCACCTTTAAGCCTGGACAATGGGCATACCAAGCAGCAAAACATTGTGAATGTTGGGCGGCAACTCCCATGGCAGCACCGTTTGGACCGCGAAATACAATGGGAACATTGACTTGACCGGCAGACATGTAAAAGGTTTTGGCAGCTGAGTTAATGACCTTAATAAGGTTTAAAACATCTTAGATAAATTAAAAGAAAATAATACAGTTCCTACAGGCCAGTAAATACCAACAAACATATTTGTTATAAATAAATTCATTAATTAAACATTTAAATTTTATTAAAATTCTTTAAGCTTTCTTTTTACAAACATTTATGAACTAGATAAAATTACATTGTAATTGATACAATTTATTTCAAACCTAATTTTTCTTTGATTATGAAAGTGGGCAAGCGACGACCCTTCCAGAAACGGGGAAGTGGTGTTTCCTTAGCCTTCTGTAGTTTGTCTGCCACATAATTGGCAGCATTAAATGCCTCGGCTTCTTTAATTTGGGATATTAATTTAGCTTGGAACGCCTTTTCTTTACGCATTTCACGACGTTGCCGCACTTTAGCCCATTCGAATTTCATTTTACGGCGCAATTTCTTTAACTTGTGTTTCTTCATCTTACGACGTCTTATCACTATCATGCGAATTGCTTCCATTTTATCCTTTCTACTATTTGTAGGAGCACGTATTTGATTGATTTCATTAAGGATATCACCAATTTCATCTAACCAATTGACCTTGGTGGGATCACCAATTTGTTTTTGATTTAATACATCTCCTACAGGTGTGGGATTAATTTGTGGTCTGACAACTGCATAAATGGGTATGGTAAAATTGGACCCTGTTCGACCATTATAAGTGCGCATATAACGCATTGAAGTTGTAGTGTTTAACGAAGATTTCAAAAGGGTGCCCTGTTTTGTAAATACAATAATATAATTGGATAATATGGGTCAATTTAAGTGAAAATATATTTTATATTTTTTACGACAATCATTTATTTAAATTTTAAAAAATAAATAATTAAGATTAAGCTTGTAATCTAAAAGTCGCTGTTTTGTGATTTAAAATATAGATAGATTTTAGATCAGTTGTTAAAGTTTTAACCCATATTATCCCACATTACGGTTTTACTTCTAGTATTTTTAAAAGTTCTTGTGATTGAGTTTTTTTATGATAATGCTATTGTTGGTATTTGCTTTTTTGTAGGATTTGTTAACAAATAGAAAAAATATAAATTTTACAAACTTAATACATTTTTGACTGAGATAATATGAGTTAAAGTACGACTTAAATATTTGAGTTTTTTTTTAATATTTTTGATGAATTTACAAAATGTGCTATTATGTACTGTTGTAATGTGATAATTTTTTAAATTTAAAAATGATTAAAAAATATTGTGTTGTTTAAGTAGAATTTTTAAATTATTTCAATTTTAATGTTCTACACGCTCGAAGAAAATTAATTGTATAGTTAATAGTGTTGTACGTTTTGTTTACAACATTAAGCGTCGTGAACACGTTTCCGATTTTGTTCATTGTTCATTCAATAACTTTATAAAATATCGAATTATGATCTTCTTTCATAGAGTTATTAAACATTCTAGACCACCTGCGCTGTACGAATCTTTTGTGTTTACTAGATCTACAAGAAATCCTCAAATTTTTATACCTAGAATCTCTACATCTGTTTTTGAAAGATCGTTTGTTGTGAAGATCGCAAGGCTATGGAATATTTTGCCATACTCTCTACGTATTTTCTCTCAATCTAATAATGTTTTCCGTTTAAAACTTTTAGAATTCTTATCAATATCTACTTAACTGTTTTTGAATTCTTTTGAAGTTTGTTTTGTTTCTTAAATTAAATAAGAGCTACTGATTGGGCCTATATGGTATTATTTATTATATATTTACTTCTTATTTTGCGGCTGGGGAGCCAATAACCATTAGTCTTAATTTGTATTAAATTTTTATATTTACATATTTTGTACATTGTATATTTTTAAATAGTTTTACTCAGGCTTTTTATCTTGTAATATTGTTATTTTGGCCTTAATGGCTTGATATTACTTTGTTAAATAAATTGAAATTGAATAAGAAATTAGAACAATATAACAATACACCTGTGAATTCACGAATTATCTATTTAGGTGAATATTTTTTATAATTTTTACATCTTAAAAAATGAAAATGTACATACTGGCTTTTAAGTAAACTATTTCTAAAAAAAATTTCCAGACAAATTTTCAAGCTTTAAAAATTTTCTGTTTTCTGTTGACCATTAATCTTAATTTACATATTTTGTATTATATTTGTTTCCTTTTATTTTTTTTAATAGATTTACTCAGGCTTATTATCTTGTATTATTGTTATTTTGGCCGTTAGGGCTTGATATTAAAGCATTATATAAATTGAAATTGAAATTTAAAGATATGCATTTTTTTAAATTTAATTTCATTTGTTAACAGTTCCGTAAAATGGAACCTTAAAAAGCTAAAATAACAGTATTACATAGAAATTATACCCAAAAGCAAAAACTAAAATCAAAGTATTTATTAATTTTTTTATTTCAAATGTAAAAAGAATTTAAAAACAATATCCTTAAAAAGAGAATTTTTTCGATTATTTACTAAAAAAAATTACTAAAACTAAAATTATATATATTGAATTTATATATAAAAAGTGAGTTTAAAGCACATATAAATGAATTTCATTACTTGCTACTTTATTTACATTTATTTAGATAGCGTTTAATTTCAGGGAACAAATTATGGCATTCGAACATGATCGAAATTTTAAAATTCATATTAGAATCTCTATACTAAAAGCACAGCGACCTCACTCGTTCGAAAAAAATTTAGATAGCGTTCGAATGCCGTAATTTGCCCCCAGGTCTTGTTTTAATCTTTAGTTTTATTTCTTGCTTAAACCCTAATTTAAAGTGTTTAAGAAAATAATTGAAGTAGGTAAGAAATAAATTACACCGTTTTAAAATGATTTGATTTGAAAACCAACGGTATTAAATTCATTTCTGATAAAAATATTTGAAAACGTTGGAAAACTGTTATTTGCTTCCGGATTAAATCATAAAAAATATTGGCCTTTAAGCGTTATTCATATTAAAAAAAAAAAATTCGTTTGCTAACAAACGAACTATTACACATAAAAAAGTAAGGGAATGTTTTGAGCTTAAGTTTTCATCACTAAATTAGTACATTTATATTTATGTATTGTATGCACCTATTTTTATTCATTAAAAAAAAAATTGCAAGATTGATTTTATAAATATGTATTAGGTATATACTATTAAAGGCTAAGCTGAGTTTTAATTAAAAAAAAAAACATATAAAAAACATATACATATATAAAAACATATGTATGTACACATCTAGGGGATACTGCTTTCTGCATCCCCCTTTCCTACCTACCTACCCACACATCTATGTATGTGCTACTATATTGAAAAGATTATGAATATCATGATTAATAATTATAATGGGGCAACGGTATTTTAACTCGATTAAATTTTTAGAATCTTTATAAAAAAAGTACGCGACTCGAACGTTCGACAAAAATTTTGATCGCGTTAGAATGTCTTAATTTTTTCCATGGTCAGTAACTCATTTTATTTATTTATTTCTTTGAAGTTTTTGGAACCTATCCTATTTTTATAAATATTAATATTAGTATAAATATCTTATAACTATGATTCAAACTACGTTGTACGAATTTAAACTTACATGATCAATAGCCTGCATAGAGAAATTGAAGGTCATAAACTCACAAACGGGACGTAAACCGGCCATGGCAGCTCCGACAGCGATTCCGGCAAACCCCATTTCGGTAATTGGAGTATCGATGACACGTTTGTCACCGTATTTTTTCCACAAACCGCGAGATACCTTAAAAGAAATAAGAAAATCAGCTTTAAATAAGGAATAACGCAATGTTTACAAAATTCAATATCTTTATTATTGCAGGCAAAAAATCATTTCAATGACCTTAAGAAAATGTATACTAAAATATAATTAGTAGTAATAGTAAATTTGTTCACCAAAGAATTTTAAAATCACCTTTATGAAATATTTATTCCAAATGTCTAAGCAAGTACCACTAACAATTTTTATTTATTGTGGTCGTTCTACTTGGTAGATGAAAAAATAATACAAACTTGAGCGCAAAAACCCATATGAATGCATTGCATTTTACTTTTATACATGGCTGAGTTTTTGCTTACATACAAATATTATACATATTCTAACCGTAAGTTTACGTAACCATTCCATTTTTTACATTTTACTTTAATAAGAATTTACCTTATAAGCACCATCGTATTGAGCCACTTCCTCGCCTAAGATAAATACACGATCATCACGTGCCATCTCTTCATCTAGAGCACTGTTTAAGGCATCTCTCACGGTCATTTGTTGTGCTGCTAACGATCTGGAAGCGCTGGTCGATAAACCACGACGAGCAAAGCTCATCACCATTTTCATAGGCTTCATCATGTTGAGCAAAATAATGCTTCTTTTGTCTAGTAAGCGCAAAAAGTTAACTGCAATTAAAATTCGCGTTTTATTTCGATCACAAAAAAGATTAATAAAATATTGTAATTGTGTAATTTTTTGTCACAATCAACCGAAAATTTTCTATTATTGCAAATTCTCCCACTACCTACCGTTGTCGTTCGCATAAAAAGATGTCGATGAATGTCGGAATGACATTAGCAAGTAAACTGATTAGACGTTAAATGGAGTTGCCATACTTACGATGAATAATATTAACCCATATGTGCAGATTTTGTATCAAAGGAAACATGCTGTTGATATTCACGCTATTCAAAATATTAAGATATATATGACATTATAATGATCATGTTTGTAATATACGTAATTTCCAAACTCATGAAAATTTCGATTTGAAACTACTAGAGTATTTTAGGAAAATTTTGGGTTAACTTAAAAAATATTGTAGAGTTTAAAAAGATCTTGATTTGAAATTTTTAGTTTCTGTTGTGTACATGATAATGAAATCATTTAATTTTCGGATGTTCCTTTTACATGAACTACCCCATACGTAAAAATTTTAAAACAGCTGTGGTAGTAAAATTTTCCTATTATAAAGACTTACTCTGGCAGCTCTAAATTAATATATTTTTGTTTGTTTTCCTCTTTAACGGTGTCATAAGTCATTTGCTTTTTCTTATGAATTTCTGGTTTTATTCACGGTAAATTCCATAAAAAAATTGAACGTTAAATATTAAATGATTTAATAGAATATTAATTAAAACAGTTGGTAATATTAGGTATCAGTAAAGAAATATTAACAGCTTTTGGCAAAATATGGAAAAAATCTCAAAAATATGGGTTGGACCACTGCCAATGGATTCTCCGTACGTTAAACCATTCCGTTTTTATTACATACAAAATGGTCAAGAGAAAAATTGGGATTTAATGAAAGTACACGATAGTGTATCAATAGTCATCTTTAATACTACAAGACAAAAGCTGATTTTCGTTAAGCAGTTTCGTCCGGCTGTGTTCCATGGTATTGTCACCACAGATGGTGGAGATATCGACCATGTAGATTTAAAAAAATATCCACCCTCATTAGGTGTTACCATAGAACTATGCGCTGGTATAGTGGATAAAGATAAGAGTTGGCAAGAAATCGCCAGAGAAGAAGTTTTAGAAGAGTGTGGTTATGATGTACCTGTCGAACGGCTAGAAGAAGTTATGACTTATAGGTAACGCTTTGTTTCAATGATGTATTGATTAAGCAAATTATCTAACTTAAAAAGATTTTTTCAGGTCTGGTGTGGGCTCTCAAGGTTCTAAGCAGAAAATGTATTATTGTGAAGTTACCGATGCTGATAAGTATTCGAGTGGTGGTGGAGTTGACGACGAACTTATTGACGTAGTTGAGTATTCTATAGATGAGGCTCGAAAAATGGTTCAACAAGGTTCTGAAAACAATAGTCCACCAAGCTGTTTATTGGGTGTAATGTGGTTTTTAGCCAATAAAGCTCCTAAATATTAAATAAGGGTGAATTTTTACCAAAGTTGTTTGCAAACACCAAACATAGATTGTTTAAATACTTACATATATAAAATTCGTTTAGATATAATTTATAAAGCCTTTTTAATAAATTCCATTAGTTAATGCTCAAGAATCTAAAAGCTTTAAATTTTTTCCACATTATGGTAATTTTAATAAAATTGCGAAAATTTATAATTAAAAAAATTATACGTATACCTAGCTAGAAGCCGTTTGAAGAATTTTTTTGTTAGCAATAAAGTGTAATCTTAATGTTTTATTATATTATAAAAACATTTTTATTAATTATTCGATATCTTTTAAATTATCAACTACGTAGAATGTAGTTAAAAAAATGTGTAATACTTGAACGATGTATAGAAGGTAATTTTAGGAAATTAAAATAAATTAGTTATTTATATGCATATAAGAAAAATTGTACTTTTGGAATTGTATCGCTTCTGGGTGTCAGTTATCGTTCTGTGAAACTGTGGAATAAAGTATTTGAGTATCAAATCATAGGTGTCACCATGATTGAGCAAAAACTTTTAATTTTGGGGAACAATAATTAACAATCTGGTACATATGTATGTATGTATGTGTGGTAAATAATTTTAAGAACTTAAATAGGTAAATTGTTAAAATTTTTATGAAACTGGTACTGGTAGATAAGTACGGATAAAAGGAATAATATATCGTAAACTGACTTATTCACAAAATTTTCTCAAAATAAAAAAAAATTTGTTGAAATATGAGAAATTTCTAAAATATATAATTGTTAAATTTTCTATCTAAAAAAATGAATCAAAAGTGTTAATATAAAATTCCTAAGTATAAGAAATCGCAGTTATGAATTTCACAATGTATAAATTTCCGAACAAAATTTTTGTTCTCATGAATTTTAATTTCGTATTGTGAATTTCATATGCACTGAAATTCCAAAATATTACATAACGTTATCTTAAAGACCTAATAACCTATCTGCAAAAATTTCAAAATTCAGTTTTTTTATGGATTATTATTCCCTATATCATAACGCATATGTGTGCAAAATTTTAAACATCTAATATTACAAACAAGTAAGAGTGCTATATTCGGCCATGCCGAATCTTATATACCCTTCACAACGTGTAGTCATGCAATAACAGTAGTTTGTAACACCATTCATCTCAAATGAACATACATATATAAAAACATCCCATTGTAAAATTAAAAATTAACGTAAGTATCTTAAAAAAAAAAAAAAAAAAAAAAATAAAAAATATTAAAAAAAAAATTTAAAAAAAAAAAAAACAATTTAAAAAAAAATTTAAAAAAAAAATAATTAAAATATAAATAATAAATATAAAACAAAAAAATAAAAATATAATATTAAATAAAAAATAAAAAAAAAATTAAAAAAAAACAATATAAAAAATTAAAAAAAAAATTTTTTTTGGCTCAGCTGGGATTCGATCCCACGTTTACTTTAACCAATATACAAGTTTGTATGTATGTATGTTGTTGTTGTAATGCTGTTTTTGTGAAAAAAAATCGAGGTGGTCGTGGGTTTTTGCTCATATCTCAGTTGTTTATGAACCGATGTTTCTGATTTTCAATACCGATCTACTCCCGAATATTTCTAATATTTTAATACCTCACCCGAGTCCAAGCGATTTCGGGGGGCTTCAAAAAGTTGATTTCAACATACACACGGACAGACGGTCAGACTGACAGACTGACAGGGCTTAATCGACTCCCCTATTCATAAGCTTTCAGAAAATATATACTTTATGGGGTCGGAAATGAAAATTGTAGAAATTTCACACGGATAGACAAACCTATATATACCCTTTTTCACTGTGTGAAGGGTATAATTACCAAATTATTACGATATTACCAAATAACCTACCTATCAGCAAGTGTACAATTTTCTGAAACCAAATAACCTAAGTAACTACATATTTATATAAATTTACTTTTTTTTGAAACATTTTTATACCCTTCACACAGTGAAAAAGGGTATATATAGGTTTGTCATTCCGTGTGAAATTTCTACAATTTTCATTTCCGACCCCATAAAGTATATATTTTCTGAAAGCTTATGAATAGAGGAGTCGATTAAACCCTGTCAGTCTGTCAGTCTGACCGTCTGTCCGTGTGTATGTTGAAATCAACTTTTTGAAGCCCCCCGAAATCGCTTGGACTCGGGTGAGGTATTAAAATATTAGAAATATTCGGGAGTAGATCGGTATTGAAAATCAGAAACATCGGTACATAAACAACTGAGATATGAGCAAAAACCCACGACCACCTCGATTTTCTTTTCATAAAAACAACATTACAACAACAACATACATACATACAAACGTGTATACTGGTTAGAGAAAACGTGGCATCGAATCCCAGCTGAGGCAAAAAAATTTTTTTTTTAAATTTTTTTAAAATTTTTTTTTTAAATTTTTTTTTTTTTAATTTTTTTTTTATTTTTTTTTTGTTTTATATATATTATATATGTATATAATAATTTTTTTTTTTTTAATTTTTTTTTTTAAATTTTTTTTTTTTAAATTTTTTTTTTATTTTTTATTTTTTTTTTGTTTTTTTTAACATACATACGTGAATTTACTGTTATTGCATGACTACACGTTGTGAAGGGTATATAAGATTCGGCACGGCCGAATATAGCGCTTTTACTTGTTACATTTATTTTTTTTTAATTAGTAAAATAATTTTTTATTTAAATATTAACACTACAATAAATAAAAAAAAAATATATATAACTGTTTTTAAAAATATTTATCCATAGAATTTAAATTTTGGCAGTTTTTGTACCTAGAAGACCGTTACGCACTAAAAAAGAGAAAAACAAATCAAAAATTACCACAAAAGTTTAATTTGGTTGCCTAGTGTAATTTAAAGAAACATTAAGTACTTTTTATACCCGCCACCAAAAAAATGGTGGGGGTATATTCATTTTGTCATTCCGTTTGTAACACATCGAAATATCCATTTTAGACCCCATAAAGTATATATATTCTGAATCGGGGTTTGATTTTATGACGATCTAGCTATGTCCGTCCGTCTGTCCGTCTATTGAAAGCACGATAGAGGTCGCACCGAAAAAGCTAGGGGGCTCAAATTTTGCCAGAATCTTTCTTATAGACAAGGTTTGTTTGGTATTGAAAATGGGCTAAATCGGAATATTAGGAAGAGAGTTATAGCTCGAAAAGCAAGAGTAGGTCGAAAAAACCGTGTCCTTCGAACATCGAATAAAATGGAATTGTGTCCAAACGCCTTAACGTAGACTCATGAAACTTCAAATATATATTTCCTGGGTAAAGACAATATTTTTCCCCGAAAATTGTCTAAATCTATGTATCAGGAGAGGAGTTATCGATCAAAATGTACGAAAATTTATACCGCACAGTGTATTTTTCGGTATATTTAAAAACAAAAACGTCATAAAAGCAACTAAATTGGATGTACGACTCTGAAATTTTGCACACTTTGCTTTTTGGTGACACGCTTTCTTGTAACGGCAAATCAATGTGCCACGGCCACTTTTACGCCCACCTCCCATATAACGTTTTAACTAAAATTCATATAATTTCTCTATTAATAAAGATTTTGGAATAATAAAGGCCTATATTGAAACACCTCAGTCGTACTCATTCGCGAAAATAACTTTGACACGCCTACTACAACGCCCACTTCTCACGTTATCTACCGTTTATGAAATTTAAAAGCTCATAAAACCGCTAAAATTAGGGGTATGATGATAAATTTTGCTACGTCTATCCCCCTAGGCAATTTCATTACTATGCCAAAAAATTAAGGTGCCACGCCCACTTTTACGCCCACCTCCCATATAACGTTTTATCTAAAATTCATATAATTTCTCTATTAATAAAGATTTTGGAATAATAAAGGACTATATTGAAACACCTAAGTTGTACTCATTAGCAAAAACAACTTTGACACGCCTACTATAATGCCCACTTTCACTTTTGAATTGTGTCCAGACGCATAAACGTAGTCATGAAACTTCGAATATATATTTATCGAGTCAAAAGAATATTTTCCCTGAAAATCGCTTAAATCTATTAATTAGGAAAAGAGTTATAGATAAAAATGTACGGAAATTTATACCGCACAGTGTATATTTCAAATTTAAAACGTAATAAAACTGACAAAACTATATGTACGATTCTGAAATTTTGCAAACATGGCTTTTTGGTAAAAGTCTTCGTTATAACGGAAAATAGATGTGCCACGCACACTTTTTGCCTTAAATTTTTATAAAAATATATTAGTCATATATATTAGCATTTATTCATCTTACACTGCACCATTTATTGTACTGTAGCTAAATATAAGATAAAGATGATAAGAAAGATGACTCTACTAGCAACTACTAGATGGCATGCTAACAACTTATGCTTATGTTCGCCTGAAGTTATGCTCTATTAAAAATGGGAATTTAGGAAAATTTTGACCTAAGTAAAAAAAAATTATCTCTAAACATTATAAACAATTTATTTTCATGTACTAATGGCTAACAAATTTTAAAATTATACAAAACTTATTTCGTTTGAAAATCTTTTAAAAGCAAAATGTTATAGAAGTTTAAAAAACAAAATCTTACTAATAAATTTCCCGTTTTAGAAAAATGCAGATAATGTATATTTAAAATCACCCTGTGGCCCTTAAAATTTAACCTTAAATTCACTTTCTTCCTCTTAAATTCATGTAAATTCTCTATGAATAAAGATTTTGGAATACTAAAGGACTATATTGAAATATCTAAGTTATGTTAATTAGCAGAAACTTTATTGACACGCGTATTTTAACGGACACTTTCATTGAAAGACTTAATTTACGAAAACATTTTACTAGCATACCGAAGTTATAATGGGTGGTTTAATTTTAAGGGACTATGTTGATTTTGAATAAAATTATTATGAAATTATTATCATTTATTTTTATAATGATAATATTTGTATGCTTCAATTATGTATGGAACAAAATATCGGCCAAATGGCCCCCCCAACCTAGGTGGCACACCTCGATCCGATAGTCCATATTTTCAATGACACTGTTGATGCTCAATTGTTGGGCACGATGATGAGTCGAGGTTGCTTGCTCTTTTGCCACGTTATCGTGAAAAACAGCAATGTTTCCCATTCAACGAACTAAGATGGCATTCACAGATGTTTTCACATTTCATACTGACCTGCTTTGCAGACATTTAAATATTTTTTACAATTCTCACGATTGTGGACGAATTAGAACGATTATGTTGACCAAAAGAATCACGAAGTGCACAAAATTCATTTTGATTTGAACGCCCATTTTTATAAAAATCTTTAATATTTAAAAGCGTTGCTCGATTGCGTATCTTTCCACGGTTCAAATTGAGTTAGTCTGAGATTGAGAAATGTCAAATGAAATACAAGAAAAAAGTTGAAGTTTAGATGTGGTTCACCTTAAACATGGGCCCTTAAAATTTAACCACCCTCTACAAAGAAAGTGATACATATTTTATTATAAAGAGATTATTCTATAGCGATTAACAAAATAATAAATATTGTGCTTTAAATGTACACAAAATTGGTGGTGGGTATAAAAGATTCGGCACAGCCGAATATAGTGCTCTTACTTCTTTTGCTTAAACCAGTAAAATAAACTATAGCTGTTAATGTATATAATATTCATATGTATAAAGAAATTGTAATTTATTCATACTAATTAGTACTGCTGATAGGTTATTTGGTTTCAGATTTTTTAAATTCCAAATAACAAAAGTGATCTAATAGTATAAGCTGTGTTTAGAAAAACAAAAATTTTTTCAACCGATATATATTTCTGGTTTCATTCTAAGCAAAATATGTAATTTTCGTTTCAATATTAAAAATAGTTCCAATTTTATAACGTTTTTTCCCTCTCTTGTAAACTTTTGAAAACTACAGATAGCTTATTTCGTCTTGTAACGATATGTAAGCTATTCAAAATAGTGTGAAATTCTTTTAAGCAGGCAAAGTCACAAGTAATTTTTTTGGACCTTTAAAATTGGGAAATACTTATATACATATATTCATTATATAAATTGTTCACAAGTTTTGAAATTCTATTATTATTTTATTATTATTTTTTGTATTCATATTATTAATTATCAGAGCTGAATCTAAAAATTAAACTTAAAAAAAAATATACAGGCATGTCACAGAAAAAATATTGTTCGAAAGTGAAATTGAATTCGCATTGCATGCAAGATTAAATTTAAATCATTCCGATCGGAATGTGTGAAAAGCCTGATAATTACTTATTTTGTGTACTCACAAGGTGTCCTAAGGGTTCTTTTTTCATAATTTTTCAAAACTTTAAAATTAACTATTTTATTTAAAACAGCTGTTATATTTTCGTCGTTATACCGGGGTCTTCACGTAGCAACAACTTTTTTATTTAAACAGCTGTTATATTTTTGTCGTTATACCGGGGTCTCCACATATTCAGTGCTTGATTCCATAGAAATTGCGACGTGTTGACCGCAAATTGACATATGTAATTGCTTAAGCAATCAGCAAAGCAATGAATGGCGCATTGAGCTGTCAAAATCGTTCCATTTTACTTGATTTTTTTCTTTTTCTTTGCAAAAACATAGAAAAATTAATATAATTTTACCTGATAAATAATAATAATTTAAAGTGAGATATTTCAAAAAAACCATAAAACCAAAAATATAAAGTTTTATAAATAAATTACTTGTGTCGTGTTCTATATCCAATGAAAATATACATACTTTAGCAATTTAGCGGTTTTTTACCGAGAATTAGTCGTGTTATAGCCTTTTTACACTTGCTCACATCTTTTATCTTTCCTTTTCCAATCAACAAGATGTTAACATTTTCATATATTAATTGTACAGGTTTGTGTGTAAACATTTTTCAACATATTTTAAAAATGTTTTTAACTCATTTTGTTCCACTCAACATCTTTCGATTATTTAAGTCTCTTTACAAGAAAAAAGAAATATTGATGTAAACAAATACATACCATCACTAGAAAAAAATTACAAGTGTCAAAAAAAAAAAAGAAAAAAAAATAGAAAACATACAACGAGTGGTCTTGAATATGTCGTATAAAATAAGATGTCTTAATTATCTTTATCCTCTAACAAAATCCACATATTCCCAGCAAAAAAATTTTGAAGTAGTGCAAAGCGAATTACATTTACAAGACTTCTAAATCAATTGTGTAAAAGCATTATTATTAATTAATTATGATTTCCTAACTGCTAAATAATTTGTCATAAATGATGTGCTTAAAATTGAATGCAACATCATGCAAAATATATTAAAGAATTTATGTAAGCAAACAAATTCAACTCATGAAATATCCGATGCTTTTCACCAAATATGCATGAGTTCCATGCACTAATTAGAATGGAGTGCAGTTCATTAATATAGTCATGTAAACACATGATCTCCAATGACACGCTTTCACTTAAATTTAATCACTTCGTCACCAGTTGAACCCCTACAAATTCACTTTTTTGTGATAGATTTTTTTGCTGGGTTGTAATAATAACTGCTCTCCAAGGGCAATAATATGTACGTAAAAGTATAGAATATGATACAAATATTACTCAAAATTAACGGCTCGAACATGTGTATATAAAAGAAGGTCCGACTTCCTAAACGCAAGTTGCAATGCATATTTACAATGCATACACTTCGTAAACGCATATGTAAACTTTCTAGAAATGTCCAATGTTCCTAATCGTTTGGCAACTCATTTTACTAAGTATCAGCTGTCAAAATCGCGCATCATTTTTATTTTGTATGCAAACATTTGAGCTGCAATGGCTGAGTTAGTTTTTTCTTTGTTTATTTTTAATAAATTATTTATAATTGATAGAGTTTATTTAAATCACAGACTAATAATTTAAATAATTAAACACTTTATATTGCAGAGACAAAAACTGGATCCATGAGCGTTCCTAAATGCCGATAAAATCCAAACGCAAGGTTGCACTTAAGACATGTTTATCATTGCTTACGCATTTTTTTTTAATTTTATGAATTGCAACTTGCGTTTAGGAAGTCGGTCAAGATTTTCTTAAAAAGTTTCTTTTCAGAAAAATTAATGCATTCAAACTTGCATTAGATAGTTTGATCTAATACATATATGCAGCTATTGAAAAACAGCTTTCGCACTTAACGCTTGTAGGTAATATACATAGTTAATAAGTAGTTATATGAAGACTGCGGATATACTCCTCTCTTGCCCCCAGAAAAAAAGGTCTATTTCCTTGGTATACATATCATCACTTTTCATATTATAAATTTTTATAGGACTTTTGCACATGTCGATCGCTTTATTTAATTTTTTTACTATAGAAAAATTTGAATCAACAGTGTTATCTTCAGATAATGATAAATCCGAATCAGAAGCTTGAAGTTTCATCACTTTGAAAATGGGATATTAATATTTTATAATTTATCAAAATCATATTTTAATTTTGGATTTTTTTAGAAAGTTCAAAAGTGTTGACTAATTCGTTCTTCTTTCTAGTATTCTTTTAAGAAGAGCTTGTCCCAATTCATCATTAAATCCATTCTCGTAAATGAGAGGGCAGCTTCGGCTTTATATAGATTCATATAACTACGGCAAAGGGCTTAAACTACTATCTTTACTGGGTTCAAAATAACTACTATCATACTTGTATTCATTGATTTGTGGTAATTTTTAATCTATTATTGCTTTTTAATAGGTATTTAGAATTCACAAAATCGTTGGCACATATCAAGAAGTTTGTTCCATCTTGTTTTGTAATAGAAAATAAGTTTTAGTTCTTTTTCTTTTCGTCTGTAACATAATTTTGCAACACCCCATTTTTTGTTGGCGACTTTCGAAATAATTCTGAACACTTCAATAAGTAGTTTATTGTAAGATTTATCAGTTAGATCGCAATTTGTTTCACTCACCCAAAACTCAATTAAGTCATGTTTTTCTTCAATATCATCATCTGATGAGGATGCTTTATTTTCACTTCCACAACTAAAAGCGTTGTAAAAAACATCAATAATTGCCAAATGAATTCCACAGAAAGTTGCTGCTTGGGTGAAATAATTTTTTTGATTTTCAGCATTATAGAAGCTCCGTCTGTTGTGAAGCCTACTATTTTACTAGACACAAAAATCAAATAACCGTTTTTTAATAAAATGAAAATCACTGCCCGAATAACAAATACACTCATAACCCGGTTTGCGTCGGTTCGGTTCGGTTTGCATAGTTGTTGCTTCTGTTTGCGTCGCATGGCTTTCAAGTCGTTATGTAAATTTGTATGTGAAAGTTGTCTTCAAGTTTCTCTTCGTTGGAAGCAAGGCTGATCATCAGCTGTTGCCTACTTCTAGGGACCATTTGTCAAATTTTTGTGTATTTTTGACATATCGTTTTGTTTTACACTAACAAAATACACGTCTGTATTTTTATACCCTTCACCTGTGGTGCACAAGGGTATATATAGCTTTGTCATTCCGTTTGTAATTTCTACAATTTTCATTTCCGACCCCATAAAGTATATATTTTCTGAAAGCTTATGAATAGAGGAGTCGATTAAGCCCTGACCGTCTGTCCGTCTGTCCGTCTATCCGTCTGTCCGTCTGCCCGTCTGTCCGTGTGTTGGTTGAAATCAACTTTTAGAAGCAACTATATGTTCCTCAGATCTGTATATGGTATCAATCTCTTGGAAATATCCAGGAATGAATCGCTATTGAAATTCAGCACAATCGCCCCATAACTTTCTGAGATATGAGCAAAAAACCACGACCACCTCGTTTTTTTCACAATTACAACAACAACATACATACATAGATACATGTAAAAAACATACCAAACAAAAAAAAATTACAAAAAAAAAAAATATTAAAAATAAGAAAAAAATAATAAAAAAAACTACAAAAAAAAAAAATTTTAAAAATATTTAAAAAAAAATTTAAAAAAATTTTTTTAAAATTTTTCTAAAAAATTTTTTTAAAAAAATTTAAAAAAAATATAAAAAAAATAATAAAATATAAATAATATATTAAATAAAATAAAATAAAATTTTTTTGGCTCAGCTGGGATTCGATGCCACATTTATTCTAACCAGTATATACATATGTACGTATTTTATATGAGATGAATGGTGATGCAAACAATTGTTATTGCATGACTACACGTTGTGAAGGGTATATAAGATTCGGCACGGCCGAATATAGCACTGTTACTTGTTTTACTTTGTAGTTGTTTTAGCGACGAGTTCACCTTATTGAATTCGCCTTGGTTGGTAGTTTCAAATTACATTTGGTGATGTTTAATCTAAATTTTTTGCAACAATGAGTTTAAAAAGAAAGCAAATAAGCTTAGAACAAAAACTGGAATTTAATTTATGTTCTATGAATTTCTTATTTCTAATTTTAATCTTTAAATTTTGTTTTGTTTTTGTTTTTTCATGAACTGTTATTTTTTTTTATTTTAATAAAAACTATTTTTAAAAAAATTAATAATAAAAAATTTTTATTTTCTATTGAAAAATCAATTTTTATACCCTTCACACAGTAAAAAAGGGTATATATAGGTTTGTCATTCCGTGTGAAATTTCTACAATTTTCATTTCCGACCCCATAAAGTATATATTTTCTGAAAGCTTATGAATAGGGAAGTCGATTAAGCCCTGTCAGTCTGTCCGTCTGTCCGTCTGACCGTCTGTCCGTGTGTATGTTGAAATCAACTTTTTAAAGCCCCCCGACATAGGTTGGACCCGGGTAAGGTATTAAAATATCAGAAATATTCGGGAGTAGATCGCTATTGAAAATCAGAAACATCGGTACATAAACAACTGAGATATGAGCAAAAACCCACGACCACCTCGATTTTTTTTTCACAAAAACAACATTACAACAACAACATACATACATACAAACGTGTATACTGGTTAGAGAAAACGTGGCATCGAATCCCAACTGAGCCAAAAAAAATTTTTTTTTAATTTTTTAAAAAATTTTTTTTTAATTTTTTTTTTTATTTTTTTTTATATTTTATTTAATATATTATTTATATTTTTATTATTATTTTTTTTTTAATTTTTTTTTAATTTTTTTTTTATTTATTTTTTTTTTTTTTGTTTTATATATGTATATTATATATATAATAATTTTTTTTTTAAATTTTTTTTTTAAATTTTTTTAAAAATTTTTTTTTACAATTTTTTTTTTTTCGTTTTTTTAACATACATACGTGTACGTATTTTATATGGGATGAATGGTGATACAAGCAACTGTTATTGCATGACTACACGTTGTGAAGGGTATATAAGATTCGGCATGGCCGAATATAGCACTCTTACTTGTTTTTAACTAAAATTATGAGTGTCGGAACATATTAAATGAAATTTAATACAAATGTATGGAAAACTGCGATTCGGTTTGCTTCGTTTCAGCTTGCGTCTGGTTTTTCCGGTCCCAAATTGGCGACGCAAACCGGAATATGAGTGTAATATATAAATTATTATAAAAATAATTCGTATTTAGAAAAAATCGGCATCGGGATTCCGGGGTTGGCATCTCTAGTACGTGTTTTGTTCTCTTGTAGTGACAAGTTCTTTTCTTAAGTCTTTAGTTTTGCATGTGAGACATTTGCCCACTTCTTTAAAATTTTATAAAAATGTACATTTTGTTCTGACTTTCGCATGAATATAAAATCGCATGCCATTTAAACTTTTTCTGCATGTTATGTAGTTCACGCCCTTTGCTAGAGATTTGCTATTTTTCAAACATAAGTTGCGAGTTAAAGTTCTTGCGATTGTGAACTACAGAACATCAATTATGCGTTTTCAACTCGCATCGCAAATATCAAGCGAGATGGGTTTGTCAGAACATGCCTGGTAATAAGTAATAACATATTACTATACAAATAACGTTCTCGTATCCAATCAGCTGACAGTTTTTTTATATATATGTATGTATGTACAATTTATCAGCGTTTTACCAATTGTTTTCAATTTATCTTAATCTGTAAAACTTTATTTCTTATTTTTATTCTACAATAAATAATTCGCAGTTTTATTTGGTTTAAAACGTTTTAAAAAATAAAAAACCGCAAATAAAAAGTTTTTGCTTAAGAGGTTTTTAAAAATTATTAAAATTAAAGAAGAAAGGAGAAAAATGTGTGACATATGCAGACATATTGATGTGTTTGTTGACGCGATGCATATACCTTATGAATTTGCCTTGGGTTATAAAAATTTGAAAAATTAGAAGAGAAAAAAAGGAAATTTTAAAAATCTCGGAAAAGTTTGGTTATTAAAGTTTTATATATAAGTATATTGTTGTCGGAGAGATTTTTTGTTTATAGTTTTTATATATGAATTTCGATATTGAAATAAATGAGAAAAGAGAGAGAATTGTTTTTTATTATGGACTTTAACAGGTGAAGAAAAAAATAATCAGCTGACAAAACAACAAAATTTTGGCTAGCAAAGACGATGTTTGTTATACCATAGAGTAGAAAATTCTTGAGTCCGGACGAAGGCGGGATATATAGAAAAACTTTAGTTGCCGAAGCCACTGTTTATTTAATTACACTTTTATTTGAATAAACTAAACATTTATCTGGTACACGGATTTTATTTCAAATTGTGCAAAATGGGAAAAAATGTTTTAAATTTTTATACATATTCAAAAAGATCTATTCAAAAGCTACCAATAGTTTCCATATATGCTTAGAAATCTAGTGAAAAATTGCATATGTATATGTACATATGAAAACTTCAAGAGTACTTATATAATTTGAAAACTTAGCGTTTCCAAGAATTTTATGATTTTTAATTTCCTTTTTATTGTTCAATCTTCTATCATCCAATATAACTTTTTTGCAATTTAGACTTCTAACCTAAAATCAAGAACAAATTGTTTGAGAACAATACAATTGCTATAAAGCAATATAAAAAAATACACACAACTGCAGTCAAAATTATATAAAGTCGAAACAAATAAATAGATAAAACAAATAATTGTAAGAATAAACCTATAATTTTAGTGGCCATAATGGATTTAAAATTTTTTTATAATGTATTATATTCAGCTTGTCAAGTCCTTTCTTTTGATATACAAATCGCTCCTCAATGTTGCCCAGAAGCTGAAAAAATCGATTTGCGATTGTAAATTTAAAAAAAGCACGGAAGTAAGTAGTGGTATTTTTATACTTATATCTCAAATAATTTAAAACCGATTTGTTCGTTTTTCTCAGCAATATTTTTCGAGACAACGGTTTGTATTTTGGTGTCTTTAACTCGTCTAAAAATTAATCAGTAGCTTCAGTAACGCGATATATATTTAAAAAAAAAATATTGTTACGTTTATATTAGGGTGATCGACTCGGTTTTACAACCGGTGGAAAACTCGGTTTTTTCCCCTTTCTGCTGGCGGTTTTTTCTAAATGTGGTTTTTTCGAATATCGAATACACCGGTTTTTTTTATCCGAAAAAGCCGGTTTTTTATTTTTTAAGTTTATTTTCAAATATCTTTGTAACTAATCGTACTATAGTATATTTAGTACGCGAAAAGTTTCCAAAAATCAGAAAATAAATATTCTTCAATAATATTGTAAGAAATTTATTTGTTGTTTAAAAAACAAATGTAAAATAAAAAAAATAATTGAGCTTAAATATTATTTTTTTATAGGATATAAACCTAACGTTAAAAGTTAAAAGTAATTAAAGCATAAACTTAGCTGATCGATCACTTTTAGGTACAACTAACTACTACTTGCTGTAGGTAGTTTTTTATATTTATTGTGTATTACCAGATCAAGAATTTTCTAAACAATGTTAATTCTAGAAGTAGTTATTTTATAAAAATCTTGAAAGTATGCTACAAAGTGTGAATTATTCATATTTTCAAGGTTGCCAAGGTTGTAAAATAAAATATGAAATAGTGTAAAGTATGTAAAGAGGAGTTAAAATACAAATTAAACTTTTCTAATTAAATTAAATTCTAATAGAACTAATTATGTAGCAATATAATTTTTTAAAAATTTATTTTTGCCAATAACTTTGCCGATTAGTCAACAATTTGTGGTGAATAGCCCTAGAGATATATCAAATTTTTAAATAGTAAGTAGAAAACGTGTCTTTAAATAATCCTAGGGATGAAGAATTATGATTTTTATGTCAAAGTAACGGACAGATGGTCAGAGGAAGTAATAAGCTTTTAGAAAATAAATACTTTATGGGGTCGGAAACGAATGTTGTAGAATTACAAACGACAAAGCTATATATACCTTTGGCAATATAGGGGAACGGCACAAAAAAAAGAGAGAGTGTAAAAACTTAAACTTTCGTTAAAAAGATGCCTTGTTGTTTTTATTTGTTTAAAGTTTTTATTTTGGAATTCATAGCTTATTAGATTTACTTCTAAATTAAGGATTGTTTTTCTTGATCCATTATTTTTTCAGTGGTCTGCAAGCAAATACAAAATAGTATACTGATTAAAGAAAATAAATTGCTAGTTGTAATCATGTACAATTATATACCTGCAAAGAAATCTGCTAAGTTGAAACTGAAATTTACCACTTACATTCTTGATTTTTAAATTTACATCTAGTATTTATTCGCAAAATTATAAAAAAATCTAAATATTACAAAGAAATCACTAGAGATAAACAGCATCAGAATTATAAAAATATTTTCCTAAAATAGATCTTAAACAACTGTTGAAAAACACACTGCATTTTTTTTAACACAGGATATTAATACCTGAACGTACTATCGTACATATTGTATACTTGCTACTTGGCTCTGGTGCTGCATACACATATGTAAATATATATGTGTATATTTTGGATGATGTTAAATTGATGTTAAAATTGAAACAAGAAAAACTATTATCAATTCTACATGGCTAATTGGTTTTGAATTTATGGACCTGTGTTAAATATTTATGTATGTCGTCTTTCGACAACATCCAAATACCACAATTTCAAAAATTGTCTAAATGAAATTACTTATCCGCAGCTAATGTTACTAAGTTTGCTTTGGGGCGGTTAAGGGGACCACAATAAACGTAATATGTACAACAAACATAATCACCATATGGATTGTACGTACCATATACATACATACATACATACATATAAGTTTATAAAATGATATTGTAACTACAATATCAGTAAACAGCAGCAATAACAGATCAACGATTGTTTCTGTGGTACGTTTTTTCCCCTTCCCCTTCCGTCCTTTTTTTAATATTCTTTTGATGCTTCTTACTATTTTATGGTTGTTGTTGGAGTTTTGGTGGATCTTCAGTGTATTGCGACGATTATACGCTTAGTAATATATAACAGAAAATGCAACAATTTTGTACAATATTTAAAATAAAGCGATCATTAAATTGGGTGATAAAGGAGGAAGGTTGCCCCCTCAGATTTAAATTCTGTTATATCTGTGGTTTCCATTAGCAACCACGTATGTCTTAAAATCAAATTTTTCAGGAGAGCTACAAAACCGTGTTAGTGCTGAACGATTTTTGAATATATATAGAAGTTACGTTGTTATGCCATTAAAATAATCGGAATGGGTCCATCTTATTTGAGAAATTTTTCAAACCAAGTAAAGGCCGTTTAAAATCAAGCAATATTGCATTATTAACTCAAAATCGTATAAAATGAACATACGCGGTTTCCCATGAAAACCACAGATACATCAATGGCTGCTTGTTTAAAAATGTCTCAACCCATCATGTATTTTAAGAATTTGCTCTACTGAAGAAAGGTACTCCATACAATTTATAAGCCTAATTCATTCAAAATTTTACACAATCATTAGTTTTCGCTTCTTGTTGAATAAGCTTTGGTATCCTTTTTTAAGATTGAACTAAAATGTGTCTCTAAGAAATCAAAACAAAAATATTCTAGAGCTTGCCCTTGAGAATCTTATTTATTTTTGCACACAGATACCATCGCCATTTTGTTTTTTAACTTTTCTTATCTAAAAAAACCATGTCCGGTAAATGAATTAATACTAAAAAATTTACATGTAAATATACATTGTGTATTGTTCATATATAAATATATGTTATATATTTTTATTTTGGAATATAACTTAAAGGCACTTGCTTATCCTACTAATATAATAAATGTGAATATTTGTATGTTTGGATGTTTAGATATTTGTTACTCAATCACGCAAAAATGGCTGAACGGAACCAAATGAAATTCGGCACATAGATAGATAGCAACATAGATTAACACATAGGCTATATTTTTTATCACGATAATGACGCAAAGTCGTTGGCAAACTCATCATCACACATCCTAAGCGGGTTGTTTGTGTTGTAAATATTTTTATTTTTGTTGTTAATACTAAGTGTACCTTTTATCCCGATAACTATGCAGACGAAGTCGCGGGCACAAGCTAGTTTGTAATATAAGTTATTTGTACTTGTGGGTTTTTTACTATTACTATGAATTTATTAAATTAATAAAAAATCAGTCGGGCCATAGAATAAAAGAAATCGATCGAGCCATTCTCAACTGATGCTCTTACATAGTTACAGTCGAAGTATCACCCCCCCCTCAACAGCAGCCGTCTTTGTTTACAGTTTATATTTACTATTATTTTACATAGACATAGCTGCATAATTGGCTTTCAATTTGCAGCAAATTGTACAAAAGCCACGACTACAGCATAACCAACCACCAACAAACCGAACAACAGCAGTAATAATCAAACATAGTAATTGTTTTTGTTGGTTTCTTAGCAGGCGTATTAAGATTACAAGCGGATAAACATCCAATTTTCGTTGCTGTTATTGATATCATACACATTTCTTGTGTTGTTTAAGACCAATAATACTGTTGTTATTGTTTTGTGGCAGCAACATCATACATACGTATCAGCAAACATTTTTACTAGTTGCAAACAAGCAAACTCACAAGCACAAACACACAATTTCATAAAAAGTCATAGAAATAAATTGTAGACAATAAAGTCAACGACGAAGGATTATGTTGGCTGAGAATGATGGTGATATGCAATCGATATTTTATTATTTGTACAAAAGAAATTTAAGTAAAAATTTTGTTTTTCTTTCGTTTGACTTGCATTTTATCACTGATGATTTTTTTGTCCATGTTATTGTTATTTGTTGCCGTTTTTGTTGTTTTTCTTGTGAGAATTGGTTTAAATGAAAGGTATTTGTATATCATACATACACACATATAAGTAGTATACAAATATATAAATACAATACATACAATACATATGTATATTTAATTTAATATAAATTGGAAGAAATGCAAAGGAAATAGTTTTATTAGCAACATTACATTTCTAGTTTCAATAGTGGAACAATTTATCTTTCGCAACACTAACACTGGCACTATCACCAACACCACAGTAAACGTCATTATCATCATCGTGAT
This sequence comes from Phyto melanocephala, assembly GCA_941918925.1. Lineage (NCBI taxonomy): Eukaryota > Metazoa > Arthropoda > Insecta > Diptera > Rhinophoridae > Phyto > Phyto melanocephala. The sequence continues at coordinate 120,229,486 of OW799233.1, read as the reverse complement.
CCTAATGATGATCACTACCATCATCGTTAGGATTTTGAATTACAGCAAGTACATCACACTCTTTAAAAATGCAATGCATTGCAATTGTGGTTGTTGCTGTTGTAACTGAAAATATTTCTACAAAATTTGACACGCACTTTACTATAGATTATTTATATATTTTTACATAATTTATAACTCTGTTTAGTACACTTTTTTGGTGAGCTGCCAAGATAGGGAGGCTTAAATACAGCATATTAGGGTGCTACCTTTTAATTTTTTTGTTAATGTTTTTATGCTTACAAAGCAATTTTTGAACCGTGGATAAAGCTTAATTTGTCGTTTGTTATTTTTTAAATACGTACTAATCAAATCGAGAAGAGAAGTAAAGATTTATTGGATATCTGCCGTGTTTCCAATTCAATACTCGTGTTGCTCTGTTTATGCGTTCCACTTCTTGCTTAGAAGTTGAAAACTACTTCAACTAACTTTGTACTGTTGGAAGTTTATATTGCAATGCAATACCATATTAAGTATTGCTCTCTCCCTGCGAATTGGGCTTAAACAACACAGCCATCTAACAATCAGGTAGGCACCAAAGTTCTTGGAGCCCCTGAATACTGATTTACCATATTGTGATAAGTTTTTGGTTAGGATTTGAAAAAGTTTTTTATTCTGCTTAGATTATAGGCAGTTTAAACATCAAACTATATTTTCTCTGTCATACGTTTAATCATTAAACTATCATTTAAAATTGAAGTCTTAAAGTTTATTTGACATATTTTTGTTCTTCTACTGTAACAGTATAACACCAAAGATTATATGAAAACAGGAAAAATAAGGAAAGCTAGATTTATTTAAAAGAGTTTATAATGCAGTTTTTTTTCGCAGCTGAGATATAGCAAAGCTTGTCTACGTTTAATTTTATGATTCGCTTTATTTAGTTATGGAACAAGAAAAATATTTAGTTAAGACAAAAACTTTATATTAATATTAAAATAATAACTTAATATTAAAATGGAGGATTTGACGTTAAAAAGCTGAAATAAAAAACGATTGTAATTTATAATCTGATGTACTTCGTAAAACAGTTGAAAGAGCTACGAACCCCTTTCAACCTAGCGGGAAACTGAAGAGAAGTCCCCCAGTGAGGGGCGATAAAACTTTGCACGAAGACGCAATTACGCCTCGCGGAAGTGAGCCGGCTCCTGTCATCGACATGACAAAGGAGGACCTCTTCGAGACGCCGAAAGCAGTAATGGTGACGACCGAAACCCTGCATATCGAGATGCCAGATGACACCTACCTGGTCGGTTATGCCGACGACATTGTGGCCGTTATTGCAGCACGTAACATGGAAGAAGCTCAGAGAAAGCTTAACCAAGTTATGCTTAAGGCGAAGTTATAGCTGGATTCCCACAACCTCAAGCTAGCCACGGAGAAAACGGAACTTCTAATCATTACAAGGAAGCATACCCCTTTAGAGGTGGACATGAGAGTCTTGTCTGAGACAATTAAGACAAGCAAGTGGATTAAATATCTAGGTTTAAGGCTGGATAATAGATTAACGTTTCGAGACCAACTCGAATATGCTGCAACTAAAGCGGCTCAGGTGACGGTTTCTCTCAGCAGACTTATGGCAAATACTGGGGGCCCAAGCTATTCCAAGAGGAAACTGATGATGGCAACGACCCAGTCAATCCTTTTGTATGGGTGCGAAATCTGGGCTGATGCTTTAAGGGCAAAGTATAGAAGAAAGATGCTGGCTGATGTACAACGCACCTCTGCTCTGAGAGTAGCCTCAGCATATCGTACAGTATTGGAACCAGCAATACTCGTTATAAGTGGCTGTATCCCTATTGACTTACTGGCCGAGGAAAGAAGAGATCTTTGGAAAGATCGAAGGCTTATTGAGGGAACGAACAGAGAATCGGAAACAACAAGACGAACGCATACCATGCGAAGGTGGCAAGACAGATGGGACAGCGAATCTCGAGGCAGATGGACAGCAAGGCTGATAACAGACTTTGATAAATGGGTAAACAGAAAGCATGGCGAAATAAACTATTTCGTGACACAGATGCTTTCTGGACATGGATACTTTCTATATTACCTACACAGAATGGGAAAGGTAAACACAGGAACCTGTATGTATGGAGACAACTGCATAGATGATGCAGAGCACACTTTCTTCAAGTGTGAGATATGGAGTGTGGAACGACACAACTTAGAGGAAACCGTAGGGGAAATATCCCCGGAAAATATCGTGGATCTCATGATAGAAAATGAGACTAAATGGGAACACGTGGCAGCATATGTTGAAAGGCTACTACGCGCGAAAAAGCGGGACCTAGACGTAGGCATAACGACGGCTGTTCGATAGGAACAGAAGAGGAGCCCCGCCCTGAAGTAATGCGAAAGCGGTCCCAGGGTGGAGAACGGCTCGAAAAAGGGGGGTTTTTAGTGGATGCAAGCTCCACATACCAGAACTGTGACGACAGTATCTGAGATGCGTCAGGCATTTTCCTCCCTTCCCGAAAAAAAAAAAAAATATCAAAAATAGCACTTCCCTAATACTACTTCACTTGTTATGTTGCATGTTACTGTTTCGTTTTACTGTTTGTGTTTTTAAGGCATGATCTTTTCAGTTTTATTTTATTCATTTTCTTTTGTAAATAAAATCGAAATTAAAAATACTCTGTTATAAAGATTGTTACCTTAAGTAACTATCTGAACATTACAAGTGTATACATATGCATACATTCATGCGAGTACATATGCTAGTTTAGTATGTTTATTGTTGTTGTAATAGAAGAAATACCATTAAAAATTGAATTATGTTAAACGTGATCATACATGTTGTTACTAGTCGTCGTATTTTTGCTTTATTCCACACTAAATATTTACCATTCGTAACTAATATTGAATGTGTGTGCGTGTGTTATTAACTGATTTCTTCTGATAGTTAATATGGTGCTGTTTGATGTTTTACTGTTGGTAGTCTCTTTCGCGCTAGTATGATATACAATCTCAAAGTAATTGGTTTTTTGTTTTCGTCTTTTTAATTTTTACCTAGAGTAGTTATGGTCCACATATACAAACATGAATGTATTTATAACTGTTGCGAAGCCTATAAAATCTAAAGATTTATTGATGTTTTTTCCGTAACCTTTTATAGTTTTTATTTCACTGTTTTTGTAAGTACTTACTTATAACTGTCTAATTTTGTTATTTGTTTTAAGGTTGTGCTTTAACTGCTGTGCATACTCGTCTGTATGTGGAATATTTTAAGCAACAGCTTGTTGGCAAATTAAGTGTACTAACATCAAATTTAGTGTAAGTTTTACTCACTAACATTAAGTGGATAGAGTAACAGGATGCACAGGCCCTTGAAAATCTTTAAGTTTTTAATTTTCTCTATTAAGATTATTAATTTATTACTGTTTTTTTTTAAATTAGTGTCATGTTCAAAGGATATATTTTTCTTTACATGTTGTAAGTGTTTTTTTTATTAAAACATTTTATTAATCTAAACTACTTTTAATTTTATTTTTGTTTAAAATTGTGTAATATATTACACAATTTTAAAGTAAATCTTTCAAAAATGTTTATAAATGTATACAATTACAAGGATTGTAATTTTATGGAAAGGGTTGTAGAGTTACAAATGAAAAAATAACAAATTGTTCGAAAAATACAAATTTATAACTTAAGGAAAATAGTTTGTAGGTATTACAAACGTACAATTAACAATTGACTGAGGAGTACAATTTGTTACAGGGAAAGGGTGTTGGTAATGAGACAACAGGAAAGGGTACCTAATCCTTTGATAATTAAATGTGGACAACAAAGAACTTGTAACAAACAACTTACATTATTTTATTAATACTTTTGTAGAAATGGAGATATCCTTTTAATGAGTCCTTTAATTGAGACATCTGGCCTGGTTGAACGTTGAAAAGAAATTAAATAATACTAACGAATAAATTTCATAATTTTGGTGCCTTCAACTAAAAGACTCGTTATTTTTATCTCGTTACAATAAAGGAATTCACCATAGTCCGTGCAGGGACGGAAATACTGACTGCATTTTAAACAAATACAAATACTTAAATAGTAAGTATACAATAATACAAAATAAATAAAAAAAGAAGAGAATACATACAAATTAGATTCAAATTCAAAAGTACAAAAAAGTATTTACACCGCTTTCAACAATTTTTCTTAAAATTTTCCAATAATTACAAAAGAAATTTTTCTTTAAAAAAAGATGAGAAATTTTCTAAAATAAATAAAAAAATATATTGATATTAAAATTTTTTTCTATTAAAAAAAATCTTAGGGCAATTATTACAACTTGCCGGCATATGTCACACAATTTTTTTATTTTCTTCTTTAATTTTAATAATTTTTAAAAAACTTTAAAGCGTAAACTTTTTATTTATGGTTTTGATTTCTTAAAACGTTTTAAACCAACTGAAATTGCGAATTATTTATTGCATAATAAAATTAAAAAAATTAAGTTTGACAAATGCAGGCAAGACTTTTAAAAAAGTTGGTAACGCTCAAGGCGAATTCATACAGGTGAAATTTTCAGCACAGGATGATGTGTGATTTATTAATGCAGGAATGGAAAATTGGATTTTGGATTCCGAATTAAACATTTAAATTAATTGTGGTTTTTCGATGATAAATTTACCAACTTTATGTATATTTGTTGTTCTTGCACCATTTATAATGTGCTTCACAAACACATATCCTTTTTATAATAAAATTTTATTGTAATAAACATATAAAAACAACTGTTCCATCTCTGTTATACAAATTGGCCTTGACAGAAAAAATCCCCTAAAAAGTTCCTTTGTTGTATAAACTCGCCGTTGCATATACCTGTATGAATATGCCTTGGTAACGCTTATAAAATGTATATAAAAAAAAAGCAGTCAGCTGATTGGATACGAGTACCTTATGGATATGCCTTGAACTTGCCGTTAGTTAAAGTTAGGATTTTTTGTGCCCAATAAATAGCTTTGCGTTATTACAACTCCTACTTTTTTATTGTTATTATTGTTAATAATAATAATTTTTTTTTATTTTTTTTCGGGAAGGGAGGAAAATGCCTGACGCATCTCAGATACTGTCGTCACAGTTCTGGTATGTGGAGCTTGCATCCACTAAAAACACCCCTTTTTCGAGCCGTTCCCCACCCTGGGACCGCTTTCGCATTGCTTCAGGGCGGAGCTCCTCTTCTGTTTCTATCGAACAGCCGTCGTTGTGCCTACGTCTAGGTCCCGCTTTTTTGCGCGTAATAGCCTTTCAACATACGTTGCCACGTGTTCCCATTTAGTCTCATTTTCCATCATGAGTTCCATAATATTTTCTGGGGATATTTCCCCTACGATTTCCTCTAAGTTGTGTCGTTCCACACGCCATCTCTTACACTTGAAGAAGGTGTGCTCTGCTTCGTCTATGCAGTTGTCTCCATACATACAGGTTCCCGTGTTTACCTTACCCATTCTGTGTAGGTAATATAGAAAGTATCCATGTCCAGAAAGCATCTGTGTTACGAAATAGTTTATTTCGCCATGCTTTCTGTTTACCCATTTATCGAGGTCTGTTATCAGCCTCGCTGTCCATCTGACTTGTGATTCGCTGACCCATCTCTCCTGCCACCTTTGCATGGTGCGTGTTCTCCTTGTCGTTTCCGATTCTCTGTTCGTTCTTCAGTCATTCTTCGATCTTTCCAAAGGACTCCCCTTTCCTAGGCTAGTAAATCAATAGGGATAGAGCCGCTTATAACAAGTTTTGCCGGTTCCGAGACTGTACGATATGCTGAGGATACTCTTAGTGCAGAGGTGCGTTGTATATCTGCCAGCATCTTTCTTCTATACTTCGCCTGTAGGGCATCAGCCCGGATTTCGCATCCATATAAGAGGATTGACTGGATCGTCGACATTATCAGTTTCCTCTTGGAGTAGCTCGGGCCCCCAGTATTCGCCATAAGTCTGCTGAGAGAAACGGTCACCTGAGCCACTTTAGTGGCCGTTATTGCAGCACGTAACATGGAAGAAGCGCAGAGAAAGCTTAACCAAGTTATGCTTAAAACAAAGTTATGGCTGGATTCCCATAACCTTAAGCTAGCCACGGAGAAAACGGAACTTCTGATCATTACAAGGAAGCATATCCCTCTGGAGGTGGACATGAGGGTCTTGTCTGAGACAATTAAGACAAGCAAGTGGATTAGACATCTAGGGTTAAGGTTAGATAATAGATTATTGTTCCGAGACTAACTTGAATATGCTGCAACTAAAGCAACTAAATAATAATAATAATAATAATAATAATAATAATAATAATAATAATAATAATAATAATAATAATAATAATAATAATAATAATAACAATAATATTTAATGGATAAAAAATAATAAATTAATACTTTAAAATTCAAAGAATTTAATCGGTCCGACAAAATCCCGCCTTTAACTAACGGTAAGTTGTAATAATGGCCCTTAATCGATTAATATAATGGAGAGCATTTTTTTTTATCAAAAAAGAAAGAAATTTATCAAGCAAAGGTGTTAAATAATCGCTTGAGCTTTTATAACCACCTTATGAACAAATCCACTACAGCCATTTTTTATTTTAAGCGTCATTTGAAAATTTTACAAAAGTTGGTTTTAAGTTTTCATAAAAAAAAAATAACAGATTTAAAATAAAGAAATTAAAGTGACTGATATTTTTGTAGAAGAATATGACTTGCGAGAAACCTTAAATTAAGAAAATGATTCATTATTGATGTTACTACAAACATTTGATTTGGTAAATGTAATGCCATGTTAAAAGTGTAAGTTCATTTTGTGGTTTTGTTTTTAAATGCTTAGTAAATACACTGAGTGTATATTGATAACTATTTTTGTACTATAGAGGCAGGGATAAAACAAAATTTAGAAATCCAAAATATTTAATAAATAAGACCTTAAGGAAGTCGTTCCCTTAGTAGGACTTAAAGTGGAGTTTCGTGAAAAATTATTTAATTGGAGAAAAAAAGAGGTTTGTAAGTATAGAGAAATTTATTATTTAATCTCTGTTTTAATGACAATTATTTTAGTTAGGTATTGATGACGAACTTTGTCGGTGCCATCAAAACTACATTCACAACAACAATATTCATCAAGTAATTCGTGTTCTACTTTGGGAAATGTAAGGCTGAGCAACACAATATTTCAAATATTTGAAAAAATTTCAATCTTGTAAAAGAAATTTGTCAAGTTTTTCCCAATCCAAAAAAATTTTAAACACTTGTTACTACGTTTTTTTTTTCATTATAAAAGGGAAGAAATAAACATTTAAGTATTAGAAATATTAAACACTTTTCTAATCCTCCATTAAATGTATATTCAGTTAATAATGGAAAAACATATATAAGACCAAAATTATTAAAAAAAAAAAAATATTTAAATGTATAATAAATAAGTTTTTATAAATATACAGAATAAAAAACAAATAATTGCATACGGCAAGTACAAAACAATTTAAAAAAGTGTTCATTAAATTAAAAAAATAAATTAAAAAAAAGAATTATTAAATAAAAAATGTTTTATTATTAATTCAAAATGTCGTTTTTCTTTAATTAAAAGAAATACATTTTAAATTTAAGAATAATCAAGTTTATATCAAGTAGTCTTTTTCATGTTTTTGAGTATTCGCTACATTTTAAAAATAAGAATTGAAACTTTTAAATTAAGAAAAACAAACTTAGTTCTATTTCAAAATTGTTTATTTTAAAAATAAGATTGTTACATCTTGATTTGAAAACTTATTTTTGAGTGTATCAAATATTTTCTATAAATAATTATAAAAATCAAAAGTTATTTAATATATGTATGTATACAAAAATAACCCTTAACAACTTATCAACAAATGTTAACTTTTTAAATTTTTTTAAGTTTCTCACAGAGTAGTTGAAGAAGGGAAATTCCTAAAATTTTTGAGAAAATACTTATCAAAAGAGGATTTGATTTGCATTAATGAAACAGTCTGAGAAGTGTCTGTAATGCAAAGAAGAAGGTGAACATCAGCACAACCGCCACCAACACCACCAACAACATTTCCACCATCATCAGTATCTTAGTGTAGCTGTTTGTGTTAATATTTTTGTGTTCGTTTGACCGTTTTCCTGTTGGTATTTGTAAACGTTTAGTATTATTTAAATGATCCTACATATAAGAACTGTTTTGTTATAGTCAGATTTATGAAATAATATCAAGTTTATTGGTCATTTTGGTTTGTAAAATTTTGGGAAAAATTTTAAAGTTTTGTAATTCTGTTTGTAAACTTTACAATATTTATTTAAATCCCCATAATATATATATTTTCTAAAAGTTTATGATTAGGGAAGCAATGTCTATTAGCCCGTCTATCCGTCTATTTTACAAATTAGTATGAAGTATCAATCGTTTTAAAATATTCGGGAATGAACCGCTATTAAAATCCAGGAAAAACGCTCTATATTTTTTTCTTCAACCATAGTATAATTGATAAATACATTTATTATTTAATACAGATATTATAGGTTCCTAGGACTATTCGAAATATTTTTTTGGACAAGTCGACCACTAACCGCCAACGTTATACTCAAAAATAATTTGAAGAAGCATAAATATTTTATAAATATAATAAGTTACTTAAGCAACTAATTCATTTTTTTATACGATAAAAACACCGAATTTTAAATCGAAGTCTGGAAAATTATTGTTAAAAAACTAACAAATCTGTTTGAAACTGACATATAAGCACCAAAACACAACGTCTTCGGTGTTTTAATCGATTTTTTTAGTTTTTAAGCAATCGTATATAAAAAAAATTAAATAGCCAAATATAATACACTTTAAAAAAATTAAAAATCCATGAAGGACGCCACTACAAAATGGCGTGCAATAAATTTATATTTTCGTGTTAAATCTTGCAATTACAGAATTAACTTTAACCCCTTCTATATATATGAAATAAAAGGGCTTGACTGGTAGAATACAGTTAACTATGTAAAGATGCAAAATCAAAGAGCGCATCGCAAATAGTAAAGCAAGCTGAAACATAACATTAAAACTGAAATCCATACTATGTACTACGTACATGATGTTGAAGGGTATTCTAAGATTCAGCAAGACCTTATATAGCACTCTTATTTGTTTTTATTATGTCGAAATACTTTGTTTTATTCTCGAACTCTTCATCAGTTTTGTTTGATTTAAACCTTTATTTATTTTTTTATTTAGGTTTTAGGTGAACGAATAATAAAATGAAAACAAAGATTGCGCTAATTAAAAATCCACGAAGATTTTTGTAGTTTTGTAAATTGTTACTTTTGTCTTATTTGTTATTGCTGTTGCGGTATGTATTATTCTTCGGCTTTTAACTTTACAGTCTGGTTAAAATTCCAGCAGCGCAAGCAACATGCACAGTTGCATTTAATGTCCAACCCATCCATCTAACCAAATATTCGTCCATCTCTAAAATAAGAGAGAGTGTATTTTTCAGCTTCAGATAAATGCTTCATTTTTGTATTTTTTGATTGTATGTGAATTTTGTATTTTTGTCGATATACATAAATATTTGTAGCTTCATCTTTAATCCTTTACAATATTATTTCTAGATTGGAAATGTGGGAAGTATATCCAGCTAGCTACAAGAAAAGTATTGCTTAAGGCGATGACTGACTATCAGATTTAGTCGTTCGATATGTCAAAAATTGTATGTGTGTTCAGAAAGTGTGATAGTGTGGACACAAAGTGTACATGTGTGACAGATTTTTTGACAAGTGTGTCCGATTTGATAATCTTTTAAAAATTTTCATAAAATAATAGTTTCTGTGCGATCAGAGTTGCTTTTTCTAAGCAAGTATGACAGTGTGGCATCCAATAACACATTTTGTTGCGATTTTTTTATGTAGGACAGAAAACTATCAGATTTTTATTTGACATAATCGCATGACTTTGTAGGATAGTCAGTCATGGCCTTTAATACATATACGGCCTTATTCATAACAAAAAGTTAGCCAAAGTTTATACACCACGTACAACGAGTTGCTAACAAGGATGCCGATTAAGCTTGGCAGCTCGTTGGCATAGACTTTATTTATAACAAACTTTTATCCGTCTGCTAACTTTTCATAAATCAACTCTGAAATTGCAAGAAACTCCTCAAAAATGCAACCATTTTTTGGATTTTGACATTTTTTGTTTTTCCATCCATATTAACAATTTTTAAAATTCAAAAATAAATTAAAAAAATAAACGAACAATAAATTTTTTATAAAAATGGAAAAGCAAGGCAAACGGTCTGTAAATTGGCAACAGGATAAATAGGTAGGTAAAAAAATATTGGTAATATAAAACAACAACACAGAACAGCTGTTTTTCACAAGTTGGCAAACGTTTGGCAGCTCGTTAACAAGAGTTTAGCAAATCGTTAGCCAGAGTTTGGCAACTGTGTTATAAACAAACTTTATGCTAACTTTATGCCAACTTTTTGTTATGAATAAGGCCGATAGAATTTTTGGGAAAAAAATTAAAAAAAAAAATATTTTTTTATTTTTGTATTATAATAAAGATTTGACGTAATTTTTCTCTATTATAAAAAATTAAAATAATTTCTTATATGACCCGTCGTGGCTTAATTAGGAACATTTACTTTGTTTGGCTTTAAGTACAAATTCTATTAGATGCATTTTAGCCTACGCCTTCTACAGGAATTTCGGTTATCCTTTCCTCTGGCTGCCTCAATTGTTTTAAATACTTTTTTAGCTGAATACTGTTGTTTGATTTACGTCAACCTTGACAACCAGGGCTATAATCGGACGGTGGTTTTATTACTGGGTTGAGTTTCTGACGCTCAATCGCTGCCTCTGTGATAAAGTTGTGCTACTCAATAACGTTATAGGTGGCAATCTTACCTTTCTAAAGAGTTTGGGCTATATATCCCATATTACTTTTTCACAAATAGTCTATAAAATTAATCAGCAAAAAAATTGGATATGTGGTCCGAAAGAAGCCGTACAATGTTCTAAGTAACACATTCTGTTAAAAGGCAACGAAATCCACTGGTCCGTCACGTCTACAAGTACTAGTCATTAAACCATCACTCTATAGTTTTGTTAAGATGGCAACAGCACTTTAGAAACATTTGTAGTTATCCGAAGTCTGACTAAGGTCGAGAATTAGACAATTAACTACCTGCGAGTCTTTTTTTTTCCTCTTGGGATTGTCCACATGCTCTGACGAGACCTCACCAGTATTCAGTTAAATTTGAAAATTGCTCAAATTTATTTCGAAAATCATGGGTTAGTTCGAGAAATCAATTTTGTTTAGTGATGAAACACATTTTTGGTCAAATGGACTTGTCAGTACACATAATTGCTGCACTGAGAGCGATAATAGTTCTCAAGTCAAAACACCATAACATCTAGAAAACTTGATGCTGAGAATTCTGCACTTAACGAAAAACTGTTAGAGTTGGAATTCATAATTAATATTGCAGACATGTGGTTTCAGCAAGATGGTGCCACATGTCACACAGTACGCAATAAAGTTAGTTTATTTGAGAAACTTTTTGAAGAACGATTAATTTCAAGAATTTGATATGTTAACTGGCCAACTTGTTGACGGTTTTAGACTATTTTCTCTGGGGATATGTAAAGTTACAGGTTTATGCAGATAAATCATAAACAATAAAGCACTTTAGAGCGAATAATCGTAAAGTTATTGATGACAATTACAATGAGATATTGCTACCCAATATACGCATTAGGCGCGGCGGCACATGTCCGAAATAGTATTTTAATATTAATGTCATAAGACTATCTGATTATTGCGAAAAATTATATGGATATAAAAAGTTTTTTTTCTATTTTTATTATTGAGTGGATTAAGAATAATTTATTTCTATTAAACTATGATGAGCTCAAGTTACAGTCTATAACTTCTTCCTAATGCTTATAGGACGAAAAATATTATAAAGAACTTTACTTTCAATACCTATGCTTATGCGCTGTAATTGAGTGCAGGAAGTGTAAGCGTCTTGTAGTATTAGTAATGTATGTACATCGAAAAGTAGCTTATAGAGGCAAAATTTGCAATAATTAATCATTATTATATTTTAAGGCTAAATTAGAGGTTTACTAATACATCAATGGAGTTCAGACAGCATCTTAACTTTATTGTTTATGTTATGGGAATTTACAAGTTTATGAATATTATCTGTAAGAATGAGCATTAGTCGAACGTTTAGAACATGCTAGTTTCTATAATGATAAAATTCGCCAAAAAAAATTATATAAATAGAAAGTTCATATACTGAAAATTCTCAAAATAATTGCATTTCACTAAAATAATTTGTAAAAAGAGATTTTTGATTTCATTGCATTTCATTAAAATTCTTTGTAAAAAGAGATTTTTAATTTAAAACAAGTAAAAGTGCGATTATTAGGCCGAGTCGAATCTGATAACATCCTTTACTATAACGTTTAAAAATATAAAGACCACATCGTTGCCTAGCCTAGACATCATATTTAATGTTATACATAATTTTTCTTTATCACTTTCAACTCCATCTTTGATTTTGAATTTTAACAAAGTTAACTGCATTCTATTACTTAGTCAAGCCCTTTTATTTGATGGGGGTTAAGAAAAAAATTTGTCCGCCATTCTGGTCAAGCCCTTTTATTTAATTTCAATTTTGTGGGGGTTGAAATGGAAAAAGCCGTAAATACTATATTTGGCCCTTATATCTGCCTTTTTATTCAGAACACTATCTTGGATTATACCTTTTTCATAGTTTACTGCATTCTGCTAGTAAAGTCCTTTCTTTGATAACAAAAATGAGAGAGTACAAATTTAAATAAATACTAGATTTAACCCATATAGAAATTTATTGTACCCCATTTTGTATTGGCGGCCATCGTAAACCATATATTTTGTTTATAGTGCATAATATTTTCATTTTTATACCCTTCACCTGTGGTGCACAAGGGTATATTTATATAGCTTTGTCATTCCGTTTGTAATTTCTACAATTTTCATTTCCGACCCCATAAAGTATATATTTTCTGAAAGCTTATGAATAGAGGAGTCGATTAAGCTCTGACCGTCTGTCCGTCTGTCCGTGTGTTGGTTGAAATCAACTTTTAGAAGCAACTATATGTTCCCCAGATCTGTGTATGGTATCAATCTCTTGGAAATATCCAGGAATGAATCGCTATTGAAATTCAGCACAATCGCCCCATAACTTTCTGAGATATGACCAAAAAACCACGACCACCTCGTTTTCTTACACAAATACAACAACAACATACATACATACATACATACATGTAAAAAACATACCAAAAAAAAAAAAATTATAAAAAAAATATATTAAAATTAAAAAAAAAATAATAAAAAAAACTAAAAAAAAAAAATTAAAAAAATATATTAAAAAAAAATTAAAAAAAAAATTTTTTAAAAAAATTTTTTTTTAAAAATTTAAAAAAAAATATAAAAAATAAATAATATATTAAATAAAATAAAATAAAATTTTTTTGGCTCAGCTGGGATTCGATGCCACATTTATTCTAACCAGTATATACATATGTATGTATTTTATATGAGATGAATGGTGATACAAACAATTGTTATTGCATTACTACACGTTGTGAAGGGTATATAAGATTCGGCACGGACGAATATAGCACTGTTACTTGTTATTTATATAAATTTTATTGACAAATAATTCAATTACAATAGTTTGTCTCAGCGCCTATAAGGCATTGTTGAGACGAGTTGGCAAAAATATATTTACTTAAAATTTATATGTTACAAAATAAGAAAAAAATATTTACATATATACAAGAAATTAATTTAAATTATGAGATCGGTTTATATTTAGAAGAGATCATTATAAAAAAATTTCATTTATATGTTGCAAAATGTGTTGTTTGAGAAGTCTTTTAAAAACAGAAATTCTATTTTAATTTTTTAACATTTGAGGCAAATTATTGTATTCACGACTACCCATAAATTCCACGCGCTGTTTTGTTGTATCGAACATACACCAAGAGATTCTTAAATTTTCATTATTTCTTGTATTTATCATATGATTACATCTCATAAAATTTATAGTATGATGCCCAATATTGTGCAAACACTTAAAAACATATATTAGAAGTTGCATTTTGAAAGTATCATGTATTGGTAAAACGGTTTGACATTTATCAATATATAGAGAAATAGTGGGATATGTTATTGGTAGATTATATACAACCTTAAGGGCTTTATTTTGCATACGTTGAAGCGACTTAAAGTCATTACTCTCCTTGATACCAATAATGACTCTCTTGGTTGTCCAGAATCTTAAAAATGTTTAAATTTTAGACAAAATAAAAAATAAGAAATCAGTTGTATTTTGGTGTTTATATATAGTTTTAAACCGATTTTTCAGTTTTTTTCATTAATAGTTTTCGAGTCCATTTCTTGTAATTCGGTTGATAGAGCTTAAAAAACTTGATATATAAAAAAACATATATAATTTTTTAAATTATTTTCACCTATAACTTTGCCGATTAGTAACCGACTTGTGAAAAGTTTTTTTAAGAATATCTTTAGCAGCATATCAAATCTATAAATAATAACAAATGTTTCTATGAATTATTCTAGGGATGAATTTGGTGGTAAAAAAATAAAGTTATGAGGCAATTCATTCGTTTATATTATCAAAAGATTGATACAACATGTAGGGGTGCATTATATGTGGTCTCTTCTGAAAGTTGATTTTAATTAACAGACGGATAGATAGATAGTTGTTACTCAGTCAAACGACTTATTTATTAGCTTTTCAAAATTTAACACTTTGTAGGTCTGAAATTAATTTTTAATAATTGCATTAATTACAAAGAAAATAATGTAGCTTGGCACTACAGGTGAACATTTAATTTTAGTAGAGAACTAAATAAAAATAAAATTATATGAAAATTTAATTTCCTGAATATTATTTACAAAAATAAAATATATGCCCTAGTTTTTCTGCTGCGACAACTTCCCAATTGAATTTTTTTTTTTAAATAAATTTCTTTGAGATGCTCTGATTTTTTCTGTTTGTTATTTTGCATTAAAAATATAATCGGTATGCAACCCAAAAAATAAAATCACTGACTGACTGGCTGCCACATTCACATATACATATGTGCATACACCTCAATGTTGCAAAGATTTTTATGTTCTGTTTGACTATAAGTCAGAAACGGGAAGAAGCAAAAGATGACGATGATGATGTAGAAGAAAAAGATGAAGGTGTTTTATTGAGTTTAAGTTGTGTAAATCTGTGCTTTATAAGTATGTGAGTATACCTTTATTTCATTTGGCGAAATTTAACTTCAGAGTGTATTATTCTTTTCGAGGATTTGAATTGTTTGTTATTTATCAATTGTATGCCGTCAGTTCTGCTGTTATAAAGTGTCAGTTGGTGGTTGCTAGTGGTGGTAGTAGAAGTTGAGATTGTTACTGTTGTTAGTGTAGGCTTCTGAATGCTTCTGACCAAGAAACCAAATCAAAAGAAAATCGTTTTTTTTTTGTTAAAAAAAGTTATTCAAACAAATATATTGCACTACTCATACTCGTATTTTATATTGTGAGAAGAAACGTTTGGCGTTTAAGATTAAAAGTGAACACAAATAAATCGCATGTTCATCATAAGCTCATCTTGAAAGGTTTTTTTGTTCATTTTTTATATACTTGTTTTTATGTTTGCTTATACTTTTATACTTACTTACAAAAATACCCATAGACGCATACAGTTGGAGAAAATAATGAAATTAAGAGAAATGTATCTAAATAGCGCACCATATACAACTGTAAAATGTTAAAAGGATTTTATATAGAAAAAAGTTATAAAAAATTTTTAGTAACAAACAGTGGAATCTCCGAATCTGTTTTCATATAACATTTTCCAAAGGCATTTTTTCTGTTGAAATTTATTCTGATATAACCTCAAACCTTTGATTTTTGATATTTCCTTTCTCGTAGAGATAAATTTTGCCTTTGTAGAATAAATCATTGCTTTAAATAAATATTATTTGTCTTTGTAAAAAATGTTGTGTAAATTCTTTTATTATCTTTATATAGACTTTTGGTTACGTACTTTTTACATACGCAAAGAAAAACCATGGTTACATCGACGGTCATATATTATAGTTTCTATAACAATATTTGGTTATCGAAAACAAGTAATAGGTACTTTTATATTGTTTTATCATATATTTTCTCACGATAATCAAGTGTTTGTTTAAATTTAATAATTTAATGTTTACTGTTTATAAAAACTTCAATATGGTTGTCCTTTAAAAATAATATGATTTTCAAAATCATGATGACAAACAAAGTATAATAATAATATGGTAGTAGGTAAAACAACAGCATGATTACAAATTAATAAAGGGTGGTTAAATTTAAAAATTTTAACTTTTGATTTAAAAAAACAACACAAATTATTTAGGAAATTATTGCCATTTGTTTTTATTATCATAATATTGGTATAGTTCAATTATGTACCGGCCAAATAGCCACCGCGACTTCGGCGGCACACCTCCATTCGATGGTCAAAATTTCCAATGACAATTTTGAGGTTCAATTGTTGGGCACGATAATGAGTCAAGGTTGACTGCTCTTTTGCTCAACGAACTAAGAAGGCATTCACAGATGTTTTCACATTTCATACAGACCTGTTTTGCTGAAATTTAAATATTTTTCACAATTCTCCCGTTTTTTTTTATTTATTTATTAAAGTCTATGGAGTAATCCTTACAGACTAATTTAAATACAATTTATACAAAACATAATTAAGAAATTACAAATAATTTAACAAAAACAAATATAAATGACATTTTTATATATGAAAATTAAAATATAATAAATTTTTAGGTTATTGTATTTAAGTGTAATATAATATCTCTTTTCACGATTTCCAAACTTTTATTAAAATCTATAAATGATACAATAAATTGAATTCATCACAGATTCTGCGAAATGGATCAAAATAGTTTGTGCTGTAATATTTTATGCTTAGGATATTATAATTTCTTAATGATCGAAGAGGAATATGTAAATTTATTTTGCTAAGAAGAAATTCGGAATGAAGACTACCGTTCATTAATTTTAACAAAAAAGTAACATTTAGCATTTATTTATTTTACTTAATAAGGGCGAGGCGATGTTCGTATGATGGCAACCTTATGTTAGGGTTCCAACGCAAACCGCGAAGACAAAACAACAGAAACTGTTTGTGGACGAATTTGAACGATTATGTTGACCAAAAGAATCACGAAGTGCATGAAATGCATTTTGATTTGAACGCCCATTTTCATAATAAGCCTGAATAACTTTAACAAGTTGCTCGATTGTGTATCTTACCATGGTTCAAATAGAGATAGTCTGAAATTTGGAAATGTCAAATGAAATGCAGAAAAAAAAACTTGACGTTTAGGTGTGGTTCACCCTTTATTATAATTGCATGATACCTCATGTAATTATAATAATAACTGACAACCATTGAATGTTTAAATCACCATCATACAATTCAATTAAAGTATGTTGCTCTTAGGTTATGATTACCACAACCATATTTATTCTTTGCGTGTATCTACCACAAAAAAATGGTTGTGTCTTTCCGTTTGTTACACATCAAAATATTTATTTTGGACGCTGTAAAGTGTTAATATTTTCTAAGTCATGGTTTATTTTTAGGACGATCTAGCTGTGTCCGTCCATCCGTCTGATGAAATCACGATAGATGTACAAAAAAAGCGACCTGAAATATTGCCAGAATATTTCCTATACATTATAATCGGTATATTACGAAGACAGTTATAGATCAAAATGTACACAACACAGTGTCTTTTTTAATCTATTTAAAATTAAAAACTTCATAAAACCGACAGAATTAGATGTACGAAATGAGAATGATAGTCGAATTTAACACGTTTAACGTTTATATAGGGTTAAGCGTTTGGTAAACTCTGTTGTTCGATTTGTATACAAGGTTCGCCGTCATGAGCCGAGATATGCCATCATGAGCATATCTCAGACTTTGTTCGCAATTTCTTGGGCTGTTTTTTTAATGAGTTTTTGAAATTTAGGAATATAGCTCTGTTTTACAGTGTTATTATTGCTCTATTTAAATCGTTTGTATTTACGCGATCTACAAGGAACCCTCAAATTTTTATTCCGAGAATTTACTCGTCTTTGTTTGAGAAGGCATATGTAGTCAGGGTTGCACGATAGTGGAATGTATTACCTGCTACATTGCGTATCTTTTCGCATTCCAACAATGTTTTTCGGTTTAAACTTTTGCATCATTACTTTGATTCTATATCCTAATAAGATTTTGTCTCATTGGTTTAGATTATGTGTATTGTTACTGAATGGGACCTTCTTTTAATTTTAATATTAAATTTAAATTGTGATCAGATTTTTATGGCTGGGGAGCCCTCAATCTACTATAATAATTATTATGGTATTGACTATTATATGCTTATTTAATTCATTATTTCTTATCTTTATTAATATAATATAATACTATTTATTTATTTGGTTGTTGGGTTTAAGCTGGTTTATATGCATTTCACTGGTGCTTATGCCAGATCATCAGTAAACCTTTACCCAAATTCTTGAAAAAGTTTAAAATTTTCATAAGTTATATTTTTAAATTCTCATTGACAAAATGAGAATTCAAAAATAAAACAAAAAAAACCAAAATAAAAAACTTTTTCAAAAACCCAACCAACAATTTTTCAATTTTAATTTATTTTATTTTTCTAAATGAAATGCATATAAACCAGCTTAAACCCAACAACCAAATAAATATAATTGAAAAATTATGGGAGCATATCCTAAATAATTTAGTAAATTAAATAATATAATACTTTTAAATCTCAGGTTATATTACTATGTAATATTGTTATTTTGGCCACGAAGGCTTTATATTACGGAATAAATGAATAAATAAATAAATAAATAAATAAATAAATAAATAAATAAATATAAGAAAATAAATTAATACCAAATTAGACTTAAACGTAATAAAGAGTGTTTCAAATTAATTAAAGATTTGAGTTTGTTGCCATTTATGCAATAAAGTTTTGACAATTCCAAAAAAACAATTCGTATAAGTATACGCTGTAGAGAGATTCTTCAAATTTTCAATTCTTATCCACGATGCCAATTTGAGGCTTCACGATTGTCACCGAAATTCATACACACTGCTTTGAGAGGCTTGTTTTTGAATGACCAGTGTGTTTGGCATCTCCAACGTTTCCAGTCTCCCTGAATTTTTCAATTAATCATAATCTTAATAGTTGACGAAATACCATCATTACTCCGACCATATTTAGTATAACATTTGTGAACTGCGGCCACCAAGCTTTAAATATTTTTCAATAAAATTATTTTAGTATAAAAAATGTTTTCTATAGTGATTAGAGTTGTTAGCGAAGTAATAAAATTTGTGGTATAAAAGTACTACACAAAATTGGTGGTGGGTATCAAAAATTTGGCGCAGCCGAATATCATGCTCTTACTTGTTATGGAAAGGCTTCATAAAACTTTTTAATAAGATTTTTTGAAAGGGTGTTTCTTTATTGAATATGTTTTGAAAAATTATCAGCTAAAAACAGAAAAAATTGCTTATTTTTGAAAAAGGCATTACCATAATAAATAATAAAAAGTTTATGACTGTCGTTCACAAAAAGGTTTCACTTTAAAAAGCTTTACTGTTTTTGCAAAGTCTAAAAAACAACTACAACATGAAGAAAAAAAAACCAATTCAGATTTAATAGATTTTTCTAAAACCGTGTCTTGGGTTTCGCATTTCTTTATAGTTGTTTAATAGTTTATTAAAAACTCTTCAAACGTTTGTTTAATGTTTTTTGTTGCTTTAGTGGCATTTAACTTCAACCATTTGTTTGTCCTTCTGTATGTCAGAGTGCTTTCATATTTATTTTTCTATAGAGTTTTTTCTTTTCCTTTTTTTTCGGTTTATTCAATATTTCGAAAAGATGTTGCGTTGATTTGAGTTTATTATGATCATGAAAATGCTCCTGCTGCTGCAGGTATGTGGAATAAAGAAAAAAAAAACATATATTGCATGTAACTAAGAGTACAAGTAGGAATTGTGTTGCTTCATGATATGTCTTACCTGTATTCTCAAGAGTCTGGCGGAATTCATATTTTGTACTTGCTGGTTTGATACAACTATTGATTCAGTTCAATCAGTCCATATGGAGTTCAAAAGTCATAGTGAATGGTTTATAAGAAGGTTTATCTTCTAAATACACATAACTTTGTGTTTATGTATGTGTATACGTTTGAATGTTGGTTTGGCACTAGTGGAAAGCGGAAATTTTTTATTCTTCTTTCATATTCTTTTTGCAAATAGTTATTGTATTGTATTTGTAGTTGCTTCTTACCAGAATGAAAATTTTATTAAAACTGCTCTGTTGTGCTCTAACATTGTCTTATATTTTAAGAGATTACATGTATCGATCATGATTATGCATAATTTTTTATTAAGTCCTGTTCTTTTGTATAATTGTTTTTAGGACAATTCGTTCAACTATTTTATTTTTGTTTTATTCCTAACGGTACGAAAGTTAAAATCAAATGTGTGTTTTAATTTAGTTTTCTTGTTTATTCAATAAACAAATTAATTATATTCTTAAAGACCATAGGGAAAAAAGGTTATTTTACGTTTTTTTCAGATACAGATTCATCATTAAGATTAAATACTTATCGTCTTTCTGAGTAATATCCTTGTGTCCATGGTTATCTTGTTATTAAATTATAGGTCTCAAATTTAAACGCAATTGAATGAAGTTAAGTATAATTTAACCCTATTTTTATACCCTTCACCTGTGGTGCACAAGGGTATATATAGCTTTGTCATTTCGTTTGTACTTTCTACAATTTTTATTTCCGACCCCATCAAGTATAGATTTATGAATAGAGGAGTTGATTAAGCCCTGGCCGTTTGTCCGTCTTTGGTTAAAATCAACTTTTAGAAGCAACCATATGTTCCTCAGATCTGTTTATGCTCTAAATCTTTTGGAAATATCCGGAAATGAATCGCTATTAAAATTAAGCACAATCGCCCCATACCTTTCTGAGATATGAGCAAATAAACACGAAAATTAAAATTTTTCAGCCATAGAATAATTTATAGGTACTTTTGCTACTATTTGTAGATATAATATGCCTTTAGAAAAA
Organism: Phyto melanocephala; assembly: GCA_941918925.1. Taxonomy (NCBI): domain Eukaryota; kingdom Metazoa; phylum Arthropoda; class Insecta; order Diptera; family Rhinophoridae; genus Phyto; species Phyto melanocephala. Next base: position 120,208,220 of record OW799233.1, on the reverse strand, counting down.
TTAGTGAAAAATTTTGGATAAAGCGAGCTCTAATCCGTAAAGTTATAAGCAAAAATCTTTTTTGAAAAATATATATTCCAAAAATTTATAAACGAAAATCAATTTTTTTCAGCTTCTGGATAACCGAGAGAGTCAATATTGATATACACTATAAAAAGTTAAAATTCATGTTGGCCGCCACTATAAAATGGCAGACTTTAAATATATATATGGGTCAAATCTGGTAATTTAAAATGTAACTTCTTAAACACACTCAATATTGATATCAAATGAAAGGGCTTGACCAGTAGAATACAGTAAATGATTAAAAAATGTAAAAAAATGTAAATTTTTATAATCCCATCAATGTGGGTATCAAATTAAAGGGATTGACTAGTAGAACACAGTTAATTATTTAAAATTTTAAAATCAAAAATGGCATCGGAAATAATAAGGAAAAATGGCGTATAACATGATATATAGGTTAAGCTACGATGTGGGATTATACCTACACAAGCGCATTATCATATTTGGCACTGCCGAATATAGCACTCTTACTTGTTTTAGTTGTAATTATGCACAAAACAAACATTCAAATATTCTCCCGAAACTGGATTTTAGCGTTTATAACTGATTTAATATTAAAATAATAAATATTTTCATTAAAATTAAAATTTTATTTAGGCTCAAGTTAATTTTTAACATTTTTATTATTACATATATTTATTATATTTTTTTTTATTCTGACTTAAGTTAATTTTTCTATTATTTAATTTCCTAAAACAATTTTTAACTTAAATTAAATTAAAGTAAATTGTATTCATTTAAGAATATTGAAAAAAACTGATATATACAAAATAATTATATTATACCAAATATTATTATTCCACAAATTAAAAACGATGTTGTAATGTAGGGAAAAAAATAATCGTTATTTACCGACTGCAACTTCTTCTTTTGTATTTTAAAGATTACAAATATTGTTTTTGTTTAATTTTTCGGGAACATTTAATAATTGAAATTGTGATAAGAATGTAATTAAGAATTAGAACGGACTTAGCATAAGAAATCCTTCGGTTTCAGGTGGAATACTAGCTTTAAAACAAAGCCGTACAACGTTTAGCACTTTTATTCGCTGATAATTTTAGTATTTTATATTATGCTAAAAATTCAATCAAGAAAAATTAGAGACTAACACAAATTATTATTACTACCTATTTGCTCTTTGCTCTTTAAAGTAAATAACGATCTTATATATTAAGTTCAACGCAGCGTTACCATATTTTTCTTTTAATTTCTTGTATCTGAAAAAAGAATCTTAAAAAAAAAACATTCTACAAAGGTGCCAACATTTTAAAAGAAAACACACAAATTTATTTGAAATTTATTTAATTTAAATTTATTAAAACAATTAAATTTAATATATTAGATTACAAGAAAATACGAAAAAAATAAAACATATAATAAAAACACGTAAAATATTTTTAATTATTTCAATTTAGTAATGATTAGTAATTAAAAAAGGTGTTCAGACATACTCAATTTATCTTACTCCATTAGCATTTGATAACTTTAAAAATACGATATATTTATACCAAATCAAATGAAGCCTTCTCTTTAGTTTTTTTCCTGTTTATAAAATATATTTACAATTATATTTATATATAGTATATATACTTATATGTATGTATTTGAATTTATTTAAACATTTGTTTTTAAATTTTCATCAAACATTTTCCATTTTCTTAATTTTTATTTTTTGTATATTTATTTGTTTGACATTAGAAATGCCACCTATAGAATTTTCTTCTCCCTGAACATACTTCTCAAGAGTTGTATTTCGAGTTTTGGACAATAAGTGAAACAATTAAGTATAAATTGCTCAATTTATAAGTAACTTCTAGTATGGTAAATAGAGCTCAATAAGGCCTTTAATTGCAAAAATATTATAAATTGACAATTAAGGCACGTGTGTGAACATAGTATTAGGAGATCTTGAAAAAATATCACACATTTCTAAACATATTTTGATTGCTTAAAGTTTTTACAATCGCTGTTATTTTTTAATTTTTTCGCAAATCTTTTGTTCTTAAAATACCACATAAAGTTGGTATTTCTAATTTGTTTCTTTCATTATTTTGGTTTAAATTAACTTTTGAAAAATGAGCTTCACATTTACTGTACATATAGGTAACTGCAAAATTAACTAAAAAAAATTCTTTAAATATGGAAAAACTTTGGACTCATCACAACGTCTTAGTTTTAATATTCCCTTCCAAAAACTCTTAATGTATTGCTCTTTCTCTAATTTATGTTTCGAAATATTTATATGTAGTAGCTCACGCCACTCATTATCAATTTCTTAAATATCAGTTGCACTATTGTATTTAAGAGGGAGTAAACGCAAATAAAAACTGTTGCAGTAATAAGGGAATGAGAAAATATAAGATCTTTTCGTTGCATAAAAACATCACTTAATCGAATATACTGAAAAATTTTTATTAAAAACTTTTCAAAGCTTAATATATTTTCAAAAAACTTGTTAATTAAAAAATTAAAAGTTTTTAATTAATATAATTTAATTAAATTAATTTAAAACTTTTTGGCTTATAAAAATCTTGCAAAAAAGGGAAAACTTGACAAATGGTAACATTGGTGTAACATGACTTTCGTAGGCAGCATTTAACGAGAGTTTTTCTGTTCCTTTTAAGATAAAGTTAAACAATGACACAGAATATTAAGGACTTAAATAGATTTTTGAGTTGTAGATGGAATCTCATTAAAGGATTTACGGAACAAATTAGAGTTAAGTTTTATTTTTTCTCTTTTTTTATTTCTTGTTATTTCTAATGACCTTCTTCCAACAACATCTACTCTTTTGTAAACGGTAGTAATATGGCACTCCTATATATTTAATAATAGTCCGAGCTTTTGAAGAAACTTAAGCAACTACTTAATGAGGTTACTTAATTTGAACCTCTTAATGTTATTTACAAACTTAATTTTTTCCTGTAAGTGTGGTTTTAAGAAAAGACATATTACACCATGTAATATATTTCGTTGAATCAGGTGATCGAAATTATACTATGAAGGTTATTTCACACCAAGAGATATACACACATAATCTCTGACCGAAATTGTTGAAGTTACTCAAACTTGCGCTGCTAATCGGTGCTTTTGTAAAAATATGTTCTCTGACGAAATTGAGAAAATCGTTTGCGATAACAGCAGTATTCTATGCAACGACGATTTTCGGAACTACACATTACTTTACATTTAGGAGAAAATTCACTGTTTAGTTGTTTGTATTATTCTAAACTTCCTGAAGGAGTCTAAATTGTTACTGTACATAAAATTAAATGCTCACACTTTCTCAATCCTCTTAAAATAAACTTATTTTTTAAAATATTTAGACTTCATTGCACGATTAGGTGACATTGTTTGCTTGGTAAACTAGGTAACGAAGTAAAAAAAAAGTACAGATTGTAATAAACCCAACATTTGTACTGTGATTTATTCCTTAGTTTTACAAATTAAATAAATATTAAACATTAAAACATTAAACATTAAAACAACATATAACTATGGGTCATAAAGGCCTTACCAGCATGACGCCGGATTAATAAAAATAAATAAATTAAATGCATAAAAATAATATACAACCAATTTCATCTCATAATTGATAATTTTATCCATATTGTTTATCGAAAACTCTTTTTTACTTAAACTAAAGATTTTGTTAAATATTTTTCAACATCAAAGAATTTATTGAAAGTTCTCTTTGAGATGAAAACGCTATAAAATTTTTATTTTCTTACCAATCATGTATTTTTAATTTTACAGACCTTTTGCAAATTATGCAATAGTTTTCGCCTACCAAATAGTGTGAAATACAAACATTAGTAACTCCCTTAAAATTTTCCACTTTATTTGACTTACAAATTCCATACAAATTTCCATAAATCCGATATAATTTTCCACTTGTTAGAATTTTCTTCGCCTTTACATTAAAACAACCCAATAAATGATTTTGGAACATCATCCAATGACAATAAATCATATGCATCTGGCAGGTTTATAAACACAAGCAACCACAAAAACTTTATTCGAAAAATATTCAAATATAATCTGTATGATGGAAAACACTAATAGGAAAATAAGGGTTAAAAAATAAAAAACAATCCAAAGGATAACATTGTTCAATAGATTTGAAATTAAACAATAAAGTAACTGTAAAACAAGTTTTAAAACGTAATAAATGTTTTCTTTTTCGTTTTTGTTATAGTGAAATGTAACACTTGTTAAATGAAATTTATAGAATGGAAAAGTTCATTAAGAGGCAGCTGTTTGTGTAAAAAATTACACTATTTTTTTAACTTGTGTGTAAAACAGATTTAGGAGTATCATAACATGACAATCACCACTATCAGTATTATTTATGACATCACCCCACCCCTTCGGTTTGTGTAAAGTTAAAAGAAACATGGTAATTAAAACTAACCACCAAAAGGGGATGAGTGGGTTGTAATTGATCTTGTTGAAAGGTTTTCTAGAGTATAATTTTTGAATTTTATTTGAAATTTTTCTTTGCTGAAAAACTTCGATTGCAATAGAAGGAAATAAAAAAAACTTGCCAGTTTTCTGCGCTTTTATTATTCTATGGTTATGGCATAAACTAGTATCGCCTCGAAGCAAAAATTCGACAATTGAACTTATATTTAGGTTTAAGCAACAAAAAACTTAAACTTAACTTATATCGGTACCAAATTCTTCATCGCTGCATCAAATTTATAATCGACATTTTTTCTTATTTACTAAACTTTTGATAAAAGTTGAATCCTTTGCCAGGCATTAACGCACTTTTAATTTTGAAACACAATTTTATTAAAAAATTATAGAAATAAGGATTGTGTGATTTCATAGAAAAATTATCTTATTAATGAGCAATAAAACTTTACCAAGGTAAACATGTTGGCTGAGCCCCACAACTTCCTCAGAAAAAAAAATAATATAAAAGTGTTAAAACACTACAGTTCGAGAAAATCAACAGTTTCCAGGATCTTCTTTGCTATATACTACCAATTTACTATGAATGGCTTAAAATAGTTTCTCACGATAAAATGGAAAAATTTCGGAAAGAAGTCAAAGCGAAGGTGAGGATGAACATAAGCCGGATGATGTCATGGAATCTGATTGTGACAACTAAAATATTTTATAAAGAAGCATAACAGCTTTAGTTAATAAAATGTTTATTTAAAAAATAAATTGTCAATGAGTGGTTCTTTTTGGGTATTACTGACATTCTTTTTAGATAGAAAATAATTTATTTCCAGCAAAAAAAGTTTGCAGTAGTTCAATGTGAATAATATTTTTATGATTTCTAATTCATAAGTGAAAAAGGTGGCACAAAGACTGTCTTCTCCAAATGCAAAATGGTAAGGCGCTAATGATATGCCTTATAATAAATGCAAATGCATGTAAAATATCTTGAACAATTTATGTAAATAAATATTATTAACTCATGAAACATGAGTTTTTTATTTACTATGCATGCGTTCTATGCACTTATTATAATTAAGTGAAACTTATTAAAACATCAATATTATCACATGCCCCCACCCCATAACGAAGGGTTGAACTCATTTGAAAAAATTAAAGCACAAGGAGTATAAGTACGACTTTCCTAACTTCAAGGTAGTTTTTGAATGTCTGTATATGAGCATTTCCATGTCATGGTACGTGACATTTGTACTCCTATAAAGTGGAGTAATTTTTGCAAAAGTAAGAGTAACTGAAACAAAATTAGATCTTTATGTTCCATTCAAAAGGTACTGTATTTAAAAAATATATATTCGAATCATTGTTGTCTACAATATCCAGAAAAATATAAGTATATCGTACGTGATATAAAATAGAAGGGATTTTGAGGTATCCCAGCAAAAATTACTGCATACCCGGAAGCAGGTTTGTAAGGGAGAGACAAATGTACTCTCCTTTCCCAACCTGCTTCAGGAAGGCATGATTTTTATATGAGATGTCCCACTTGGTAGCGCTCTTTGATGCTCTAATTATTTGCTATTTTCACACATGGTTAATGCATTAATATCATGTCTCTATTATGTGTTTTCAATAAATTTTACAGTAAAGAGAGGTAATCATTCGCTTACATTCCTGCATCCTCGTAAGCGAGAGAAGTTGCAGTAAGTTATTTTATAAGAAATGAAATATATTTAATAGAAATTTCTGACTTCCATTTATAGCACCCTCGAATGCGCTCTAATATTGCGCTATAAGAAGGCATGATTTTTTTTACTGCTTACCGGTACAAAATAAATTTTTGTTGGGATATATGGAAATATGAAAAAATCTGCTAATCTTGGGAGGTAGTTTTTCTTTCTTTAATTTCTTACACTAAACCAAGGCAAATTTATTCATCAGTTGAACAGCTGACTATTTTTTTCTTCACTTATTTTAAGTTTCAGATGTCAAAGTCTATAGATAAAAAACAATTTCTTGCCTCTGTCATTTATTTCAAATGTCATACTTCATATATAAAAAAAATATATAAAAAAAATTCTCTCCGAACTGCAATAACCTGATGAATTAATATGCCTTGCACTAAAACAAATATTTTTCATTTAAAATCCATCATACTTAATTGAAAACAATCTTTAAATGATCTATCTATCTATATCTATCTATATATATAAAAGTGAAACTCTGTGTGTGTGTTAGCTATAGACTTTAAAACTGTAAAACCGATCGGACTCAAACTTTGGAAAGTTCTTGTACACATACCAGGGAGTGTTTACGGGTGGAAAAAAGTGGGCGGGGCCACGCCCATAAAAAATTAGTTATCATTTTAAGCTACTTGCACATGACCGATTTTTCTGAAACTTTGCACACATATCGAGCTCTCATGACTAAATAATTTCGTGATTAGAAAAGTTATAACTTTGAGGTACTTACACTGAACCGATTTATCTGAAACTGTGCACACATATTGAGCTGTCATGACTTTACAATTTCGTGATTAGAAAAGTGGGCAGAGTCACGCCCATAAAAAAAGTTATCATATTCAGCTACTTGAAATTCACCGATTTTTCTGAAACTTTGCACACACATATTGAGCTCATATGATTATAAAACTTCGTGATTAGAAAAGTGGGCAGTGCCACGCCCATAAGAAATAAGTTATAATTTTTAGCTACTTGCACTAGATCGATTTTTCTGAAACTTTGCGCACATATATTGAGCTGTCATACCTATATAATTTCCTGATTAGTGGGCAGGGACACGCCCATAAAAAAAGTTATAATTTTGAGGTACTTGCTCTAGACCGATTTTTGTGAAAGTTTGCACACATATTGAGTTGTCATGACTATACAATTTTTTGGTTAGAAAATTGAGCAGTGTCACACCCATAAAAAAGTTGTCATTTTCAGCTAATTTAACTTCACAGATTTTTCTGAAACTTTGCACACATATTGAGCTGTCATGACTGTATAGTTTCGTGATTAGAAAAGTAGACAGTGCCACGCCCATTAAAAAGAAGTTATAACTTTTAGCTTTTTGCACTGGATATTCAATTTAAATTCATAATGCATTTTTTTAACTAAGGGGCGTAGCAACGCGCGCCGGGCTTTTCTAGTCTTCTATGTATATGAAAGTGAAACTCTGTGTGTGTGTGTGTTAGCTATAGACTCCGAAACTGTAAAACCGATTGGACTCAAACTTTGGCAAGTTGTTTTACACATACCAGGGAGTGTTTGTGGGTGGAAAAAAGTGGGCGGGGCTACGCCCATAAAAAATTAGTTATCATTTTTAGCTACTTGCACTTGACCGATTTTTCTGAAACTTTGCACACATATCGAGCTGTCATGACTGTATAATTTTGTGATTATAAAAGTGGGCAGGGCCACGGCCATAAAAAAAGTTATAATTTTGAGGTACTTGCTCTAGACCGATTTTTGTGAAACTTTGCACACATATTGAGTTGTCATGACTATACAATTTTTTGATTAGAAAAGTGGGCAGTGTCACGCCCCTAAAAAAAAAAATTTAAATTTTTAGCTTTTTGCACTTGATATTAAATTTAAATTCAGAATGCATTTTTATTCATTAAGGGGCGTAGCAACGCGCGCCGGGCTTTTCTAGTTTTATAATAAATTCAATTTAATATCGTTCGTGACATATCGTACGTGACAGATTTTTCTCTAATAGTATTCTTAGGTAATAAAATTTATATTATGTTAAGAAAATAAGTTAAATTCTAAATTAGGTGCTCTTGCGACTGTTTAAATGGGAATGACGGAGACAAATAATGTTTTTGCACTACGTACGTGACATTAATGACATTAAAATAACATCCAAGGGAAATAAAAAAAAAAATACCGCTAATTGGACTCAATATTTTTTTTTTTCTTATGGATCTTATTAATTGTTTTTGTTACCTAATTTATAAGGAATATTCACATTTACAATTTATTTTTACAATTAAGTCGCTAAAAAGAAAATAGTTGATTGCAATTCTTTAAAATAAGTCAAAGAGAAAATCAGATTAAACTCTTATTATTGCTTTTAAAATAATTTAATAAGCTCTTAATACCTGCACATAGTAAAATTTTAGTGTTTTTTTTTATCAATAAACCTATATTGAAAAACGTTCAAGAGTTTTTATTTTTACAGTCGTGGTTGACATATTCATGGAAATATCCATATGTAAAACATGATGTTTTTATATTTTTAGATTAAGATATATCTCAATAACTCTTTTAATTAAAAGTAATATTCCATATTGCGTCTAACATTTTTTACTGCAATTTAAATATTTTTTCTTATTATTTAACAAAAGTCACTTAAACCTCTTGTACTTTAAGCCATCAAGCCAAGTCACATTTCGTTACTATTTCCCAATTAAGAAAGTCAGTTGTGTAAGTAATTATTTAATATTATGTGATTTTTTTTATAACAAATATAGCCAAATGATAAAGCAAAGTATTAGTATTGACTATTTGTAATAAAAGTAATTTTTAATCTAATACATGTTTATTAAAATTTTAGGGTAGAAGTAAGTAAAATTAATTCGTCAAATATTTGTATAATTTGAACCTTTCGTAAAAATCATTTAACACTTATTTATTTGTTAAACATTTTAGTATATGTATTCCTTTACTTACAGATATAAATTTTCTATACCTCTTTTTTCTTTGTAAAAAAATTAAAAAAAAACTTATTATCTTTATTGTCTTGTTTTCCTAATTAAATGTCATCAAATCAAATTGGATTTGGTAATTCCGAATAAAAGGTCCCTTTGTAAATAGGACCAAATATAAAACCCACACAAGCACAAGTTATTTTTCGATTTAATTTCCTTGCAACATTATTTATGGGCATTTTAATTCAACGTTGGGGATCCATTTAAAGGTTTTTTCTCATCTCCATCTCGATATTGTGGTCAATACGTTTTGTACGATTTTTCCAATTTATTAAATGTTTGTGGTTTCTCTTTCATGTACATTTTATTTTATGACAATATTGTATATCGTATATTGGTTCATCACATCATAAAGAGTAACTGTGTATGCGTGTGTTTGTATGCTTCATTCTGTATATTTTTTTTACTCATTCAACGTGATTAAATCTTAATGAGGCTTAATAATCTTTTAAATCCTCACAACCTTAACAAAATGAAGTAATTTTTTATACTTTGTATTTTTTGTGTTAATTTTATTATCATGATTAAAAAAAAAACAAACCAAAAATTCTTTTCATTGAAGAAATACAAACTAAACGTTTTGGGAGGATTTTTAATTTTTTTTTTAACAGACTCCCTTTGAATTTAAATTAATCTGTCGGATTAAATCTTTCAGACCACAACAACGACAAAAAATGTATTTAGGTATTTATGTGATCATATGATGATGATGATTTATTTTTTATTTTTTTTTTTATCAACCTCCAACATGACAGCTTATGAACTCTTTACCTCAAGCTAGCTGAGAGAAAAATGCAAGAAGCTGGCAGCTCACCAAAAATAAACCAAAATAAAGTTCATCACATTTTATGACCAAACTGACACAAATCATGACAGTGACAAGTGTATTTTGGAATTAAAAAAATCTTAAATAAATACACTTCCATGCATTCATGCGTATAAAAATCCGTGTTCATTTAAATATATGTTTGTGTTTATGTGTTAAATGTCCATTCTAATACGAATTAATGGGTGCAAGCGAATGCATTAAATTAAAAAAAAAAAAACAGAAAAGCAAGTGATCTAGTTTGATTTGCTCGAAAATATAGCTGCTGATGACTAATATGTGTCGTAGAACCACAGGTAATTAAACCTCACCGTTCACAAGAACTCAACATTCAGCAGACATTAATTTAGTGTTGCGACTTGGACCTACTTCTATCAGAGCGGAGTAAAATTATCTTATATAAATGCATACATATGAGCAGCTGAGATGTAAAACTCGTTCGTTACAAAAATTTAAAAAAATGAAATGCTCTTTATGAAAAGATATATACCGGTTCTATCAATGCGTGACCCTTTTTAAGTTTTGTTAACCAAAAATTGCAGTTTTGTCTTGTTCCATTTACCAGATATTTTCAAGACTTTTTCAATGCATGTTTCGTAGTAAACATCGTTAGTTCCCTGTTCAAGCGTGCCGAGTTTCTAAAATATTTTATTTTATTAACTTTAACTGTTAAGACTTTAATTGCTGAACTGTTCCTACTGGATAATTTTTCAAAGCTAATTTATTTATTAAAAAAATTTTAGCTTTTGGACTAGAAAAAAAGGCACAAAAAGAAAACCAAACGAATACTTGGATTCCTTTAACGATTTCTTTACATTACGGAAAGTTAATAGCGACTTTCCTACATATGACTGGAAAAGTACTGTAGCTCCTGTGCTGAAAGCACCAGGTCAACTATATGTCTAATTTAAACCCTTAAAGAAAATGATTATAGAAAAATATTGAAAATATTTAGTTACAGAACCAATTCTTGCAATCCTTAATCATTATTAAAACGAGAAAAAAAAGTAAATGATGATGTTTTATAAAATGTTTAAAATAAGCTTTTAATTTATTTTACATTAGTTTCCATAATAACAATAAACTAAAATAAATTTTAAAACATAGCGAAGTTGAATAATAATTTTAATGGTGGTTTACAAAACTATTTCGACGTCATAAGGAATGTAGCAAAACTAGTTCGTTACAAATTTTAATGCATTATTTTTCTCTTGAGTATAAAAATGTCGATTTGGACAACATATAATATAACTATCATATATGGTTTGTGTTAATATGCTCATTCGTTTCTTCAAAAGTATCGACTATTTTTTACTGAACTTTACTACTTTACAGAATTGCACTCGTTTGCACAAATTTCGACATAAAACGTAAACAATTCAGTAAAGTTCAGTAAAAAATAATCAATACTTTTAGTAAGCGAACGAACCCAATAATAATAACATGGTATTTTGGAGAATAAACATCTGTCTTTATAATATATGTAGTATTCGATAGATGCCAAAGTTCAAACACAGATTTTTTTCAATCGCTATAATAATGTCGAATTTTGTGTCAAAAACGATTTATTGCGATTCAAAAGTGACGATTTTGACACAGAAGACAAAGAGAGGCCTTGTTAGCCGAAAAAGTTCGAAAATGAAGAATCGGAAGCATTACTCGACGAACATTGTTGTCAAAGGCAAGAAGATTAGGAGTTACACAACAAGCCAAAGAAGTATTGCTCTGTATTACGTAAGGTCAGAAGGATACTTTCTACTATGACCTGTTGAAATCGGGTCTGACGATTACTGGGGATCTGAACCGAACACATTTGATTCATTTGAAGAGAGAAATCAACAAAAAACGATCAGAATATTTGACCAAACCGAAGGCCATAATCTTCCAACATGCCAACAAAAACTATTCAAAAACTATTTGGAAAATAGTGGATAGGAAGTTCAAACTCACCTGCTTTATAGCCCAAACCTTGGCCCTTCTCACTATTATTTGTTTTAATCGATGGAGAACGTCCTTACTGGAATATATTTCACTTCAGAACTGGCTATCAGAAATAGATTCAATTCATTCCTTACCTCAAAACTGGAGCAGTTCTTTTGGCGCCGAGTCTATATGCTACCAGAAAGATGAAGAAAGTCCTAGCTCATGATATACAATACTGTGGGCAATGTATCAATTTATTTTATTATTATAATTATAATAATTTTTCAAGCAAAAAAATTGACATTATTAACTTGTATACTGTAAGTTTCGATTTTTCAACTGTTGAGTGTTTGAAATAGTAAACTTATTTGGTTAAAGTAAAAAAAATTTGGTTAATTTGGTTTTGCATCTAGCTACTCATATATGACAAAGCTAACCCATACCAGATTTACCATGCATCAATAAATATATTTTGTTTTGAATTCAACAATGTATGCGGTTCTGGCAACACAGTTATTAGATAAACTAGACGAATCATTTGGGGATATAAATATCTCAAGTTGAGTTAATGTAAATTAGTCCTCCAGGATTATGTACTTAAATATACATGAGTCTTAAAAAAAAAACTTTGTCATTACCTCACACATTGCTTACTTTAATCCATTTTAGTAACGTCCCGCTATAAAGATTTACATATTTGTAGCTAGCCTAAATACAAGAATCTAAAATTTTTAAGGTTCCTGTTTTTTGTTTTTTTTTGTTACTAAGATATTTTCTTGTATTGTTAAAATGTTTGTTGAAGTTTTGTTGAAAAATCACCACAAAAAATTCCAATCAAAACAAAATTTTTCAGATTGAAGTTATTTAATGTTTTCTGTTGCTCATTAAGCAAAATAATTTTCTTTTCTTTTTTTCTTACCTTCTTATTTCGGTTAACTCGAAATCGAATTTGAACACAGGGAATTTTCAATTTATTAACGCTGAAATAAATAACGAAAAAAAAGAGACTGGAAAAAGACAGCGTAAATATTTGTGTGAAGATGTTGTTGTTGTTTATTAGTTTCCGAAAAATTTTGTTCATTTTTATTTCTGTTTTGAAAAGGGTTTTAGAGCTATTTCATTTTGTCGGGTAGCTGGCCGGCTAGTCAGTTGGTCTGTTTGTTGGTTGATTGCTTCAAATTCGATTTTTCAATGTTTGGTTTCTAATTAAAATACCTTTTGGTCTTTAAACTTAACAAACACACAAAAACTTAATCATCTTCGTCTACAGTAGTTGTGGTAGTCGCATTATCGTTTTTAGTTGATAAATGCATGTGTGTGTGTGAAAGAGTTTAAGAAAAATATTTGTTTGAGCTTAATACTCAGCCTAAGCAAAAGGATGTTGTAGCGTGGTGTTGGCGGTCTCATACACATTTCAAAAAGTTAAGAAAAAAAACAAAATAAAATAAAAACTTTTAAATAATAAGCCGACCTTAAAATGAACAAATTCTCTGTAAAATAAAGAAGTATAAGGAAGAGCATAGGTAGAATCTTATATACCCTTCAACTAAGTGTGTGCAAACGAAAAAGGTTTGAAAACTTTAACTGCAAAAACAGGAATTAAACATTTAGAATAAATTCCGGTTTCAAGAAAGAAAAGCGATTCATATATATAAAAAGTAAAAAAACAATCTTAAGGTTAAATTGTAAGCGTCAGACTAGAAACATGGTTTTTCGCTACTTCATAATTTATAACAGCCTTTTCAACAATTACCTGCTTATACTAAAACTTAGCGCGCACATTGAATTGCCATGACAACACAATCTTGTAATAATTTTAATGACATATAATTACAGAGTTTTCTATTACAGAGTTTGAATCATTTGATTTGAGAAAATTTCGGTTATCACAACGAATATGTTTTCTGTGTGTAAATGTTAAAAATTTTTTTTATTATTTTTTTTTCTTGAATCGAAGAAAACTAGGATTTGATTTAGAAGGGTATATATTCTCAATCTGAGTTAAAAGCTCTAATATGTTTTAAAAGGATTTTTTAAGTCCGACCTCATATTTTTGTAATAAACTTATAGACAAAGGGTTTCTTTAAAGCTTTTCAAACTAGGAAATTAATCGAAAATATTCTATGGGCATAAAAACTTTTAAAATCCTCTGCAGACACAGTGCATTTTAATATTTTTCTTGTAATTAAAAACATCTTAGAAAATTCTTGTTCAAAGCCCTTTTGTTCTGTATCAAGGCGAATTCATACAGGTGAAATTATTAGCCTAGCATATGGGGAAGCATTATGTCAATTTCTTTTTTTAAATCGCCTTAATTTCATTTATTTTTCCAGGGATGGAAAATGAGATTTTGATTGCAGATATACGAATTGGCCTTGACAAAAAACATTCCCTAAAATGTTGCTTTGTTGTTTCAATTCGCCGTTGCATATACCTGCATGAATATGCCTTGGTATGCATTGAAAAACTAAATAGTAATATTGCAATGAAGCGGCATAGATTATACTAACAAGTAATTAAAATGTTTCACATTTAAAAATACTACCATTAAACATATTAAAAATATTTTTTAAATGTAAATTTATTATCGTGGATTGACCTTTTTCCCTTTTAAGAATTTGACCTTGAGTCGACATTTTTCATCTGGAAATAATTATATTTACGCATATGTCATAACTATTCGCCTTAATCTAAGTGTAGGGCTACATTAAAAAGACAAATAATAAAAAAAAAATCATCATATGTTGAATGTACATATGTGCATTTTATTACTAATGAAGCACAAAATGTTGAAATATTTGCCTGATGTTGCATAAAATAAAAATTCCTATGAAATTGGCCAATACAACTTTAGTAAAACCCTTCAAAAAAGTCTACAGGAGTAAAGGGAAACAAATATATATTTTGTTAAATGCGCTAGTAATGCTTACATTTACTACACTCGCACTACAGAAAAGTCCTCATACATACCTACATTCATAGAGACATAACCGCAACATGCGTAAATATACGGCGCAGCATGAGTAAAGACGCGATCGGAAAAAGAAGAAGAAAAATGAAAAATGTGCGAAAGTTTGGGATTTTAGTCATTTACACAGACTTATCGTCATCATTATCATCATTATTATCGTGCAAAGGAATACGATGCCCAAAGTTGATTAGAGTTTTATATATAAAAATATAACAACAATTGCAAAATGAATAAAAAGAATGACTCATACTAAAATCTGGTCAATGCAGATGATAATGATAAGGTTGATATGTATTTAAAACGGAAGCATAATTCTTTTTAATAATTTTAATTTGGATTTTAAGAAAATCGAACAAAAAAATACTCATTAAGAATAAATGCTGCTTAAAAGTTTAAGGTATGCTTAGGAGTGAACCCAACAAAAAAAAAAAAAAATTGGAGTGGGCCAAAGCAAATTACATTGTCAAGACTTCTAAACCAATTGTGTCACTCTTAATGACTTTCTAAATGCAATGAATGCAACATCATGCAAAATAACTTTATTATTATTGTAAAAAAACAAATTTAACTCATATAACAGAGAATGCTTTTCACCATTTACGCAAGTTACGTATACAAATCCCTCTATACACACATATATACGAAATGACCCTATAGATGATTTTTTAAATAAAATACAAAATATAAATAAGTAATGAAAAGTAATGTAAAACTCATTTCCTGTTTGTTTAAAGAAATTAAAACAAAATTTATAAATCAGACCTATTTTTCGGTCGCAATTCCAAGAATTGCAACAGCCAAAATTAAAATAATAATTTGTTTAATAAATTATATGTAAATCTATTTTATCAGCAAATTTAACAATAATGCGCTTCCGCTCCAATAAGATTTCATTTAATTCCAGACATTTTTCGTAAGAATTGTTTTCGACAAATAAATTAAACAAAGAATTACAAATCAATAAACTGCAAGTTGGCAATTTATTAACTTTAATAATTTTAACCAATCAAAATTATGCTAATACAATGGATAATAAAAATAATAACAGTATAAACAAGAAAGATAGAATTGTAAGAGTCAGTCTTAGTTTCCCCATTAAGTGTTTAAGTCAAGTGTTTTTAAATAAAGATAATTTTTGTCGTAACAGAAAAGAATAAACGGTTTTTTATTTTTAATTAAAATCGAATCCGGTTATTTAAATGGCGCAGTCGGTAGGATCCTTTCTCGTTATAAAAAGGATCCAGTGAAACAAACCTAAAATAAAAATAAAAATAGTGCAGTGAACAATTTAAAAAACATTGAACACCACTATAAAAATAAAAATAGTGCAGTGAACAATTTAAAAAACATTGAACGCCACTATAAAAATAAAAATAGTGCAGTGAACAATTTAAAAAAACATTGAACGCCACTATAAAATAAAAAAAAAAAAAAAAAAAAATAGTGCAGTGAAAAAAAAAAAAAAAATTTTTTTTACACCACTATAGAAATTAAAAGTAGCGCAGTGAAGAAAAAAAAAAAAAAAAAAAAAAAGAAAAAAAAAACTAACACCGCTATAAAATTGTGTAGTGAACATTAATGCCAATTGGATACCACAATCCTTCGTTGAATCTTTCTAAAAGACAAAAAACCTTTGACCAACACAGACTAATGGAGGAACAGGCTCAAAATCAGATCAGCCTAGCGGAGGAATTGGTTAGAAAAGACCAACAGTTAGAGCGGCTAAGGACGGCGTATCTGGAACTGCAACAATTGAATTTGCAGCAACAACAACAAGCGCAACATGCAGTACAAAACCAAGATAACAGCTACAGGGAAAATATTTTAAAAACAGTGAATCACTTACCCACATTCACCGGAACGGGAGAGGTAACAATCAACAGTTTCTTCAGTAGTACAGAATATCTATTGTCAACTATACCAGATGAAAACATACGAAAGGAAGCAGTTAGAACAATATTTTATAAAATAATACAAGGACTAGCAAAGGATGTAGTAATAAAATTCCCCACGCCAGACAACTGGGAGCTGATAAAAGAAACCCTAAAGCTAAGATATCGTCCCAGCGTGGAGCCACACCAGCTGTACAAGATGATCGCCAACTTAAAAGTAAATAATGTAAGTGAGTTAATTATTGAAATCCAAAACATAAAATACAAATCGGACGAACTAATAATTTATTATAAAGATGACCATTATATTAATTTATCAAACATAGACAGTTTGTTAGTTAACACTATTAAAGAAATGACACAAGGTACATTATTTGAAAAGATATATGAAGAAAGAAATATAAATGATATATTAAAATTATTAACGAAAAGAAGATTTGAGGACACTTGTATTCGACCTGAATACAGAAAATTTAAAACTAATAAATTTAACAATGTAAACATGAATTATAATAGAAATCTGAATAGAGTACAAGGCAATTTCAATACTAACTATAATAACAATAATAATAACGATAGAAACAGATACAATAATAATTATCAGTCTTTTAATTCAGGACGCTTTAAAGGCCCGAATAATTTTAATAAATTTACAAATTCAGGAAATTTCCATAGACCACAGACAGAGAACCCTAGACGGGATTCGGGCCAATATCGCCAAAACCAGTATAGGC
This sequence comes from Phyto melanocephala, assembly GCA_941918925.1. Classification (NCBI taxonomy): domain Eukaryota; kingdom Metazoa; phylum Arthropoda; class Insecta; order Diptera; family Rhinophoridae; genus Phyto; species Phyto melanocephala. The sequence goes on along the minus strand of OW799233.1, from coordinate 120,190,678 downwards.
AGGGTCCGGTCGAACCTATGGAAATCGATAATATTGATTTGAATATGAATAGACCTCAATTGGCAGGACACCCTAATCCGCAGATTGGCCAAAATCGCTTAATCTCGGGTAGGCAAAGCCAGGAGGGAATTCCCGCGAATAATAATATGAGAGAGGAAGTAAATAATTGCGTTTTTTTTTATGAAGGGTCCTCGGAATGGCTACCAAAAATAAAATTGAATATTAATAATAAAATTTATAGTGCACTAATAGATACAGGAGCTAGTTTTAGTTTAATTAATAGTGAGATAAAAGATTTTCCAAAGGAAAAATTAAAAAACCCGATATTATTTAGCACAATCACTAATAAAGATATAATAAATTATGAAGTATGTACAATAGCACCGGAAGAATTTAATTTGCCAAATAACGCTAGAGTAAGATGGAAGGCAGCACCATTAACGGGAAGGAAGTATGAATTTATAGTAGGTATCGACATTTTAACATTTCTTAATGCACATATAAATGTAGAGGACGGAAGGATAATTCTGAACCAAAAAGAAAGTAAATTTCTTAATAATCCTGACAATTTTGGCCAAATTTACGCTCTTGAAGCTACCAATTTTGATTTAGATAGACTAAAGTTAGATCATTTGAATAAAGGAGAATACACAGAAGTAAGGAAAATTCTGAACAGATTTAATAAACTATTCTTCAAGGAAGGCGACAAGTTGACCAGTACAATGAACATACACCACGAAATCAGGACAACGACTGACGAACAGATAAATTCTAAATTATACAGATACCCTCCCCAGCATGAGACGGAAGTTAGGCGACAAGTTAAAGAAATGGAGGAACAGGGAATAATCAGAAAAAGCTGTTCACGTTACGCAAGTCCCTTAATAATAGTACCGAAAAAGATTGACAATTCTGGTGAAAGGAAATATAGACTAGTGGTAGACTATAGGAAATTGAACGAGATAACAATTGACGACAAATTTCCATTACCAAATATAGACTCAATCCTGGACAAACTCGGACGGGCACAATATTTTACGACAATAGATTTAGCTAAGGGATACCACCAAATTTTGATTAGGGAAAAAGATAGGGAGAACACGGCTTTTGTTACACCACATGGACTGTATGAATTCATGAGAATGCCATTTGGGTTGAAAAATGCCCCAGCGACATTCCAAAGACTTATGAACGAGACACTAAGAGAATTTATTAACAAGACCTGCGTAGTGTATCTAGACGACATATTGATATTCAGTACGTCCCTGAAAGAACATGTAAAGGCAATAACGGACATTTTCAAGGTACTAGAGGCAGCGAATTTGAAAATACAAATAGATAAGTGTAACTTTATGAGGAAAGAAACAGAGTTTTTAGGACATATTCTAACTAAGGAAGGGTTGAAGCCAAACCCAAATAAAATAAAGGTTATTCAAGAATTAGAAATACCAAAGACAGCAAAGCAAATAAAAAGTTTTTTGGGACTAACGGGCTACTATAGGAAGTTTGTGAAGGACTATGCCAAAGTGGCACAACCAATGACAAAATATTTGAAGAAAGGCGCCAAAATCAATACAAAAGACCCCACATACATTGAAGCTTTTGAAAAACTAAAATTATTAATAAGCTCCCATCCTATATTAAGATATCCAAATTTTGAAAAGCAGTTTACACTAACCACTGATGCGTCAAATTACGCGATTGGAGCTGTTCTTTCACAGGAAGGACACCCAGTTTGTTTTGTTTCCAGAACCTTAAATAACCATGAGAAAAATTATTCCGCGACTGATAAAGAATTTCTGGCAATAGTATGGAGTGTCAACTATCTTAGACCATATGTTTACGGTAGACATTTTAAAATTTTAACTGACCACCAACCAATTAAATTCTTGCATTCAAAATACAGAGGAAAGGATATGTCCCCAAGACATCAAAGATGGCTACTGAAATTGGGGGAATACGACTATGAAATCGAGTATATCAAAGGAAAAGAAAATAGAGTAGCAGATTTTCTAAGTAGACTTGAAAATGAGAAGGACGAAAATAATTGGAAGGATACTGAATCTAATTTAAATTCAATACACAATATCGAGGAGGATAACATATCAATGATAACAATTCACTCTGCCGATGAAAATCTTTTAGATCACTTCTTCATAAAAGAAGAAATAGTTAATAAATATAAAACACAAATAATACTAACGAACAATAAAATAGAAGAATTTAAAGAACTACATGGGAAGAGAATAATTTTTATTGCGGAAGGTGACTTCGGTCAAATGGGAGAAATATTTAGGAGATATATTACCAAAGGAAAAGTAGGAATATATTCAGAGTTATCAGATCACAGTTATAATATAGTTCAGGAAAAACTAATGGAATTATTTTCAAATGATGAACAAATTAATTTTATTAAATGCACAATGCGAGCACAGGATATAGAGACTGAAGTGGAAGCAGTTAGACAAATTTCACTCTATCACGTAAGAGAAAGTCTGCACTCCGGCATACTTGAAACATATAACAAAATTAAATATAAGATATATTTTCCAAAGCTCCTGGAACTAATTCAGATAATAATTAATCAGTGCGAAATCTGTCAACAAGTAAAGTATGACAGAAATCCTATTAAAAATAAATTTCATAACACAGAAACACCTTCAGATAAAAACCAAATTATACACATTGACACATATATAATAAAAAGGTTTTATTTCTTAACAACCATAGATAAGTTTTCTAAATTTGCAACAGCATATTCGTTGCCTGACAGAAATCAACTAACCTTGATAGAGAAACTAGAGGAGCACATCTCTAAATATGGAAAACCGACTAAAATAATAGCAGATAATGAGTTTAATACACTTAGGATAAAAGAATTTTTAACAGAGCAAGGCATCGAGTTACACATAACCAAACCCAATAGTCATACAGGTAACGCAGATATAGAAAGACTACATAACACTATTGCAGAGAAATTCAGAGTCCTATATCAAGTTAACAAAGGGTTATCCATACAACAGATAATTCAACGAAGCATTAGAAACTACAACGATAGGTATCATTCAGGTATAAAAAGTTCACCAAACGACGTACAAGATGGGCGGGTAGACCTAGAGAGAATTAAAAATAATCTAGAAGAAGGTAAAAGAAAGAATATTGACAAACTTAATTTGAAAAGAGAAGAGTACAGGGAAATAAGACAGGAAGGTTTTGTAAAAAATTACAAAGCTGTTAGACATAAAGAACAACCGAAATATAGGAAATTAAAACTGGAAAATATTCACTCATGTAACATTAAACGACCATTAAAATTTTCAGATGTTGACAATATTAACGATACTAACATGGTTTCCACTGATCACGGGCCTAATGACAACTAGAATGCTAACGGAGAAAAACGGATACATTGAAATTTTTATGAGGAATCAGGAAATAGTCAAGGACTCGGACACAATATTACACATAGTAAATTTACGCGACATAGAATACATCTTGGACCAAATGACGGAGAATGTTATTTTAATGCGAACGGAAAATAGGGAAATACTTCAACTGGAATTGTCAGATGCTAGAAGTAAATTCACGACACTAGTACCTCAGCAAAATAGATAAAGACGCGGACCAATTAATGGAATAGGCAGTGTATCAAAATTTTTATTTGGAACAATGGATGATGAAGACAGGCAAAATATTCAAAAACATTTATTCGATATTAATGAAATTAAGGAAAATAACAATCAACAAATAATAATTAATGATTATTTTAATATTACTTTAAACCATCTGAAAATGATTGTTAAGAATGATAGGAAATTAATAGAGGAAGAATTGAATTCCATAAACAAAAGATTAGAGGAAGAATACGATAGAACAAGGTATTTGGAACAATTAACAAATATAAAATTAATTAAAAGTAAAATAGAGCACCTACAGGATAACGTGATATCCGCAAAACAGGGAATTGCTCATCCAAGTATTTTAACTTACAATGAAATTAACAAATATAAAATTGATTATAATAAATTAAAATATATTCAAATGGGAACAGCATTCTATAACAATTCATGTCTAATTTTCGCTATAAAAATACCTAAAACATTTATTACAGCTAGATTAAGATTTATTGTAACACTACCCAATGAACACAACCAAGAAATAGATTATAAGATGGAACAAATTTTGGAACATGAAAATAAAAGTTACATATTTGAGGAAAACAGACATTTGAAAGATTTAAAATTAAGTAACCATTGTATAATAAAAAATGATTGTCAACTAGTAAAAAACAGAGACTTAGAAATAATTCAATTAGATATAGACACAGTTATAATAAAAAATTCAATAAACATAAGTATCATACAAAACTGTAATTTGGAAAATATTACTCTAAATGGAAATTACTTAATAAATTTTAATAATTGTTCAATAAGAATTAAAGACTATTACTTTTCAAATATTGTGGAAAACATAAAAGAAACACAAATTATAGAAAACATTAACACAATTAGAAATTTTACAAACAAACTATCATTTCAAGAAATAGAAATTGAACATAAAAATAATGTAAAGAATATTAATGTATTAAAATACCACACTAAGTTAACATACGGATGTAATATTGTCATTATATTTGTAATACTTACTTTAATTTTAATAATTGTAATAAAACATAAAAATATTAAAATAATATTAAATAAAAGAATTCAGGAGAATTCTAATCTAAAGGAGGGAGAAGTTACATATACAAATCCCTCTATACACACATATATACGAAATGACCCTATAGATGATTTTTTAAATAAAATACAAAATATAAATAAGTAATGAAAAGTAATGTAAAACTCATTTCCTGTTTGTTTAAAGAAATTAAAACAAAATTTATAAATCAGACCTATTTTTCGGTCGCAATTCCAAGAATTGCAACAGCCAAAATTAAAATAATAATTTGTTTAATAAATTATATGTAAATCTATTGTATCAGCAAATTTAACAATAATGCGCTTCCGCTCCAATAAGATTTCATTTAATTCCAGACATTTTTCGTAAGAATTGTTTTCGACAAATAAATTAAACAAAGAATTACAAATCAATAAACTGCAAGTTGGCAATTTATTAACTTTAATAATTTTAACCAATCAAAATTATGCTAATACAATGGATAATAAAAATAATAACAGTATAAACAAGAAAGATAGAATTGTAAGAGTCAGTCTTAGTTTCCCCATTAAGTGTTTAAGTCAAGTGTTTTTAAATAAAGATAATTTTTGTCGTAACAGAAAAGAATAAACGGTTTTTTATTTTTAATTAAAATCGAATCCGGTTATTTAAATCGCATGATTTCTGTGCACTTGTTAAAATAGGATACAGTTAATTAATATATTCATGTAAACACATGATCTCCAATGACACGCTAATGTTAAATTATTAGTGTTTTCGTTTAAACTTAATCACTTCGTCACAAGTTGAACCCCTGCAAGCATACTTTTGGGGCAAAGATTTTTTTGCTGGGGAAATAAGATTCGAATCAAAAGACTTAAGACACAAACTTGTTAATGACTTAATAAAGAGAACTTTGTATCAGCGGTCGATTGGAGCACAACTTGGTTTTTTATTTGCTTTTAGTTACGTGGAAAATAATAAAGGAAAAATAGGTGTTGGTAAATTTCGTACTAATTCAATAATATATGAAAGACATGAAATCAATTAGGATAAATAGTTCTATATTTGGCTTTTCAATAATATACTGAGTTAAATAGTTGATATTTACACACAAAATTTGTAGTTCTGATAAAAAGAGTGCTTACCTACTAAGATACAAATTATAAGTGGGTTCGAATCCCTTAATTTATGACTTCGATTTTAAAGCTTTCATAAGTATTATGCCCTTTTGCAAATCAGCAGAAATTTTCAATTTGCCTGCCATAAAGGCAGGAGCTGCCGTTAGGGAATCAGCAAACATGTCCGAGAAGTTTTGGTCTTTCTTAGTAAGTAAAACATCGGTTGACTTAGAGAAAGACCTTCATCACAAGAACCTGAACCATTTTTAAAATACAAAAACGAAGCTGGTTTCGAGATGCATTCCACTCAGCTAGTATCGTACAAATAACTTTTCCTAGATATTCTGTTATTATAGCATTAAACTTATAGGCCAAATTTAATTCAATTAAAAATAATATAAAAAAAGTTTAAATGTAATATTTAAAAATACATATTTAGAAGCATTTGCATAATCTAAAGCCAATATTGTTAAAAGTTTTGTAGTTATAAAATTGTTTGTTCTACATTAAACTTGTTTAAGTTCTGATTTATTAATTTAAAATTAATTTCCTTTGTTTGAGTTGTTGTTCAATTTAAACCATTTTTTAATATCTTTATTAAGGAAATATTTTTTTAACTCTTTAAGACGGAAATGACCTGAAGTTTAGCAATTAGAAACTCTAAAGTCAGCTGTAAAAAAACTATATTTCGGCCAGAAATACTTTGTAATACAATTGCGTTGCTTAAAATCATAGAAAAGAAAGCTTATTAAAACAAAATAACTTTCCTTACACAGAAAAAAAAATTAATTGTAAATATGTCTATCAAGTTCATTTGTCCTATTATTAAACTTCCTACAATATTCCCCAAATTAAATTAAATTATAATTTTAAGGGCCATTATTACAACTTGCCGTTAGTTAAAGGCAGGATTTTGTCGAACCGATAAATGGCTTTGCATTATAAAGCTCTTATTTGTTATTATTTTATCTTTTAAATATTATTATCGTTAAAAATAATTACAATAAAAAATGGAAGTTGTAATAATGCTAAGCTATTTATCGGGCACAAAAGATCCTACCTTTAACTAAAGGCATGTTGTAATAATGGCCCTAAGAATATTTTAAAAACTATTTCGATTTTAGCCGAGTGGAACGCATTTTCGAAACTAGGTACGATTTCATCATCAGCAATCTTTATCGGTATACTCATTATTTATCATTATTTTTTATTATTTATTATTATTTAAAACTACTATTCGTATCATTTAATCACAAATTTGTCTTTCTTGTCATATCAACTGATATTTTTCTAAATGTTTATAATCTTTTCTATTCTTAATACATTTTTGTTATGCTGTATATATCCTTTCCATTGCTTTCTATATTGATAGCAAAGACGTATTTTTTATTTTTCATTTATAAGTCTATCTAGGTAATAGACATCGATCAATAAATTTCTGAATATAATAAACACCGTGTCATGTGTTTGAAATATAAAGTTCGGATAAATATTAATTTTTAACTAGAATTGTAAATAAAATGATTGTTTTTTTGCAGCAAACACAATTAAAAGCCTATTTAAAACTTAACTACAACAAAGCAACAAACAACATTTTTGCATCAATAATACATATTGAAATGTAAGAAATTGTTTTATCTAAAATGAATGTTACATTAGTTTTTTATGAGTGCACAATGGTCAAATCCTTGCTATGTTTTGTGGTATCTTGGTGGACATTGCCGTTATTTTTGCTATAGTAGTGCTTTCAAAACTTATATTTCACTTTAGTTAGTATTGGTCAAATGCGATGAGCCACCAAATAATTTTTATACATGTCTTTGGGGCTATTTATAAAAAATGTTGGACAAATCGATCACTAATCGGTAAAGTTTTAAGCAAAAATGATTAAAAAAATATATTTTTTATATCAAGCTTCTTAAGCTTCTTATAAATTTTTGGACACGATAAGTACACTCAAATACAAGGCGTAGTCTCGAATAGTATTGCTGAGAAAAACTGACAAGTCAGTTTCAAACTAACTAAAACATAAACTCGAAAATACAATTGTTTCGATATTTTTGCTTGTTTTAAATTTCCAAATGAAAATCGATTTTTAGAGCTTCTGGAGAATAGAGAAGATCGATATGTGAATTAGAGAAAAGTACTTAACAAACATAATATAAAAATCTATTATAATTCTAACCAAAATTAAAATCCATTATAGTTGACACTTTAAAATGGCGTACAGCAAATTTAAATATGGTTTAAATATAGTAATTGAAACGTACCCACGTCACCGCCTTCAATATTGGTATTAAACAAAAGGTCTTATCCAGTAAAATACAGTAAACTATGAAAATGAAAAATCCTTATTTTCACTAAATAAAATAAATAAATAAAATATAAAGATGAAATGTAACATTAACGATGTAGTCGCTATACCGATGCACACGACATTAAGAAATATTATCAGATTTGGCACGGCCGAATTTGGTATTATTTGTTTTTGAACCGACAAGTTCCATCCCCTATTAGTTTGAAAGATTAGTTTGATTTTTAACTAAAAATGTTTATTTGATGAATGTTTATTTCTTCTCTTATCTTTTTATACAGCTAATCCTATAAATTAAGATGCAAATTTTTTAAGAATATTTAACTTGCATCACATGTTTAACTAAACAAATATGTTAACTAAAAATACCTTAAGCAATATTACTTATATTTACAATAAATGTCTTTATTAAACTTTAATGCTTTTTTGAAAGTTTTTCTTTTCCACATAATTTTTTCCCTCCAAACTAAATTTATATACTGGCATAAAACTTTTTTTTAAAAGTCACACAGCACTTTTAAAGGGTCTACTTCGTTTTTTTATTTCGAGAAGATTATCTTTTCAATAAAGTAAATAAATTTCCTAGAAACTGATGAGATTAGGACACATACAGCATATCGTTACAGTAACAAGGTGTTTTATGTATCACATGTATTCAAATCAATAGAAAAATATATAAAAAAAAATACTTAAAATAAAACATACAGACAACATTTGCTCTTTAATATAGATTTCCAGCTATAACAAACAGTTTAAACATGAAATTGTAGTAAAAGTACAAAAATTTCTATAAAAAAAAAAAATAATAAAAAACAAAAAAAAAAAAACGAATTTGAAGAAAAACGTGCACGATAAGTTTTGTGTAAATCACGTCAAAAATTGAGTGTTGAAAATACTGCTTTTGCTATGAGTATTAAAAAGTTGTTGTGGCTTTATTGTGGCTGCTGCAGCAGTGTTTTTTCTATGCGAGTGCAAAGTGATGGTGTTGAAAAACATATCACATGCAAAATATACTTTATTGTTGAACCTTCTTCACCATTTAGGTACATAAAACATGCAGTACTCTGCAAGTCTATAAATTGTTTTTGAGATTTTGTTTAAACCTTTTATGACCAGTTCTTATTTTAGTTTAATACTTCTGTGTACAAACTTTAAACATATCGCACACTAAATACAAATTTTTAGGAGAGGCAAAGAACCGTTGATCAATAAGAAACAATATAATGAACAAGAATAGAGACATAACGCTGTTTTTCTAATCAAAAATGATAGTGATGAGAAAGAGATGTTTTGAAGTGGTCGCAGATATGTATTGTAAATCAATTTAAGTGCAGAAGTCAATTTTGGAAAATTTTTGGTTGTGTTTTTTGGATAATTGTGCGATATGGAGTATTTACTAAAAATTTTTGTTAAATTGAGTATTTGTTGCAAACGATTTTCAAGGAAGAATTAAGCGTCAAGAGGGAAGGAACTTGTAGAAATTTTTTTTAAGAAATAAAAAATCTATCATAAACTATCTGTGAAGCAAAGGGTATAAATTAAATAGAATTAATTTAATTTTTGTTGGCTTATTGTGGCTATACAGAACAAGCAAAAACTTATATTATGTCTGTGGCTTGGAGCTAAAAGGGCCAATGTCCAAATATTTACTTTTGAGAAAATTGGAATTGAACTTTAACTTTTATAGATGCTTTCATAGTGACATTGGCCAGCATTTTGCTTATGAAGCTGTTCTGGGTTAAGTATGACTTTAGCTGTTTCACCATAATGAAATAGAGCAAGAAAGCAAATATAATGCAATGATTAACTCAATAGAGCAAAAAAGTTACATTGGCCCTTTTAGCTCCAAGCCACAGATATATAGAATAGGATTTAATTCATTTAGTTGCCGCGGCTGGGTTTGCAGTAGCTTATCCTGTCTGTTAAAATTTTAAGACTTTTGATGGTTTCTGGTTATATTTTATGAATGGTTAATGCAGTAGCATTAAAAGTGTAGATCGTTCTTGTGTTATCTAAATAGCATAAGTCGTAAGTGCAAATACTCGGAAAAAAGTCTAAACGGGTGAATTAAAGCACCATTTACCAAACTTGATGCTTTAAAATCGAATATTTTTTAGCTGTGTAAAATAGTATGCCATCCTACTGAAACTAATGGTTGTCCAAATTCTATATCTTTCATTTGACCCCATAGAAATATTGTAATCTAGACCTCAAAGCCTTTTCCGTTGATTAAAATGTTGTTTCCCGCATGTAAGAATGCTATATTCGGTCTTGCAAAAATAAAACTTGTGAACATGATTATTATGGGTTTCACTTTCAAAGTTTGAACCCTAAAAGACTTATTGTTCATTTAAATGTTAAATTTTTGTATGAATATGCATTGCAGCATTAACGTTATTTTTTATTTTGTTAAACTGAAAAATAAAAAGGTCCTGCTTTTTTAAATTCACGTTTTTTTTTCTCCTCACCATAAAATTGCATGCAAAATCCAACAACCATCTTTCAATGATTATGATGATGACGATGGTGCTGCGCATATTGAAAAATGTATGCATATTGTAAACGCATTTTGATCGCAATCATTGGAGTTGAAACACATGCTTATAAAGCTCAATGACTATGGAAATCCGAAAAAAAAACACACACAAAAATCAGCTAAATGCTTAAAGAAAATTTAACCGTAACAACAAAATAAAAGGTACAGAAAATCGTACAAATTTGCATGCATTGCAAGCAAGAAAGTATTTGGAGTAAGAAAGAGTCTTCCAGTAAAAATCCAGACCTACAATATGTGTGTCTTTATATGGTACCACGACAATATAACAAAATATGCAGTGGCAACTTAAACTGCGTTTAATGGCTGCAACATGATGACATGATGCCAATACCAGGCATCCATGCAAAAAAGAAAAAAAAATACTACATATTGGTGGCTATTTGGACAACTTACCAGCCATACCAAGTCATCATCATTATCCAACAAACCGACTCAACCAAATACAGCCATTGCACAGAACGAACGAGCATTCAACCGACAGATTTAGTAACACTTCTTTTCTTAGGTTCTCCTGTGTTGTGTTTTTGCCTTTGTTGATACTGTGGAGCGAAGGTGCTGGCAAAGAAAACATGTGTAGTTTCGTAGCTGCCGCTAAAGTACATGTAAGTGTCATATTGATATGAATTTATGACATCACGTGGCCATGTAATCGACATTTTCGGTCATATTCAAATGAACCAAGAAAAAGTCAGGAAAGAGAAGAATAAAAAAAATATTATACTATTAATACAAAATACATTGAATATTGAATAAACTATTAAACTCGAATGCTATAACCGGCCATAACGAATTGTTTTTAGCCTTTAAAATTATTTTCTAAAATTGTTGAGAAGCTTTCGTTTAAATAAATTAAACGTTTAACAATTTTGTACTTGATGAAAGTTCTCCATTGCATATTTTTTTTATTGATAGTTTCAACTGTATTATCACAAATGGGTCAATATGATGGACCCAAGTGAGCTGCTCAACAGCTGCCTGTTCTGTCTGTTTCTAAAAGTGTAGGTGCCCTGAAGCACCTACGTGCTTTAAAATCAAATATTTTATGATCTGTGTGACATAGTATGGCATCTACATAACTTCATTACTTTAAATTTGAAAAATTTCTGTGCAGCATCTGTTAAATAAGCCTTTAATAAGCTTGAAATATTTTTTATGAACACAGTAATTATAACACATTGAAGCATTTAAAAAAATTTTTGTTGTATGGAAAATTTTCAATCAATTTTTATACCCATCATTTGTGGTGCCAAGGGTTTATATAGCTTTGTTATACCATTTGTAATTTGTACAATATTCATTTCCCATTAAGTATATATTTTCTGAAAGCTTACGGCTTGAGCAATGTCCGTCTGTCCGTGTGTTGTTTGAAATCAAATTTTAGATATATGCCCACTAGTGTTGCCAATTTAGCTATTTGATGTCTAGATTTAGCTATTTTTGAACACGCTTAGCTAGGAAAATCTGCTTTTAGCTATAAGCCATTTTTTTTATCCATTCCTAAATATTTTTTAGCCATTTTTTGTTTTTAGCTTTTAGGTGTTGTTGTTGTTTCGTTTCCTAAATAGTGAAAAACGCTTCTATAAAACAATGTTTTTTTAACTACTAAAAACTGCATCCATCGATGGGAACCTCTTTAAAATATTACATAAACAAACAAACAATCAATCAGTAAAAAAAAACCAAACAAGCATGTATATTTAATAAATAAATAAAAAAAGAAATTTAAGAAAATTAAACAAAATTTTCCCAGAAGTATATGAAGGAATGGTTATCCCACCCAAAATTAAAAGAATAGATTACAGAAGTTAAAAAGTTTTTGTAAATATTGTAAATGTGAAATTAATGCAAAATTATATGATTTAACTGTTCACTCTGAAACATATTAACGGTATCGGATATATGTACATATGTACATATTATCAAGGCCAAGACTTTATCTTTTAATTCAGTAAATTTTAAGCTACAACAGCAGGAGGATACATTAGCTATGTAAAAGGGTTTTCAATAAGAGTGATATGATTTCTTTAAAAAAACACACTTATTGTTACGGAAATTCAAAAGTTTTTCATTTAATGTTAAGTACAATCGATACATTTAAGTTCTTAATAAAACTAATTCAAATGGCCTCCACGACTTCTTCTGCAGGAACGAATTCGATGAACGCAATTTTCGAGCATTTTTTCCACTTACTCAAGTCATATTTCATGTATGTATAATAGAGTTTGGTTTATTTCGAAAGACAAATTTTTTGTTTTTTCTATATTCTTTTTTTAAGATACGGCTTAAAAAGGATTGATAAATGCTGTTATCAATATGAAGTACCACATAATTATCTTAAATTGATAGGATCTAAAGAAAGTTAAGATGACAATGACAATAATAGCGAGCTAGATGCTGATGATAATTGGTCCTTTTAACACCATTATAACAATTCTTGTACTTTATAACTAGTCAAAGTTATATTGAGTATATTAAAAACGGTATTTAATTTTATTATTTTTCTTTTAAAATAAATTTTTCTTATTTTTTTATGCAAATATTGAAAACTTTCTATATAAAACATTAAGCCATTTTTTAGATTTTTTTTAGCTAGTTTCTAGCCATTTTTTCTAGAATTTTAGCCATTTTTGCTTATCATGTTCTGGCATCACTGATGCCCACATAGGCTGCATAGATCTGTATGTGGTATTAATCTTTTGAAAATGACCATCTTCGAATCGCTATTAAAATTAAACACAATCGCCCCATAACTTTCTGAGATATGAGTAAATAAACAAGACTGCCTCGGTTTTTTCTCATATTTTTAGTACAGAAATACAAATTTATCAGCCCTGGTATAACTTATAAATAAATACCTTTGCTACTATTAAAATGTACGATATGTCTCTAAGTCTATTGGAAACAAATTTTGGACAAATCATTCATTAATTGGCAAAGTTATAGGAAATAATATTTTTTTATATTTAAAAATTTTTTTAAATACATCAAGTTACTCAAGCTCCTAATTAATTTTTGAAAACAATAAAGATCTACAAAAATACAAAAACGTAGTTGCAGAAATTATTTATAAAAAAATCTGATGAATCGGAAAGAAACTAACGAAGATATAAGCACAAAAATACAACTTCGGTGTTTTTCCTGCAATTTACAAATGAAAATAAATTTTGTTCAACTTTTAGACAACATAAATAAGCGATATGGATATCAAAATCAAAGACTAACAAAACATCAAATACTTTATAAAAATTTAAAACTCATGATGGCTGCTATTACAAAATGGCGTAAATTAAATTTATGTATTGATCAAATCTAGTGATTTAAAATGTACCAACTTTAACTAACACCCCCCCCCCCCCCAATATAGGTGTCAAATGTAAAAGCTTGACCAATATAATACAGATAATTTTAAAACAAGTTAAAATTGAAGATGGCGTCCGAAATAAAATGTCAGATATATGGGTTAAATATAATAATCACGACTTTACTCTCTTTAACTCCTACGATATTGGTATAAAATGAAAGGGCTTGACCAAGAGAACACAGTAAACTCTGAAGTAAAAATCAAATATGGCGCCCTAAACATAATGGGGGATAATTTTTCTCTTAACCCCATCAATAATTTGCGGTATTGGTTTATAATACAGCATTTTTGATATCCTGCTCTTAGAAACAGTCTTGGGATATGGTTTCAGAACAATTGTGTCACTACCCACACTATCCTAGATACAATGGCACTTTTAAGTAAAATTTTTGGAGATCAAATAATTTGCAGAAAGTGAAACGAAATTAATTGGCCAGCGCGTTCGTAAGATTAGTCTGTTCCCGAATGCCTATTTTCTTTAGGGTTATTAAAAGGAACGAGTATATGTGAATAAGTCCAAGACAATCTTTGAACTCAAGGCAAAAATTGTTGCAGTAATTTGAGCACTACAGCCATACATTTTTAAAACTCTTATGGAAAATGCTCTAAAACAAGCCCAACATTGCAAAGCTAGAAACGTCCGTTATTTAAATGATATTATTTTCCATATTTAGTTAAAAAAAATTTTTATTTTGTATAATTAGTAATGTGGAAATAAATAAAAAACAAGTAACAGTGCTATATTCGGCCGTGCCGAATCTTATATACCCTTCACAACGTGTAGTCATGCAATAACAATTGTTGTTCATCCCATATAAAATACGTGCATACGTACCCGTTATAATATATTATTTATATTTTATTATTTTTTTTTATAATTTTGTTAAATTTTTTTTTAAATTTTTTTAAAATTTTTTTTTTGTATTTTTTTTTATTATTTTTTTCTTATTTTTAATATTTTTTTTTTTGTAATTTTTTTTGTTTGGTATGTTTTTTACATGTATGTATGTATGTATGTTGTTGTTGGAATTGTGAAAAAAAGCGAGGTGGTCGTGGTTTTTTGCTCATATCTCAGAAAGTTATGGGGCGATTGTGCTGAATTTCAATAGCGATTCATTCCTGGATATTTCCAAGAGATTGATACCATATACAGATCTGAGGAACATATAGTTGCTTCTAAAAGTTGATTTCAACCAACACACGGACAGACGGATAGACGGACAGACGGACAGACGGTCAGGGCTTAATCGACTCCTCTATTCATAAGCTTTCAGAAAATATATGCTTTATGGGGTCGGAAATGAAAATTGTAGAAATTAAAAACGGAATGACAAAGCTATATATACCCTTGTGCACCACAGGTGAAGGGTATAAAAAACAAATAAGCATAAGCCAAAACGTGATTAAGTTTAGTAGACCCTTGGTGACTTATAGCCCAAAACATAGTTAAACAAACAAACTGGAAAGGTTATAAATTTATACTTCAGAAAAAAATTGAAATTAAAAGTAAACACTTGTAAATAAAATTGTTAAAATTCTTGAGTTTGTGTAAAAGAGAGAGAGAGAGAGAGACAAAAAAGGAATGAAAATGGATTCACAATTTCATATATTCAATTTCAAATTGGTTGATGGAGTTTCAAGGATTATTGACTTAAAACAATCTTAGAAAGATTTTTGATATTTAGACCCATTTTTTCTACTTCTGGACATATAGACAAATATTATCCTTTTATAAAGAATTTTCGTTAAAAATGTAAAAGTCTTTTTAAAAAACACATTTTTGGGGACTTTGCTTAACATCCTATGTACATGTGTTGCAAACGAAAGGACAAAGTAAATACATAAATCCCCTATATGCTTAATGACGGTTATAAAAACACATCTAAGAGGTATATATGTATAGGTAACAACTACGGTATTATGAAAAAGTATGGCAAGTTAAAATCCATAAAACAGTCTATCTGTCCGTGAGTATGTCTGTCTATCTGTCCGTCTATTTTTTATTATGATAATGCCATGTTTGGAAGAAAATGATTGTGTGTGAAAAGGAACATTAAAACTTTTTTTCGTTTTGCTGCAAGTTCCTTTAGGTGAACGCATTTTTTCTCATAAGTAGCTAGAAAATAACAACAATAACTTTTACAGTATGTCTCTAAGAACAACACGTACGTAAGTAAGTACATGAGTGTGCATGAGTGCAGACTAGTTTGTATGTAAAACATGTTGGCATGTTTGTACGAATACGTATATGTATGTACTACTTCTTGCTACGTTTGCAGTTGTTTGTTAGTGTGGTTGTTTGTTGTGCTGGTGTTAAAAACACGCAATCTTGTTGAAAGTAATTGGTTAATTATGTTACATGCAAAATTTTGTAACGTATATAAATTAAAAAGGACTTCTAATGGATTCCAAGATTGATGTATAGATTCACTGGAAAATTAATATCTCTGTTGTCGACATAAATTCTTTTAAGACTCGTTCGGTGAGAGACTAAAGAAACAAAAACACACAACAAAGATGAAGACAATGTTGTAAAAAATTTGTCAATTTGTAACATTTAAGGAATAATGTAAAATGCAGACGACTTAAATTATTTTCCTATAGATTTCTGTTAAGAAGCGATTTTCCATTGAGGTAATGTCTTCAAAAGTTACTACATGTACATATATAGGTATAGATATATATGTATCTATGTGTGTATGTATGTCGTATCTAAGAATTAGTATTCATTATAGATAAATATAGATATTTTAAAAAAAATCTACGAAAAAAGTATTTCTGAAGCAAATTCTTGCAATTAAGGAATCAATCGAATTTATCTAGCAGAAAAATTAACGATTTGTGTTTCTAAATATGAATTTAATATTTAATAGAAAGTTTCTATCAATAAAATATTTAAGCAAGAATAATTTTGGGAATATTTTCTATTAAATAAAAATGTATCTAAGATTTTGAAAACACAAAAAAAACTCAATTTTAATTTTTATGAAGCAAAATTTAACTTAAATATACCAAAAAGTAGCAGAACCCGGATCTCTTATATGGCTCTAACAAAGTTTTTGAATTGTATTGTTATAAAAAAATTATTATCAAATGTTGCTCGTATTACGTTTAAACTAAATAAGGATTAGAGTTTTCAGAAAATTATATCAAATAAGGTTCTGATCTGATCATATCGATTTTGATCCCAAAACAGTAAACTAATATCGTAGCTAATTACACAGAATTTAAAGCCTATAAAAAATATAGTTCCCCAGATATGCCATTAAGGGCCATTACTATAACTTACCGATAACTAAAGTTAGGATGTTATCGGACAGATAACTAATTTTTCGTTATTACAGCTTCACTTTAACCTAAAAGAGTCCGAAATGTTGAAGGGCAGATCACTTTAAACTTTTTTTAACCTTTAACTTTTAACGTGAGATTTGTAAATTAAAAGTTACTATATTTTCTATGAATTTTTTTTTACTATACGTTTGTCGTTGCCACTTTGCTTATTTATTTGTTAAAAAAGTCAGTATTTTCTTTGGTACTGCCATATTGAAAAAAAAATACAATTAATTTTACAGGGGGGTTGCAATAACGAAAAATACTTAATCGTCAGTTTATTGCTCACGTTAACAAAAGTTACCTATTATAAACATTAACTTTGTTGGCTTTGTTGTATTAATGGCTCTAAATATATTTTCTTTGTATGGGAGGTACCAGGCCCTTACATTTGATCCCATCATATTGGTAGAATAAATTCTGCAATTATTGTTAAAATGTCTAATATCAGTATTTGAAACTCTATTTATTAAAAAAACATTTATTGTTACTGAAATAAATCTTATAATGAGTTTTTTGTATGAGGTGTATCGATTGCAATACTCTATTTTGGATTGAAATAACACAAATGAAATAAAAGTAAAACACACACATTTTTAATACTATTTATAAATCGTCGGCTTAATATGCAAACCTGCTAACTTCCTTTCAGTAAATTTTACCGGAGAGAAAAATATTTTTTATATTTCGTATTTGTAGCTTAAGAGGAAAACTAAAAATATAGGTGGTTTATTTTATGGTATTCTGCATGTATGACTACAATCTACAAAAATAAAAAGCAACAAAAAATAAACAAATTGGATTTAGTAATATACACTGAATTAATAATGTACTGGATTTAGCAGTTCTTCTTAAAAAATTTTTCTGTGAGGGGACTTAGCAGTTTTTCTTATCAAGCCTTTTTTAACACTTTAATACTTAAATTGAAGAAAAATTACATGCTGGTCGACGAGGCGTACCTTTCTCTACCACATGGCATCAAAATCTCAATTTACTTAAAAAGTGTATTTAGCAGGTTTGCATATTAAGCCGACGCACAGAGGAGTATTTTTCCTGAAAAGCTGGCCAAAATTATTAAACGTGTTTTTTGAATTCAAAGTTATAGTTTTTTGATAGTTTTAGGTGTAGTATGATATAAGGAATCTAGTGGCAGATTTTGAAAAAATTACACTGCGCAACAAAAGTACACTGCGCAAAAAAAAATTTTTTAGTCTCTCATAGAAATAAAAGTATGTGAACTATATGAATTTTGATGCCCTCAATTCAAATCTGTTTTCCGTTTTTCTCTAGTTCGTAAGGATTTTCTTTTAAAGGCGTGGCATATTTCATATTTCGTTGGGTTTCCTTGTATATTTTGTCATAACTTGTAAACGGGTTCTCCGATTTTAAGAGGAGGAGGATCAAAAGATGCAGCGGAAAATTCTGCTTTAACTAACCAAACACATTTCTTTTCTATCTATTACTTTTTCGGAATTATTAAAAATTTAATGGCGAAAAAAACAAATTTTCCTGCAAAATTCGTCGACGTTTTTTGTTTTCAAAATGCAATAAAAAAAATTAAAGAACCAAAAAATTTAAATTTTTAAGATTTTTCCAAAAGCCACATTCCTAAGGAATGAAAGTCGGTATAAATAGTAAATTAATGTTGATTTAAAAGCTTAAAACTCATTCTTAACACACTGTATGTATATGCATACATATGATTTACGGTCTAATTAAAAAAAAATTTAAAAATTGTAAGGCTCTTATAAAACGTTATTTTTTTATGAAAAAAGGCTTCATTATATATATTTTATATTATATAATACTTAATATACGGAAAAGTTAAACTAATAAAAATTCCTTAATAATTGCTATGTCGTATGTATATCCTTATTAGCTGCATCATAGGTGTCAGGAAGAAGAAGTGTGATGGTTTCTGATGAAAAAGCTTTTTTATTAATCCGTTCTTTTTGCGTACTGCAGCTTATAAAAGGTTCACTGCCCATAAATAACCTATTCAAAACATCTCGATTTGTATCGCTTCTGCTGAATTTCCTCGAATAGTTCGTACGATGTAATCGTAAGTGCTTATTTCTGGCCTCGGCAGCTTCTTCTGACAATTGGATTGTAGCCTGATGCCGGGGTGCCCATGTATTTTTCGTGTACCTGTATTTATTTTTTGTAAACTTATTTTTGTGATTAAAGCTTTTAATAATTATTCTTATTAGGTACGTATATTTATTTTTTAACAAATAATGTTTTGTGGAGCAGGTATATAAAAATATCCTTTATGGGGATGTGTGGGACATTCCCTTATAACTATTATCGATAATAAAGAATTTTTGAAATTTATAATTATAGGCAGGTATTAACATTGTGAAGTGTTAAAAGTGATGTGAATAACAGTTGAAATCAATAATTCGAAATACATAAAAGTTTATGACGATATAAATGTATAAGAAAAAGTGCCTGATGAGCAAAAATAGAAGAAATGTGAAAATTTAAAAAAATCGTCAAAAATAATGGCGCAAACTTGCGCAAACTTTTTTGTTTGTTTCTAAAATAAGAGATTCCAAATTTTATTGTGGTATCAAACATAATTCGTAGAGATGCTAACCTCACTTTCAAATACCTCTTCTTTTTATTTTTTTTGCAAAAAAAGTGTATAATTTTTTTTTTAGCTTTTGAACGAATTGCTTCAACATGAATATTCTACATATTAAAATTTTTTTTTATTTTTTAAATAACTTTTTATCAAACCTTTTAGCGAAAAAAAATCATTTTTAAACCTTTATTCGTTTAGCCGCAAAAAATATCATATAAACATCCAGAAACCGAAAAAAACATTTAAATCGCATATAATTTTCTTAACATTCCTGACTTTAACAGGGTCTCAGAGCTACAAATCGCAACTAAAAGTCTTCAAAATTTACAATATAATGTAAAATATTATTGTCTGTCGAGCTGCGCACTCAGTTCTTAAGATTTCTTAAAATTCAGTTTTGCCTTTTTGGCCAGCTTTTCAGGTCAAATACTCCTCTGTGCGATGAAATATAAAAGTTTTCTAGATATCTCATAGAATGTATATTCTTTATATTGAAAGTGCCAATGCCCATGAAATTATAATACCCCATACGAATTTTAAAGACTTTAGATATTAAAGTACTCTGCATATGAGCCAAAATTTTGTTTGTTTTGACATTTAACTAAAATTTTTAAAACAATTATTTCTATACAATGTAAAATTAATTTTGTTTAAAAATTTTCTATACATCGATAATTATAATAATTTTAAATTCAGCTCTGGTCTGGTCAAAAGCTCGCGCGTCATTGTCATTATCTCTTAAGGGCAATCAGGCCGTCTGTTTTGTCTGGCTTCGTCTCACTCTCGCATTGGTAAATTGCGTCACCCGGTGCCTCAGTTAACCTTTGCAAAACTTTTAAAAAAAGAATATTCGCGATCAGCTCTGACTTTCTATATGAAGATATAGGTCGACTTATGGATACTGAACCTATATGGGATAACCTGGCTCTATGATTTTAATACCTTACCATTAAAAAAAAATATCGTCATTTCGTTGAATTCACCTTGATTTTATTTTTTAATACAGAGATGGAAAAAAAGATTTTGGTATTTTTGATTTTTAATAATGATGTTTTATGTATATTTGTTGCTTTGGCACTTATAATGTGTTTTACATATATATATATATCCTTTTTTTATAAAATTTGATTAATTTAAAAATATCACAACAATTTTTGCATCCCATAAAAAGTTGCTATGTTGTATTAATCCACCTTTGCATTTACATGTACGAATATGCCTTGATACATACAAATGAAAGTATTTTTTTTTTGTCAAAAATTCAAATCCAGTTATTGACAATTTTAAATACATTTTTTTTGTGAATACTACATATGTATGTATATTCATTTTTTTTTTTTAGAAAATTTGTTATAGATTTTTTTGATAAAAAATTTATCCAATTTTTTTAGGTGGTAGAACGAACAAAATCAACTAGATTTATTGCCATTTAATTTGGTTACCACAGCCAAGTAGCAACATATGTGTGAAATTTGTTTCTAGACTTTTTAACTTCAAAACTAGTTTATTTTTATCTAGATACTAGCCAAACCCGGCGCGCGTTGCTACGCCCCTTAATAAATCGAAATTCTGAATTATAATTGAATATCAAGTGCAAAAACCTAAAAATTATAATTTTTTTATGGGCGTGGCATTGCCCACTTTTCTAATCACAAAATTGTAAAGTCGTAACAGCTTAATATGTGTGCAAAGTTTCAAAAGAATCGGACCAGTGCAAGTACCTCAAAATTATAATTGTTTTTATGGGCGTGGCCCTGCCCACTTCTATAATCACGAAATTGTAAAGTCATAACAGCTCAATATGTGAGCGAAGTTTCAGAATAATCGGTCCAGTGCAAGTACCTCAAAATGATACCTTTTTTTTATGGGCGTGACACTGCCCACTTTTCTAATCACGGAATTATTTAGTCATGACAGCTCGATATGTGTGCAAAGTTTCAGAAAAATCGGTCTGGTACAAGTACCTCAAAATTATAAACTTTTTTTTGGGCGTGGCCCCGCCCACTTTTCTAATCACGGAATTATATGGTTGTGACAGCTTAGTATGTGTGCAAAGTTTCATAAAAATCGGTCCAGTGCAAGTACCTCAAAATTAAAACTTTTTTAGGTGCGTGGCCCCGCCCACTTTTCTTATCACGAAATTATTTAGTCATGACAGCTCGATATGTGTGCAAAGTTTCAGAAAAATCGGTCAAGTGCAAGTAGCTTAAACTGATAACTAATTTTTATGGGCGTGGCCCCGCCCACTTTTTTCCACCCATAAACACTCCCTGGTATGTGTACAACAACTTGCCAAAGTTTGAGTCCGATCGGTTTAACAGTTTCGGAGTCTATAGCTAACACACACACACACACACACAGAGTTTCACTTTTATATATATATAGATTTTTTAAAAATTATTTTAACATCCCTGTTTTTTGTTTATCGAATACTTTTTCAAAGTCTACAAAAATAAACACAAGTGTCAACATAAGAAGGTCAACTGCTGCAAGCACTTGAAATAGCACGAGTCATAACAAAGATACTGAAATAAACCAACTCAACATAATAAAAAAAAACATGCCTAAAAATAAATAACAAAACAACATGCATATGTACATAAATATGTATGTATGTATGTACAACGACAGACAAAGGCGCAGACAACGCACCACCGCATACACTTGAAACGGTCGAATAAGTAGTGCGGTTTAATACACTTGTACAACTGATCAAATTTTCATGCGAAATTGTCACATGTTCAGATTTTTCAAAATCAATGTCAGAAAAATTGTTAAAAAAAAAAACTAAAAGTAAAAGAACATACAAAATGATAAAAACCTGAAATCTAATGAAATTCATATTAGGAGCATTAACAGCAGCAACATCATTGTCATCAAAAAAACCACCACTAGCACCACCACAAAATGTGGTGTAGCTGTGTACTTTTGCGCATTTGTTATGCTTAATTTAACAGATACAACTATCAAACTATATTAAGCATGTGTGAGTCGATGCCTTTTAAAACTACCCTTGAGCAAGTACGCATGTGTTCGTTTATTTGATTAGAATAAGTTTATTATAGTTTCTGTTGTATCCTTTGACTTTTATGATCTGGTCTAATTTTATAGAAAAACATTGACAATAGAATTAATTAAAGATTACTGTTGTTGCATGAATAATTTTATCTGTTATAAGAGGGAATAAAACATCATCATCATTTTTGTTTTGAGGAGTGAAGCAATAATCAAAATTATAAAATAAGATAAATTTCAAACTTAACTTTATGCATGTTTGTATGTATGTATGTATGTATGTATGTATATATTAAAAAATTTACACATATTTAAGTGTTTTTGTTTTTGTAAATTACATATAACAATATATGTATGTATGTATGTGCTTATTTGTAAACGCTGAATAGCTGTAGATTCTATACATTTTCATTTCTATCATATAAAGTTTATAACAACGATTTAATATCTAAAAATACCACACATCCTTGTAAGGAGCTCCGTCATCAGAATCTATACGGATGGTTCTAGAATGAGCTGTGGGGTTGAATATGTATATTTTGGTGATCTAGGGATAGAGCTCTCTTTCCGCCTTTCGGATGAATGCAGCTTAAATATTCGCTATTTGTGAGGGATGAAAGATACTGCATTGCAAGAATGTTTTCGGGAATATTGGTATGATTGCCGATAGTAAGACAGCACTTGTCACTCAGGTCATACGCCACTACATTTAAATTGTTCAACCAATACAGGAAGAGGAATTAAAGCTAAGCCATCTGAACGACGTTGCTCTAATCCGGCTGATTGGCAAAAGGGCCACTATGGCAACAATTGGGCGAATGTGTGGGAGACTCTTAAAAGCAAGATCTCTACACACTTTCTTGAAAAAGCAGTGAACAGGTGAAATAGACTTATTATATGAAGAATAACCAAGCTTAAGTGGCCCTATTTTAATTTCAGTCATACATTACAACTTACGAACCTAGATCAAAACAGCATCTCGAGATTGCTGGCGGTATTTACGTGTCATTAGATATTTGGGAAACACGAAAGCTGACTCGGACTTCTCCTAAACGACCATTGTCTCGGGTGCCTGGATTTTCAGAAGGCTTTCCACCTTCTTTGTGAATGTCCTGCCCTGGCTGGCATGAAACACAAAATGCTAGGTAAACATATACTAGATAACCTCTCTGAGATATCTAAGATCAGCCTGAATGATCTGCTAAGATATCTTACGGTAACAGGGTGGATTTAATAAGTTAGACAGACGTAGCCATCAATGGACTACCGTCGAACTCGGTAATTTATGCGATTCTCTCGCTACAAATTCTGGGATCTCGTTGGTGTTCTAAATGCACACTGTATTCTGGGAGTACACACCAGGAGATAAGATCTCCCCTTCAATGATTTCTGTAGAAGTTGTTACAACCAGGACGAGGTGTGCAAAATCTTCTTTGCTTTTGTCCGGCACTAACAGGACTTATATCCCGGCATCTGGGGGAAATTTTTTAAACGATCTTGCTTTGAATATGTTTGTTTGTCCGTTGGGCTGGTTTTTAGATTGAGAGAATTATTTTTCTCTGGGTAGAGGTGGACCTAGCTACACGCTACATCCCAATTATCAGGTTTCACAAAGGGATCAGTCATGGAGCCATGGTGATGATCTTTCGGTTCATCAGTCTGTTTAAACTAATCTCTTTAGATTTGGAAAAGAGCATGAACGTGTCAGCTCACGTTCATTGAAAAGAATTGGAAGACAATCTGACGACTTAGTTTTTCTTCTGCACTGAAGAACTTATGACATAGACTATTAGACAGAACAAATAGTGTATTTTATATACAAAATACTTTATAGAACATTTTTATCAATTGGAAGTTTTTTATAAATCGATGAAAATTAAAGTTAAAGAATTTTTTCAAAAATTCTTTTATTACAATACATACATTTTTTAACCAAATTATTTAAAAATTAACTAAAAACCAAAATATTTTTGCAAAAGTTTTGCTTACTTAATAGTAAATTAAATGCAAGCCCTTTAGTTAAAAACATATGGAACATTTTCGTATATTTTCAATTACAAATTAAAATTTAATAAAAAATGTTTAAACATATTTAATTAACATCTTTAAAGGGACATAAAATTATTTCTTATTTTATTAATCAGTTTATACAAATAAATTATTTTAAAATTATGAAATTAAAGAAATGCTTTCGCGACAAAGCAGAAACCGCTGTTGTCGCAAACATTACAAAAATACTCTTATTAAAAGAAATCATCTTAACAGCCATAAAAGATGGTGTCTTCGAATAAAAAAAAAAGAGCTTAAAGAAATTGTCTTTTGTTTTACTATCTTTAACAAGTGTGTGTGTGTATGTGTGTGTGTGTGTAGGTAAAGTTTCTTTCTTTAAAGTTTGTTTTAAGAAGCAGGCATTTTATCAAGATTTTGTGTTTTTGTAACGATTGTCTATGTGCCGCTTTAACCGCTTTTCTACACATTTTGACAAGTGTTGCAGGTCTGTTTTTTTTTAATTTTTCTATTATTGGATTTCAGTTGTTTCGATTCGTTTCATTGTATTCCTTTGTAGCACCCACATGCTGTGAAAATTCCTTGTTTATTGGCATTTTATAAACCGTCATCATCATCATCGTAGTCTTATTATTTTTTATTATGGTACGTACGATTGTATGTTGTTGGAGCAATTGAGTGGAAGTTGGTGCTGAACTTGTTATTGTTGTTGCCGTTTTTGTTTGTGGTTTTTAAATGTACTTTTAATAACATTTATGGTTATTTTGTTGTAGAAGTTGTTAATATTGCTGTCAGCTCCTTAAGTTGAGTTTTGTGGTTTTTCGATACAGGGTTGGAAAATCTTGATGTTTGCAATATGTTATTTTAATGTGCTTTTTAGAAATAGATACTTTTTTTTATAAATACTATTTTTAGTTATTAACAAAGTTACTAAAAAATCTTGATTAAACTTGTCGAAAATATTCTGTAAAAATTTTAATTTTCATAAAAAATTTAACTTTGGTACATACAAAAATTATTTAAAACGATTTTAAAATGTATGAATGATTTTCTACAAAAAAAAAACAAAAAAAAAAATTAAATATAAAAAATTTTTTTTCCTAAAATGACAAAATTTATTAACAAATAAATTTAATTTTTTATAAAAAATAATTTTAGTTTTATTTTCAATAAAAAACTAGGAATTTTTGTTTGTATATTTTAAATGCTGACAAAAATAATTTTCACACTTTTTTTAAAAAAATTTATTAAAAAATAATTTTCATATTGTTAATTGTTTATACTTTCCCTGAAAAAGCGAAATATTGAAAAATAAAATTACTATAATTATCTTATATAAAAAAAGTGATCTCAAGCTCAATATAAAAACCGACTATTGATATAAATATAAAAGATCGAAGAGTTTCATAAAGCGTTGGGCTAAGGAATTTAATGATCCTTATGTAACAAAAAATTTATTTACGTCATTGGTAAGACCTTTACTGAATATGGATCAGTAATTTTATATCCCCAATATGATGTGTATATTCAAAAACTTGAATCAGTCCAAAATCAATTTTTGCTGTTCTGCCTTCGTAACCTTCGTTGGAATCCTAAAACAAACTTACCGTCATATCGTAATCGCTTACTACTCATTGCGCTCACAACGTTACAAAGCCGAAGAATTGTTTCCAATATTGCATTTGTCATGAATCTAATACAAGGTAAAATTGATTCTACATATGTGACAGCGCATAGAGAAAGCGACCTAAGGGTAAAAACAGGTTTTGTTCAGGAGAGCCATTTTAAAGATTAAATGATTTTTCTATTTTTTTATATTGTTCATAAGGAAAAAAAATAAATTTTTTGTAGTTTCGTAAAATCAAGTTATTTTGTTAATTTAGTAGGGGAAAAAAATGAAGATAAATTTTACCGTTAGGTCCCTTTCTATTTGCGCTTAGAACGCGCATATCTCTGGGAGGGAACACTTTTGGGGCATGTGATCGGTCTCATTCGATGCTCAGATATTGTCCACATAAAAAAAAAACAAAAAAAAAAAAAAAAAAAACGAAATGTTTTTTTTTTTACCCTTAGGTCCCTTTCTCTATGCGCTGTTACATATCTTCAACGTAAAATATGCATCAATGTTCCTAATAGGCAGCTCAGATCTTATGAACCGTTATATGTACCATTTCATAGGTCAAACTACATTAACTTTGATCCAATTAGAAGAATTTCTGCTGAGGTAAATAAGTTCTATGTTTACATTGACTTTTCTAATAATGTTGCTGCAACAAGTGGAAAGCTAATAAGGTTTCTAAACTCAAATGCATACGTTTAATGTTGTTTTTATCTTTCTTTATTTTTGTAATTATTATTTTCTTTGAAAAAATATTTCTTAACTGTAAATTTTATTATGTTGATTTAATAAAATCTATATACCTATATATAAAAATCAATGTGTGTTTGTATGTTTGTAAGTTTGTATGTTTGTATGTTTGTTTGTGCTTTATAGACGGTTAAACGGCTGGACCGATTTCCTTGAAATTTTCACAGAATCTTTCTGTATGTCTGGAAGGAATTATAGGCTATACTTTGGTTTTAAATTGTAAGTGGGCGGGGTGCCACGCCCTATTAAAGAATAAGTATTAAATGTTATATATCACGAAAGTTAATGCAGCTAGAGTCTTCAAATTAAGTACGGTAAACTTTGACATCTACACAAACATTTGGGTAAAAAATGGGCTGACTTGCAATAGAAGGCGTGGCCACATGAATTAAATACTAAAATTCGTATATCTGGAAAACGATATCGATTAGAGTACTAAAATTTTGCAAAAGCAACTTTGATATTCAAATAAACATTTATGAATAAATGGGTACATTACCAATAGTGGGCGTGGCACCAACTTATGAATTTAATACTAAAATTCGTATATTTGGAAAACGATATCGATTAGAGTAGTAAAATTTTGCAAGAGCAACTTTGACACCCAAATGAACATTAAGGCAAGAAATAGGTGCATTAACAATAGTGTGCGTGGCAACTGCCATATGAATTAAATACTAAAATTTGGGGTGGCGAAGCACACCGGGTATTAGCTACTAAATAAATAAAATAAATAAAAACATTTATTTTGTTGAAAGTGTGGCAACACAATATGAAATTTATTACAAGCCCTTCTCATATCAAATGCAACTCTATGCTTTTAAATTTTATTTTTGTTCCTTCCCTATTTATGTAATACGTAGTTTATTGAATTTTTGTACAGTTCCTTTTTATCTCTCTTGTTTTTAAGTGGTTTAACCGAAAATTTAAAAAAAAACTGATTTTATTTTAAATCCCATTTATCAAGGCATTTTTTTCATCAGTCAATCGAAGTTTGCAGTTTGACAATTGAAAGAAGTGAAAAAAGGGAGAGACTTGTTTTTTTTCTATTATCAGCCGACGAATCAATATTACCTGATGAATAAATTTGCCTTGACATTTACGTTATTTATAATTAAAAAAAGAGTAGAAATTGTTTTAAGAGGAAATTTATCAAAAGATATAAAAAATTAAAAAAAACTAAAAAAAAAGTGTTTTATATGAAAGAAAAGCTTTACCTCAAAGTAATTTAAAAACAACTTTTATTTTATAAAAAAATGTATAGAAAAAAAATTTAAAATTATATAAAATATTAAACAATATTTTCAAGTAAAACAAGTAATAGATCTATATTTGAACTTGCCGAATCTTATATACTCTTTACCATTTTGTTCAAAGGCATGTCGAAATTTTAATAATGACCTCATCGTAGCGTAGCATAGATTTCAGAATTAATGTCATACGCCATATATTTTTAATAATCCTTTTAAACTTTTAAACAGTACAATATTTTAATTCTTCAAAGATAAACTTATTTCAGATTTTACAATATTAAAGTTAAACAAGTAAGAGTGCTATATTCGGCCGTGCCGAATCTTATATACCTTCCACAACGTGTATTAATGCAATAACAATTGTTTGTATCACCGTTTATCTTATTAATATGAAATACATACATACATATACAAAACAAGCATACATAAAAACATCCCATTGTAAAATTATAAGTTTACGTATTTATGTAAAAATAAAAAAAAAAAAACTTTTTTTTGGCTCAGCTGGGATTCGATGTCACGTTTACTTTAACCAATATAACACGTTTCTATGTATGTATGTTGTTGTTGTGTTAAAAAAAACGAGATGGCCGTGTTTTTTTGCTCATATCTCAGTTATTGATGTACCGGTGTTTCTGAATTTCAATAAAATATACTACTCCCGAATATTTCTTATATTTTAGTACCTCACCCGGGTCCAGACGATGTCGGGGGGCTTCAAAAAGTTGATTTCAACATACACACGGACAGACTGACAGAGATTAATCGACTCCCCTATTCATAAGCTTTTAAAAAATATATATATAAATTTTAGAAATTTCACGCGGAATGACAAACCTATATATACCATTTTTCACTGTGTGAAGGGTATACAAAATATCAATATATTAATAAATATATTAAAAAAGTTATTGCCAATCAAGAAATCAGAGCTTAAATTTACTTTTATAAGACTGAGAACAAACGTGATATTTGGCATCGTTTTGCAACTTTTTAACGTTGGCAGCATTTAAGATCAAGTCTACTAGTATGAGAAGGCAGGTTTTACAGATTCCACTGTAGGGCCTGAAGACAAAAAATAACAGGAATGTATAGATTCAATGACTTTTGTATAAACTTTTTAATATAATTTTTATTGAATCTTACTCTAGAGTAGACCTGACCAAAGAAGTATATTTTTTATATTTGGATCAGAAATCTCCTTTGCACAGCGTTTTTTTTAAACCAAGTACCGCACGTGCTTTGTCAGAAGTAAAAGAGATAAAAATAAAATTTTGTTTAGGATCTTGAAGAAAATTCCAACGTTGGAGACGGGGGTAACTCTGTCTAGACTATAACTGTTTAAGATAAGTATAATTTAAGTTAATATGATATAAATGAAAGAAGAGAATGTTTTTATACTTTTAAAGATTAAGCTCCATAAGGACTAAAGTTCCAAGAACTAAGGCATCGAAATACCTTTGAAGAAGGATATAATCCAAGGTATATTAACTCCAGGTAGACGCACCGTGTATTTTGTTGCTAAAAAAAACTTCCTAAATGTCAAGATAAACACTTAAACAGCTGATGGAAAAAGTAGCAAAATGTTTATAAATAAAAAAAAAACAAGTAACAGTGCTATATTCGGCCTTGCCGAATCTTATATACCCTTCACAACGTGTAGTCATGCAATAACAATTGTTTGTATCACCATTCATCTCATATTAAATACGTACATACATGTAAAAACATACATATAAAAAACATACATACCATTGTAAAATTATAAATTGAGTTTACGTATGTTTAAAAAAAAAAAAAAATACAAAAAAAATATATTAAAAACAAAATCAAAAACAATAAAAAAAATTACAAAAAAAATTATAAAAAAAATAATAAAAATATAAATAATATATAAAATAAAAAAAATTATTTTTGGCTCAGCTGGGATTCGATGCCACGTTTATTCTAACCAGTATATATGTATGTATGTTGTTGTTGTAATTGTGAAAAAAACGAGGTCGTGGTTTGTTGCTTATATCTCAGAAAGTTATAGGGCGATTGTGCTGAATTTCAATAGCGATTCATTCCCGGATATTTACAAGAGATTGATACCATGCACAGATCTGAGGAACATATAGTTGCTTCTAAAAGTTGATTTCAACCAACAGACGGACAGACGGTCAGGGCTTAATAGACTCCTCTATTCATAAGCTTTCAGAAAATATATACTTTATGGGGTCGGAAATGAAAATTGTAGAATTTACAAACGGAATGACAAAGCTATACATATATACCCTTGTGCACCACAGGTGAAGGGTATAAAAATGATACTACACACACGTCTAGTATAAAACAAGGTATGAGAACAAACAAAAAAAGGTAAAGAAATTGTGACAGTTAGGAAGAAAAATGCATAAACAAAACAATGATTAGCTGTGGACTTAGGTCTACCAGGAGTAAATATACCTTGGATATGATCAGAGCGTCAGCATACATTAGAAAATCCGATAATTTAATCGTATTTGACAGATCAATAATAAGTAGGAAAAAAAGCAATGGACCAAGATGATTTTTCTGTGCGAGACCAGTAACAACAGTAATTGGTTTACAAGCAACATTTTTAAAACAAATATTTTGCCTTTTAGGCGCCTTCTTAGATTTGAAATTTTGTATGATGTATTGTACTTAACTAGTCATTCCCTTTTATTTAGTATGTCTATATATTAATTTATTGTCTATATGTTATCCGCCAGTTTGTTTCAGAGCCATCTAAAATATGAAATTTTTATACAGTTAAATATATTCTACTATTCAAGCTCCTTTATTATACCCTTCACACAGTGAAAAAGGGTATATATAGGTTTGTCATTCCGTGTGAAATTTCTACAATTTTCATTTCCGACCCCATAAAGTATATATTTTCTGAAAGCTTATGAATAGGGGAGTCGATTAAGCTCTGTCAGTCTGTCGGTCTGTCCGTCTGACCGTCTGTCCGTGTGTATGTTGAAATCAACTTTTTGAAGCCCCCCGAAATTCTTTGGACCCGGGTCAGGTATTAAAATATCAGAAATATTCGGGTATTGAAAATCAGAAACATCGGTACATAAACAACTGAGATATGAGCAAAAACCCACGATCACCTCGATTTTTTTTTACAAAAACAACATTACAACAACAACATACATACATACATACAAACGTGTGTACTGGTTAGAGAAAACGTGGCATCGAATCCCAGCTGAGCCAAAAAAATTTTTTTAATTTTTTTTATTATTTTTTTTTTAATTTGTTTTAATTTTTTTTGTTTTATATTTATTATATATATTTTAATTATTTTTTTTAAATTTTTTTTTTAATTTTTTTTTTAATATTTTTTTAAATTTTTTTTTTATTTTTTTGTTTTTAACATACATACATACGTTAATTTATAATTTTACAATGGGATGTTTTTATATATGTATGTTTTTTAAATGTATGTACGTATTTCATATGCGATGAATGGTGATACAAACTACTGTTATTGCATGACTACACGTTGTGAAGGGTATATAAGATTCGGCACGGCCGAATATAGCGCTCTTACTTGTTTGATTATTCGCTTTTTTGTTCTGGATGCTATCTTGGATTTTGAATCCTTTTTTTACTGTATTATACTGTTCAACCCCTCTAATTTAATATTCATAAAATTTCAGAAATTACACACTTTATAAGACTGCAACAATGTAGTAAGATGGAACTAATTTGGAGATTGTTTAATAAATGAAGAGTTTTTTCTGAAATATTCTATAAATGGAGAATTTCTTTGAAAAAATAATCAATTTCTAAGTTACTGCTTACAACTGTTATTTTCAAAAATACCTATTTTTCATCCCTGCAAGTGTGCGTTTTGAAATTGGTTTGTTTACTTGGCTTGCGTCTTTTTTTGCTACAAGTTGTAGTTATTTCTTTTATCTTTCATTCTTTTTTTTATCCGAATACTAGTACTAACATCGTATTCGAATTTGTTTAGTTTTTTGTCTCCATCTCAGGTTGTCATAAGAAATATGATGCCTTTGTCAAGATGCTTTTGTTTTGGGTCTTTTTATGGTGTGTACTGTTTCGCTTTTTTTCTCTCTTCCACTTCTTTTTGTATCATCTTAATAAAGTTGTAGGAGTTTTGTTCGACTTAAAAATAATAACAAAAAATGAAAACAACTTATGTAGTTTGGGTTTAAGATGTGTATGTGTGTGTGTGTGTGTTAATGTAGGCCATTTAAAAGGGATTTAAATGCATATTTGATTATCGCGTTGACAGGTTTCCAAATATTGTAACTGTTTTGTTTGGACCAGCATTCAAAAGAAATCATTAACAATGTGGTTTCTTCTTTGTAACATTTAACTAATTGATTTGTATGTTCGGTATGAAATAAGTTGTTATGGCCATAATTCAATATAATTGGGGATTATAATTTATTAAATTTTTTTAAAAGACATTTAATGTGGAATATTAGATACTGGAAAAGTTTAAATATACATCTCGGATGTATCCATGTACAATGAGTGCACCTGTGTTTTCAATAATGGGTCTTTTATGGACGAGAAAGCAGGTTCTGATATTACCTCTTAGAGTTTATCCTGCAGCTTTAGTGGCTTATTTAAAAAAATTAACAAAGACTAATAATGGGTTTATAAGATTGATATTCTATGCAATTACGACTTCTTAACGATTAATTAATTCCTAATAATTTTCATAAATAGTCTGGTTAATAGGAGTCCGTCTAACTAGCAGATATACTTGGATCTCTGCAACCCTTGAATCATGTGTTGGAGTGTTGTGTGCAAGGAAAGAGAATTCTCATAGCACCTGATAACTAGTCTGTTATAAAACGCTTGCGGCGGATGCATTTGAACACAGCTTTGGTTCTTGTATGTATTGTAAGCTCAATAAGTGTGCTTTTAAAAATAAGGGAGACGAAGGCATAGCTGGAAATGCAGCGGTATGCGAACTTGCGCATAGAGGCTATGCGGTAATGTTCTGTGTAGCAGAACCTAGGATTTTCTGGGTGATGTGTTAGTGCGGCCAGAAAGCCTTTTAGTGGTGAAAACTGTAATGCTGGATAGAGAGAACCACTTGTATACAGCCTCGTATAGTGCACATAGAGCACGTTGGAAAGGGTGCAGTTAAGGTACTCGGCGTTTGATGAGTTGAATGATTGCATTGAATGCATGGAGATGGAAAGTTCAAATATGATCTGAGAAACATGAGAATGCTTATAAAATGTACCTAAAGGATGCTAAGATAGCAGCGCATGTATTATATGAATGTCAAACATTGGCTAGAAGAAGATTAAGGATTACAGACATGTACACATTAGGTGTCGATGCTATGAAGAAGATGTTGGCGTTTACAAAGGACTGTGTGATAGGGGTAGTCGGTAATCAACAGTCGACAGTGTAAAATCGTTTTCTAGTTTAGATCATACCTCTTTTTAAATATAAATATCTTCTGTATAATAATATGTCAAAAGAAAAATATTGCATTTCTTTTTATACACATTTTAAGCAAATTTATTAATGTTAAATATGACGCAAAGAAGGATTCAAAAAACAAATTTTGTTTTCGTTCAAGAATTCTGCTTCTAGAACATACAAATATACAGGGTGTTTTTTTAAGGTTAATAGATCTTAAAACTGAAAAACAGAGCACTAAAATAGTTTATCTTAATAGTTTTCTATTATTGAAAAGAGCAATACATGGCAGTAAGATTTGAAAATGATTTCAGGCATATGGCTACTGGAGCTGTTTTTACGAAGCGCATTCTGGACATGTAATTTTAGACTTCCTTTTTTTTAGTAATGTCGATTTCTCGAAATTACCTTACTGCCTAATTTTGCTTTTAAAAAACAGTAATTGCGGTCGCTTTCCATTAACCACAACGCTAGTTCTGGCACCAATTATCAAAAAATAAGATACGATGGTGAATTTTTTTGCTTGAAACATTTGATGTGGATTAGTGTCGCTCTATATACGGCAATTTTGTTTATAATCAAACCCATTAAAACAAAACTGAGCCTCAACGCTAAACACAACTTGGCGCTAAAACATTCGTAAAATCGATGACAATTTTTTTTACGTAAATTTATATAATTTGGTTGCCCTGTTATTTTGAATGTTAAAAATTCAAAATTGTATTTTATTTTTCACTTAGTACTAGGGTTATCGACAAGGTTTTACAACCAGTGGAAAACCCGGTTTTTTCATCTTTCAGCTGGCGGTTTTTTCCAAATGTTGATTTTTCGAATGTCTAATACACCGGTTTTTTTTTATCCGAAAAAGCCGGTTTATTAATTTTTTAAGTTTATTTTCATATATCTTTATAACCAATAGTACCATAGTGTATTAAGTACGCAATAAGTTTTAAAAAATCAAAAAAATAAATACTATTAAATATTCTTTCATAATATTGTAAGAAATTTATTTGTTATTTAAAAAACAAATGTAAAATAAGAAAAATAATTGAGTTTAAATATTATTATTTCTTAAATGGAGAGTAGGTATTTTTTACGTTGTTAGAGTTTTAATTTGCTCTACTAATAAACTTCTTAGATAAATTTTTTTTTAAATTATTGGATCTTAATCCTATTTCACACTAATAGTGTAAGAGCCACAGAGCTTACAATACTTTTAGATCTCTTCCAGAGCAAATACCGATTACTTTTAACAAATTAGTTTAGTTCTTAAAAAACGTAGTGGCAACAATGTAAATTTATATTTTCTATTTACAATATACAATAACATATTTGATGAGAGCAGTAAATAGCTATGTGTCAAAAATATGAGAAAATTAAATCTTAAACTAAACAATTATAAATGTTGCTATATTTTTTTGACTACTTTAAATTTATAAACCTAACGTTAAAAGTTAAAGGTAATTGAAGTAAAAACTTAGCTGATCGATCTCTTTTAGGTAAAAAGTGTAGTACTACTTCCAGATCATAATTTTAATTAATGGCATTGAGTGATTGTCAACTTTAACCATCGAATAAAATAGTTTATGCCTATATATGTATGACTGTCAGTAGTATAAGAAAGAATTTTTAAATCATTTTAAGCAAAATACGTTAGTGCGTATTAGTTTAAAAGATCTATTTAACATTTGAAAAATGTTAAGGAGATTCAAAATTTTATAACAGCCTTATTAAAAGCCTTATTTATTTATGTACTTATTTATTGTATTTACTTATTTTTTTTTAAAGAGTACATTTTGTCCTTTAATTCAACTAACTAAAACCAAATTTGTCAACAGCATTTATGTCAATTTTTACGTTGTTGCGTAATTGTGCAGCCAAACGTATATAAACTGTAAAAATTTCTATTTAGATATTTTTTTTATTATAATCTTTCTTTACAAAATTTTTAATTTTTTCTTTAAGGAATTATATTTTATATATTCGAACCGGTTAACCGGTTTTCTCTCAATTTTCAAAATAGAAACCGGTTTTTTTAAGTTCTAAATTTCAAACTATTTGAAAACCGGTTTCTTAAAAAAGTCGAATAATCGATCACCCTACTTAGTACTTAGCAGGTGATCTCTATTTATACAGCGTATTTTGTTGCCATCAGAATAATAGGTCTTGTATAAGAGGGTAGAGAGAGTAACCTTTTCTTCTTATTATTAAAAGGGACAGGCATATTTCTGTGACGAGTTTAACAAACTTGTTTTTTACAGTTTCGGTACTATGTTGTGTTATCGATAATCAACTTCATTTTCTCTTGTACAGGGTGGGTACGGAGGTGGTTTGAGTTCACTATAAGTTTTTATTTAAGAAATAACTGTAATATTATATCTTGCAAGTGGTGTCCAATTTCTGCCTCACATATTCGTGATCTTTCGAAAACATTTTCCATAACCTCTCACAAAACTTAAGGTGTTATGTTATTGATTTCGTTGCGTATATTGTTTTTTAATTGCTATTTATATGGTTCTAGGCTTATTAATGTAGACTTTTTCTTTTAAATAACCCAAAAGTAAACATTCTGAAGTGGTTAAATATGGTGAATGCGTAGGCCAATTAAAATCGTTTGTACTCGAAATAATTTATTCATCAAAGATATCGCGTAAAATATCTATTGTAGTTCTCGCAGTGTATGCTTTGGCTCCATTCTGTTGAAACCATTCGTACGGATGTTTTTCTATGGCTAAAAAGTTTTCCAACATTATCGATATCGAATACCACTCATGGAAGCGGCGACACTGTTTTAATATTGAAAAAAATATGGGCCAATTATCCTTTCCGTGCGAAACACTGCACCGCTCTTGATTTACTCTTGGATTTTCCATAACCCATATCCTGTATCTTTGTTTATTAACCAGCCCAATTTATTGGAAATGGCCTTCATCACTTCTAATTGAAATATAAAAAAATCATGATTTTTGTCTAATTTTTGCAACGTTGTTTTAAGAAATAAAGTTCAATGAATGGGCGCGTTGTTTAGCTGTGTATTGTTCCATTTTAGTTCCATATAAATATCTTCTTTACAAAATACTGAAAAGAAAAAAAAATAAAAAAATTTGTGCAACCAAAAAGTTAAAAAGAATTGAAACCCCTTCGATAATTTTGGGCCACCCTGTACATAGGCGAGAGGTGCCTAAATAGGCTTTTAAGCATCATAATATATGTAGATAAGATGGGATGGGAATGGGATAAGACAAGCGAACAAATTTCTTATGCTGTCTACAGAGTTAATATCGGAAGTTGTTGCTGCTAACGCTTATTTGCTGAACTTTTTGGTCTAAGCCTATGACCGAACTGCGAAGATTTGTAGGTTTAAGAATTAGAAGAGAACAAAAAACTAAAAGCATTTACAATCTTAGCTACTTTACCAATAAGTTATTGATCTTCAAATACAAAAGGAATGGATTTCTAGTTAGTTCGCATAACAGTTTTTTGAGATGTAATTAAAAAAGACAATCAGTCAGCGGCAATTAAAATCGCTTACAAGCTATGAATACCTGAGCAATAAAAAAAATATTAATTTATCAAAGAACAATGATCTTTATTGAAATAAATTATTTTTAATCATTGACCATTATTAATGGCCACAATTTAAAAATTAAACTACAAAGTAGCTACAAATCCTGTGGATTTATCAGCATTAAATCTTAAAGCAATCTTTCAATTCAATTCGAAAAATAAAAAAGAAATAAAGAAAAACCCACTTTAATCCTCGGCTAAACCAAGTGGTAGTGCTGCGAATAACCAATAAATTGTAGCTCTGCAGTGTGTTTCCTTGTGTAACAGAACTAACGAATAAATGTATGAGTAACGCTATACAGGAAATATTGGTTGGCCACTATATCAAGGAGAATCATGAATACAACTTATTCCTATGTGTGTGATTGCAAATTCGTTTGTATTTTTAATCGTCTAATACATGATGGCAGTGATTATGTCAATAAAATTTACGCTAGATTTGTTTAAATCGAACTTTATTTTGTGATTGTGCTGTGCAACCAGCCAACTACTCGATGAGAATTGATATATTTAGAGGCGAGAGAAGAAGATTAAATTATAGGAAATTAAATGTAATTTAGAAAGCAAACAGATTTAAAGTGGCAACCACTGTGTACTAAACTGTGCAACTGCATTGAAATTATCATCATTATTATACTCGTAATTATTTGGTTGCATGGTATGTGTGTAGGAAGTAAATATGCCCAGGCAATAACTGACATTTGTACAAGTGCGTTTGTGAATCCTTGCACGCAGTTTTCGAGACATATGCGTGTATATTAACATTCTTCATTCTTGCAACCACTCTGTGGCAAGAAGCATGTTTGATAATCTCTTAAATCTTAAACATGGTTTTTAAAACTGAACACACAATATATTTAAACAAGAATAACAGCAAGCAGCAAGTTGTTGTGGCTGTATTCGGTGCTAAATTTCAAATGTAACAAAATAAAATTATTATCATAAAATCAAACATATTGAGTAATCAAATCCAACACAATAACTAAACATTCATATCGAAAAATTCAATCTGACAAGGACGTTTGTATAATTTTCGTTTGTTATTGTTGTTTGTTAATCCTTAAGGCGTGTAAGTGTTGTTCGTTTTGCTGTTATTATTAATTTGCTGTGCAGTGCACAGCATCCCTGTTTGGTTTCAAGTGGTGGGTGATTAACCTTATCGTTGCCACAATACTTATTCGCACCCTTATTTGTGTGGACAACAAGTACATTTTTATTAACAAAAAATACGTTGGCAATTAGAAGTGCGTTTCATAAACCAACAATATTTATTGTTGTTATGCAATGAATAGGCTGGCTAATAAATTTATACATAAATAATAATTTTCAGCTTGTTTATTTTAAGATTTTAAGGGGTTGGTTAATGTTTGACATACAGTTTAGGTGCAGGTTACATGTTCTTCTACTTTTGATTGCGTTAATGTACGTTTTTTTTCACAATGAATCCTTATGGTCTTAAATATTTTATTTCCTTTTTTTTAATTGCTGGGATGTTTAAAAAAAATCTAGATCAAAAAATCAAGTTCTGCTTTTTAACCATTGTTAAACAGATTTAATTTTTTTAGTTTTAAGTTTTTACTGATAATTAAAAAATATTTTGCATAAAAAATAAAGCTTCACTGTAAGAGTTGTATACGTTTTTTAAACCGATTTTTTTTTGAAAATTTTTTTAATCAATTGAAAGTTTTATTAAAATTATATTTTTCATTAATATAACTATTTTTTTTTAATATATATTGACAAGGCATATTTATTCATCAGGTATTCTTGATTCGTCAGCTGATTATTTTTTTCTTCACTTATTTTAAATTTCAGCTGTCAAAATGAATAAATAAAAAACAATTTTCTCTCTTTTCTAATTTATTTCAAATGTCAAACTTCATTCATAAAAAATAGAAACAAAAAAATTCTCTCCGAACTGCAATTACCTGATGAATAAATATGCCTTGATATATTGAATACTTTAAAATTGCTGTCAGGAAAATAAAAATAAACAGGTAAGAGCACTACACTCGGCTGTCCGGAATTTTTTAATACCCCCCAAATTTCTGTAGTTCTTTTATACCACAAAATTTAATATTTTTTTAATAACTGTAATTACTATACAATAATCTCTTCTTACTTTAATATATATTTTGATATTTCTTTGTTTAAGTTTTATGTTGCTATAAATTTGTTGTCTTAAATTTAGTCCCAAAATGGAACCTTAAGTATTTTCAAATAGAAATGACACTAATCACATGTTTTTTACTACAATGATGTACTTTTACGGAATCTGAAGATCATGACTCGGTAGCAGAGTAATATGCTGTAAAAATTGTGTTGAAAAATTATATTAAATTGACAAGTTCATACCAATAATATGTTTGTAGGTCGGGCATAAAATTGATGAATTTATTTCAAGCATAGTTTAACAATACCACGAATTATATGGGAGGTGGGCGTGTCACCTTCAATTTATGGTATTATAATGCAGTAATCAGAAAATCGCAACTACAAAGTTGTATTGTTTATTTAGTTCTGTTGGTTTTTTAAGCTTTTGAATTTTATTAATAGTAGATTATGCCATATTCGATGGCCGGGAGTTAAAGTAGACGTATCAAAGTAAGTTGTGGTAATGATTTCTTCTTAGATATTAGAACACAGAAACCATTATTCTTTCAAAATCTTGCTCATAGAGAAATTATATAAACTTAAGAAAAATCGTTGTATTGAATGTGCGCGTTTAAGTAGTGTCACCTTTATTTTCCATTATAAAAATAATAACATTAACCAAGAATCTTTTTTTCAGAAATTATTCAGGTGCTTGAGAAATTATATGCTTATTACTTTGCCGATTTGTCCAAAATCTCTACAGGCATATTATTTCTATAAGTAGCAACAAACATATTTAAAAGTTATTATGCATACGACCGTAAATCGTTTGTACGAACATAATGTAAAATAAAGTTTCATTAAAATAATTGGGAAAACTCATTTAAACTTCCCTCACCAACGACGAGCATGGCTGAAATTGTAAGGTAGCTCTGTTACCAGAGAAGTAACACAAACATTCGTTACAATTCGACTACCCTATTCATAAGATTTCAGAAAATATATGTATTCTTTGAAGTCGAAGTGAATATTGTAGAAATTACAAAGCTATAAAGGGTATAACAATACTTGTGTCGGCGTTTTAATCACCTTAGGCCCATACTTAAGCAAGAGCGTTGAGCGTCAAGCGTTGCAATTTTGCATGTATTTTGTTATTGTAACAAAAACAAAACACATGTAAAACTCCAACGCTTGACGCTCAACGCTCTTGTTTAGGTATG
Organism: Phyto melanocephala; assembly: GCA_941918925.1. Taxonomy (NCBI): domain Eukaryota; kingdom Metazoa; phylum Arthropoda; class Insecta; order Diptera; family Rhinophoridae; genus Phyto; species Phyto melanocephala. The sequence continues at coordinate 120,149,795 of OW799233.1, read as the reverse complement.
GGGGTTAAATATAATAAAAGTTCCCTGTTGGGCTTTAAGTACAGCATATCGCTACTAGAAACTGTGTGTTATTTTCATCTGAGGTGTAGCGTTTATTCGGAAACTTTGAAGAAAGTAGTATTATCAAAAAATAAAATTTCTCTTAAAAAAAAAAAAAACAATTAATGTTCTATATTGAAATAAAATGATATTTGCCTACAAATTTCTTTAGTAGAGTAAACTAATTTCGAATATCATTTTGCTATTATTCTTCAGAATTTATTAAATCGGTTTGGAAAAATAATAGAAATGAACAAAATATTCTAAATTATTTATTTTATGCAGTAAAGTGTAGACAGCTGACATGTAAATACATACATACATATGTATGTATTAGGGTGATCGACTCGGTTTTACAACCGGTGTAAAACCCGGTTTTTTCCTCTTTTAGCTGGCGGTTTTTTCTAAATGTAGATTTTTCGAATATAGAATACACCGGTTTTTTTTTTGAAATTTTTTTCATATATATTTTTAACCAATCGTACCATAGTATATTTAGTTAACCGGTTTTTTCTCAATTTTCAAAATAGCAACCGGTTTTTTTTAAATTTTAAATTTCAAACTATTTGAAAACCGGTTTCTTAAAAAAGTCGAATAATCGATCACCCTAGTATGTAGATATATATAAATTAACTAGTTGGAGTCAAATGACAACCTAATGTTTAAATCGATTTTTTAAGATATGAAAGAAGAACAGATGTGTAACTTGTCTAGAGTTAAAAGAAACTAGTATATTTCTAATCACATACTAGTTACTTTATCTTCAGGGATATTTCTAACCACATACTTCAATAGTTACTTTATCTGCAGGCATATTTCTAACCACATACTACATTAGTTACTTTACCTGCTGCTGGGTATGTTTTGTATGTAGTATAAATGTATAAATATAGTTGCTATTTGTACTAGTTTTTGAAGTTAAGATCAATTTATTTCTATCACTTTTTAAATATTTTGTGAAAAAACCGTTATTTTTCTTACTTTCAAAAATTTTTAATTACGTTAAATAAGTTTTTTTAATTGTTAAGTCTTCTAATATCTCAATTATGTTTGACCAATCAAACGATTGTAATATTAAGAATTTTGATTGTAAACTTTTAACCTGTTTAATAGAAAAAAACTTTCTCACAATTTCTACTCATTATTTTTCAGATACTTTAATAATCATAGTGATCAAAAAAATAGTTAAAGAAAATTAAAAAAAAAAAATAAATAATATAAAATGCAATAGTAAAAATGTGTATAATAATAGTCCTAATTTTTAAAGATTTTATAATCTTGGCTTAGTTTGGGTAAACACAGCAGGCCAACAATAATTTGGTTTACTATAGAACAAGAATAAAAACAAAAAAAAAAACGTCAGTAAGGCAACGTCACTGAAGCTGCCGTGTAAAAATTGAGGAAAAATTAAATGATTTGAAGCTTTGACCTTTAAAAGAAATATTAAAAAACACAAACAAAAGAAAAAAAAAATGATTGACTCTCAGTGACGGCTGAAGAGTTAAAGAATTTTTGGTGTTTTAACACTGCAAGCTTCTAAATATTGTAACTTAGTTTTATTTTGACTTAAAGTTAAAATTAAAAATGTTTTTTTTTTCAAGTACCTGATGGTGAACATGTGTTATAAGCTGTAAGCATAAAATGGTAAGAAATAAATTAAAAAAAAAAAAACCAAAAGTGGATGTTTATAAAAGTAATTTATTTATTTTTAAGTTAGAGATGAACGTGCAAAAAAGTCTAATAAAGATTCTGGTTTTTCTGTTCATGGAAACTGTGTTAATATACCTTAGTTAATTGGTATTTTACCATAGCGAAACAACAACAACAACAATAAAAAATAACAACAACAAAAATTAACTTACATAAGCAAGAAATTGTTATCTCTTTATGATTACCAGAACAGTCTGCCTGTAAATTAAAATAAAACCAAGAACTATAATATAGTACCTAAAAAAATATTAAATATTCTCAATAATCTTTAGGTACTAGCATTACTTTTTCGTACATTTCTAGTTTTTATATTGAAAAACTGCTAAAAAAAAACAAATAAGAGTGCAATATTCGTTCGTACTGCGTCTGAAAATACCCTTTACCATCATGTATATATGTAGGTATAGTGACCACATCGCAGCTTAGGACAGATCTTAGATGTAATGTTATGCGCTATTTTGCTGTATTATTTTCGGCGCCATCATTGATTTTGGATTTTTACATAGTTAACTATAAAAATTATCTGCCGTTTCGTTTCGCCTTCTTTGATTTTACAAATTGTTTAGTTTACTGTATTCTACTAGTCCATCCCTTCTATTTGACACCAATATTGTGGGGGTTGAAGAGGAAACAGACTTAATTACTTTTATCAGCCATTTTGTTTCAGATTATTACTTTCTCATAATTAACTTGATATAATTGGGGAGTTAAAGTGGGTACATTTATAATTACTAGATTTTATTCATATATAAAGTTATTTTACGTCTTTTTGTAGTGACGTTCATCATGGGTTTTACATTTTTTATAGTGTACCGATATTGCTCTTCTCTGTTGTCCAGAAGCTAAAAAAAAACATTTTCGTTTGCAACTTTGGAAAATCATCAATACACTTGTATTTTTAAGCCTATATTTCAGTTAGTTTCCAACCGATTTATTAGTTTTTCTTTCTTTGGTTTTGAGACTTTGGTGAATGTGCTGGATTTCAACAGCGATTCATTTCCTGATAATTGCAACAGAATGGTACTACATACTGATCTGTGCTACATGTGTTGGCTTTTAAAAGTGATTCACCCAACACGCGGACAGATGGAGAGAATAACATATATAGACATTGCTTAATCGATTCCCCTAGTCATAAGCTTTATACTTTATGGCGTCGAAAATAAAAAAATATTGTAGAAATTACAAACAGAATGACAAAACTATGTATACCCTTGGTACCATAGGTGAAGGGAATAAAACAAATCTTACAAACTACATGCAATCATACCAAAATAATTATCTTCGAAGACAGTGGTACGAGCAGACAAGTTCGAATCGAAATATTCATTTAATAACGAATATTGAAAATATATGGCATTAAAAATTACCGAAACCGGTACATTAGAAGGAATGATATGCCTGATATGTCAATATGTCCATTTGGAATAAAACAAAATATGATAACGCCTAAACCTAATGATGTAGAACAATTAAATTTTACAGATATATTGTTTTAATCCATGTATAACGTAAAGACAACTAATAGATACAAATTTTTAAAAATTTAACACGCATAGTTTTTCTTCTGGCCCATTTCATATTTAAAACTTTATAAAATCTTGTGATCTATTTTTTAATATTACCTTAATAGCGAAAAAATATAATACTCCCTTTTTTCCGCCCACCTCCCTATAAATATTAAGCCTCGTTACTGTTATGAAGACGAACACGTCGTAAACGTGACGTTGCGTTGCAGACGAACCTGATAAAATTTGAATTTCTTTTCGTTGTGACGTATAAGCAGTGTTGTCAATGATATTTTTAAAGTATCTTTTTATATTGTGTTTTTTGCTATTCAATGTATGTATTTATATGTATATCAGTTATGTAGTTTCTTATTTTTTATTTTTACCAATAGAATTTAAACCTTGTTTTGCATGCTTTTAAAAATAATAATAAAAAATCGGTTACAAAAATTAGAATTTTTTCCAACTTTTTTAAAAATATTTTTTTTTATCCAAAGAAGCAATACACTGTGGTATCGAAATATCGGATAAAAAAAATAAAATAATTTTTATAAAAACTGATTTCAAGCGCAGAATTAGGAACAAAGGAGCTATTTAAAATAAAAAAATTATGTGAACAATTTCTTCGGAGTATGTTTATAACACTTTGCAACAAGCAAAAATTCCTAAAATAATAAATATTATTATTTTTATTTGATCCGTTATAGTCACCTAAATGAAAAAATTCTAATTTTTTCAAATTATATGGTAAGGTTGTTTTTAAATTTTTTTTTGTAAAATTTGAGATTTTTTAAGTGCCTGCTCCATACATCTAGTCGTTACTTTTTAACGACGTACTTTAGTTTGCTAAGCAATCCCTCACAAATGTTATATTACGCCAGCTTTAAATCTTCTATAATCTTCTAATATAAAAAAATTAACATAAAATATTTACTAATTATCTAGGATATTCTCCCATTAATTTTCAAAATTTTTGTTTGTTTAATGGGAGAGTATCCTAGATAATTAGTAAATATTTTATGTTAATTTTTTTATACAGACCTTGTCTATAAGAAAGATTCTGGCAAAATTTGAGCCCCCTAGCTTTTTCGGTGCGACCTCTATCGTGCTTTCAACAGACGGACAGACGGACGGACATAGCTAGATCGTCATCAAATCAAACCCTGATTCAGAATATATATACTTTATGGGGTCTAAAATGGATATTTCGATGTGTTACAAACGGAATGACAAAATGAATATACCCCCACCATTTTTTTGGTGGCGGGTATAAAAACCTCCATTTTGTTATTATTTTTACGTTTTATGTATTTGGATTTTGAATTTTAAAACTTTGTATGTGATTAACAACATTGTTTAAGCAAAAAAAAAATAAAAAAATGATATGACACGTGTACGTTTATATAATAACTAACCACATTATAATTTGTACGCAACGCTTACGAATCCGCAACGTTTACGTAAAACTAACGAGGCCTTTATTATCATATTTTTATATTTAATTTTTTTATGTTTAATCAATGTTGTAATTTAGAAATAATTTATGATTTTCTTTAAATTAAGAATTTATTATAGACCTTTCATGAGTTAAAAATATTAATAAATTTTCCAAATTAAAAAAAATTAAAAAGAGTGAATTTATTAAAATCTTTTTATTGTTTGTAAATTTTGTGAAAAATCTTTTAGAAATGGAATTTTATTAAAAGTTTTATCTGGCAGAAATTATCGTAAAATTAAAATTTTTTTAAGGAAATTTTTTATAATTCGAAAATATTTTTTGAATTGAAAATTTTACAAAATTATTTTTAACAAACAGTGAATAATAAATATAAAATAAATGCAACATTTTTACGTAAAATACTTTAAGGAAATTTTTTATCATTCAAAAATACTTTTGAATTAAAAATTGAACAAATTTTTTTTTAGAAACGCAAAATTTAAATTTTTTTTTTCAAAAATACAAAATATTTACGTAACAAGTAAATTCAATCAAAATTATTTTATAAAGATTGTCTATGTGCTTCAAAACAGTTTTGTTAAACAATTTCTTGATTAAAACCTACTGTTTCATATAAAATCTCGAATTAAAAGATTATAATTCCTTCGATGCATAAGCAGTTGTTGTCGTTAACTGTTGTTGTTATTGTAAAACGGCTCAACGGCTGCTTGGTTCAATGATTTGCTTTAATACAGAATACATTAAAACATATTTCGTTGCAAATATTGTTTTTTTTTTTTAGTTTTTGTTGTAGTTATTGCTGTTGATGCTGCAGTATTTATGGTTGATTACAAAGATAATGTTGTTGTTATTATTGTGGTGTTGCTGCCGCTGCATTTTTGCTACAAATACATTTATTCATTGATTTCGTCTTCGTGATGTACTTTAATGAAATGAAATCTGATACCTTCGTGTATACTGGATTTTATACCTCTACTACAAATTTTAATTTTTTTTTCGTTTACCACTGCTATTCCTTTCTTATAAGTTGATCATAATGAGCGTCATCATTATAATCAACAATAACAAGAGAAAGACTAGTATTCGCAACTTCGTCGCTAACGGTGAGCATTAATAAGCAGAAGCAGCCTTTTAATCTATTAAGTAGTATAAGCAGTGAATGTAATACTCTAATGATTGCAAGGAAAAATATGCTGCTGCAGCAGCTGACTGTCTACTACCACAAACACTACCACTTCTACTTTGTCTGCTAGTATATCCGCAATATTGGCATCTGTAGATGCCAACTTGTAACAAGTTTTTGCCTGACCGTTTGCAATGTGAAGTATGAAAACAAAAAAAGATGCACACAAATTATTATCTGCCGTTTTATCGGCGTTGGAAATATTAAATTTCTCATCACGCCCTAACTGCAAGGCATTTTGGCGGTACAATTGGTAGTGGTGGCGATTTTTATTACCCCCTATCACCCCCTCTGTAGGAATAAGCGGTTGTCTAGTTGTGGCACAATTAAAAAACGTGAAAGTTTTAAGCGTTCTTGGTAGTATTCTTTTTCTTCTCATTTTTATGTGGTTTAAAGATTTATGATTTCGAGTATTAACCACAATTATTAACACCATTCTGCAGACATCTTTCAATGACTTTGGCACCTTTTTATTGCAGTTTGTTGCTAAGTCAACAATTATAATTTTGTCGACCGACCACATATACATTTTTTAATTTAATTGAAAATTTTGAAATATGTAGATAACAATTAAAAAATATTTTGAAAACTTTTTGTATATCTTAAGAATTATTTTGCAATTTAAGGGATATTGTAGCGGCCATTTCAGATTTTTAAAGGTAAGTAAAAAAAAAACGATTTTCGGTTAAATGCACGAAAGTCCACTAAATAAGTGAAAGTACTGGACTATTTTAAGTTTTATAAATTTTTAAAGAGAAAATCGGTTCCAAGGCAAATTCAATCAGGTGATCTCGTCCCTACAAAAACAATAACCTACATGTATTTTGTTTTTATAAATTTGAACCTAATTGTCAAAAAAAACTTTATATATGTTTTGCTCATCATTAGGTACACGAAATAAAGTTCCACTACCCCTAAATATTTTTTCTACATATCGCGCTGGAAGGCATTTTTTTACGAAAACTTTTACAATATGTTAGTCTTTTAACTTTTTTAAGTTTTTTTAAATTTTGAACAATTAACACAAATAATACATATATTTATTTTGAATTCAATCTGTTTTATCCAAAAAAATTAAATTTTTTCACTTTTTAACGCGTTCACGACCGAAGCGATCAGGCTGGGGGGTGGCCACAAACCAGATGATAAATTTCCACGAAATTAATTAACTCTAACTCAATATTAGAGTTTATGTTTTTTTATGTGTTTTGTGGAGTTTGAAACGTCAGAGATAGGATGACGCTTATTCGCGTCGCCGGTTTATGGAATGTATAAATCGCAGGTCGCACATATGCGTCACTACAATAGTGTAAACTAAATAAAACTAAACGAAAAGAAATGTTGTTTTTGCAATTTATTTATTTTCATACATTTTACTTTTCAATATAAACTAAAAAAAATAACGATTCATTCAAAAATAACACAACAAATTCAAAACTATATAAAACAAACACTGAAAAATTAAATAATTGAAAAAAAAAAACAAAAAATTAGTCCGTTGGATTGTGCCACAATTTAAAACATGGTTCTACACATAATCCGATAGGCTTACCCATGGTATCTACACATGTTTCGCAAATAAAATGAGTATCAGTCCTTTTTTTCTGCTTTGAACATTGTCGACACCTCTTACGGTTTTTAGTACGGATTGCATAGTGTTGCAAATTTCTTTCCTTTGTACTTTTTTTCTTCTGTGAGCTAGAAGAATCCAGTCTGGAGGAATACGGTTCATCTGAAGCATCTTGTGAATTCAATAAAGATATTGCAAGCAATTCACGAAAACTAAAATATGATGTTTTACTTCCTTTGTGTTTATTGAATAACTAATTGCTGTTCCATACTGAAATATCAAGTATATGGAAGAAAACTTTTATGTTCCATCGCAAACTCTTTCTCGGTGTGGAGTAATAAGATGTCATTTGGTCGTTTCGGTCTACACCTGACATGTGTTGAATATAATCTGCAACCATTATGGGTTTTTGTGATGTAATACCTCTTTTATTTATGTATTCAGTCATTCCAGCTTTATGCAAAGATGATATCATTAAGACATCGCGTTTATCTTTCCATTTCTGCACAATTATTATTTTTTGTCTCCAAATAGTTTCATTCTTCTTTAGCTTTTTGGTAACTACGTCGCTTGGATTTTGCTTTCCGTTGGCCCTTAAGGTTCCACATACATGTGTCCGTTGTTCAAAAAGATGTTCTGTCAAAATAACACTATTGTAATAGTTATCCATGTACAATATGTGACCTTTTCCAACGTAATCTTTCATTAGCTCTTCAACAACACCAAAAGCATGACCTTCGGCTCGAGGTTGCACAGAGTTCTGACCACTATAAATCAACATATTTAGAAGGAACCCATCGGGTGTACAAAGTTCGTAGAATTTAATTCCATATTTATGCCTTTTATTGGGAATGTACTGCCGAAAAGATAGCCTTCCACGCCACAGCATCATTGCTTCATCAAGTGCTAGGTGCTGTCCAGGATAGTACACTTTTTTTATGTTGGCAAGTATATGATCAGAAACATTCGATATTTTATGAAGTCTATGAGTTGTGTCGTTTGTCTCGCTATTATAAAAACACAAGCACCTCAGAATATTTTCAAAACGATTTCTGCTCATAATTTTTCCAAAAATTGGATGGTGATACATTTCATTTTTACTCCAATAATGTCGTAAATTTGGCATATGGACATTTCCCATTATAATACACAATCCAAGAAATCGCTTAAATTCTGGTATATATAATTGCTTCCAGTTTAACAAATTTGACTTGGGCTTTAGGTTTCCAGATTATAAATGGGATGCGGCCCGTAAGTTGACCCATTCTGTTATTTTTGAAAGCAAATTTTCATCAAAAAATAATGAGAAAATATTTTCTGCAGTCACACTACTATCTAATGGTACTTTTATTCCTTCTTGACCAATAAATTCGAAAAGATCTAATTTAAAATCATTCCAATCTTCATAATTTTCAGTTTCATTGTTATCTATTAGTTCTCCATCACCATCTTCGATTATTTCTTCGTCTAATTCATCAATTGATAACGATTCATCACTAGTACTTCCCTGATTTGAGCAAAAATATTCACTACCTGAGTCAGAAAATGGTTCAGGTGTACTGCTTTCATCGCGTTCATTTAGAATTTTATTTATTGCAGATTCCGTTAAGTTTTTTGCACCCATAACTAACACAGTACAACATTTTTCAGTTCATTGATTGCCAACTCAATTCTGTGAACTGTATGTGAAATTAGATCCAAAAAGAAGAATTTCTGCATCATTCGTTTTGTCTTCTTACCTGCGATTTGAAGTTAGTATCGATTTGAAGTTAGTACTATCGTATAGGGGAATTTATCACGTTTTAGGCCCTGTTGTTTGACATAGCTCGACAACCACTAGCTCAATTTAGTTGAAATAAATTTTAAAAAATTAAGAATTACAATTCCCTTAATCTGTTCATATATTGTTTTCCTATACAAGTAACACTTTCGAAGTTAAAAATGAATGTATGAAGGGAAAAAATTATTTTTTGCCTAAAAATTTAAATTTTTTTTTTTTTTAAATACATAAAAAATCCAAAATGGAAAAAAGTTTCAAGTCTAGTTATTTTTTCGCAAAGTCACATAACCTATGAGCAAAATGAGACAAAGATCATAAAAATCGATGCACGCGTTTCGCTTTTATTCGCAATTGAGTAAATGTATGAATTTCAAAAATCAGTTATAGCCACCACCCTTAAAATAAAAATAAAAATATAAATTAAAAAATTATCATGCAAAAAAAAACTTTATTTATAAAAACTTAATGAAAATAAAATAATATGCAATTAATACGCAATTATAATATGCATAAAAACAAAATTTAGAACATTTTTTCAATTATTGGCAATATCCATCCTTGTAGAAGTTGACGCTTGTGGTTCTGATGATCTTGTTTTCTTCGTAGGTTGTTCATATTCATGGTCTGAGTCTGTATCGTCATCCGAGATACACACACTATTCAAGGGGCGTGTTTCTTTCACTGTGTCCACCAATTTCAATGTCTTCATCTTCGGTGCTTTCTTCAAACTGCATAATTGTGGAACTCCACCAACAAACCTCCGCAAGCAATGCATCTAATTTTTTCCTTTATCATAGGTTCATTGCGTAATTTTAATTTTTTGTTGAGATCGGGAGTTCTTCCTTTCCAATCTTTACATTGATATTGATTTCCTTTGTATCGTGAATCCCAATTACAAAAGAAGCAGAAGTATTTTGGATATTCGCCCTTTTCTATAATCCCTTGTAGTATGTTCACCACCTTCAGATCGCAACAAATGTTCCATTTGTGTTCATCGTATTTGATTTTCTTCAAAATTTCGCCCAATGCTTCATACGTTTCCTTCATAGTTGTGCTGAATCCCAATGGAATGCATGGTTTTTTATTTTTTTTGTGCAGCAGCACAGCCTTCAAACTAGTAACTGAACCATCGATGAATAAACGCCAGTCGCCAGCGATATAATCCATTCCCAATTTTTTCACTAAACCTGGGATATCATGGCCGTACGTGAACGTATTTGCTTCGTCAACGGAATAAAATTTCTGAAAATCAGCTTGGCGTTGTCGGTATGATGTTGCGCTGACATTTTGCTGTGTGAGTTTTCTTCTCTTCAAAAATGATGTCAGCCATTCGGAGTCGTGTTGTGATAGTCCCAGCTTGGCCACAATGTAATCCATTTCGATTTGTGGTAGCGGTTGTGGTGCACTATTTTCAATATCGGGTATCCAATCAGCATCATCCAAATCGGTCGGATTGGTGAAAACAGTTGCGGCTAGCAGGGACACAGTATCCGCACTCGGAGGTTTAGGTGCATCGGTATCAGCAGGGCGTTGCACTGGAAGTGTGGCAGTAAATGCAGCAGTGTATACTTTTGTTTTCAATTGTTGTCTGTTTAATCCAGGACGAAAATTTATGCATGCATAGCACCTGGATTCATCATGTCCAGTTGTGTCTTCCACCCAAATTACTGGCTTCATAAAAGATAACTTTCTACTTTTTCCGTGAATCCATTTTAGAAGGGTAGTATAACAACTGTTGCACACTGTGTTCGGCGTAAAATTTGCACCACTTAAATCTGCTTCATCGAAATAATTACAATACGCGGTTTTGAATTGCTCAGTAAACAAATTTTTTCGATCTTTTTTCTGTATTTTTCGGACGATATGACCACAAACGTAACAATATTCATCCAAATATGGGCACTTGTTGTTTTCCATATTGATATATTTTATGTTTTGTTATTATTCACTTTTAAAAAACTGGAGAAAAATCACTTTTACTGTTCGCGTTCGTCGGCACTGGCTGAATGCCAAAAATCGATCAATGCACACCTATAAATACTACGTATTTTTGAATATTTTACTGCCAGGTACTTATAAATGGGCGCATATTTTAAGGGCGGCTGACTATATACCTGATTCAGCACTTGTACGTTTCAAACTGTGCAAAACTTTCAAAATAATGACCACCCTTAAATGTGGGTGCAATTTCTGTAAAAAAATCATATAGGTAGCCACCGGAAAAACCAAAATAATAAAAAGGGCCACTTTCCGTTTAATTGTCCACGTACATTTATTACCGCAATCATAAAAATCAAATAACCTTTTGTTTATTCCTTTTTTTTTAATTCTCAGAATCATGAAAAAGGTGTCAATGTTTTCTCCAAATAATGTTGTGCATATCTCGAGCAAATTTTTGAAATTCATACATTTACTCAATTGCGAATAAAAGCGAAACGCGTGCATCGATTTTTATGATCTTTGTCTCATTTTGCTCATAGGTTATGTGACTTTGCGAAAAAAAAACTAGACTTGAAAGTTTTTTCCATTTTGGATTTTTTATGTATTTTTAAAAAAAAAAATTTAAATTTTTAGGCAAAAAATAATTTTTTCCCTTCATACATTTATTTTTAACTTCGAAAGTGTTACTTGTATAGGAAAACAATATATGAACAGATTAAGGAAATTGTAATTCTTAATTTTTTAAAATTTATTTCAACTAAATTGGGCTAGTGGTTGTCGAGCTATGTCAAACAACAGGGCCTAAAACGTGATAAATTCCCCTATACGATAGTACTAACTTCAAATCGATACTAACTTCAAATCGCAGGTAAGAAGACAAAACGAATGATGCAGAAATTCTTCTTTTTGGGTCTAATTTCACATACAGTTAACAGAATTGAGTTGGCAAATCATGTGTTGTACTGTGTAAGGAAAATAAACAAAATTTACTTTTCTTCAGAATAATATTAATAATTTTCTCACCTTTATTATAAAATGTACCTGATGGGAATAAAACAATTAATTGTATATATGACTTTATTACTGGAGCCACTTTACTCGGCAGAAAATCAACTTGTCCATCCAAAGGTCTACACACTAAAACACACTGTATGTACACACTAAAAGTAACACGACAAATTAACTCAATTGCAACAAAAAAAGGGGTACCGTAATTCAACAAATGAGAAACAATAATGAATACAGTGATGACCATCATTTTAGAACGATTATGTTCGTAAACAGTAGCAGTTAAAAGTTCCCTTTCTCATATAGTATGGGATAACCACACCAAAACCAAACACAGAAAATAACAGCTTGGTACTTCCCCTAAACAAGAAAAAAAAATCATAAAACAAACATAAAAACACAAATTTTGACATTTTATTCTTAAATTTCGTTTACAGCTGACGAACAGCTGGGCTAAACAGGTCACCTGATATGAATTCGCCTTGATCGGTTCTTAATTAAAATTAATTTATGACAACTATATAAAAAGTATGTCAGTCAGAATGTACATTTTCTTTTAAAAATAAAAGCAGGTGTTTTTTTGAGGTAATTTTGATTTTTTTCTATTGAATTTTAAAGAAAACATATTCCAAATATGTGTGGAATAAAATATCCATCACATGGCCCTCACAACTATGATGACAAGGCATTACTCTTTTTAAGTAATTTTCATTGACAATTTTACAGAGATGTGGCTGTATCTTATCGATAATCCGTTAGATCTGCGATTTAAGTTCAGGAATGATTTCTAAATTATTCGAATAATCCAAAATTCCACACAACCCTAAAGGAAAGAATTGCACGGTATTAAATCTTGGCGTCCATTTGACTTCATAATTTCTTGAGATAATTTGTTCTGGAGGTGGCGCCATCTTGCTGAAACCACATGTCGCCTAGTTCCATGCCATCAAGTTGAGTCCACATAAAATACGTTATCACGTTACTTTAACGAATGTCCTTCACAGTCGGTGCAATTTCGGCCCTATCTTATCTGAATTTCATAAAAATTTTCTGAACCCAAAATTCGAAAGTTTTGTTTATTTACGAAGGCATTCAGATTGAAATGCGCTTCATCGCAGAAAATGACTTTTTTGAAATATTGTAAAATTTTCTACATTACTTATTGAACGTATTTCCGGCGCTTTTCATGATCTGTTGGTTTGAGCTTTTGAGTAAGCTGCATTTTGAACGCATGATTGTGGAGGTCTTTTTTAAAAATTTACTACTTATTTCTTCGCGAAACTTAAAGTTGTTAAAAATGATAACTAATTGATGTTTAGGCGAAACTCTCGTTTACAACAGCAATATTTTCAAGGAACCGATCAGTATGTTGACCCAGTTTTTTTTAAATTTATTGATCACTCTTTGAATATTTTACACATTTGAATTTCTCGACTGAAAATTTTTCGAAGTGTGCGAGTGGTCTCAGCGTAAGCTTCCACAATTTTGTAGGTAGTTTTCGCAATTACAAGGTGGGCTCTCATTTTTTTCTAAATGAAAAACTTCGATTTTGTTTTTTGAACTTTTAGAGTTCTATTGGTCAAGTCGAGAAGATGATATCGGCCAAATGGGCGCCGTCACAGTTGACTGCTTTACGGGCTCGTTTTATGGCATTTTTTATTACTTCGTTGAGAACTTCGGGCGACAGATTTTCGCACTCGTGTCGAATGTTGTCCTTGAAGGTTTCTAGGCTCTCGGGCTTGTTCACATAAACACTGGACTTCGAAAAACCCCACAAAAAAAGTCTTGAACGGTTAAATTGGGCGAACTTGCGGGTCAATGCAAATCGCCGAAATAGGAGATGAGGCGACTCGGGAACGCCGCTTTCAGATATTGGTTGTGGCTAGCGCAGTATATGCCGTTGCTCCGTCCTGTTGGAACAACATGTCCTTCAGTCCTGATTCGTTTAATATCGGCAGAAAAAACTCGGCTAACATGGACCTAAAGCGCTCCGTCCAATTTTGTCATTTGACGAACGGCGTCCTCGAAAAAAATTGACCGACGACTCCTCCAGCGTAAACAGCGCACCGTGCACTCCTTTGAGCAGGTTTAATGGCTCCTCGTGCATTACTCGTGGATTTTCGGTGCCCTAGAAGCGATAGTTTTGCTTGTTCACGTACATGCTGAGGTGAAAATGAGCCTTATCGCTCATTATGATTTTGGTCGAAAAATCGTCCACTACGGCCTCGAGAAGATTATTCTGCATTCTTGGGGAGTGTATCGCTCCATGGCTTATTCACTTGTATTCTACATCTGTCTTGTTCACAAATGTCAAAAGAGATTTGACATTGGCCGCCATTTGCAATAATAAGAGTATATTCCAATAGGGTGATTTCTTTTGGCCTACCTTGTATAACGTGTTGTTGTTTCGTAGAACTTTCAAATTTTAATAATCGGAACGATCATATGGGACGCTGCCAAGTTTCGGAGTTGCAATTTGAATAAAAATAAAATTGAATTAATCTTAATTTAAAAAGTACATTCGCAACTGAACTCATATTTAGTGAATAAAATTATGAATTTAGTTTTTTCTTAAATTTGAAAATTAGTTGTAACGCTCATCTCTACGTTCGAACTCATATTAAGCGAGTTATCGACATATTCAAGTTTTTATGAGTTCTCAAACTCAAAATCGATTTTTGCTTGAACATATTTTGTTTTTCGATAAGTTAAATATTTCTTTATTTCATGTACATATTTCTATTTTTAGAATCATATTTTGGGCCAAAAATGTGCTTGGCTATATTGAAACGTGCAAACATTATTTGTAGTCTTTAGCTAGTAGTTTCAATTGTAGTTTATAACAAATTTCTTCTTTCTATTTAATACAGTTTAAGAATGTTAGTTTAATTTAATTTTCGATTCCTTGGAGAGTATTGTTTTTGCTTTGAAGTCTAGAACTTTTAAGATTTCCGCCACTTTTTTTTTATTTTGCCCTTGTTTTTTGTGACAGCCTTTAACAGAAGATCTTGTTGTTCTAGTAAAGAAAAAAAGCTGTCGCCATCATCATCATCTTCACTTTTTTTTAAATTTGTAGACAAAAGTGCCAGAATTGTCTCCATCCTTCAGTGAGCAAAAAAAAAAAGAAACACAACAAAGTTTGATTTTCTTTGAAACTATAGAACTATGACCATGATCGTTTTAATTTTATTTTGGTCGACTTCTTATTTCTCCCCCTCTTTTTTACACAAAAATGAAACAAAATCGAAGCAGTTGCAAAGAAAAAATTAATTTCATTAATTCGTGTTTTAAAATGAAGTGGTTTATCATTTAGTTCTTTTACTATTTTTACAGTTGAGGTTGCTTTGGTTGTTGTTGTCATTGCTGAATTCATGTTCTTCAAATATTTGTATTTGTAATTGTGCCATTGATCATGGGAAATGGATTTGTAATTTAAGATTTCCATTTGTACAGTTATTTTAATTAAATGAAAGCAGTTTTTTTTTTTGGTTTCTTTTACATTTAAAGGAGTTAAAAGGAAGTTATTTATTTCAGTAGATTTATGACAAGAGATGAAAATCTCAGAAATTTATTTAACACTATTGGAGTTTTAATAGCAGTGTTTTGTTATTAAAATTGTTATAAAAGGTTTGCTTTTATAAAAGACGGTTATTAGGTACTAGGTTTAGAAAGAACTTAAAAAATCTATAAAATCTTTATATAAAATTCTGTTTGATTTATGAAAAATTTGTTTATATTTTTTTAATTTTGAATTTGAGAAAATACTTATTAAAACAATTTTGTTTTTAAATATTTCATTTGTTTAAAAAAAATTTTTGTAACAAAGTGAGTTCAAAAATGTCTTAATACATATTAAATTTAATCATTTGGAAACGGTCGATTTAAGTGATTGGTTTCTTTTATTTAACTGATATTGTGTTACAGATCAGAGAAAAATATAACTTTTACAATGGGTGGTTCAACTAGAACGCACGAAGTTAATTGTTAATAAAACAAAAAGTTTTTAAATAATTTTATTAATTTTTTTGTTATTATGATCGAAGGATCTATGACAATTATGTGTGAAGTAAAATATTAGCCAAATGGTCGCCACGGCATCTGTTGCATACTTCGATCCGATGATTCAAATTTTCATTGACTATGTTGATGTTCAGCTGTTGGGCACGTCGACGAGTCGAGGTTGACGGCTCTTCTGCCACACTATCGCCAAGAACAGCAATGTTTTTTACACAACGGACTGGGCGAGTATGCAAAGCTGTTTTCACTTTTCCTACAGACTCGGTTTTCTGAAATTTGTGCAATTTTCACAGTTATACCGATTGAAGACACATTTGGTCGATTATTCTGACCAAAAAATTACGAAATAAACGAAATACAATTTTATTTAAGCGCCTATTTTCGTAGAAGGTTTTAACAAGCCTAACGAGCTGGTCAATTATATACCTCTTCATGGTAAAATTTGTCAAACATTAAAGCAAATAAATATAAAATTAAGTTTGAAAAGAAACTTGACGTTAAGGTGTGACTCATAATAAACATCGTGCATTATGGATTCGGGGAAGGGTGGTCAGGGGATGTCCGCAAGGAGGGGTCTTATCACCTCTGCTGTGGAACATAACTGTGGACAGCCTTCTCAGGAGACTGGAGGTAATTGGCATACATACGGTAGGGTATGCGGATGATGTGGCAATTATGGTTGGTGGTAAGTTCATGGAGACCATTTTAGGTTGCATGAGACAGGCGCTCAGAGTAATCGAAGAATGGTGTTGTGAACAGGGACTAACCATAAATGCTGGCAAGTCGGATGCTATGCTCTTCACGCGGAGAAGGAAGGGCATAGAGATTGAATCCTTAATGCTTTTTGGAACCGAGATCAACGTGTCCAAGAAGGAGAAATATCTGGGGGTAACGCTGGATATGAAACTAACCTAGAATGATCATGATGAGGCAAGGGTACAGAAGGCAAAGAGAATTCTGCATCAGTGTAAACGGGTTTGCGGTCGGAAGTGGGGAATCTCACCTAAGGCTGCACACTGGATTTACACAGTGGTGGTGAGACCGACGATCACTTACGCATCTGTTGTCTGGTGGCCGAAGGCCTCCCAGGCGACGATTAGGCGGAAGTTGGACGGGGTTCAAAGGATTGCTTGCATTGGTATATGTGGCGCGATACGTACCACACCAACGCAAACGATGGAGGCAATGCTGGGATTGCTGCCGTTGGACTTATTTGTAAGGGAGACGGCGGCAAGATCGGCGATTCGGATGCGAAGCGATGGCATGTGGTATCGCTTTGGATCGGTTTTGGGGCATAGGAGAATCCTGGACCTCGTGGATAAAGAGGTTAGGGAGGCTCAGATGCCGATGGAGCGCATGAGTCGAGTGAAAGTGGTCGAAAGGCTACATCACACGCTCATAGCGGATGGATTCATGCACGATGAGTGCATGGAGAATGACATCAGTATCTTTACTGATGGGTCCTTTATGGACGGAAGGGCAGGTGCTGGTGTGTACTCATCTGAGTTGAACTTATCCTGCACCCTGAATCTGGGGGAGTACGTGTCAGTCTATCAGGCAGAAATGCTTGGTTTGCTGCACGCGTTGGACCACCTGTTGGAATGTCGAATGTATGGGAAGAGAATTCTTATTGCACTTGACAACCAGTCGGTTATAAAACGTATGCAGCGGATGGATGTGAACTCCTCTTTGGTGCTTGAGTGTGTTCTAAAGCTCAATAGGTGTGCCTCTACAAATGAGGTAACGCTGATGTGGGTTAAGGGACACGTGGGCATAGCTGGGAATGAGGCTGCTGACGAACTTGCGAGGAAGGGGTCTGAGGCTGCATTCTGCGGACCGGAACCCAGAACTGCTCTGGGTAATGGGTTAGTGCGGGCGAGGATCTTTCAATGGGTGAACACTATAAACTTGCGAAGGTGGATGAAGGGAACCACGTGTAGACAGGCCCGAATGGTGCTTAGGGAGCCACTTGGCAGGGGTGCAGTGAAGATACTCGGTTTTAATCGGAGTATGATGAGCTGGATCACTGCGTTGATTACAGGACATGGTAACTTCAAATATCATCTGAAGAGGATGCGGATCGTGGATGATGATATTTGTAGAATGTGCCTGGAGGATGCCGAGACGGCAGCGCATGTAGTATGCGAGTGTCCGGCGTTGGCGAGCGGAAGATTAAGGATCACAGGCAAGCACACTTTAAGTGTGAGTGCGATGGGGGACCTTAGTCTGAGGGAGATGCTGGCGATTACAAAGGACTGTGCGATGAGGATTGTCGACAATCACCAGTCGGCAGTGTGAAATCGTTTTCCTAGTCCAAAGCAAACGCCGGTTGTGGCGCGGGACTCAGTGATTGAAGGTATACTGATCGGTAGACATGAAATCACTGAGGAGCGAAGGGGGTCGAAAAGGGACCCGTGATAGTAGTGGTCTGCTTCGATATTCCCCCTACATGTGTATATATGGTTGAATCACCCAAGATTTATTTTATTATTAGTTTTTGTTCAGCTGGTATGATTTTTGTAGTGACTGATTATAACCAAATGCGTTGGCAAGAACCAGCCCAAGACGGCAAGCCCAGCCGGAGCTTAAACGCCAGCATACCAGCGCAGCCAACAGTCTGGTAACATCGTTTAATAAGGTTATTAAACATCGCAGCTTTTTTACTCCTGCACACTACAAAATGTTCTAACCACTACCTATTCGTAAGTCTTTTTCAGTTACTCTTTTGTTAGATATTTCTTCAGTCACTTTTTTGTAACAGTTGGAACATCTCTATGCAAAATATTGTACATTTTGGGAGACTTTTTTGTGTTCTTTTTAATTTCAATCCCTCAAACAATTTGTTTTGGCACCACTCCAGAGCTTTCTTGCTGTAGTGACATCAAGACAAATCAAGTAAAAAATATGCGAAAACATTGTGCTCTCTTATGAATGGAAGGCCTCTTTTTTGCAAACATTGTTTAATATAAGTATATATTGGGTATTTATATAGCCCAATGTTACAAATGACTTCTTTTTCGGTAACTACATATAAAGAATTTTTAAAGAAATTTTAACTACTAAAACTTTTGATCCTGAATCAACTAAAAATCTGCCAGTACAAACGTTTTGACGTCCATTCTACAAATGAGTATTTTTGTATAAAATTGTATTTTAATTTCCATGCCCTTTTTTTGGCTTTTAAATTTTTTTGCAGCATTCCAGTCTGAAACTTTTTGAACTTTATGTATTTTTAATCCTGCACTGGTTTTAAATTTTCGCACAAAATAGACAAAATAACTAACCGGTCTGCTTTCCTACTAAATGTGTTTGGAGCACCTTCAATAGCTTTTAATTTTCTTGGCCTTCTTAGTATCATGTAGACCTTTTTTTCCTGAACCAGGTTTTCTATTATTGGTTAAATTCTTGTGATATTGTTAGATAAGATTGAGACAGTTTGAGGACAGACCTTGAATTTTTTAGCCATTTTTTTGTTTTTTGATTTTTTTTGATAATTTCTGAAAATTTTAGCAACCCAGCAAAATAACACATTACATTATAATGACTTGAAAGTACTAGAAAACAGTTGTTTACTACTTACAATTTGGCATCTAAACCCATTATTTTAACACGGCGATGTCATTGGAGGCAAGTACTTACCACCCTCGCTTACAAATAGGGACTCGTATAAGTACTTATTACGGTCGCTCATAAATAGGGACTTAAATAAGTACTTACTCCTATAGCAATATATAAGTACTTGATTTTAATAACCTAAATAACCCATTACTATTATGGACTTACAGAAGTCGTTCGGTTGTTCTAAGGACAAAAATTCGGTTAGATTATTCTGAGATACGTTAATTTGAAATTTAACAATCAGTGAAAATCTATAAGTCATCACTTTGTTAATGAAGTGCTTTGCCACTGTTTTCAAAATAATTATTACTTATACCCTAAGCGCGTTAAACTAAATGAGAATTATAAAAAGTTATGTATTTGAATGGTTTATAGTAAATTTCGCAGTATGAAATTGTGTTGTGTGTGTATCTAAGCAATTTTCTGAAATCAAGTACTTACGTAACACATTATAAATCAAGTCATTACTAAAATACTTCTTAGTAAGACAGACGATATGTAGTAGTCATTGAAAAGTATGTTGTTTAGTAAGAGCAAGTCATTACCTAGTTTTTGCTGGGAAGTAATTCTTTTTTGTATTTTTTTTTAATATCAAACTCACAACAAATGAACGTGGTTTACATTATAAATTTGAATATTACTTTCGAAAAAAGTTAAGCGGCAAAAAGTGAGCAAAGATTTTTTCGGACTCACTCATGGCATATCCATAAGGTACATATATGCATCGCGGCAACAAACACAACATCAAGGCGAATTCAATAAGGTGAACTTAAATATTAGATCAGCTGATAATCAGCTGTTGACTACTTCTAGGGACCACTTGTCAAATTTTTGTGTTTTTTTGACATATCGTTTTGTTTTACACTAACAAAATACACGTTTGTATTTTTCAACTTTGTAGTTGTTTTAGCCACGAGTTCACCTTATTGAATTCGCCTTGCACAACATTTAGAAAACACATGTATTTTGCTTTTGTATATGTGCCGGCATATGTCACACAATTTTTTTTATTTTCTTTTTAAGTTTTCGTAGTTTTTAAAAAACTTTAGAGCAAAAACTCTTTATTCATATTTTTGTATTTTTTAAAGGGTTTCAAATCAACTGAAAGTGCAAATTATTTATTTTATAATGAAAATAAAAAAAATTAGTTTGACAACTACAGGCAGACTTTTTAAAAAAGTTGGTAACGCTCAAGGCGAATTCATACATGTGAAATTATCAGCACGAGATGATGGGGAAACACAAAGTCTAAATTTGTTGAATTCTCCTTGATTCCATTTATTAAGGCAGGAATGGAAAATTAGATTTTGGATTCCGAATTGAATATTTAACTTAATTGTGCTTTTTTGATAATAAATTTTCCAAATGTATGAAGATTTGTTGTTCTTGCACCATTTATAAAGTGCTTTACAGACAAATATCCTTTTTTAATAAAATTTTATTGAATTAAACATATTAAAACAATTTTTGCATCCCTGTTATATTACATATTGGCCTTAACAAAGAATACCCTAAAAAGTTGCTTTGTTGTATCAATTCGCCGTTGCATATACCTGTATGAATATGACTTGGTAACGCTTATAAAAAAAAAAACAGTCAGCTGATTGGATACGAGTACCTTATAGATATGCCTTGGGCCCACTCCTTACGACTATATTGATATATTCACAGTGGACAGATAATTATCAATTAAATTACTATCTAAAATACAACGATAAATTTTTAGTTATGTTGGTTGTTGGGTTAAAGCTGGTCTATATGCATTTCACTGGTGCTTATGCCAGATCATCAGTAGACCTTTAAACCACAAAATTTATGAAAAAGTATTAAATTTAAAAATGTTTCAGGCTTTATTTAAAATTTTCATAAACAATATGAGAGTTATAAATAAAGCGAGACACAAAAATAACAACTTTCTCATAAACCCAACCAAAAATTTTATTAATTTTTATTTTTCTAATCCCTTAAAACCAACAACCAACAAAATTAAAAATTTAAAAAACTATTGGGAGAATATCCTGAATAATTAGTAAATTTTTTATACAACGATAAATTCTTTAAAATATTTTATTATTTAATAAGTATAAGGTCATGCGACAGTTTCATTTATAAAAATTACCAACAAAAATTTAACATTATTTTATTTTTTTCAATATTTCGCTACTCCTTCGTGTAGCATCGTTAGAGGTCAAATAAAAAGAAAGAATTATTGATCAATTTTTATTTCAAAAAATAAAAATGTTAACAAATTTTTAGCATAAATAAAATGAAAAAAAATTAAATTTATGGAAAATATTGTATTCATTGGTTTTAAAAAAATTCTATAATTTTATTTTTTTTGCAAAATTTTCAGTGTAGTCAAATACTTTTTTGATAAATTTTATTTTATAGAAATTTTTTGATAGATCCTTTTTCACTATATTTTAATATGTCTGATGACAATAATAAAACTGTATTAGAGATGAGAGATAAAAAATGTATTTGGAAAACTTATGTAGCGAAATTATTTTGGTGATGAAGAAACACCAATCACTTTATGTAAAGTTGACCAATCAACAATCAACTCGCTAAAGAACAAAAGGGCAATAGGTCAAGATGAAATCACCTCCGAATTCTTAAAACTCAAAGATAGTGATAATACGCTTCCCCTTGTGACACTTTTAAACTACATTTATGATACAGGCCTATACCCTAAAATTTAGAAGTATTACCATACCAAAGAAAAACAATAAAAAAAAGGGCAGTGAATATAGACTAATTAGTTTAATGTGTCATGCCTTAAAAATATTTCTCAAAAAAATACTTAAAATGCGAAGAAGCTATGGGAGAATCACAATTTGGCTACAAGGAAGGAATGGGCACTCGAGAATCGCTACTCGATAATTAGGTGCTTATTTAAAACTATCCAGAAAGATGTCTTTCTCTGCTTTATTAACTATGAAGATGACAAGCTTATTTAAACTTTAACATCCATTGAAATAGATGAGAAGGATTTTCCCATCTTAAGGCGAATAAGACAGGGGTATGCGCTATCACCCTTGCTTTTCAACATATACTCAGAATAAATATTCCAATAATCAACTAAGAGAGAAAGAATGGGAATAAAAGTAAACGGAATGTTTAATAAGGCCAGTTTATACTATAATACAAGTCGTACGACATGTCAAATATTCGTGTAGGATGAACAAAGTGGAATAGTGTAAAAGCAAATTGTAATCAGTAGTAGAAGGCATGAGAGAAAATACGGATGAAAATTTGACAAGAGGACCGTATTTTTTCATTTTATAAATCGTTTTAAAAAATTAAGCATTTCATTAGAGCAGAGGTGTATTTTTATGTAGTCATTGGCAAACACATTAAGGGTGTGCTAGCAATTTTACAACAATTACAAAAACAACATGTATATTTTTGATTGTGGTACCAGAGTAGAAGAAAATTGTTTGTTGTTTCTGTAGTTTTTGTAGAACTACAAACACCATAAATGGTTTTATTCATCAAACATATTAAAAAACAAAAGAAAAAGAATAAAACTATAATTTTATCTTTGTAAAAAACGTAAAACACCTTATATAATTCAAAAGTAGATTTTTATTTTATTTTTTGTACTCGCGATTATAATTTGTTGTGTTAATAAGATTCTTAGTTTGTTTATTTTTCTAAATCATTCTACTTTGTTTCTACTTCACACTAATAGTATAAACGCAAAAAAACTTACATTATACTTTGCTCTCATTTTCTAAAGTGCGGAGAGAATTTCTTCACATTTTGCTTCTACAAAATCTAATTGAAGTCGTACGACTTGTGTTATAGTCTAAATTGGCCTTTAATAAAACAGGATATGCTGACGACTCAAGATTACTGACAAGCACTATAACTGGCCTACAGAAGCTGTAAGATAAACTTACCTTTGTAGGTGAGTAATAGGCCTTAGAACAAATAATCAATAAGACGTATCAAAGGAAATATCAAAGTTTTGCCATTTAACTTTTCTCGCATAGAGATGGCAAGAGATGCATTTTTTAAGTACAGCAAGGTTTTGACCAGCCATGTTGTTATTCCTGCAAATAGTCACGGCTTATTAAATGGTACGTGTGGTCCGTCAATATATATATGTTATGAAAGTATGAACTGTAAAAGCAACGGATGAGAAAAGTTAAGACGTATTCGAAATGTGTATATACAGACATGTGTTGGAGATACCATGGACTGACCGCTTTTCAAATAACGAAAAATTAAGAAGAATTAACCAGGTTCGATAACTAATCAAAACTGTCAAGAATAGGAAAATCTCGCACTTAGGATATATAAACTTCTTCAAAAAATTCTCGGAAGGAAGATGTTCAAGAGGCAGAAGAGAACTTTCTTAAACAGAATAAACAGGATATCATGATGAATTAAATCTACTAAATGCTGCAAAAAAATAAATCTGATTAATTTCTGAAGTATTAAAATTAACAAATAAAAAGAAATGTTTATCAAATCCAAAAGTTTTGTAAAGTGTATAGTCAAGGTGGATTGATGGATTCGCCTTGGTGTATAGTGTTATACAAAATTTAATTTGTATGATCGCTTACATCCGAACAGCGGATTTGCAAATAAAATAAGAAATGATGAGCTTCCAGATTTAACTACATTTTATGGAGTAAAAAAAAACAATTTACAAACAATATTTATTAAAAAATTTCAAACACACTGCTTCCTAATATTGTCAAATAGTTTTCTTTATTTGCTTAAAAAAATCTAAATAAACAATATATCTTTTTAAGAATAATAGTTTTTTTTGTCTAAAGTAAATTCACACCAGCACTATCATCTTATTAGCCTTATAAGGACAGTAAACGAATGAATGAATGAATATATAAACTAAATTGTTGTTGGGTGATTGCATATATTAGTACATACTAGATATAAAAAATAGTAAAATAAATCTAAACAATTTTAATAACATATTAGTACTTACAAACAATAACTCTTGTAATGTCAACTTAAACACATTCTCACCCAAGTTCAACAATAACGGCAGGCATAAATCATTCTTGATTTAACTCTCAAAGGAGCAGAATAAACAATTCCACCAATATCGCACAAAATATAAAGTCCCTTTAACAAAAAGCATTAAAAGAACTTACTGTACACAGTTTCAGTTTCAAAAATAAACTACAATTGTGTTAAACATGAAAACTATGAAAATTATTGTCAATGTGTAAAAAAAAACATAAATAAATATGGCTTAAAGAAAAAAAGGCCAGAAAAAAATCTCAGCCTCCTTGGGAGTAGATTTGTTTGGCAAAGTTTTAGCTGGCTGGTTGGTCGGCTAACTGCTTTGGATTGGTTTAGTTGGTATGGTGGTTTGTTTACCTTAAAGAATACACAATACTGCCAATTATAATGACTACGATTGAATATAAATCAAAAATAGGTAAAAATAAATAAACGAAAAAATAAAACTGGCTTCAAAATATACTGCGAAGTATTGAACAACGTTATACAAAGCAACCGTTTTAAGGCATGCATGTAGTGGTTTTTGGCTGAGGAAGCAGAAAATTTAACATAAAAATTATTAAATAGAGATTCTTAAATATGAAGGAAGAAATAAAAAAGTAATTTAGACAAGATTTCTAATATAGAAGTTTTTCAAATGTTTCACTAATTCTGCAATTCCAGTCACATTATGTCATTAAGTATAAAAAATTATTCTATTCATGTGAATATTGGGATGTTATCCATCCTATTTTTCTCAAAGATTTTTTTCTTGTGCTCGGAAAAAAATGTGTGTCCGTGAAAGTCCTACATTTTTGACTTAACCTAGTGTTAATAATATTGTCGAGCTAAAAAATTCACATGTATCTCCGCTGTTTAATTATTTTTTGATTTAACTTTTTGTACTTCAATAATGATAATTTTTTATATTCGTCCGAAGTAGAATAATTTTAGAAAAAGAATAAAAAACGTTACAGAAAAATCATCAGCAGCAAGAAGTGGCCATGTGTTTCTAAATTATCTATAAACAACGAGTTGTGTCCCGTAGAAGGGTACTTATCTTTTCACTCTATATGCCATTTTTAACTATAGATGGCACTATGGATTAAAATTGGATTTTGTTACAAGATTAAAAAAATGTCTTATACTACATTTACACCTGAGCGAAATCGAGTAGATTTGATTTAAAATCTTAATTAAGATCTAAACCGTTTACACCACTATTTTTTGACATTTTGCAAGATTTCGTTTTCAAAACAATATATTTATTTACAAGGTGGTCTGAGAGGTTCTCTATGTTCTACTTCTCCAAAATTCAAATTCCATATGAAAAAAATGTAAACAATAAAGTACTTGTGCAATTGCAACAACCTTATATATTATGATTGAATTTTTTTGTGTGCAGCGTAGTATATTTTGTTACAATTTAATAAAAACCACAGTTGCATCACAAGGTAGTACTAGATTTTAAGTAGATTTTGCCAAAATCTAGTTGTGAAGTA
The DNA here is from genome assembly GCA_941918925.1 of Phyto melanocephala. Lineage (NCBI taxonomy): Eukaryota > Metazoa > Arthropoda > Insecta > Diptera > Rhinophoridae > Phyto > Phyto melanocephala. The sequence continues at coordinate 120,123,480 of OW799233.1, read as the reverse complement.
GATTTCGTTTTGTATGGGAAATCTGGTAGAAATGAACAAGATTTCGTTCAAAATCCCGTAAGTACTAGATTTGGTGTAGGTGTAAATGTAGTATTATGTGCGATTTTTAATAGAGCTAATACTGTAGCAGTTGTATCGAATTATTTTTTTTCTAAATTTTGATAACAAAGTTTATTGAAGAAATTAAACATACAGTCTTTTGATTTAAACAAGTAAGAGCTCGATATTCGGCTGTGCCGAATTTTTTATACCCACCACCAATTTTGTGAACTTTTATAGCTTAAAATGTTTTATTTTGTTTTCAACAGTAATCGCTATAGAATAATCTCTTTATACTAAAATATGTGTATAACTTCGATATGCTAGTAAAATGTTTTCGTAAATTTAGTCTTTCAATGAAAGTGGGCGTTAAAGTAGGCGTGTCAATAAAGTTTCTGCTAATAAATATAATTTAGATATTTCAATATAGTCCTTTATTATTCCAAAGTCTTTATTCATTGAGAAATTATATGAATTTGAGATAAAGCATTATATGGGATGTGGGCGTTAAAGTGGGCATGTCACCTAAATTTTCTGGCATAACAATGATATTGTTTAGAAGGAATATGTAGCACATTTCAACATTATACCTCTAATTTTGTCGGTTTTATGAGCTTTAAATTTCATTTACAGTAGATTTCGTGAAAAATCGGCGTTATAGTAGGCGTGTCGAAGTAGTTTCTGCTTATCAATTTAACTCAGATATTTCAATATATAGTTCTTTATTCTTCCAAAATCTTTATTTATGGAGAAATTATATAAATTTGAGATAAAACGTTATATGAGAGATGGGCGTAAAAGTGGGCATGCCACATTTATTTTCCATTAGTGCAAAGCCTTTGGCCAAAAAGCAATATTTGCAAGATTTTAGAATCATACATCTATTCTTTTTTAGTTTAAAATTTTAAATATACCGAAAAATATACTGTGCGGTATTATTGTGCGTACATTTTAATTTATGATCAATAAAGTAAAAATATGTTTTTAATATATTTTTCAGGAAATATACATTCAAAATTTCATGGCTCTACGTTAATGCGTTTGGACACAACTGCGTTTTATTCGATGTTGGAAGGACACGTTTTTTTTGACCTACTCTTGCATTACGAGCTATAACTCTCTTCCTAATATTTCGATTTAGTCTTCAATACAAAATCACCCTTGTGTATAAGAAATATTTGAGCCCCTAGCTTTTTCCGTCCGACCTTTATCGTGCTTTCAACAGACGTACAGACGCTCGGACACAGCTGGGTCGTTATAAAATGAAACCCCGATTCAGAATATATATACTTTATGGGGTCTAAAATGGATATTTCGATGTGTTACAGACGGAATGACAAAATGAATATACCCCCGCCATTTTTTTGGTGGCGGGTATAAAAATAATGGAATAAAAAGGAAAAATTAAAATAGTTTAACTATAAAATACAAAACATCTGACATCATTATCATTACTTATACATATTTCCATTATCATTTTATTTTCGGAACTATGCTTCAATACAATAAAAAATACATGTTAGTGGAAAATATGGACAAGGTACAAAAAATGTTTTTTTACAAAATCAGAAAACCATCTAAATAGGAAAATATTTGGTATTACATACACAGCTCATGTTGTAACCAATACTGTTCATTAGGGCTGTGATATGTTGTCCTATGAATAATTATATTAAAAATATATAATTATTTTTGCTTCAGTTTTTACAGCTAGAACAGAGTTTTTAAGATACTTCTTTCTACAATATGAAGTTGAGTACGTTAAATTATTTCATCGCAGTAAAACCAGATGCTTAAGTTTGTATCCAGCCATTGAGCGATTATTAAAATTCATTGAACCACTTAAACGTAACTTTTTAAGTTTCAATAATTCTTTGAAACCCGCTAAATTAAAGATTGCATGTATTTATATTAAATGTTCCACAATGTACATAATTCATGCGAAAGCCGAAGGTATAGAACGGCACAATATCTCAATTTTTTACTATTATAATTTAAAAAAATTTTAAAAAATACAAGACTATAAGTGAGAGTCCAAAATAGTTATTTATTTAATAAATAATATATTTTTATCAAATAATGATAGTTTATATTTATTTTATAGTCGAATCATTTCTTAGCTTCAAAGATTTTTTGAATAAGTCTAAACGAAGAAACGTGAAACTTTAACAACTTTTGGTGCACCTTTTTTTACTAAATATACTGATTTGTGCATCAGATTCAATTATGCATGTTATTTTTGGATTGTCTCATATACTTATGAATGTTTGTACAATTTTAAATAATTTATATATTTTGTTACAGATTTTTGTTTGACTTTAGGTCATAAAAATTCAATTTTGCTTTTTTATTTTGAAAGAAAAGATTTTAAATTTCCTGAATATTTTTTTTCGTAGATCATTATCAAGGATATTTAAAAATGTTTTAGATATAATTTTTTATCGAGTTGAAAAACAATCTTATTTATTTATAAGTTAATTAACAACTTGTATACAATTTGAATTTTAAACAACTCGGTAAACTCGGTGTGCTTTGCTACAGCCACCAGGAAATTATTTTTGTTTTATATATATTTGTATGCAATTGTTTTATATATGTGTGATACCATACCCTCTGCTCCGATCCTAGCCATTTCTCTCGAAAAAGGAAATTGTTATAAAAGTAACTCGCACGAAGTTTGAAAGGAATAGCTGCTATAGTTCTCAAAATATGTATGTCATAAAGTGTATTAAATTTGTATGAGAGATATCACGCCTAAACAAAAAATAAAACAAAAACAATGCCATTGACCGTTCGGAGGATAGACCTAAAGCACTGGTAAAAGGAAATTTTAGAAATTGAATAAGTATACTTTATAATAAGTACTCTGTATTATATTAATATAGTTAATTAAACTAATTCAAATATGTTAAAAATTTAGTATAATTTTTGCCCCCCTTTTCCAAGAAAATTTTCGAGTTTATTTTTGGTTATTGTAAACCTAATATTCTCTTCTTAAAACTCCCGATGTTGATGTATGAGAAAGATTTAATTTTGAAGCCATTTGCTGCTACTTTATACAATTCTCTTACTTAGGAATGTTAGCCATTTAAAATTGTGTCATTTCTGGTAAAAATCTTTTGACGTTTCTTTTATTTAATGAGAAATAGAGAAAAAATTGATTTTATTTTAGTTCAATGCAAATGCATACAGATATAAGCAAAGTAGATTCAGAACAACAAAGAAAAACGCTTGACAGGATCTATTTCAAAACAAACTCGTCTACCAGGAGTGGAGTAGTCGTTGTTATTAATTTTTGTTTTAATAATATTTGATTCCGTAAGGTGTAGTTACTTGTGACACATATCTTGTATCTATATATATAAAAGTGAAACTCTGTGTGTGTGTGTTAGCTATAGACTCCGAAACCGTAAGGCCGATTAACTTAGACTGTGGAAGTTATTGTACACATTCTAGAGAGTGTTTATGTGAGGTAAAAAGTGGGCGTGGCTACGCCCATAAAAAATAAAAGATAATTTTTAACTACTTGAACTTGACCGATTTTTCTGAAACTTTGCACACATATTGAACTCACATGATTATACAATTTCATGATTAGAAAAGTGGGCAGTACCACGCCCTTAAAAATAAGTTATAATTTTTAGCTACTTGCACTAGATAGATTTGTCTGAAACTTTGCACATGTATCAAGCTATCATGACTTTATAATTTTGTGATTAGAAAAGTGGGCAGGGCCACGCCCATAAAAAAAGTTGAAATTTTGAGGTACTTGCACTGGACGGATTTTTTTTTTACTTTGCACACATGTTGGGCTGTGATGACTTTACATTTTCGTGATTAGAAAAGTGGGCAGTGTCACGCCCATAAAAAAAACTTATCGTTTTCTGCTACTTGAACTTATTGATTTTTCTGAAACTTTGTACACATATTGAGTTGTCATGACTATACAGTTACGGCAGTGGCAAGCCCATAAAAACTTATAATTTTTAGCTTCTTGCACTTGATATTCAATTAAAATTCAGAATGCAGTTTTATTCATTAAGGGTCGCAGCAACGAGCGCCGGGCTTGGCTAGTTTTAAATATTTGAAAAATATTGGAAGATACATTTTTTATTATAGAAGTTAAAAAATCAAGCCATAATTCTAACAAAATTCGTCAACAGACTGACTCAATTATTTTACCTTTATGAATATGCCTTAATTTAATTTGAATTTTTATCCGAACAAAATTAAGTTCAGATGCCATATTATGTAACGTTTGCATAGTAAAATTGTTAAGCTAATACGTCCATTTTACGTACTAATGTATTTTATATAGAGGTTTAATTGTTAGAAAAAAATTTTCAAATTTTTTTATATTTTCCGTACAAGATTAAATTCATATTTTTATAAAGAAATCTAAAAAGGTAGATTTTTGCCGACACCAGCCGAGTGGAGTTCATCAAACAAATATGGACGTTATATAGATGATATTTAGTGCTGACATTAAAACTGTAACTGGTTTTAAAAATATACAATATAAAAAGAAAAATTTTAAAAAATATTAACTCAAGCCTTAATTAGTTTAAACACATTTAATTTGACAATGAAAATTAAATAATAAATGGAAAAGTTCATCTTGATAGTCGCCAAGTCTACTCAAGGTTTATGTTAAATAAAAAATAAAATTCTTTTTGGTTCTTTTAATTTAAGCATAGAGTTTCAAAAAGTATATTTTTTCGACAAAATATATGGTTTTGTTGACACTTACTTACTCTTCTTTTCAAAAGATTTATTTTTATTTTTTATCAACAACGATATGATCTTTTATTTTATTATTTTATACCAAGCCATATTCATTAGTAATACATATACAATTCAAAGTTCGCTGTGATGCACCCTGTCTAATACCACTTAGAAAAAACTAACTGCAATTTTCATATACAGTCGCGTTTGCAATTAGCTAAGCTGATAATTTCACCTGTAAGGATTCGACTAGTTTTATGATCGTTTTGTTTAAAAAAGGGTTCTTAACTTTGTCCTATAAACAGAGATTGCCGATATATTTTCCCAATATGTAGTTAAACATACGATTTATACTTACAGTTTGTTAACACTATCTCACCTAATTCAATCTCATGACTTGTAGTATAAAATTGATATTTTAATTTTTTGTTAAACGTTAAAAAAAGAAAAACACTTAAATGCAATAAAAAAAATTAATTTTCAATAAAATATTAGAAAATTTCAACAATAAAATTCTTTTATTAAAGACAGTTTGTGTACTTCTGTTCTCAAACAACGCTAAAGTAAAACAAAAGACTTAAGCAACAAACCTTTGCCTAGATTTGGGCAGCAAAAAGTCTCTCAGCACCCAGTTAAAATATGTCTTGCGTTGTTTTACATTATTTAATATTGATTTAACTGCTTTTAAAATAATAATTTGGGATTATGACAATTTAGAAAAGAAATAGTTTTGCTTTCAAATCAACTCACAAAAAAGGAGCTTAAGTTCGAAACAGACTTTAAGGTGTTTTATGCACACAGTTCTAAACTTCTAAACTCCAACGCATTTGTTTGTAAAAACCGGAGAAAAGAAAAATCAATTTGGTTACCAACAAACTATTCTAATAAGCCTTAATATTTCGATGAAATTATTGTTAACAATTCATAACTGGTGTAGTTTAGACAACTTTTTTTTGTTTTTGCTGTTCAAATAATTCTGTTGCCTGTTTGTAGTAACTATTATTTTTGATGTTTTCGTAGTTGTACTTGCTAGTTGCTGTTGCTGTTTACGACAGTATCAAACATGCATCATTTTACTTTAGTTAAGTATGAGCAGAACATATGTATGTCTGGTGTGCAGTTTTTTCTTGTTCTTGCTTTTTGGTGTGACTACTACGACAAAAAGATAAAACAAATTGACTTCGTGTGTGCCGAAAATGTCTTGTTGAGAACTTTGTAACTTAAAAAAAAAAAAATATTTTGTTTTTTTTTGTTGCTTTCTAATTTTTCTTTATGTGCTGCTGGTTATGTTTCATCGAAAATGAATAGTGTGGATTAGATAGTTAAAATCTTGAAATAATCGGTATGATAATTTTATACGAATAATTCTTTGTCGATAAAAAATGTGATATTTTTGGTGTAACGGCTATTTTAATATAGTCCTGTTTTAATAAAATTTAATGATGGTTTAATTCAACACTAAATACTAGAGAGAAATAGTTTCACGAACGCCATTAATCAAGAAATCAAGGATCAAGCCTGGAAAAAACAGTGAATAAATATTAAAACTTTTGTTTGATCTTTTCAACGCTAACGTTAATGGACAGTTAATATATGTATTTATATGCTGAATGCTAAATTCTGATGATAGCAAAGTAACTTTTTTTGAGCATAGCTTTTTTAAGAAGCTTTTTTTTTTTTAGAAAACGAAAAATCGCAGTCTTGTCTAATACTGTCGCTTTGTTTTAAAACTGTTGTTATATCCCACATGTCTGATGTCGATATGTCACCCCATAAAATATATATTTTCAAAAACCATATAGCAAGATCGATTGAGCGATGTCCATTTATATATTAACTTTTTACTTATGTTGCACATGCTTTTGTATATGCGCCGGGTTTTTCAAAAAAACAAAAAATGGTTCACAATCTGCTGAAATATTAGCAAAAAAATGCAAAAACCTCTGCTTTCTTCACAATATTCTGCTTTAATTATAATTTTTATTTCTAATTTACGAACTTTTTATTTCAACTAATATTTGAATCTTTTTCTGGCTTGGGTTTACTTTTAATTTATGCTTTTTAATATAGAACTTTGCTTGTGATAGTGAAAGAATAATCTGATACATTTTTAAAATTAGCAGCGATTTCATTATCAGCCCAATTTGATTGGTGATTGAGTGTAAATATCATCTATTTCTAAAATTTTTAGTTTATTGTATTCCGTAACTTTCTTTTTCATATTTTCTTTCCACAACGAGTTAGAATAAATTTTATCCACATCAACCTTTTTTAAATTTTTGTTGTTATTTTTATGGTATACCAAGTATAACCAAGCTCGGCACGCGTTGCTACGCCCCTTTAAGTATTAAAATGCATTCTGAATTTTAATTGAATATCAAGTGCAAGAAGATAAAAATAAACACGTTTTTAATGGGTGGGGCACTTCCTACTTTTTTAATCACAAAACTGTATAGTCATGACAGCTCAATATGTGTGCAAAGTTTCAAGTACCTCAAAATTATAATTTTTTTTTTAATGGGCGTGACCCTGCCCACTTTTCTAATTACGAAATTATATAGTAATGACAGCTGAATATGTATGCAAAGTATCAAAAAAATTGATTTAGTGCAAGTATCTAAAAATGATAACTTATTTTTTATGGACGTGGCACTGTCCACTTTTCTTATCACGAAATTGTATAACCATAAGAGTTCAATATGTGTGAAAAGTTTCAGAAAAATCGGTCAAGTGCAATTAGCTAAAAATTATAACTTATTTTTTATGGGCGTAGGCCCGCCCACTTTTTACCACCCATAAACTCTACCCGGAATCTGTACAATTCTGATATCAAATAAAAGACTAGAAGAAGACACCTTAAAAAAATTCCAAATGCAATATTGCCTCCGGACCATAATGCCGGATTTAATATTTTTTTAATTGTGGATTAAATTTTTAATTTAAAGCCTCTCAATATGGGAGTCAACAAATTTAAGTAGAATACAGTACATTTAAAGACTGAAATTTAGGGATTCATATGCTAGAAATTCTGATTCTTGCATACATAAAAAATTGTGTTTTATTTAATGTTCAAATTTTTTTTGTGCTTCAGAAATTCGAAATAAAATTACATTTTGATATATTAGGTCTACGTAAAATATTATATAGGCGACACTGATTTTAGTTAGGTTTTGTTAAAAATAAGGACACTAGGACACATAGGGGCTTGTTGTGTGCTCTAACAAAATGAAAATTTCTCTACTAGAGCCATAGTGCAAAACTCTGCTATTATTTCGACTACGTCACAAACTTGGTCCCTTCAATGTTATTGCTTAGATTTACACTTTGAATTACTTAGGTATTCTAAGTTAGACATAATGTCCGAGTTAAAGTTCAAATATTTAATATGGCCTAACGCAGGATATTGTCAAACGTAGTGCTCAGTTCTCTTTTGATTTTCAAAGATCACCACATGGTACATTCGTCACCTTGCCGACAACAGTTTTTTGCCGCCTTCTGACGTATGCTTTCATCGCTCAAACTTTAACTTTATTTTTGAAACTCTGAAAGGTTTAAGTATTTACCTAGATGTTATTAAAAAAAGATCGCATCTTAGAGTTGCTTCCAATTATACCATGAATGCCTAGTATCAATATTATCTCTAGACGTTTACAATGTGAGTTTATGAATGTCTTTAAGAGTTGTTCTAATTATTTATTTAACATTTTTTTTTAATTTTCTGAATAAAACACATATACATCACCACTGTTAGAACACTATGTTTTATTGTACATAATACACATTCAATATTTTATGTCTGTCCATCCAAGTGTAACACATTAAATTAATTTTCTTATGATCTAACTGAAAACGCATAATTATGCATCCTTCTGTTTGCTAAGGATTCGGGAAAATATTTTGGTATACAACTTGGTAGAATATTTTTTTTCGACATTAAGAGTTTCATTTAAAAATAGGCTTTATCAACTTAGTAAAAAGTTATGTTGGTCAAAAAAGCGAATTTGTCTGCCAGGACCAAAGGTAAGAACGTAGAATAGTGAAGTTTTGTGTATAATTTTTAATTATCAAAAAGGTATTTTTTATACAAACTCATAAAACCCGTCGTTCAAAAAAATTATAAATCGAGGTCACAGTATTCTCTTTAAAATATATAAATTTAAAAATCACCATGGATCATATCGAACTTGTATGTTATTCATTTACCTTCACCCATACTTCTCATAAAAATTTTTCAAAATTACTATACATTCTAAACTTTAATATTGATTGCAGGTAAATGAAATTCAACACGGCCGAATAAAGTACAGTTACTTGGTTTTCGGTTTACAATTTGATACGAGTACTTAACAATTTCTACAAATTTAAACGTCACAAGGAACAATAACATTTCATATAAATCCATTTTCAGAACAACTGCTACCAAGAACAACAACAACGAAAAACAGTTTCAAACAATAATATACGATGACATACAAACTAATAAGTTAAAGATGTGCAACGGGTTTTTATTACAATTGTATGACACAAAACAAAAAAACTAAAGAAAAACAATCTTTTTGGTACTATAAGGTCTTTATGGCATTACAAGCCACGGACTTATAAATCGATAAAAAAGAAAGAAAAGTAATATGTAGTACCATGTGTTGAAAATAAAGAAAAGAAGACTTAAAAACTTTTTTTTTAAGTTTTGCACTTACACTGGTACTAAAAGGGGGAAAAAATTTTACAGACAGCATCACCCAAAGCTAGCTGTAGTTTTAAAGTATTATTTCAATATTTTTTTTTTGAAAGGAAATCAATTTTTTTTGCCAGAAATAATGAATAGAAAACTATTTTCTTTTAAATTTTAAGGTGGATATGTTTTACAATATTGAAAGATCTAACAACATGTTGGCAAAGGACTAACCATGAAGAATTGTCTTAACACCACAAATTGTCAGTTAAGACGTTCGAGAGATATTTCTCAGAAAAGCTGATAATTTCATTATCAGATGGTAGTCTGCCAAACCCCTTAACTGTTATCGTTGCCAGAAAAAAAATGTCAATTCACATGGTGTTAAGTTCACTGTATACAAAAAAAATTTATAGGTTCATTATAAGTTATGTAAGATTTAAAGTATTTGACAGATATTAGAATAATCTACATTACTTTAAATGGTTAGGTTAAGTTGAAAGAGCCCAAACCTACGACAGGCATACAATTATGCCCCATTGGCATGTTGTGTGCTCCACATGAATAGAATAGTTAGAATAGAAGAGAAAGAAAAGTAGACCAGTCCAGAGTCTGTGGCGGGAATCGAACCCGCAACCGCCAAAATAGCAGACCAGCATACTACCGACTAGTCCACCGAGGCATGATGAAATGGTTAATATTATTTAATTGACTTTACAGATTCGACCTAAATTCCAAACAAATTTTCTGGCACTCATAAAAATACAAAAATAATAATAATAAAGCTCTGTACAGACAGTTGTTATATCTGACGTAACTGCTATACTTAAAGAATGAATGAAAATGAAGAATTGCTTTCATAAACTTAGTACCATACCCAAAATGTTTGAGAAAATCATAACAGACCATCTTTGTCATCAAGTGTTGTTGTTCAACTGTAACTAATCTGCTGCACTTTACTATGCTAGTAAATCGTGGTTTTGTTAAACACAAGCAAACTGATGCAATTTACACCGACTTTAGTAAAGCTTTTGATAAAGTCAATCACAAACTTCTAATAAAAAAACGTGATCTAATGGATTTTACGAAAAATTGTCTTAACTGGATTTATTCGTATTTGACGAATAGAAGGCAGAATGTTAGTTTTAAAAATATAACTTCTGAGCCTATTGCTGTTATTTCTGGTGTCCCACAGGGAAGTCATCTTGGCCCATTGCTGTTTTCCCTATTTATTAACGATCTGACAAATTCGATTAAATTCTCGGATGTTCTAATGTATGTTGACGACGTAAAAATATTCCTTAGTTATAATCATCATGCTGATTATATCCTACTTCAAAAGGACTTAGATGCTTTTTGTTTTTATTCTTATTATTATTCTTTTTGTTCCATCTTAATCTAATAGAGCTGAATCCTCAAAAATGCAAACACATGTGTTTCTTTCGTACACGTGAATTATGTCTTAAACGGTCATATTCTGGACAGACTCAAAACTGTCTCCGACCTTAGAATTTTACTAGATCCTAAACTAAATTTTATTCAACATATCTCTGTTACTGTTAACAAATCACGTGCAGTACTTGCATTTATAAAACGCTGGGCGAAGGAGAAGGGCCTATTCTTGAGTATGGTTCAATAATTTGGGTATAATGTTTACAACAATAGCATTGAATCTGTACAAAAACAATTCCTGTTATTTTGTCTTCGAGGCCTAAACTGGAATCCGTTCAACGTGCCACCTTACACTAGTAGACTTGCTCCTATAAAGCTGCCAACGCTAAAAAGTCGAAGAACGATGCTAAATGTTACGTTTGTTCTCAACTTAATAAAGGGAAATGTATGCTTTGATTTCTTGATTTCCAATATCTCTTTTAATATAGCATCTCGTTCTACACGTTATTTTTATTCACTATCTGTCAAAGTTTTCAGAAGAAATTATGCCAACTATAATCCGTTTTGAAGAATTTGTACTGAATGTAATAAATTTTATCAATATGTCGATTTTTCTTTTAATGTTAATATTGACAAGTCTAAAATAATTTTTATCTAAAATAACTGAAAGTATGTAACTTCTTGTACTGTCTAAAAGTCTAAAAGGATCTTGAATCCATAGACCTAAATAAATAAATAAATAAATATAAAAGCTAAATTGTCAGTTTAAGCGGTTGTGAGAATTTTGTCAGAAATGCTAAAAATTGTATTGCCAGTTTACATGGTTGTCTTGGATGACGATATAAAAAAGTCGACAGATTAGTTATCAGAAATTACCAGAATTAGATTATTTAAATAATAGGAATTGTTTATTTGTGTAAAGCATGTGGCAAGTTTAAGTGTTGTAGGGCAACTGGAAATCTAAAAAAAATTACACAGTTTAAAAAATGGAATACTCTGTGTGACTCTCTATATATTCACAATAAATTTTTTTCAATTTTCATTTTATTTGCCATTTATTGATACAAAACTAAATTGACACAAGAAACATACAAAAAAATGAATTATTTTATATTGAGAAATACATAGCTGTTGCATTGAAAATGCCTATTGCATAGGGTGATCGATTATTCGACTTTTTTAAGAAACCGGCTTTCAAATAGTTTGAAATTTAAAATTTAAAAAAAAACCGTTTTCTTTTTTGAAAATTGAGAAAAAACCGGTTAACCGGTTCGAATATATATAAAATAATATTTAGAGAAAAAATTAAAAAATATTGTACAAAAAGATTATAATTAAATTTATATATAAATATGAATTTTTTACAGTTTATATACGTTTGGCTGCACAATTACGCAATAACTGACATGAATGCAGTTGACTAATTTGGTTTTAATTAGTTAAATTTAAGGGCAAAAGGCACTCCTTACAAGTAAAATAAATAAATACAATCAATTAATACATAAATAAATAAGACTTTTAATAAGGCTGTTATAAATTTTGTATCTCCTTTGGTACATTTTTTAAATATTAAATAGATCTTTTAAACTAATATGCACTAAAGTATTTTGTTTGAAATGATTTCTTTAATTTGAAAGAAAATCTTTAAAATTTCATTTTAAAAATTATTACTTATACCCCTGACAGACATACAAATATAGGCATAAACTAGTTTGTTGAAATGGTTTAATTGAAATTTAAGTTAACAGTAACTTAATGCCATTAATTAAAATTAGGATCCGGAAGGAGAGATTTTTGGTTTTTCTTTATTGTACCTACACTTTTTATCTAAAAGTGTTCGATCAGCTAAGTTTAAGCTTCAATTACTTTTAAATTTTAACGTTATGTTTATATCCTATAAAAAAATACTTAAGCTCAATTATTTTTCTAATTTACATTTGTTTTTTAAACAACAAATAAATTTCTTACAATATTATTAAAGAATATTTATTTTCTGATTTTTGGAAACTTTTCGCGTACCAAATATTCTATGGTACGATTGGTTACAAAGATATATGAAAATAAACTTAAAAAAATAAAAAACCCGGTTTTTTCGGATAAAAAAACCGGTGTATTAGATATTCGAAAAATTAACATTTAGAAAAAACAACCAGCTGGAAAAGGAAAAAACCAGGTTTTTCAAGCGGTTTTAAAACCGAGTCGATCACCCTACTATTGCAACTATACCGTATCAAAATCTTTTTTGAATCCCCTAAAAACTGCTAAATTTTTTCTAAAATAATTCATAAAATATTTAAACACAGTTTATGGACTACAAAGTTTATACAATTTATGAAATCACTGATCAGATATTGCAAATTTCTTTATTCTGACAATACTTAATGATTTCAAAACGTGTGTCAATAATATGAATATAACAACGAAGATTGCCAGATGTTTGACAATATTGCTTTGCTGGTAGGTGGTCGTACTACAATAGTCGGAAAAAGACTTCTGTGTCAACGCTGTTAGAAAAAATTGTTAGTTTACATGGTTATAAGATATATGCTGCAAGTTTTTCTAACAATATTATAAGTTCTGACGACCGCTTTAGTCATAAGGTATGATAACATAAGGCAAATATTTGACGCAATAGATGTCACCATCAAAAATTTTTTATCTTCCATAAAAAATTAATTTAAACTTTTATTCTATTTAATTAAATTTCAACATCAATCTATTGTTATACGTTTTGACGCTATTATAAAAATCAATTTATATTATAAAGTTATTACAAAAAAACCGGTCACGTTTATTTGAGCTAATATTTGCCAAACGTGAATGTATTTTTTTCTTTTACTGTGTCTTCAAAATGTAGTGGTTGCTATAACTTTTACCAATTAATTCCTTTCGGGCTCTGACAAAGAAGTCGCCCAACACAGCTGAAAACTAAGGAAAAAAGATTGAGTATGGGCTAGTTGTTAATTCGTTTAGTAAAGTTTTGCCGCTTCACATGACATCATAAATTATACGAATAATTGACGCTTTCAGTGAACTCAAAATGCACAAGAAAAACTTTGAACGAATGTAAAAGAAAATAACAACAACAAAAAAAAAAGCAGCAAATTTTAAGCGACAGCCAACAAGGTTGTCGTCAATTTAATGGGGAGGTAGGTGGCTGATCGTTTTTTGTAGATCTGTTAGTCTGTTGTATGTTGCAGTTATTTTCGTTATTTTTTGGGCTTCTTATAATAATGAGACTTTGGTGTGGTTGCAACAATAACTGCAACAGTAGATCTGTGTTTAATATTGCTGTTGTTTTTGTCATTATTATTATTGTTATTTTATGTTTTTAATTTTTTTTTAGATTCTTTAAGGCAGAAGCCAAATAAACGGCAAATAATTTTTGTGTAGTTATCGTATACTGTTGCCTTTGTTTTCATATAGAAGTTGATGCGGTAGGTAGGTTTATGAGAAGATGACTTGTACGACAACATGATGTGTATTTCGATTTTAAGATGAGATGATATCGCGATAAGAATCTTCCAAATTTAGAAATAACTTTAAGTAGGATACAATCGTATGAGCGTTACAAGTAAAATGTGTCTTAAACTGATTTGTTATAACTTTAACCCCTTGTTGTGGTAAAAGTACTTACAACACTAGCAACATTGTATTTATGTATCACTTAGAGCGATTGTGATGGCAATATGATAACGTTAAAACATATTTAAGGATTTAATTTAACAAATTAACAACTTAATAGGAGACTTTAACAAATTGTTAGAGAAAGTTAAAAGCTGTTGTAATCTTAGATTACTGATTGCATTGATTAAGGCTGAAAAAATATAAGTATTTGGTTTAGTTGCAAATTAAAAAGTATTTATTTCCATATTCTAACTGTTGTCTGACTTTACTAAGAATTTTAGTTCTGAACACAAACATTCTTTCTTTTGCATATGGTGACCTTTTAAAAAACTAAAAACATAGAAAATTTGCAAAAGTGAATAAAATGTTTATTTTGGATCTATTTATGAATGCCTGCTATTTATGTAAAAAATTTTTACTTTTAATTTGTGCACACTTTTTCCAGCAATTAGACAGTAAAAAATAATGCCAGCTATAATGCTGTCCTCCAAGGTTAAAATTGTGGCTGCCTTGTCCCTCTATACGAGCATCGTATACCCTCAAAAAAAGTCTATTGAGATCATATTGCATGAAGGCCAATGGACTTTAAAAATTCAAGATTATTGCTCACAAATCTCAATGATTCATGTTAACGCATAACGTGTGGCATGTGCCACCACATGACAAGAAGATCGGTAATCATCTCACAGTACCTTGCTGCATTTCATCGGACCTGAAGAGTACGGTCTTTACTGACACTGGTCAATACAGCAACAATAATCTTTCTGTACGGATTCTTTGCCAAATATCAGATAAAGTGAAGCTGGTTGGTGATATGATCTCAACAACTTAATAGTCTGCTCTGTATGTTGATTATGAAGAGCATAAAGTGGAGGCATTTTAAAAATGAAGCACTTTTCTTACTAGGCAAGAATTTGATAATAAAATTCAATGATTTGGTGAATGGATGGTGAAATGGTAAAACATTACTGAACATTTTTATTAGCACATAACACGAGATACTGGAAACCTATAACGCAACGGATCCCATAATGGAATAGGTTACGAAGGATAGAAAGATTACTCTTTACCTGGATAGTCTGGCGGCTTTCAAGGCCTTGAAAAATTATTATGTTAAATCTACGCTGGTTAGGGAATAAAGCGGAGCTCTTGATATTATTATAGGTTTCTTCAATGTTGTTGGATGCTAGGGCACTGTCGAACTTGCGCGCGGTGGATCTGCACAAGGGTCGTCAGAGGAAGGCCACCGTTGGATTACTATTTTTGGCGAAATAGGGAGTGGATATCGGAAAGGACTGATATGACATAGAGGAACAGAAGGGACTGCAGAGTGTCAAGCGCTTTATGACCCAAGTTAAACTCGGAAAACTCTATTTTACTTCTGAATCTGAAAAGTGTATGGGCCACTATTGGGGTTATAACAGGACATTATCCAGTAAGAGCTGAGATCATCAGATGGGATCGCGATACTCTGGATTATTGTAGGATGTGAAAGTATGAGGAGATAGAAACTATGGAGCAGCCTGCCACTGTTTGGGACTACAGAACCATAGAGTTAAGGAGTATGGGAAGCAATTTCACAGAAAAAGAGGGCTTATAAAAATTTCTTCACATTTATTTCTTCTACACTATTTATTTCCTTAAATTACCAAATTTTTGTTTTTATTTTTTTATCAATGTGAACACAATGAACCTCATTGGCCTCCAACTAAACCAATGAATACCAGAGAGTTACAATTTCACAAATACATGGAGAGAAATAATTTTATCTTTTACCATCATACAATATCTTTTGTTTGTAATTTTGTAAATTTACAAGGTTTAAAAATTCAATCATTTCAAATTACGTGTATGAAATACGCAATAGAAAAAGTCAAGGAATATTTATTCATCAGGTATTCGCAGCCAATAGAGAAATTTTTTGTTTATGTTTTTATATATTCAGTTTGATATTTGAAATAGATGAGAGATGAGAGAAGAGAGAAATTGGGTTTTTATATTTTGGCTTTGACAACTGCAGTTGAAAATCAGAAAAGAAAAAAATAATCAGCTGACGAAACAAGACTAACTGATGCGTAAATTTGCCTTTAAGAAATTAAAAAAATTTTTATTTATGTATTTTATTAATAATTTTTAGTTAAAATATTAATCTCTATACCAATAATCATACTTATGATCATACATGCTAACATGATATGTAATTACGATAATCACGTGAGTGCTAACCGTCGATAAATGTCTCATGCTTAAACATCAATGCGTTCCGATTAAGCATTTTTAACATTAATCATTACAAAAGTTAAATTAAAAATCATTTAGGAAATCAAATGGGTTAAAAACGATTATTAAATATTTATTCAATATGTTGGTGGTATTAATAATAAATATTTGTTTGCAGCAACAACAATAATGCGTCTTCTGACGGAGTATTTTATGTCGCTTAACGAATTGCTGCTATAGTTTTCTAAACAATGGTCTCCAATTTTCGTATACAACGTACAGGTGGGTATGGACATTGTGTGCATAATGGTGCAAACATACAAACACCATAATACGTACGAATACATAATAATATTTACACAAATCTCATCAATGCTTCACTTAATATACAATAATACTTTTTCATGCAGTGTGAAACACCAGCACCAACAAAACAGTTTCAAGAGTGTGAATGTATGTTTGTCGCCTGTTTGTTTGTTTGTTTGTTAAACATGCCAGTAATACAACAAATATTTCGTGTTAAGCTTTTGTATCCAAAATAACACCAACAAATAGCGTTGGAGGTTGAATGGTGCCGGTGGTTTAGTATTGTCGTCAATATTGTCTCTTTTATTGTTGTTGTTGTTGTTTTTTTTTTTTTTTTGGCTTTCGTTCCCTTTTGCACTACTAATAAAATATTGTTTTTTTTTTCGCATCGTTTTGTCACTTTTTGGTTTAGTTTTTTTTTTTGTTATTATTTCTGTTTAGTTGTTGTTGATGTTGTTTTTGTCTCGTTAACTTAAAACCGTTTTGTTTGGTGTTGTCATCATTTTGTACCTTTACTTTTGTTGTGTTTTTTTTTCTTGAATTTCAGATATAAATAATTGTCCTTCTCTTTTAGCACTTTTGGTAACAGATACTTTGAAGAGTGCAATCGTTTATTATTTTCACCATTAATTTCGATATAATTTTTGAACAACTTATCAAAAGATAGTAAAGTTTTAAGAGAGCTTCTAAGAGTTGTTTTGGAATGCTATCAAATCGCTTTTATAATTTTCGATATTTAAAGGTGCATGCATGAAGTTGAATAGTTTTTTTTTTATCATTTTTAATATTTTTGATTAACTTTAAAGTTTTTTTAGATATTTGGTTCCCTTGCCAACACAATTTTTACTGGAAAACGGAAAAGTGTCAGGGTTCGGAATCAGAAAGTGAATGTTTGAGATATAAAATGCACTTCTAACAATAAACAATAATAAAGTGATAACTGGTGGTTCCAGTGTTGGAATCTGTAATCTGAAATTCTTATGGTGAAGTGTGACATTTTTAACAATATTCGTACTTAGAACGTTTTAACGTACGAACGCTATTTCTGTTATTTACAGTAACTTGAATAATTCATGTGGGACATAAATGAAATTAAATCGTGAACATTTTCATGCGATTATTTTTTACATTTTTTAATGTGGATTAAATTAACAAGAGTGCATCGATGAACTCAATATGATTTTGGTGATGAAGAACTATCAAAGACCAGTGTTTATCGATGGTTTACTTAATTCAATTGTGGCCGTAGATCGCTAAACAACGTGTTTCGTGAAGGTTGTCCAAATTGTTTGATGTTCCGATAAACATTAATGCAGTTTGTGAAATGATACTACAAGAACGTTATGAAACTTATCGTGACATTGAGGCAAACTTAAATATTTATAAGATCAGCATACATTCGATATTGAATAAACATTTGGCTGTAAATAAGAATGGTTCGTGTTGGACCCCATGTAATTTAACAATCGCTCAAAAAAAGGCTGGTCGCAATAAAAGCTAAAAAAACGATCGCGCGAAAGTAAACAACAGTCGACTGTATGAATCTTTCAAGCCGAAGAAAACCTTACAAAAGCTATTTGGGCTCAAGGCTCTCAGAATTAAATAGATGCCTGTTTTTTTTGATAAAATGGTGCCATTAGTGCAAGGTATAACGAAGACTTTTGGAAAGTACACAACCTTTGGTTTGCCAGCAGTCTTTGGAGAAATAAGAAACCAACTGGCAAAGACGAATCATTGTCGACTACTACAATGCTAGTTCGCTTACATCGACTCAGATAACGGACTTTTTGAAGATTCAAAACGTTGACTTAACAAGGCATCCATCGTATACCTTTGACTTGGTACCTAAACTTAAAAAATAAATTGCAAGGTCAACGTTTTTCAATACCTCATAAAGCGGTTGATGCATTTAAAATGCATTTTGTGGATTTACCTCAATCGAAATGGAAGGAGTGCTTCGAAAACTGGTTCAGACGTACACAAAAGTGTATTGATCTTCATGGAGAATATTTAGGAAAAAATTAAAGCCATTTTCGATGATAAATATTTATCTGTAATCCCGAAATATAAAAGGATATTGAAATTTTAAATTGTTATTTAGAAGTTTGTATTTTCAATCAACCTAAAGAGGGAATTTTAGTGTTGCCATTTTAGTGCAGTTGGATCTGCAATATTTTTTATATCAAAAACTTCTGTACATACTTACATACCCAAGCTGTTACATTGTCAATTGTGTTGTTCAAAATAAAATTTTATCACAAGAAAATTTTAGAGTTCATAAAATTCCTACAATACATTTTCTGCATATAGATTTTTCTTATCACTACAAACTATTCTCTTACAAACTGAATTAATTTTTATTCACAGATGATGTGTTGATTTATCTGACTCTAAGTTCTTCTGTATATCTGTCTGTCTGTCGTTTTGTTTGGTAACCTTTTTATTATTTGTATAATCAGTTGTAGGACTGTTTGTTGTTGATTTTATTTTAGTTTTTGTTACTTTTTTTTGTGTATATCTTCTGTCGGTATCTTTTGTTTTCTTAGCTTTTAGTTTTCAGTTTATCAATAATAAATATATAGTTAGTTCACTCTTCATTGGTGTTCGCTCGAGTTTTTTTTAATTTTTTTCTTTCATATTTTTGTCATCATTTGTGGGTTTTGGGTTTCATTAGTTTTTTTTTTCTTTGTATTTTCAGATTTATTTTAATTTTTATACCCTTCACACAGTGAAAAAGGGTATATATAGGTTTGTCATTCCGTGTGAAATTTCTACAATTTTCATTTCCGACCCCATAAAGTATATATTTTCTGAAAGCTTATGAATAGGGAAGTCGATTAAGCTCTGTCAGTCTGTCCGTCTGTCCGTCTGACCGTCTGTCCGTGTGTATGTTGAAATCAACTTTTTGAAGCCCCCCGACATCACTCGGACCCGGGTGAGGTATTAAAATATCAGAAATATTCGGGAGTATATCGCTATTGAAAACCAGAAACATCGGTACATAAACAACTGAGATATGAGCAAAAACCCACGACCACCTCGATTTTTTTTCACAAAAACAACATTACAACAACAACATACATACATACAAACTTGTATATTGGCTAAAGTAAACGTGGGATCGAATCCCAGCTGAGCCAAAAAAAAAATTTTTTTATATTTTAAAAATTTTTTTTTTAATTTTTTTTTTATTTTTTTTTTTATTTTTTATTTAATATATTATTTATATTTTTATTTTTTTTTTTAATTTTTTTTTTTTATTTTTTTTTTTGTTTTATATTAATTTTATATATTTTAATTACTTTTTTAAAATTTTTTTTTTTAAATTTTTTTTTTAATTTTTTTTTAAATTTTTTTTTTAAATTTTTTTTTTTTATTTTTTTTTTTATTTTTTTTTTTAACATACATACGTAAATTTATAATTTTACAATGGGATGTTTTTTATATATGTATATTTTTTATATGTATGTACGTATTTCATATGAGATGAATGGTGATACAAACTACTGTTATTGCATGACTACACGTTGTGAAGGGTATATAAGATTCGGCACGGCCGAATATAGCGCTCTTACTTGTTTTGTTTGTTTTTTTAGTGTTGACAGTTTTGAGAAATTGTTGTCGTTTGGGATGCTGTGTGCGTGTGTGCTGTTGGTGTGTAGTTGTTGTTAAAAGATTTGCATAATTATGTTTTAACAAGTTGTCAAATCATTATAAATTGAGTTTATACCTTTTTCGAATAAAATTTTAAAAGAAATCAGGGGAAAAAACAGATAACAAAAATAAACAAAAAATCTGTGAATGAATTGTTATGTGTAGTTAAAATTCTGTATGAGTTTGCTGTTTTTATATGTAAAGAAATTGTCTAAAATTTTAATAGTAAAGATACATGATGTGTTGATGACAGAAAGAGACTTTGAATTTTTATTTATTAGTTTTGTGCATGAATGCATGTGTTTATTATTAAATAGGCATGTATAGAAGATGCAGGTATAGTTTGTAAAAATTTAGGTTTAAAATTACAAATATATAGCCACATAAAAAAGCTCTAACTATTTCAATCTTTTAAATGTTATTCAGTTTTTTTTTTCTTTTTCTCTAAAGTAGTAAAAAGATCGAGATACACCTTTTTCATAGTAAGCCATCGATATGTACATTTAAAAGTAAATATGAAAAATTAATCTAATTAACAAATTTATTTCTTAGACTGAACCTTTAGAGAAATCCGACCTTTGCTTATTTTAAAGGAAAAAGCTGAAATCAAACTGTGCTAATTTAAAATGACGATAAATTAACTACATGCCTCTTGCAGGTATGACAAAAAAGGTAACATTATCTTGCTTTAAATAGTACAACTAGAATTTACTCTAAAACACGCCAACAATTTCACGTACAGAAGAACGTAGCCTTAAGCTAAGCTGGACTAAAGATTCTTTAGCGATTTCTTAATTTTGAAATTATTTTCAAAATAAGATTAAGTTTAATGTCATGCCTTTTTACAAATATAAATAAGTATTTAAACAAAATTAAAACATTATTCAGCTACAATAAAAGCTTAAACGTTTCACTATTATAAAGTCTCAGCTCGTTACCAGCATTTGTATGGAATTGTGTGGTAAATATTGTTACTTCTTGGAAATATTTAGTTGATGATCATGCAAGCCATAGCAGATGGATGTTGTAACATAAAAAGATTAAACAATTTAAATATTTTCCACATATTTTTGTGTGAAATTAATTAAATGAAGCACAGTTTTCAGCTTTTTTATTATTTCGGAAACCGTTAAAACATGGCAGCTTTAGATTTGTATGTAGACAAGAATGTATTTGTTTGATTTGATTTAGTTAAAAGAAGCGAAGAACAGCGAAGTCAGACAAAAGTCGTTCACGATTACGGTGTGAATATTAAACATATGAATATGTATTTATGCCATGCAAGAGGCATGTATGTATGTGTTCCCGTACTTGCAAACAAACATCATTTGTTTTTGTGGTCCTTATTCGTATGCAATTTTTGTTACATCTGTACTGCTTGGAAAAAAGCTTGTAAACATTTTGGAGAGGAAAGGCAGCAGAGAAAATTTTCTACCATAACCCGACACTAATTTATAGCAATACTAATATTAAGTAATTAAATGTTGTTAAATACTGCCATAAATGCATAAACTATAACTGCTTCAATAGTTACACTGCATGGGTTTCTGTGTTTAGGTGATACGCTCGCTCTTCAGAGTATTAAATTGCAGCCGCAAAACAGTAAAAGCGGCAAAAAACAAAAACACACACCGAGAATAATCAGCCGGCCAACTTTCCAGTCCAACATAGAAGCGCTCAAAACACAACACCAAACGACAAAGCAGCACAGCACAGCATAGTTTAGCAAATGTACGCTGCATGATCATATGAAGACTTGTACCAAAAATGGTGAAATCTAATTTAATTATCAAATGCTATTACAAGATTCGATAGCAAAAATATTTTCACACCTCAGCTAGTCAGCCAACACTCTAAATGTGTTTGGCTGAATGGTTAAATGGCCAGTAATGGCTTGGCAGGCTGGCTAATTATCTTGGTAAATGTTGTAGTCATGAATTGGAACTGAAGTGAAATAAAATAAAACCAAACTGTAATAGACTAAAGAGAAGTGCAGTGAAGTGATAATTGTGGAGTTTTGCTAACATTTTGGATGCCAATTGGAATTGAAGGGAAATATTTTGTAAGGAATATAATAATGTTTAAATGGACGATAATCACATTATGATGCATTCTTGTTGTTTTTGTTTTTTGCAATCAATCTAGAAAAACGAAAACAAATTTAAACTTCATTAACTGCCTTAAGTAGATAAAGTGGTTTCTTTTAAATTGGTTTAATAAGGCTTCAAGCCAATATGTATGTTAGTATGCACGTTAGCATTTACCAAAGTCAAAGAATTCCCAAGCTAATCGGAAACAGATGTAGAGCACTATCTATGGCTAGTTTGTTTGTTTGTTTTTGGACTTTATGAGTTTGATTTGGCTTTGGGTTTGGCATTGTTGTTGAGTTTTCATTATTATAGTTATGTTGAGCACTAAACAACAACTACATCTTGCAAGTACTCTGTACGATTCCAATACAATTGTCATACAAAAACGGGAGAAAAGAAATTGTCTCCTTAAAAATTGTTGGCCATCGACATATTTGGCAGCAAATGACAGGGCGAACAAGTGTGTTTTGACGCACATGCATCATCGACCCATCAGCTCGTCATTATCATCACAATATATCTGTGAACTAAAGTGAAATGAGATTATTAGCAGAGACGTTGAAAAATATACAATTTTACGGGGGAAGGAAGTCCTGAAAATTCAAATAAATTAGTTGCATTAGGTAATTCAGTATTAGATACATATTTTTAATATCGATTTGTTTATACTTAGATAAAACGTTACTACTGCTTTTTTAATTCTTCTGTTATCCTAGACTCCTAGTAGAGCATAGGGTCTCAATGTCATTTCGTTAATAGTTTAAAGCTTACAGCTCCGGTGCTATAACACGTCAGCCTCTTCCTTGTGGATGCTTATCGAGCAATGTTGTTAGTTGCTCTACGAAGTGCGTTTCTTATCCACTGCCACTTTCGCTTACATACTTCCACAGAAGTAGATATTCGCATTAAGTAAATCAGCGTTCTAATGCGATTCAGCCACCATTTGTTTTGAATTTGCCAAAAGCATTTGTTTGAAAGGGTTGTAGGCGTCTATTGATTGCCACTTGTACATTTCCAGGTTTCACAGCCGTAAAACAGGATAGACATGATGTTGATAGAAATATCTAACTCTGTGGTTGTTGAAACTTGCTGAAATCTTCAAATAGATTAAATCATGACAAATTCTGCTTCGCCTTATTACGTTCTTTAATCTCATCGTTAGCATCAGACAGATACTGTCAAGTTAGATGAAGGTGCTTACGCGTTTAATGAATTCGTGATCTACATTTATGTATGGTGAATCATTTAAACCATAGCCACCAGGCTTAATGTTGACATTAACCCTAACTCCACGCTACTCAGACCTAAACGCATTTATATTTTCCTGTAGATGTCTTGGGACCTGGCTCAGAAGACATACGTCACCTGCATATTTTAAGTCCAAGAGGTGTTTAAAGATGATCATTGAATATCGCATTTTCCATTTAGAGCAGAACACATTGCGTCGTCGATGACGAAGATGAAAAGAGTCGGCGACAAGATACATCCTTAATTTACACCAGTGGTTCCGTAAAGTGAATCTGAGAGTTATGTAGAATTTGGCATTAAAGTAAATGGCCCGGAATGAATTGAGAATTTTTAGTGGCATTCTACTTCTTTTCAGTGGCAGCGCCTGTTAACACTATCGAAGGACTTTAAAAAGCCGACAAATGCCGACTAAATGGGAAACTGTTTAAGCTAGTTATTGTATTGCAATTTGTTGGTCACATTAAGGTGAAAGGGCAAACTAAGCATATAAAAAAATCACGGTTCAGTATTGTGTCAGAGCATTTTGAGTAATGGATTCATATAAGCTCAAAAATGAAGAATGAGTATGAATATCCGACATCAAAAATTAAAAGTGCAGTATGGACAAGGTTTATTTAACATTTAAAGAAATTGTTTAAAAAATTTAAGCAACTGTTGTATACTAATTTCAAATAATTTTTTTTAGAACTGTGTTATCTTTAATATTTATAATTATTAGCTGGTGTCTTAGGTTCTTTCTATTAATTTTGATACCCTTCACCTGTGGTACACAACGGTATATATAGCTCTGTAATTCCGTTCGTATTTTCTACAATTTTCATTCCGACCCCATAAAGTTAATTAATTAATTATTATATCGATTAAGACCTGTCCGTCTGTCCATGTGTTGGTTGAAATCAACTTTTAGAAGCAACCATATGTTTCTAAGATGTGTGTATAGTATCAATCCTTTTGAAATATCCGGGAATGAATCGATATTGAAATTCAGTAGAATCGCGCCAAACCTTTCTGAGATATGAGCAAATAAACACGACTGCCTCTTTTTTTCCCATATTTTTACCACCAAAATAAAAATTTTTCAGCCATAGAATAATTTATAGTTACCTTTGCTACTATTTGTAGATATAATATGCCGCTAGAGATATTCGTGAAAAATTTTGGATAAAGCGGGCTCTAATCGGTAAAGTTATAGGTAACAAATTAAAAAAAAAATATATATATTCCAAAAATTTACAAACGAAAATCAAATTTTTTCAGTTTCTAGACAACCGAGGGAGTCAATATTGGTAACATTTGAAAGGACTTGACTAGCGCAATGTAAGTACTATAAAAAATCAAAATTCATGTTGGCTGTCACTACAAAATGGCGGAAAATAAATTGATATATGGGTCAAATCTGGTTTTTTTAAATGTAACTTCTTGAACCCCCTCAATATTGGTATCAAATGAAAGGGCTTGACCAGTAAAATACAGTAAATGATTAAAAAATGTAAAATCCATGATGGCATCTAAAACAAAATGGCGGATTAAATTTTTATAATCCCATCAATATGGGTATCAAATGAAACGGCTTGACTAGTAAAATACATATAACTACGTAAAAATTCAAAATCAAGGATGGCATCGGAAAAAACAAAGAAAAATGTCGTATAACATGAAATATAGATTAAAAAAGGATGTGGGTTTATACCTAAATACATATTGGTGAAGGGTATTATCAGATTCGACATGGCCGAATATAGCACTCTTACTTGTTAAAGATTGTATTGCTCAAATAGTCGCCGTTATTGTGAAAGACTTTTTACGTTCTTTTAGTTCAGTTACAACTTCAGAAAACAACTTTGGGCTAGAAGATTTACTTTTCTTCTTGACTCTCGCAACATTCTCTTGAATAACTCATGTTTAAAGATTCATATTCATATTTAGAAAATTGAGCAAAAATACACTGTACAATGAAATGTGCAGTGTGCTGACAAGTTGTGAAAAATTTTATATTATTACGAATATTTCATTAATTTTATTGAAAAAATTTTATCACAAAATTTTGTATCGACTTTTTTATCTCGTTGTATTTATCATTGAAATGTTTGAAATCTCTCTGAGATTTGGAGTAATGGTTAACTTTTATTGCGTTGAATTTTTTTTTTTGTTAAACATAATTTTTGCTTGTAAATGAATGGCGTTGTGTTAAGAAAAAATTCGGAAAACATTATACTGAATGAAATAAAGTAGCCAATATGTGTGGGTATGTTTGAACCATTTAATTGCTTAAAAAATTATATATATATAATTGTGAGTGAACTTTATTAATATGATGTTTTGCTCGTTTGAAAGTCGTTCTCTATTAATAATTCAATTGACGATCTTTCATAGTTTTTAGCTCTTTCACAGTCTAGTACGGTTGTAGCTGGTTGATTTCACTGATATTTAACTTTAAAAAAATTACATTTTAAAATATTCCCTACAATGTGGGTTAACAGCGTGGTTAATAAGATTTAAACGATTTTTTAACGAATGTACAAAGACTAAAAGAATGTTATAAAGACTAAATGTAAAAGTTATGGTTGACATTGCTTATTATAGTGATGATTTTGTGGGAAATAGTAGATGATAAAATTTGGTATAATTTCCATAATTATATGGTTTATATTCTTTTAATAACATAATTTAGTATATACATGTGGTTTTTTTCAACCTTGTAGAGTAGAGCGTGCTTTAAAAGAGCAATAAGGTCTTTATATACAATTTTACAATTTTAAACTTTTGAATATCTTTGAATTAATTAATTAAAATTCTGAATTTTGAGAGAAATAAATATATAGCACTTGTATTTCTATAATTTAATAAATAATGAATATCTACCAGATTCAAAAGGTTCAATGATAGTGTTAAAGCAATTTAGATTTGAGGGACTCACAATATTAATTACTATTTGTATCTCTCTTTGAAATATTTTAACAACCGCCACTGGCTTTGTGTCACATTTGAAGCAATCTGTGAACTGATGGTGGCAAACGTGCTGAAGAAAAATATTTTTCAATTTAATTGGTAACAGTTGGTCACATAGTTTCATTGGCTCCGTGTTAGATATTAAGCATTAGTTGTGTGGCGTTATAAATATTTTTGCTGCTTATACACTGTAACAACTATTGGAAGCAAACAGCAGCAACTGCAGAAGTAGCAATAGTTACAAACGCAAACCTTTACGCATTTTTATGCATGCTCTTATTTAACGTTATCGTTTTTTACACTCTCAGGGGCCTTAAAGATGAGGTAAAACTAGTAGTGGAAGGCAAAAGAACTAAAGTGGGTAAGAAAAGAAAATAAAGAAAAAGAAAAATTACAAAATGATCTTTAAAATCAACGGGAATCAAAATGTTATATAAGACCGCCGTGTTGTCGCCACGTTCAAGACATTATGTTATATACGCAGTATTATTACGAGACCATGCAACAACATGCCTCTAAAGGATGTGACTAGTTTTTCTTGCCATCGGTAGTTCTTAATTATACGAAATACTCGTGCAAACATTGTGGAACAACAAAATTTATGGAGTTTAAATGACAACAATAAGAACAAAAACACTGATAAGACGCAAAAGAAGAAGGAGAAGAAGAAGAAGAAGAGAAGTCTCAGCAATAAAAGAATCACATGAAGTTGGATGAATAAAAAATCAATCACAGAACACAGATGTGCGTTGAAAACATGAATGAAATCAAACGATGTCAACCTGCATTTATGATGATCACGTTCCTTCTTTAACAGCACAATCTTGTGCTGTAGCTGCTGCTGTAGATCTAAAAGTGCAGTCTTAAAAGGGTTTTTAATAAAATTAGAATTTTTTTAAATTAAAATTTAGAATTATTTTTCAGTGATCATAAATTAAATCGGACTAATATTGTAGATAAAAAGCAAAAGTGTTTATATATTCATAACATGTGTTAGATTGGGCAACAATTTATCTTTAATAAATTATTTCTGTGTTTTGTTAATAACCGAAGTATGCTATAAATCGCTGCTTAAAAATTTTTATGTTTAAATTTTAAAAGAATTTTCAGATTGATCTCGCGTTATAAAAGACAACAGAAATAATCTAAAAAAAAAATCATCATAAAACCGCTTTAAACAAACCAGGATAAATGATCGATCGTTTTTATAAAAGAACACAACTTGGCTTGTGAATTATTTTTTAAAGATTTCTTTTTTATCTTTTATTAACGTAGTTTTTTTTCAGCTCATCTTTATTTTCAAAAATAAAATCAAAATAATTTTGCCTTATAGCTAGTGATATTTTAACACCGGTTTTAAACGCACTTTTTTGCTCACTAAGCCAAAGTGCACCAAACATAAGCTAAAAAGGGAGAAAAAAAAATAGGGCTTCTGTAGAAGCAGAATTATAACAGAAAACCGCTTAAGGTAGAAATCCTACAAAAACAAAAGCGACATAAAAATTATGTTAAAAACTCATAAAGCGCCAGTTACAAAATACTATAACAGATATAAAACGAACAAACCACAGCCAACACTACTCGCACTTCTCATAAACATTAAACATCTTGAACCACACACATGCCTACTATACGCCAAGAACGTGGAGTCGAGAAGTACGAAAAATCAAATAAGGTAAAATAAGCTCAAAACTCATGATGCATCATCATTGTATACACACTCTACTTACATTTTGACTGTGATGCACCTGAAACATTTGCAACAAGTGTTTGAAAAAAAAAACCACAGAACAAAACTCCCGAACAGATGCACGCAATAAATGCGGTTACTGAACTCCTTTTACACAACTTTGTTCAATCTGTTCTCCATAAATGTTGATCTTGCACAAGCAAACACTCCTGCAAAAGAAAAAAATTAGCTCTCACTCTCTTTGCGGTTTTGTTATTGTTTCAACGAAGACGCCATTTAGCCACGGGCAGTAAAACAAATCGTTAAACGCACTACTTACCAACAACACATATTATTGTATTTATAACAACCGCAACAACAAAAACAATGAAGATCGTTTTAGCCACGATCTTGAATAAAAACGATCAATCGCCAAACATACTAAAACTTAAATAAGCTACAACAGCAACAACAATAATAGCAAATAGATAGTTTTGTATGAAACAACAAACATGTGGTTAAACAACAATAATGATATAAAATTGGTAGCAAAAGCAAAAAAAAAAAAAGAAGAAATATATAAAAAACCAGTTACTACTTTTGGTTTAAAAACACCAATCAGAAGTCAGACACTTCCCCTTAATTTTATTTTAATCAAGAGCTACTTTTACCTCTCTTCTTTGGCTCTCAGATGGTGTACGTTTAAAAGTACTAATATGCAAGGGTACTTTTTGTGTTTAGGTACTTTTTACAGCAAATTTTTAATGGCAAGTTCGCTTCCTTTTCGGATGTAAAATATCATGTTTCATTTTAAATTTCGACATTCAAAGTGAAAGCGAATTCAGTTGAAATCGCCATCGAGACTAGCTGCTTTAAATATACCTTGAGAAATACCGAATAATTTTTTTAAAAGGCAATTTAAAAATATAATGAGTTTTTTGTTGTAATTCTGATCTAGTTCTTCAATTTTTTCGTTTTAAATCAGATTGTGCATTAGAAATGAATAGGCTTCAAATTCCCTTTCAACAGCAGGTTAAATCTTTGTCTCTAATACCTCCGCCACTCTTGGGAGGGTAAAATCTAAAACTTTAACTCGACTAAACCTTAATTAATTTATGTTTTATAAAATTGAATAATCAATTGCAATTAAAAAGTTATTTTTAATATTAACTTATGATTAGCGGTAGTTATTTCGTTAAGGCTCTGTATAACACATGGTTAATATCTTTCTGTGCTAGCAATTGCTTACGAACAGAATGGTTGGGGAATAGACAAACAACCATTTATAAAAATTTAGGTGAAGGGATAAATTCGAAAATCTGTAGAAATAAAACCAATTATGGTACCGAACTATGGAAAACACATTGGCGGGGTTGATCTGGTATTTTCCGGGGATAATCTTACAATAATTAAACTAAATCCAGTGAAAAATTAAAACAAGTTATAAGAAAGGATATGTTTATTATAATAGTAATTACAATGAAGACGAGGAGACTGCTCTACACTAAATCTGTCATAGCGTGGCTTCAGCAAGATGATAAAGCTCTTAAAAAGCGCTATTGCAGAAATATAGCCTGATTTACTGCGAATACTGTGCAAAAATGTAACCTCCAGGTTATGTTATGTACGCTCTTGACGCTGTGGCCACATGCCCAGATCATATTTAAACACATATCATAAATCACACCCATCACAATTTTCATGTACATCAGTTAAAATTTAAATTACAAATTGATCAAAATATTATTACCTAAACACTAACATTTATAATTTTTCCACAAAATTACTATTAAATCTAAACGGATAGTACTTTTCAATAGGTACTTTCGAGAATTCTCACTTTTTTAAATGTCTGCCTCTCTATCTCTTTGTCTCTTTTGGAAATACTTTCAAAATATTTTATGATCGTCTCTTTATTTTGACGTGATTTTATACTTCGAAAAAAGTGTTTGTAAATTAATGTAATTTTTATTCCATCCCCTTAATACAAAACGTTTATTACAGTTTTATCTCTTCATTTAACTGAAAACGTAAAGAAGTGTTAATATAATCTGGCCTCGGGGGTTGCGCTACTTGTATTCTTTTGACTTATACGTTGTGTATAGTTGCTTCCTCTTTGATTTTATTTTGATCTTGTCTTGCGTGCTGTATTTTTTTTTATATATTCTTATTGTTTCTATTTAATGTTTTAAACAACTGTTTTTTCTTTTTTGTTTTTTTTTTGTAAGTGTTGTTATATTGGAAAATGTACAGTGGAATAAAGTGTATGGAAGTAATATTTTGTATAAATTTAAATATGGTGGATATCAGTGTTGCCGCCGACCAACTTTTTTTCGCAGTGAAATCGACAAAAAAAAAAACGCAGTGAAGCGCAGTGACGCAGTTTTCGTTTGGACAAAAAAAAGGAAATTTTTTTCACTTTTTTAACACTTTTTTGCCCTTTTTTTAGGAATTACTTGGTTTTTAATTTTTTAATTTGTTTAATTTTATCTCAACTACTCAACTGAAATAGAAAAAAATTATTATTTTTGACTGTCAACAAGAGTGCAATACAATATAAAAATTAATTAAATGGACTGAAAAGCAAATATTTTTTTCACGAAATAGTTTTTGTTTTTCTAACGGTATTTTTGACATTTTAATTCAAGACCTAATCAGTCAACTGCAACGTAACGTAACAGCAGAAAATGTTGCCATCTAGCTGCTATATTTTTAACAGGGTGACAATTTTATCTCGTTGTGTTATAGCCTTTACAGACTTACGTGTTAAACACGTTTGAGGTAAATTATGTTAAGGCGTTGTTGATCAAAAAAAGAGGAAAACTACCAGAAACTGAAAAACGCAGTTACGCAGTGATGACGGGCAAATCGCAGTGAAAAACTGCGATCACAGTGAAAACGGCAACACTGGTGGATATGCTTAAGAAAGAACAAGAGTATAAGGAGATAATTATGTTGGGTATTTCGAGATATAAAATTTTACTAAAGAATTTATTTAATTACATGTAACAAGTATTTACAAATTGATTATTAATATAGCTACTATTTTTCCGGAAGTACATATATGACGTGCCACAGTCTTGCTGAAACTAAATAAAATCAAAAATAATTAAAAAAATATATATACGATACGATGATCGGTTCTTCAACCACTCCAATCAGTGCATTTTTATTGATCTAAGGTTTATGTGTGAATCTCTGGGTTTTTCATTAACCCAAACACGTATTCATTAAGTCAGAAAGAAGCCGTCGCAAAGTCAAAGGATTTCTTGCAAAGTCCATTGATTAAAATTAACTTGTAAACTGAAGTCTTTAAATTTTAAACAAGTTGCAGTTAGCGTAAAATAGGCCAAGTTCTTAAATACGAAATGGCAAGTTGATCATGCGATCACCCACACAGACAAACATACACAAGGAGGAGTATTATCGGATAAGGTTCACTGTGACTAAAATTTGACACTAGAATTGGCTCGAACTGCACGAATAATCTGAAGACTTTGTTCCACTGTGTAATCATTTACGATGTAATGTCAAAAAAACGTTACGAGTAATATGCGTAAAAAAAACAAAAACAAGCACAACTTCTAAATTTATCACCTATAATTTTTTAAGTAAATAATTAACGCTATGCACCTATTTAACGGTTTTATTACTACTATTATTATTATTATTAAGCCCACTGTTAAATATTTGTGATTTTGGTGCTCAGTTTGTAAAAGTAATTTAAGCAGGTATTTAGAGCATGAATGAGATTTTATTAGTATGTTTGCCTCTGATTTAATAGTTTGTTTATGTTTCTCCTAAAGGCGTGTGGTCGTTTTTGCTGTTGTCGTTTTATAATGGAAAATTGCTTATAGGCCTATAATTAAAATTAATAATTATACGATGATAGTAGGTAGAGTTGTCTTAATTTTGTGTAAAAACGCTTAATTATATTTATTATTGCTTTATTGTAACACTAAATGATTTGGCTGTTATTTACTAAAAATGACTTGACCGACTAACTGATTGACGGTGTGCTCTAGAATGTACAACTAAAGTTGAGTTTAGAGTGTTGGCATTGTTATTCTTTTTGGTGGTCTTGTTCACTTATAATAATGAGATTTTATTATTAATTTAAAAAAAAGCGTTATTAAATGGTTGTGTTAAATAGTGAATGAATTCATTTTTCTTCCATGTTGAGAACAAAATTTAGTTTTGTTAGCAAATGATTAATTGTTGACTTGATTTTTTCGTACAGAGTAATAAAAAGTGGAAAATTTAATTGAAAATTGTACGCCCCAAAGGTACTTATATGACTTTAGGCTGAGTTTTGTTTAAGAAATATTGGATATAAGAGTTTGATGAGGCTTTATTAAGACCTATTTACTTTAATTACTTAACTGAACTAAAATTTTACTCTAGAAAATAAAATAGAATTTAATTATTTTATGCCTGCTCATCTGCTTAATTTCAATGGCTCGTGTATTTTATGTACAATCTTTGGTTTACTATTGAATATTATTGAATATGGGTTTTAACACAATAAGTAATAAAATAGGAAGAAGAAAATAATTAACACTTAGACAAGTAGTTTTTAAATTCAACATATATTTATATATTTCAGTAAGTTATTCTTCTAAAAAGCGATGCTGTACAGTGGGAGTTTTTCAGAAAAATTTAAAAAACCCCATAATTTCATAATAGGCATTAAAATTCCCATATGTACCATACATTAACCGACTACTGAATGTGAATAGTATTAAATCATATTGAGTATTGATATTAGCAAGACTGCACTAACAACAAGTATTGAATTGACTATGCGCAGTTAAAAAGCAATATTAAGCTGTAGGTAAATTTATCAAATATTTAATTTGAATTCGTAAATTTTAAACTTCTTTAAAGTTATTCAACTTTTAAAATATATGAAACCATCAAGGATAAACCAAAATGGTGATTTATTTTCATTCTCCAAGAAATCGACTTGCCTATTTATATAAGTATATACGATGTGTACCTAAAGAAAGAGTCGCGCTTTGTAGTAAAAAATCTTAGCAACTATAAAAGAGCGGCTAATTTATCTCAAAGTTGTAAAGGCCACTAAATGTTACATCAATATCAATTTTAAAACTCTAAAGACTTTAAAAAAGCGGTCTTAAGTGCTCCAGCAGTAGTTAGCCAGAGGGGGAATATTTCCCCTTCCAAGGCAATTTTTTCCTTTGGTAAGATATAGTTTCGACAGTTGTAAAACAAACAATTCAAATAAAGCGTGATTCAAACATAATGCACGATTTGTAAGTCACACCTTAATGTCAAGTCTTTTGATAAGCTTAATGTGATATTTTATTGATTAAGTGTTTGAAAAATTCAATCATGGAGAGGTACACAATTGAGCAAAATCGAGCACATTGATCAGCATAATCGAACAAATGTGTCCACAATCGGTAGAATTGTGCGCAAATTTTAATAAACCGGATCTGTAGGAAATGTAAAAACACCTGTGCATGCTTGCATAGTTCGCTCTGCGTGTGGGAGAGGAGCCATCAACTTCAAGTCGTCGTCGTGAACAAAAATTTAACAAAATAAGCGAACATTACGGATGCAAATTTTGAATAAATACGCTTAAAATATACGCTTACAAACAAACTGAACAATACGCCGAATGGTTGATGAAACAGATTGAAGTGAATGGTGACTTTACAAAGAAAATCATCTTCAGCGGCGTGGCAAACTTTTACTTCAGTGGATTCGTTAACAAGGAAAAATGCCGCATTTGAGCAAATGAGCATTTGAGTAAATGAGAAAAGAGTAACTGTTTGGTACGACTTATAGGGTGATGTCGTTATCGGGCCGTACTTTTTTAAAAATGATGGTGTTGGTGGTGTTCGCTTGTTCTTGTGACCTGAAATTAAGGATATGGATCTGGACGATATGTGGCTCCAACATGATAATGCCACTTGTCACATAATCAACGAAACAACGGCTCTTTTACGTAAAAATTCAATAACCGTATTATCTCACGTCGTGGTGATATTAATTGGCTGCCAGGATCTAAAGTATGAAATAATTCGGAACATCAACGACATTGAACCTCAATTAAGTCTCAGTTTAATTGAAAATATGGACCATATGATAGAAGTATGCCAACAAAGCTTTGGCAAGCATTTAGCCGATATTATGTTTCACACATAATTGCCATAAATCCTTCCAGCATAATAAAAAAAAAATGAAGATAATTCTCTGAAAACTTTTTGTTTTATTTACAATTAACATCGTGAGTTTTAGTTTGTACCACGCTGTATATAAATTAAATTGAGGATACTAATACACAGTCATTTGTTGTTCATTTTTCGTCGCCATTAAACAAAAACCAAATTATTATTAATTTATATCGATTAATGTTCAAGTGTATGACACTTTGATGAAAATAAGGTGAATAAACCTCTTTAAATAAGAGTATGAGAAAACACCATATAAGAAAAAAAAAAAATAGATTCTATCTTGCGACTGAATTCTTCGACGTATTTTAGATAAACATTTGAATAGCAAAAATACGGTGTGTCGTTATTCTGTTTGATCATTAAAGATACCATTGCTCTTTTGCATAAAAGTACCTCATCGTGTGAATTCTTAAAGGGGATATCACAGTGGCCACCAAAGATTTTGTTATTTAACGCCTTTAAATTTTTTTATTAGTGCTACGTAAAAGACAAGTTCTACTCCAATTTCATACAAGCGATTTTAGAATTTGAAAATGGAATTAAGAAATCATCTTACAAATGACTAGAAAAAGTTTCTAAAAGTTTTCCATAACTTGAGTGTTAAACTTAATTTTTCTTAAGTATAGGTTCATCCAATAATATTTCATTTAGGTTATGTTTTTTCGAAAATTATTGAATTTTGAACTATTGGCATAAATACATTCCGATGTATTTTTCTAATTAAAAAACAAATCGCGACAGTTTCGACAATAATCATCTGAGGAAAAAATACAATATTTTTTTAGAAGGAAATTTCAGGGGACGGTTATTAACGAATAAAGTTCTTCTTCCTGCCAGTTTGCTAAATTAAACTTATTTAGATGTTTTAAATCTTTTTGACATATTTTTCTTTTAATTTTTTAATAAGTGGATTTTGATTTATAAGGATTTTCCTACGCAACAATAAAACCAAGAATTCGCCTTTATGTAGCTTAATAACATTTTCTTATCACATACACCTGATATAAAAGTTTTGTTAATTTTCAATTAGAATAATCATAATATTACACACTACATATAAGCTCGTACTCTCATATTCTCACTCACTCTTCTATTCAGTATTTGTGTAGATGATTTCTCTTATTCCGTTAGATATGTTGCTTAAAAGATATGGCCACCCTAATGTATCTATAAAATACAAATAAAATAACCAACTAACGAATAAACGAATCCAATACGAATAAAATGTGTGTTTTGTTTTGTTGGTCGGATGACTGGTTGGGGGGTATGTGTGCGTGTGATGTATCTGTGTGAATTGTTGAAATGAGCGCATGCCGCAAGGTTTTGTTAGCCGCAGGACTTGTACAATTTAGTTGAGCGTCATACTTTGAGCTGTAAGCAACAACGGTCGGACAGTTGGTCTTGTTTGTTTGTTCAGTTTGTAGCAGTTGTAAAGCATGTGTATGTGTTCTTACATTAACTGACTTTATTTTCCAAATAGTTGGGTTTGCGCTGCTTTATAAACACTACTGAGTGTATCTGAGAGTTTTCTATACTATTGTCATAACATTGTGTGGTAAAGAAAAATTACAATGTTATGTTAACATGGTGCTGTTAAACTTATATCTTATCGGAAAACAGAAAAAGTAGAGTTTATAGTGTGTGCGCTATGGCTGCATAAATCTAGCGACAATAATAACAACTCTCTGTAATAATCATTATTTATACCACTATAATTGTAGTTTAATGTGTGTAAGATATCATATAATTGTTGTTGTTTAAATAAGAGTTTGAAATCTAAATATTTACAATTATTACTATCTCAATAACGATTGCGATTATTAAATACTGAATTCAAAGCTAAACGGAGTATGAAATTAAGTTTGACTTGAGTACGCGTGTTTGGTTTTTAATAAAAATAGTTACTTGAAACGTTTAAAATAAAATACACACGAACAAGTGCAATTCGATAACATATTTACATAAATGTATATTAAAAGATGTAATGAAATAAAAATTAAACGTATATTGTAAGAAAATTTAAAACAAAAATAATAAAAAATAAAATAAAGTGTAAATTAAACAAATAAAATAAAAAAAAAATAAATAAAAAAAAAATAAATAATAATTGTTAAACAAATTAAATAAAACAAAACAGAAAAATAATTTGAAAAATAACGTGAGTGTTAATATTAACGTGTTAAAAATTGCAACTTAATAACAAAAAATAAATATATTTTTTTATTAAAAAAATTCATTACAAATTTTCAAATAAACAAAAAATAAAGATAATTAAAAAGATAAAACACAAAACACAAAATAAAAAATTACATACTTTGTGATAAGAGTTTGTTTAAAATCGCATTCTTTTTCAATTATTTAACCACAATATTGGATTTATTTTAAAGATTTAATTGAGCATCAAAGAGAAGTAAACAAAAGACTTTTTTTTAACAAATTAATTTGTATATTTTAGTTTATTATAGAAATTTAATTTATTTGTAACAAAGTCAATATTTTGTGAAAGAGACAAATGCCCGATTATGTATCTCTTAAGAATTCTTATTTAAATTTCTTTTAATGGTCGATTCAAAAAGAAAATTATGCTAATTTATGAACTATGATTAAATAAAGCTTTAAATATGTTTTTTTTTATTTTTAAAGAATATCGTTTCTCTGTTAAGTAAGTCTGTGTTGTTCTTTTTTTTTTTTATAATGCACCATTAACTAAAGATTTTTACAATCATTTTTTCCCGTTGTAAATGTAAATCAATTTTACTGGAGTTTAATAAAAAATCGTTTCATCTTAATTAAGGAAATAAAAACTTACCAAAATGTTAATGTTATCAAATGACTAATTTTTTGTGGCTTTAGTTCCACTTAGCTGGTTTTATGTTACAGTTTCGATGGATTTTAAATATTTAGATAATATATTGGTAATAGAATTCGGGAATTATGTTTAATTTTTTGTTATTAATCATTTTAAAATATAAATAAATAAGAGCTTAGAAGATAATTTTATTAAACATAATTTGCTTGCCATTTATTGTAATTTGAATTGGAATTACGCTTTGCAACATGATCAAGGTTTGGTGTAGTGAATATTTTTTTAAGTGCCAATAAACGAGAAGATGTTTTTAAATTTTCGCAAATATTGTATGAGTAAACTTGTATTATTCAAAATTTAAAAAAATTTTATTAGAAATTCGAAAATGTTTATGTATTTAATAAGAGCATTTTAAAGGGTTTTTTGTTTTATTAAATTCTTGTACTTATCGGTTATATTAAAAAAAAAACATTGTCAAATAATATTTTATTAAACTGTTCACCCTATCAAATTTTTTTCTGCTATTGACATAAAAATCGAAGGGCTAACTGCATATTGTGAAATAGTTTCCATTTTTTTATAATGAGATATAAGTTATTGCACTCAGAGAAACAATTTATTTGTTTTTGTTTTAATATACATATAATACAGGAAGAAGGAATTGAG
Source organism: Phyto melanocephala (assembly GCA_941918925.1). NCBI lineage: Eukaryota > Metazoa > Arthropoda > Insecta > Diptera > Rhinophoridae > Phyto > Phyto melanocephala. Next base: position 120,085,214 of record OW799233.1, on the reverse strand, counting down.
ATTAGGGATGGGAAAAAATATCGATATATATCGCCGATATTTCAAAAACCGATATATCGATACGAGTATCGTTTTCAGTACCTTTTTCGATATTCTTAGAGCTCTATAAATGTTAGACTTTTTCCAACAATACTGACTTGCATCACCGCATCATATGTTTTCTCATTATAATTTTTTTATGAAGTCTAGCTTAGTCATTTCTATTTTAAATTTAGTCCATCAAATGACGCATCTCCTTCGTCCACTTTAAGACTTTTTTAAAAGACGCTGCTATGAAAAAGCTTGAAGAAAAAATTGAAAAAAAATATTTTTCTTTTCAATAGCCACCATATTAAACCCAAGGTTCAAGCGTATCCTTTTACTTCTATAACGGCTGCCTCAAATGCTATATTAAAAAAAAAGAGATGTTATTCGCACAGTACATAGTAGGAGGGAGCAAGTTTCTCATGCTTTAAGGTCTGCTAAAAGAAGCGGATTTACAGGGGATCACATAAAGCAAAGAGTATTTCTGATCTCCATATCCGATGAGTACTGGTTTGAATAATATGTAAGCGTAAGGTGATGGTTTCGTAACTTATTTGATGCCATTTAAAATTTTGTTGTTTATTTTTTTGTAGCTTAAGTATGGCGAGCTGACAATATTTTTTGTTGTTTTTATACCGTTCACACAGTGAAAAGGGGTATATATAGGTTTGTCATTCCGTGTGAAATTTCTACAATTTTCATTTCCGACCCCATATAGTATATATTTTCTGAAAGCTTATGAATAGGGGAATCGATGAAGCTCTGTCAGTCTGTCCGTCTGTCCGTGTGTATATTGAAATCAACTTTTTGAAGCCCCCCGACATCGCATGGACCTGGGTGAGGTATTAGAATATCAGAAATATTCGGGAGTAGATCGGTATTGAAAATCAGAAACATCGGTACATAAACAACTGAGATATGAGCAAAAACCCACGGCCACCTCGTTTTTTTTAACACAAAAACAACATACAACTACAACAAACAAAACTACAAACGTGGTATACTGGTTAGAGTAAACGTGGCATCGAACCCCAGCTAAGCCCAACAAAATTTTTACTTTTTATACCCTTCACCTGTGGTGCACAAGGGTATATATAGCTTTGTCATTCCGTTTGTAATTTCTACAATTTTCATTTCCGACCCCATAAAGTATATATTTTCTGAAAGCTTATGAATAGAGGAGTCGATTAAGCCCTGACCGTCTGTCCGTCTGCCCGTCTGTCCGTGTGTTGGTTGAAATCAACTTTTAGAAGCAACTATATGTTCCTCAGATCTGTGTATGGCATCAATCTCTTGGAAATATCCAGGAATGAATCGCTATTGAAATTCAGCACAATCGCCCCATAACTTTCTGAGATATGAGCAAAAAACCACGACCACCTCGTTTTTTTACACAATTACAACAACAACATACATACATACATGCAAAAAACATGCCAAAAAAAAAAATTACAAAAAAAAAATATATTAAAAATAAAAAAAAAATAATAAAAAAAATTACAAAAAAAAAATTAAAAAAAAAATTTTAAAAAAAAATTTAAAAAAATTTTTTAAAAATTTTTGTAAAAAATTTTTTTTAAAAAAATTAAAAAAAATATATAAAAAAAATAATAAAATATAAATAATATCTAAAATAAAATAAGATAAATTTTTTTTGGCTCAGCTGGGATTCGATGCCACATTTAGTCTAACCAGTATATACATGTACTTATGTACGTATTTTATATGAGATGAATGGTGATACAAAATATTGTTATTGCATGACTACACGTTGTGAAGGGTTTATAAGATTCGGCACAGCGCTCTTACTTGTTTTTCTATTATTTTATTGTTTTTATTGAATTGCTTGCGGAAATAAATATATAGAATCATATAATAAGTTCGTACATATGTATGTATTTAATATTTAAACTTGGAATATTTTAAGAACATTGTTAGGTAAATACGTTTCGATATATCAAAATATCGATGTTTTTAAAAAATATATATCGAAACATTTTTTTTATTTGCCCATCACTTATTATACCCTTCACCTGTGGTGCACAAGGGTATATATAGCTTTGTCATTCCGTTTGTAATTTCTACAATTTTCATTTCCGACCCCATAAAGTATATATTTTCTGAAAGCTTATGAATAGAAGAGTCGATTAAGCCCTGACCGTCTGTCCGTCTATCCGTCTGTCCGTCTGCCCGTCTGTCCGTGTGTTGGTTGAAATCAACTTTTAGAAGCAATTATATGTTCCTCAGATCTGTATATGGTATCAATCTCTTGGAAATATCCAGGAATGAATCGCTATTGAAATTCAGCACAATCGCCCCATAACTTTCTGAGATATGAGCAAAAAACCACGACCACCTCGTTTTTTTTCACAATTACAACAACAACATACATACATAGATACATGTAAAAAACATACCAAACAAAAAAAATTACAAAAAAAAAAAAATATTAAAAATAAGAAAAAAATAATAAAAAAAACTACAAAAAAAAATTTTAAAAAAATTTAAAAAAAAAATTTAAAAAAATTTTTTAAAAATTTTTCTAAAAAAATTTTTTAAAAAAATTTAAAAAAAAAATAAAAAAAATAATAAAATATAAATAATATATTAAATAAAATAAAATAAAATTTTTTTGGCTCAGCTGGGATTCGATGCCACATTTATTCTAACGTGTACGTATGCACGTATTTTATATGGGATGAATGGTGATACAAACAATTGTTATTGCATAACTACACGTTGTGAAGGGTATATAAGATTCGGCACGGCCGAATATAGCACTGTTACTTGTTAAGATTTTTATATTATGCTGAACAAAAAAAAAATTTTTAAATGAGATAATACTTTTTAGAAAATTTATTTAAAAAGCAAACCTTATAAATTCTTTTTAAAGTAACACATGTTTTAAATATTAGTAAGAAATATTGTTTTTTAATTCGCATGTTTTATCTGACACTTAAATATACTTTATAAAAATTTATGGATTTATATAACAGTTCGATAATGAGTATGAGATTATTAGAATTTGTCGTTATATCTTCATCAAGTTTTAGTACTAATTATATTTAAATCGGTTCAGATTCCATTTTGAATTTAAGAAATATTTTTAAATTCTGTAAAAGGAATCTTCCTTAAGCCGTATCTCATTATATGTCTTGAGTTGTTGAGCCAATATTAATACAATTTTAAAGTAATTATATTGAGGTTCACACGGTTTTTCACTTACCATATTTTAAAAACGGTATTAAAGTTAAACTGACATTCATTTGTTATTCAAGGTCTTCCATTTTATAAAAAAAAAACAAGTGCAGATTTGAAGTCAGTGCCACAAAATACTTAAAAAATAATTTTTTATTTGCCCCTGTCCACAATTCGTAAGCTTCTGTGTTTTGAGTGGTATTTTTATAGCAATTTTTGTCAAAATAAAGTATCGCCACTGTAAATATAATACAAATTTAAAAATAAAATGCTTTTTTTTTTTAAGAATATATTTGAATGCTAATATACTAAATTTAATTTTATTGTATAATGAACATACTGTGCTTAAATTATGTATGTGTGTATGTGTATATGTTCTACATAATCATAGTTATTATTTAGATTTAAATGTATTTTTATTCCTTTTATTTTTTATGAATTCTTAAAATAAAAGTTTTCAAAATTTTGCAGTAAATTTTTTTAAAAAATCTTTTATATCTTTCTGATGATACTGAGATATAAAGAGATATTACAGATATAAAGCAAAATATCATTAGCATAGCTCAAAGATACTTTTATAGTAGAATTTCGAAATTTTATATTGTGTTGGGTAAACTGTTCTTAACCGTTAATGTCGTGGAACAGCCTTCATACATTAAATCTCGAAAACTAGACCCAATAAAAATAATAATAGCGAAGTGCAATTTCACATACAGTGTCCGCAATAACTTAAGAAACGGTTTTCAGTGTTAGGACAACACAAATTTTACCGCAATTTTTAAAGTAATGTTATGCTTGATATCTGTTCTCGACATTTCTTTTATATTCGTTAAAAAATTGTTTTTTTACTAATGGCATATATGATATAGTAAAACAAGATACACACAAAGAGGTACTAAAGATGACGTAGGGCTATTGTGGAATTTTTAAGTGAAAAGTACCAAAAAAGTACTATTGTACTCAGTTTTTCAACCCTGTGCTGTAGACAAGTGCGCATATAACGAACTCTTTAAAACATGGATTTTGAGTGAAAATATTTGCTTATATGAGCAGATGATTTAACTTAAATCTCAGCCGTTCGTTGGTCCATTTAGCTGATTCTTAATAATATATTTTTTTAGAATATATCCGATTTATTTGTATTATATACGGGTCCCTTTGATATATATTTCAGTAAAATATTGATCAAACTATGTATTTACATCGAGGTAACATAATTTCAAAATCTAATAAACTACAGTAATTATTTTTTAAACTTCAGAATATTATCGTGCCTTTTTAAAAAATTTTTTAATTGAAATAAAATTTGTTTGCCAAAATCAAAATATTTTATACTTTTTTTATCTGACAAATAAGAAAAAGGTAGAAAACCCTTACCTAAATGCTCTTTTCAAAAATATAGTTCAAAAAACTGGCAACACTATTTTCTGTGACAGTTGATTTGAGAGTTCATAATTTTTCTGACTTACATTGAAATTAAATTCATTTCGAAAATTGTGATTCAATATAGAAATATTTCATATGGAATTTGAATTCTAATAATTAAAACTCAATGGGTATGTCAGCAAGCAAACTTTACGGATTTAAAGGTAACAAATTAAGGAGAGATTCTTGAGACATGGCTGTGTTTAGAAAAACTACTAAATCAAAATCCTTACTTTTTTTAGAAATGAGATCGAAAACCAACTTTTCGTGTCTCATTTAAAAATATGTACATTAATGTTGCAGCTATGCAGATTTAAAATTGGGAAATATCATATTTGACACAACGTGCAATACGACGAATGTACTAAAGGAAGCAGTTGAGAGACTATGAATTAATAAAATTAAATTGGTAACTATATTGCACATTTTCAAAATACACCAATAAAATTGACTTAAATAGGACAAAATTTTTTGGTTGATCGATTTTTATACATACATACATAAAAATATGTAGCTATAAAAGAAAATTATTTATTATAAATATACATACATACATGCATACATACATACATATGTATATGTCGAATGATGTTATTGAAAACAAGTAAGAGCGCTATATTCGGCCGTGCTGAATCTTATATACCCTTCACAACGTGTAGTCATGCAATTGTGAAAAAATTGAGGTGGTCGTGGGTTTTTGCTCATATCTCAGTTGTGTATGTACCGATGTTTCTGATTTTCAATACCAATCTACTCCCGAATATTTTTGATATTTTAATACCTTACCCGGGTCCAACCTATGTCGGGGGGCTTCAAAAAGCAACCAATCCGCATGCTTCATTCATGCAATTTGACGCTGTTAGATTGTTTTCTCTGGAAACATGCAAAATCTCCGGTCTAGTCAAAAACAGCATAATAACTTAAATATCATTTTTCATTATTGCTATTTTTTAACCTAGGGGCAAATTACGGCATTTGAACGTGAGTGAAATTTAAAAATTCTTAATAGAATCTCTATACCTAAAGCACAGCAAACTCGATCGTTCGAGTAAAATTTCGATCGTGATCGAATGCCGTAAGTTGATTTACTGCAAATCGTATACGCATTATATGCTTGATTAGTGACGGCAACATGCCCGACAAAATCTTTACAGATAAAGCAAACTTATTACACGTTCATATATCGTTGGTCACTGGTGGAAAGGCCCTGACTCAAACAATTGTAACTTTACAAGATAAGGCAAATACGTTAAAGAAACTGTATTATAATGGAATTTCTTGTAAAACTGTTATTTTTTATACTATTGCGTTAAGTTTTTGTGTCGAGGTGTATTTGTGTGGAAAGTATTGAAAAAATGGAAAAATTTAATTTCGTTAAAAACACGATTTAGGTCCTTACTACTTGTGACCACTGATATCTTAATACATATTTATATAAAAAGAAGTGTACACTTTGATGTCACCACTAACTGTGGAAACGGGTCGACCGATTCCAACCAAAATTTCCGGGTACTTTGGGGATGGTCGATAGATGATTTATGTGAAGTTTGCAGTTATGTGTTATTTTGTTTGTGTCCTAATCATTCGCTTTTCACTTGCTACACGCAAAGAAAAAATATGGTTGTGGTAACCATAATCGAAGAGCAACATACTATGATTGAATTGTATGTTTATGTTTAAAACATATAATGGTTACCAGTTATCATTATTATGTTTAATTAAAGTATCATTCAATAATCACTATGTATGACTACAATTGAAATCGACAATCTTTGCTTTTTTTCGGCAAATTATTGTCTTTTGCTGTAACATACACATTGATTGTACTTACCAATTTAATTGCAATTTTTATACCAATATTTGTTTAAAATTTTCTCGTTTATTTGTAAATTTTCTTTAATTTTTCAAAATTTTTGTGTATATTTTTGTCATTTCAAACTTTTCAAATAATAAAAATTTATTCAGCATGAAGAAGAACAATTGAAATCAAATTATTATTAAAAAAATATCATAAGTTGATTAGTTTGTAATCATACTGTTGTCTCACCTATCATTTAATGATTATTTGTAATTTTTAATGCTTTTGAATATAATGTTATTTTGTGAAATTAATTTTTTAAATTATACTATTTTTAAATGATAACCATTTTGAAGCTTTTACGAAAAGCAAACATTAAATGATACAATTCAAAGAAATGCTAAAGGCAAAACAACGATTCCTTTTCAACCACTTTAAAGACAAAACAACGTTTGCCAGGCCAGATAGGATTTTATATATTTTTTTGTTCGGTTTTGGTACTTAAATTTTTAATAGTTTTTACAATTGATGCAAAAATTCTAATCGTGTCAACTACTAACACAGTTTTTTTTTTTGGCAAATATATATGTACATATAAGTACAAAAAAATTTAATTTTCTAAAATAAACTTATCCCATTATTATTTTTATTTAAAATTAAAATTAAAATTCCTTAAGAAAACTTCACACTTAAACAATTTGTTTTGTGATGTGTTGTTTTTTTCGCGTAGTGATTATTTTTCATTGTGGATGTCGATATTATTAATATTGTTGTTTTTGTATAAAATTTAATTGATAAAAAAGTACAATACATTTTAAAAATATTAATATAGTTTTATATACATACATGACACTCGTAACTATTTTGCTCGTGTTTATCAAATTTACATACATATTTTTATATGTACATATGTATGTATGTATGTATGTATGTACTTAAATCATGATTTAAGAGTAAATAAATGCGTGTGTACGTAGTACATTCATTAAATAGTTTTTATGCTACATATTAATATACGATTTTTGTTGTAGTTACTTCCACTAAATTGCTCATATTATAATCTTTTTTTACTCTACACCGCTAGCACATATTTTGTGTGTGTTAGGATATTTTAAATGCCAAAAAGAAATTTACCGGCAGCTTCTTTCGAGAATACATTTAAATAGTCTATACTACATCAAAGATTGACAATGATCAAGTGAACGAAAATTCATAACAATAATTTTTTCTTCAAACAATGGATTTTTTCACAAATACACGTGATGTCTGTTTCATTTCATTTAGTGGAAAAGAAAAAAAAAAATAATAATATAAAGCAAGACGTAGTATAAATGTAAGAGAGACAGCAGTGGGAGATATATTAAGTTAAATACGATAACGATAATAAAATTTTTTCACTTAAATTAATTTTGTGTTCAGAACAAAATAAATTTTTTAAAATTTTATTCACCAGGAGCATAGTCAAAACAAGAGTTTTTAAAAATGAATTATTCAAGAAAATTTTTATACATGCCGTTCTCTGATATATGTATGTATTTCTTTGGAATTAAAAATCACTGAAAAATTACTCCTAAGCCTTAAAAATGTAAAAGCTGTTTCTTAAGATCATGTTTGCAAAAAAATCAATAAGAAACACCAATTAATATTTAACATAACAAAATGGTGGTTTCCTACGTTCATGGCATGTTACACCATGTTGTTAGAAACATATTTTCTCCAAATGATTTCCAATGACATGGGCTTGCTAAAAAAAAAAACGCGAACCACGAGACCTAATTGCTGCGACTACAGCAAGGATGACGGTTTCTTCTGTGTGCGCGGTACAAAATTGACTTAAATGCATATTATTAAATGTTGTCATTGTTTATTATCTGCTTGAGGAAGTACTTTATAAGTTTGCAGAGCTAAAATTTAGATAATAAATTTCCACGATTTGTAAACGTTGTTCCGATATACATAAATACATAGGTCTTTGCATGGTGCTTTGTCAAAGTATTTTGAATAAAAGTCTAAGATAATTGATTAGTATGATTGTTAGTTTAACAGTTATCTCTATCGGAAATTCCATACCTCTAAAAAATACTCTATACATCATCAAACTGCTTTAAATTGCTTCTTTAGTCGATCTATCGTTACATCTTCGTATTTCTGGCTGTCGATATTAATATTGTTATTGAATAAAAAATTTGAAAAAAACAAGTTATTTGAAACTTGATAAATGTTGTTAAAATGCATCAATAATTTACTTTCCAAAAAAAGTATGTAGATTATGATATTATTAAAGTTTTTGGTATGCATGAATACAAAATTCATAAATAGCAACAGAGACCCTAATTAAAAATCCTGTTACTCTCTTTCTCTCTAATTTTGGTATAAATGCAAAACTCAGCAGGTATATGTTTTGTTAAAGACGACATCAAAATAACACAGCTATTCATTTCATTTCGACAGTTTTATAAAACAGCAACAAAACTAAATTTTTGCAACTGATGAAATTAATTTCTTGTATATAATTTAATGTTTTAAAAACAATATTTATTTTTTTTTAAATCTTCTATACGAAGAAATAAAATTTTCCATCTCTAAGGATGAAGGAAAAAAACTAAAATAGTAGTTTTTATCACGACATCAGCCGAGTGTATTAAGTTGTTTAAACGATTATATTCGGATTTAAGATGGTAAAAGAAGTTGATGGTATTGCCAAAATAATTTTTTTTTCGAATACGTTTTATTAACAAAGGCATGTTAGCCTTAATATGTCAAGTAATACTACATTTACACCTGAGCGAAATCTAGTAGATTTGATTTAAAATCTTTATTAAGATCTAAACCGTTTACACCACTATTTTTTGACATTTTGCAAGATTTCGTTTTCAGAACAATATATTCATTTACAAGGTGGTCTGAGAGGCTCTCTATGTTCTACTTCTCCAAAATTCAAACTCCATATGAAAAAAATGTAAACAATAAAGTACTTGTGCGATTGCAACCACCTTATATATTATGATTGAATTTTTTTTGTGTGCAGCGTAGTATATTTTGTTACAATTGAATAAAAACTACATCACGAAGTAGTACTAGATTTTAAGTAGATTTTGCCAAAATCTAGTTGTGAAGTAGATTTCGTTTTGTATGGGAAATCTGGTAGAAATTAACAAGATTTCGTTCAAAATGTCGTAAGTAATAATAATCTAATATCTATGTTAAATCTACATTACGGATTTTTTTTTGCATACGGGGCCGTAAGACTTTGTTATACTAATTGTAATGCAGATAAATAAAATGTCTTATTAAATAATTATTTTTTAATTACTCCTAGTTAGCGTAGAGTATGATATACTCGAGCATGTTAATATAACAAGAATTTCCACTGTAGCTCACATAAATCGAAAATTTATTTGAGCACCAAATCCAAATAAATACTCTTCCCATTACTTAAAGTAATTTATTCACAACACTGTGAATTGCACAAAGCTCGTGTTTTGATTTGATTATATGCATGATGCCCAAAATGAGACCTTGAGTATTGCAATGAAGAACAAAAGAAAACACAACATACGATTACGATTTTTAAATAAGAGAATAAATCAGATAAATAAAATAGTTTTATTAAAAAATTTCAAAGAACCTAACAAAAACAAAAATGTGTAAACAAAAATTTCAATGCGAAAATATTTATGTCAAATGATAAAAAGCGTTGGCAAATTAAAAAAAGTCTTTAGAAAACACTTAAAATAATTTTTTATTTTTAAATAAAAAAGATGAATTATAAAGATGGAAGCGTGCTTAGTAAAATCCCAATCCGTTCTGAATACTAGAAATTCACCTCGGATTTCATTTTAGCTGTTTTATTTTGAGTTGTTGGGACAGGTCAAAACAATTGAGAATATTGCTCTTCTAACCCATGCCGGACATCAACAACATAGTGTCTTTTTAATACATCGAACTAAAACCGGAATTTAAATGAAACATCATCTTAATTGCTAAGGTAAATTTTGTGTCTCTGAGACTATGTTAACAAGAAGAAATGTCTTATTTGGATCACGGAAAACTCAAGAATTATTGTTTAAAAGCATATTCATCCTTAACGTTTGACAGTTTGCTTCACTGTTTGTTTTGACAGTTCTATTGAATCTTACATTTTCGAAAATTATACTGGAGTAATTGTTACGATGAATGGGTAATTTAGATGTCATTCTCAATCAATAAAGGCTCTCGTCTACTCTCACCCTAATCATGTGCTCCATCGGAGTCAGCCTTTCATTTTTTGTACACAAAATTTCGTGTTATGTGTATGTTAATCAAGTAGCGACATCTGGAGGAAATAAAGCCTTAATATAGCGATTGTCACAAAAACTTAATAAAAATAGGACAAAATTTATTTTTATAGGACATTTCAGGAAAAGTTTTAACAAAACAGTATAGGAAAAATATATAAAATTAATATTTTTAAAAAACATTTTGTACAAAAAAAAAAAAAAAAAACAAAAAAAAAAAAATAAATAAAATGAATAAAAATTAATCCTAGCTTACGTTGTAACAAAAAATATATATTTTATATTCACAATTTTTTTTTTGTTAAACCCAACAACCAAATAAATATTATTGAAAAATTATGGGAGCATATCCCGAATAATCTAGTAAATTATAAATAATAAACATTTAATTTTGCTTTAAGTTATTAGTAAAAAAGACTAAAGCTGAAATGTTTTCTGTTTTATTATTTTTTAATTTGTTTTTTTTTTAACAGACATACCTATACTTAAAAGAACATCATTTATAGGTTAAAAAATAATTTTTTTGCTTATCACACAAATATTTATAATTTTTTTTTTATTAAAAAAGCACCTGTTTCGATATTAATTAATAAAATAATAATACAACCACACATATAACAAATAAAAATAAAGAAGAACAGAATAACATAAAAGTTTTAAAAAATTTATTGACTTGTAGGATTAAAAACAAATAAAATACTCGTATTTGTTTATTCTACTTTAAAGAATCATAAACTAGCTGTTGCTGCATTTTATAGATTTTCCGAAAATTATTCTTTTCCTTTCATACATTTTTTCTTACTGATGGCTAACATTTGTTTGTTTGTTTGTGGGAATATTTATTTAATTTTCATTTCTAGTTTTTATTACTTCGTATATTTAGTGGAATATTTTCATGTAAATAGTATTCAATGGCATAAAATAAATGTGTATTAATGGGGTCACTAATTAATTTATAAATTAAGTTTTTAAAGCGATGGGTTTTAAAAAAAACATTTAAGATTATTTTCTTGGAAGTTAGATTTATTTTGGTAGTTTAGCGGTTAAACCTAAAACTAGAGTTGAATAATTTTAGTTCTAATGGAAAAATTGTATTTTTAAATTAGTGTTGTTTTAAAAGGAGAAAAAAATGTCTACAGAGAAATGTTTTATTAATCGTTTTTATTTTTTCAAATTTTGAAAATTTATTATTTTAAGGCTTTGTCAAAAAACCTGTTAAGAAAAAAAAATATTTGTTGAGCTATTTATAGTAGTTATTAAATAAAATTTTGATTTAGCAATTACTTATAAGAATACATACATTTAACAGGTAGAAAAGCCCTAACTCAAATTATTGTAACTTTGCAGGATAAAGTAAACATAACAGAAACATTATTATTATAATGTAACGTTTTTATGAAATTGTTTGCAAAACTGTTTTTTTTATATTATAATGTTTAATAATTGTGTTACGTTGTATATCCATAAAATGTATTGGAAGCACTAAAAAATTCGATTTCGTAAAAAATACGAGTTAGGGCCTTTCTGTAAATTGATATGTTTATTATGTGTAACTGATTTGTATTAAAAACATTAATTTATTTATGAAATCATTTTTAATTACTTGCTATCAAATCTAATTTTACATGGTTTCCTTTTTCAATTAAAATGAAACCTGTTGCCTTGTAAAACAAACATTAGTTATTTATCATAAACATTAACACTTGGCGTTATTATGACTTTCATTATTTATAACAAATTACTAGCATTATTATCACTTGCAAGTATTAAATGCTCCAATTACAAATTTAAACACCGGCAACGAAAATCTAAAAATATTTGCACCGAAAACCAATGAAGATAAACCCCTCATTGAAAAATTCACTCACACACAAACAAAAATTCACCCACTAAACAAACACCTACATATACTATTACACATACAACTCATATAAATATTTATACGTGTGCAAAAAAAAAAGAAGAAAAAATGCAAAATAACTTCCGGTCAACTACTAAACTCTACTTTACACTATACACCAATAATTATCCAACATGTTGTACAAAGAACATGTATGTGTGGCCATACAAACTCTCAACAAGTCAAGTATGTATGTATGTCTAAAAATGTATGAGTGATATGTACTAGATGGATGTATGACAGACTATTCATCATATTATGATCGTCGTGGTTATTGTCGTCATAAATTTTTATTAATCGTTGTTGTATTGACAGAGTCAACGACTTCCGTTTTATGAGAATTTTTCTTTAAACAAATTTAAAAACTCTCACTTGTTGATCGTGTGTAATGTGCATTAAAGAGGTTACGTATAAAAAGGTGTTTATAAATTTTATTTTAAATTTGCTAAATTGGAATTTTTTTAAAATTTTTATAAAATGCAAAATTTTTTTTAAAACTTAAAAAACTAAAAGTTTTACAAAAAAATTTTTATTTAACAAAAAATTATCAAACATTTTTTAAGCATGAACAATTTTCTAAAAAAAAAGAAAAATTTTTAAAGATTTTTTCTAAAAAAAAAATATCGAAAATTTTTTTATTAAATAAATACATAAGTATGTATATCAAAAGATTGTTTTATAAAAAAAATTTAATTTAGTATAAAATTATTAGTATAAAAAAAATTATTGAAAAATATCTGTAGCAAGAAAAATTACTTAAAATGTTTTTTAAAGGAAAATTTATTGAAATTTAATAAAAATTTTTAGTAAGAAAAAGTTCAAATATTTTACAAACAAAAAAAAAGTTGTTTTAAACTCTTTTCCTATTACCCTCGCTTCATTTCATTGACTGCAATATTATGCTTAAAACATTATCTTTTGTTTTTTATTTTCTTCTGTCATTTTTGCTTTTTATAGTAATAAATGCAAATTAATTAATTAATTTATAAAACGAGTAATTAACACCATGTTATAAAAGTCAACAAACAAAACGACAGAGTGAGAAAATAAAATTCCAAAACCAAAGTGTATAATCATGGGAGACAACAAGTCCATAACAAGACAAGTATAAAATACACAACGAAAGAAAATAAATTCTCGACAAGAAATTAAATTAAAAGAACAATTATACACAACCGCAAATAAGTAAAGAAAAAACTTAAGAAACAATTAGCAAACAAATACTTCATGTGGTTTGAATTTACTTTACAAAAGCCAACCAACATTTAGGGGGAGGAAAAGAGCAAAGAGAAGATTAAAACGAAAACAAACATTGGGGAGAATTGATGCAAATAATATGTACATAAGCAAAATTGCATACAAATTTATAAGCATGATTTTGCTTGTCTGCCTAGTTGTTTATTTATTTGTGTTCACTCACCAATAATTTCAATGCATGCGTATAAGTACTTTATTTTTGTCATACGTTCACACAAATTCTGCATACATATATGCATACTTACATTTGTATATAAATAAGTTCTACGGCAAACTACTCTGCCACGATTTGTTCTCTTGCCTGTCGATGATGCCAACAACAAGTGACAACATTGACAATGTTGCTGTTGCTCATCGATCTTCTTTGTGTTTTTTTTTGTTGCTGTTGCTGCTGACAATGATGATCGCTTCATGAAAACATTATACATAATACTGTTTTCTTTTTGCTAAACTATCATTCTCTCAGGGGTATAATTGTGTGTTTTTTCTCTGTGTATGAGTTTGTAAACGTGTGTATGAATACTGGTTAAGTTAGCAGCTCATTTGTTGTAGTAGTTTTACAATGATGATGTTGATGACGACGATTTTTTTTTCTTCCTTTTTTGTTTGTTTTTAAATAAAAGTGCTGCCGGCGGGCAATATTTTTACCAAAACCAAAGGGATTATGATAAAAATTGTTTTTAATACAAAATTTAAAACAATTTTCCACTAACTCTTTTTTATAGAATTTTCCCTTTATGAAGAATTATTATTATCAGTAAATTTATTTTTTATAGAGAGCGTTCTTAACAAAATCTTAGATAGCTTCCTACAAATTTATTTAATTCAAATCTAATATATTTTACGGTTTTGAATACTAGGAGACCTTTAAAATAATGTTTAATAGCTGAACTCAGATGAGAAATTAGATGGTGTAAAAGTAGCTTAGGCATACAAAAAAAAAAACAGGGCGTGAATTAGTAATGTTTTAATCGTGAGCTGCATGATCGTGGGTGAAAAGTTATTTGTAAACAGGTAACAGGTACATATGCAAATATTGGTTGCCCTTTCTAATTAATTTATTTGTTTATTTCGTTAATTGTGCGGTTCATTTTACATATTTAATGTCAATTAGGTTATTTTTGCAGTCACACAAAAAGATGAATGTCGTTTATATTATAATTGAATGGCTCGTATTTCTATAACTATCATTACATTCAATTCAATGAAGGCTAAAGAACAATTCTACATCAAAAATTCAATTTCGAAAATTATGTATGTTAGTTACGTTATTTTCGCTTTTAGTTCTCGATATTTCTATATGAAGATTTAGCTAGTTCAATTCAATAAATATCATTTTTTTTTGAATTTTTTTAAATCTTAAAAATTTTTCTTTTGCACAAGTTTGATGTATGTATATCAAGCGTTTGGTACTTTTGAATAAAATATAAAAATTTGTGGCTGCCAAAACTATTTATTATCAACATGAAACTTTTTAAAACTATGACTTATCATAATGAGACACAACACCTTCTGAAGTTACCAATTATATATGTATGTATTATATTCATTCTTAATCCATATGACTCCCTCAGCCGATTTAGCTAAGTCTGACTAACTATCAAAAATTATTTAATGGGTTAATTATTGTGGTTAAGTATTTAATACTATTAAATAAATAAAAAATAAGCAAAGGCATCCTAGAATATTAATATAATAAATTTAGAAAAATTAATTTATACGAAAGTTGACATTTAAATATATAGTTGCTTTAAGCATTTTAAGATGAAAATAACTTGATAAGTCTGTAGAAAATATGGTCCACAAATAACGTTTTATTCACCGACTTATGTGTATTTGTACAAATTAAATTTTTGCTTATTTCGATTTAAACAGTTTTTCCTTTTTGCCACAGATATAACATAAAAATACATACATATAAATACACTTCTGAAGCGCTAATAAGATTAATGAAATACATTTAACATGTAAAGATGAGAACTTATTTTCAAAAATATTATTTAAAAAAAAAATTTGATTTAAACAAACTAGATTTTTTGCTTTTTTTCAACGATTTTTTTCATCTATGTATGCAAAGAATAGTGTAAAATATTTTTTTCCCATTTATAGAAAATCTTTAAAGTTTTATTAAGATTCTTTAGTGAAAATTATAAAAAAAATATTCCATTAATGCCTTTAAGTTTTTCAATAAATTCTGTATTCTGAACTTAAGAAAATATTTCAAAATGTGCTAATCTAAATTTACTCTGTTTTACAGAATCTTCTATTTACAAAATTAATGGTTTTTTATTTTAAGAAAATGTTTTGCAAAGTTTAGTTTTAATTTTTTTTTTAATTTTTCCACTTATACCTATTGGCAGAAAAGTAAAGGTGTTTCTTAACTCTTCTTTGACCTAAAAAAAAACATTTAATCTGGCAACTTTAATAGTTTGTCAAACTGTATACGAAAAGTAACTAAGAGCAACTGCCTGCAAAAAATATATTGTAGATTTTAAATTAATGTAAATTGAATTGCATTTGCATTTAACATGATGCTTGTTTTTTCACCGATTAAGAAAAGAAATGATGAATGAATTTTGTAAAAACATGTGATGGTAAAATTGAATACTAAAAAATTAAGAGATTTTTTTTTTATAAAAATGTTGAGTATGGTCAGGTTTTTAATTTTAGTTTTCTTTTGTAATAATTGAAATTAAAAAAAAGACAGACTGAGAGAATAATAAATTGTAAATGAAAATAAAATAATTTTTTTTTTTAAAGAAAAACAAGTAAAAAAATTAAACTTCCTTTATTAACCATAAACTGTCATAAGATTAGGAATTGGGCATAAAACTATAAATTTGTCAACTTAATACTTTTACTAATAATATTTTTTTATTTTGTATCTTTACAGCAAATTTTAAAACAAAACTGCTAATTGAAGATGTAAAAAGTTCATAAAATAGCAAAATCATTTATATTAAAAAGATATAAAATATTAATAAAAAAACCCAAAAGAGTGATAAAATATTTTAAACATCATTTAAAATTAAAATTACATAAATTGAAACCTAAATAATTCCATAAATAATTCGATTTACGCCTCATTAATAAATGATACAAAAATGTTTGTAAAAAACATACTAATTTGAAAATCAGCAAATTATAGACATTCTAAGAACAACAAAAATAAAATAATTCTCCATGAATTTATCATCATTTATAATGAAGTCTTCAACGTCACCTGCTACACACAAAATGTTTACCAAACATTTTCGTAGAAAATCTATGACTTCATCCCCAATATCAACAGGAATTTATGGGAAATCTAGCACAAGTTATTCACATCGATGCAGTTCCAGTTGTAGTAGTAGAAAATTAAGAAACAACTTCAACATCACTACCACAATGCCTTGTTTTTTAATATTTGTTATATTAAGTTTATTAGTAAATAAGGTAAGTGAAAAGTTTAATTTTTTTTGCAATAATTTTTAATGTTTTAAAATGTTAAATAACAATTTTAACATTTATGTACTATACCAGTTGACTGTAACAAATGTTGTTTTGTCGTGTGAATTTTTTATATTGACTATTTTTAATGTCAAATAAAGAACAATTAACTTATTGCAAGTGTGTAGGGATGTGGTGTATGATTGAAGGAGGGATGGAGTACGATATACATCTCTTGACGCGCAACGTAAACCCGCTTATTTTTGATTAAAACGCATTACAATGCGGTCATGTGTTGCCCATAGCACCGATTCCCACTATCAAATGAGCGTTAAATATAATATCGGGCTCGTACTCCAAAGATAGATGGCGGACTAAATTGGTAATTTGCTCTGCGTGTGTCAACACAATTTATGAGCTTGTCTTTGCTCTAATCGATTTATGCAATTACGCCATTATTACACGCACATCTTCATTATCCAGTTGTATTTATTTGTCTGTTCTTTGGGCTCTTATATTTTGACATCCTAAATCAAAGCCTTTGCGTCTTGCTGGCATTATTCACTGTACAAAACACACAAAAAAGAAAAGTGGGTGTTGCACTGCCAACTTTTATGAACATTAAGTTGTATTTTCGCAGGTAGCCTATGTTCGTGCAAAGTTTCATACAAATCGGTTATTTTGATGTAGTTCGAAACAAAAATTTACTTTGCATGGGTGTGGCACTGCCTACTTTTATCAACTTTAAGTTATATATTCACAGGCAGCCTATGTTCGTGCAAGGTTTCATATGTATGGGTGTGGCACTGCCCTTCTTTGTTTTGCTTTAAGACGACTGAAGAGTTTGCATAACAATTTGATTAGTAGCTTAGGCACGCTTAAAAGACAAACAAACACATATTCACATTTATAAAGGGTCCGCCATCTAACGTTTTTTTTTCATTATCGGGCCATGTTGAACGAATTTTTGTTCACAAAAATTGAATAGGAGGATATTTGCAACATTTGGTTTCAAGAGGACGGCTCTACGCTCTCACACAGCCGAATATACACTTTTTTATAGCATTTAAAAAAAAAAAAGTTATTTGGCGGACCCTTTATATAAGCATTTTTTTGGTTTTGAAAAAACAACTTGTTTCGATTTTTATAACATTCTAGGAGAGCCAAGAAACAAACAACAAATAAATAAATTTAAGTTGATTTTTTATTGGAGAGTTTTTTTAAATTTTCAGTTCCTGTTTCCGACGTCGAATTTATATTTTTAATGGTCTTTCCATAACGCTCTCGCACACACTGCTTTGAATTTTACATATCAGCTTTACTTTTTGGTTGCAACTACCACAATCAATGATAGATCAATACTCCGATCATATTTCATTATTTCTAAAATATTTTTTTTATTATTTAAACTAAAGCAGCGTTCACATTTGGCATATATTTAAGCAAATACGCGTCATCACAAATTTTGGTAAATGTTTATAAAATATTATGAAATTTTTCTTAGACAAAATATTGCCAAATCCATAAAACAATGAATTAGTATTGCAATTTGTAAAATTAATGATTTCAGCAAATAATTAATGTGAACATATGTACCTTAACTGTCCCTAAATGGTTTCAAATCTATCTAAAGTGTAGTTACAAGCATAAAGCTCTAAACACAAAGAAGACAGCAGACAGCAAGCAGCAATATGTCAAAAATAAAATTCATGTGTTTATATGAAAACGATTTTTTTGACGGCAGCACAGCAGCACGACTGAACAACAGCATTTGCTGCTGCTGGCAACTTAGACTATTTTCTATTTTGACGGGCAGCAATAAACAAATATAGTGTTGCCATTATATATATTAAATTGGAAAAATAAGAACAACAAATTATTTTTAATATTAAACATAAAAGAACATTACAAAAATACAATAAAGAAATAAATTTATATTTCTTTATAGTTTTTCGTGATATTATTACATTGTTTTTATCAATAACTTTAATTTTATTCATTATAAAATATATATGCGGTATCCCTGCAATTTGTATTGTTAAAATACACATCAGCTGATTATTATGTTGTTGCTGTCTTCAAAATAATTATGAAGCTGACTTTAAAGCAGCATTTGAAGCCGTGAAGTTGTGAAGTCTGCTGTCGTCTATGTGTTTAGAGTTTAAGTGGTGAAATGTATAATTTAAACAAATATGAAATTAAAATTTATTTTATTTGTCGGATTGAAATGGATTATTAAGCCTACATTAAAAGCTGTTAAATTCATGATTTTTATTTTCGTTGTTATGTTCATCTTGTTGTTTTAAAGTGTTAATAATATTTAACACCTCTTCTTTTAAACACATTTTTAATAATATTTAACACCTCTTCTTTTAAAAACATTTTTAAATAATAATAAAATAATTAATAAATACTTAATAAAACTATTAAAAAATGATTTATTTCTCTATAAATTTATCAAACAGTTGAAGAAAAAAAACCGAAATTTTAAGAAAATTTGTTACATGTAATAAAACAAAATCACTTTAAAGTTAACAAAAATTCCGTAAGTATTTAATTTACTTGAAAAATCCTCTATTTCCAATAAAGAAAAGTTACGTTTAAATAATGATTTCCTCTATTTTATGGTGTTGATAAAAAACAGCCTCTTTTTTTTACTGGTAATCACTACTGACTTTAAAATCAACTAATAGTTTGGGAATCTTACGGTTAAAATGCTTGTTGTGTTGAAAATTTTGGAGATTACAACAAACAAAAAACAATCTTTTAGTTTTATTATTTGATGTGATAGATTTATGAATAGACAGACACATGCGCTCACTTGCTTCGACCAACAACAGTGAGTGAGTATAATCAATTAGAATCTTGTTATAACAAATTGTGAATTTATAAGTGTAAATATAGTATCTTTTGGGTTTTATCTAAGGCAATAAAAAATTGTATTCACTTTAATTAATTGTAAAGAGTAAAACGTGTGTAGACCTTTTCTTTTAGTTATATTTTTTTTTTTTTTGAAATTTTGTTTTGGGCTCTACAAGCCACAAATATGTTCAAGTAACTGATGAGCCATACATCATAAAATGTTTTTTACAAACAAATAAAAACAGTTTTGAAATACAACAAGAGAACTATATTCGGTTGCGTCGAATTTTCTATACCCTTTAGTGATTTATAGCTACAAAGACACTCACAGCAACCATATTATTTGACAACTAAATTATCTAAATATTTTACTTTAAAAATCATATAATTACAACTATAAAAATCATAAAATCATAAAAATAGTCTAAAGGCGTAAAATCGCACGATATAGGCGGCCAATTGACCGGTCCCGAACGTGATATAAAATGTTTACCGAACTCGCCTCTCAATAAGTCCATTGTTAAGCGTGCTGTGTGGCATGTGGCACCGTCTTGTTGAAAGCACATGCCATGCAAGTCAAGCTCTTGCATTTTTGGCAAAAAAAATGTTGGATATCATCTTACGGTAGCGCTCACCATTCACAGTTACGTTACGATTCACATCATCTTTGAAGAAGTACGGTCCAATGATGCCACTAGCCCATAAACCGCACCACCAAACTGTGACTTTTTCTGGATGCATTGTTAGCTCTTGCAATGCTTCTGGCTGATCTTCACTCCAAAACGTACCCATTGAGCCAAAAATGAGCTTCGTCGCTGAACACAATTTTTCGATAAGAAGCTCGCAAAGAACTTTCTTAACAGAGCACGCATTTCGATAATAAAATTCAATAATTTGCAAGCGTTGTTCGTTTGTAAGACGATTCAATTCATGGTTAAATAATAGACCAAACTGAAAATGTTTGACAGTGAAACAAAGCACGAAACGTGCGTCAGCTGTTTAAACCAGTGTTGCCAAAAAGATAATAGCTAAAAAATCACTCTTTGTTTATTTATTAGGTGATAGTTTTAAATATTATCTGCCGCCAACTGTTACGTGTGCAATAATTGTCATAAATAGTGTATATCATTCGTATGAGGGAATCACTACCCGTTCTCCGTTCTTTGTTGTTGTTAACCTCGTCCTCTTATCTGATCCTAACGATTTTGCTCCCGAAAAAGAAAACAAATAGTGCAGATGTTCCATTATATATATTTTCTTTGTGTGGGAAGAACCATGCCCTATTATTTGATCCCATCTAATTAAAATGTTTTATACCTGGATTGAAAACTCTTACATTAATAAATCAAAGAATGAGTTATTATATCTTTTGTTAATCACTTCTACTGGTCCGATCGTATCGATTTATGGTGGGTGTAAGAAAAATGAGATAAAAATTAAACACACAAAGTTGTAAGATTTTAAGTGTAATATTTTTCTAGATATCTCATAAAACGTATATTCTTTATATTGAAGGAGCCATGTCCAATGTCTTTTTCCAGCTCATTTTAAGCTCAACTATGCAAGTTATTGTTATAGTACTCGACACAAATTTTTTAGACTTTAGGTATTACGAATTCTGGATGTGCGGTAAAAACTGTTGATTTTGTATGAGAGATGGGTGCCACACCCACCCAAAAATCATGCTTGAGCCTCATAGATTAGTAAAAACAAAACAATAGAAAAAATAATAAAAAAAAAGTGGGCGTGGGTATTTCCGTAAATTACGAAGTTGGCTTATGGTAAACATTTAAAGGAAAAATTCGCAAAATCGCTACAGCCGTTCTTAAGTAATTCGATTACCAACGAACCATATTTGATTTTTATTTATATAGATTTTGAACAGCTGTTCTATGAAGAGAATATAAATTTCTCAGAAATTCATAATATCAATTTTCACTTCAAGGGGAATGAAAACTTCATGGGAATAAAAATTTCCCTTATTATTCACGATAGCGGTGATTTCCACAGTAAAACTTTTGAAAATGTCTTTAGAAATTTATCAAATTCACCAGATATGTGTTTGCAATAGATTTAATTCTGTGACTTAATTTTTTTTGGCAGCGTTTTAGCTAAAAGTTACAGCTTGTATTTCGTTTCATCATTTAATATTTAAGAGAAATTACAAAAGGCATGAAAAACTTATATTCACATGCTCTTGTCACCCAATCTTGGTGAAGGGTAAAAAGTAACAACAAAAATTGATTCAAAATACAAAAATGTTTAATTGTGCATGATTAATAATAAAAGATTAGTAAAATATCTTCCAGAATGAAAAAAGAAACTACAATAAAAAGTACTCCCAATGAAATACAGACATACATACATACATACACATTTATACTATAAAATTGATTAAGTTTATTTTTTCAAAGAATGCCTGTGTACGCGATCTTGTGCGTACTAATAGGAATCAAAAATGTTTTATGTTGATTTTGTTTTGAGATAAATTTTTTTCACTTCAGTTACGAGCATTTGAAAAATGACTTTTTAAAAGGTAAAAAATCATGTTTTTTTGTTGTGTTTGTTTCTGTGTTTTTTTTTTTATAACTGGCGGTCTGTTTAAAGTGTATTGGTTAATTGTCTGACTTCAAAGTAGTGATCATTAGTTTAACATGTTTATTAATGAATTTAATGCAAAAGATCCTTTAGAGAACGACTTTTTTAAAATTAATGCTTTATAACAAAGTAGTTTTTTCTTTCTTTTGTAATAAAAGGTGGGGGGTCAATAAATTCCTAATAAAAGAATTTATTTTTTATGGTAAAAAAGAAAAATTTGTTTAAATTTCTTAATTAGATTCACGAAAAATTTTTTAGGATTTGTCATAAAATTTTGAAATAAAGTAAAGCTTTAAAATAAATTAAAATTTTCCTATGACTAAAAATGTTACTAAAAGTTTTGGTAAAGCAACGATTAGTTGAAAGTTTTAATAAGAATTTATTAAAAAAATAGGGAACAAAAAGTAATTTATTAAAAATTTTATATAAAAAATGGCTCAAAAAAAAAAAAACAAGTAAGAGCGCTATATTCGGCCGTGGCGAATCTTATATACCCTTCACAACGTGTAGTCATGCAATAAAAAAATTAAAAAAAAAAATAAAAAAAAAATTAAAAAAAAAATTAAAAAAAAAAATTTTTTTTAAAATAATTAAAATATATATAATATTAAACAAAAAAAAAATAAAAAAAAAAATAAAAAAATATTTAAAAAAAAATAATAAAAATAATATATTAAATAGAAATTAAAAAAAATTAAAGAAAAACATTAAAAAAAAAAAAAATTTTTTGGCTCAGCTGGGATTCGATACCATGTTTACTCTAACCAGTGCCCATGTTCTGTAACTCTCGCTACGAGAAACTTTTCACTTGAAACATGTAAATTGGTACAGAAATACAACAAATCGAAACAAACAGCTGTTTTTTCTCACTGTACTGTTTCTGTAACTATTCATGCGAGAAATACCTGTCACGTAAGAAAAATACTCGTAAGCCATAAAAAAGTGTTTCTGTAAAGTTTTCAGGCGAGAACTTCTCACTTTGAACTGTCAAAATAAGTCACAAACAAAAAGACCGCGAGATTGCAAAAACTTTGAGCCAAAAAATATAAAAAGTCAAAAATCAGTGACAAAAACATGGAAAATGTAAAGTTTAAATGTTTTTTTTATTATTAATGCATACATATGTATGTATTAATATTATAAATTTGTTATCGTTAAGAAAATTATGCGGGTTTCAAAGCAACAAAAAAGAAAACTAGATATCGAGTTTAAACTATCGAACCTTCTATAAAATATTTTGTAATTGAAATAATGTTATGTAAATTTCTTCGATCTTTTTTTTTTTTTTTTTTATTAATATATTGTTTTTATTTATTCGAGCTTTAGATCACTTTTTTTATAAAAATTATTCTTTTATTCCGATATTTCGCTACCACATTGGGTAGCTTCTTCAGGGAAAGTTTTTACAATTTATAACAATTAACAATTAAAATATTAAAATTGATATTAATAATATTTTAATTGTTAATTGTTATAAATTGTAAAAACTTCCCCTGAAGAAGCTACCCAATGTGGTAGCGAAATATCGGAATAAAAGAATAATTTTTATAAAAAAAGTGATCTTAAGCTCGAATAAATAAAAACAATATATTAATAAAAAAAAAAAAAAAAAAAAAATTGAAATAATGTTTTTTTTTTGTGCTTTAAACTTTTATGTATGTAAAAGAAAGAAATTAGGAAATGAAAAATTAATTACTTTAAATTTGAGGTTATAAATTTTCTTACTATGGGAAATAATTTATGGTAACTATCTTTGTTTTATTTACAAAAGTTTTTATATTTCTAAAAAAGATAGATTTTATTTTATATTGATTATATTTTTACAATCATCAAAGTCATTTAAAGTTTAAAAAAACTAACTAACTAAATAAAATTGCTAAATTCTTTTCATTTATTTTTTTTTATTTCAATTTCAAAATAATTTTTATAATTTTTTTATTCTTTTTTTATTTAGACCTTAAATATTTACAAAAAGTGTTTATTGTTTAACCAAATTGTTTAATTTGTATGTCGTGTGTCCTAAACAAAAATCCTAAATACACCACCATCATCATTATGTTTATCATCAAAAGGAAACAATGTTACCAATGTCTTGGAAAGTGAAGGCAAATTTGTATTCCTTACACCTTTTCTCATAAAAGGTGCCTTCAAGCAGAACCATTGCTGATGATCTGCTTAAGCGATATAGTTCCTTAAATCAATTCTCCGGCATTTCAAAAGAGTCTGTTGAATCGCACAACCTTTTGCGATGAATCCGCAACATATTCCTTTCATCATCTCAACCGCTCTAACTAAAGCTGCATTGTACATTTTATTTGTTTCTTCTGCACTTGTTTTTTTAAACACTTCTAATTTCTAAATTTTATATGTATTATTTTTCCCGCACTTTTTAAGTTTATTTTTTTTTTCTCTTCTTCTTATAATTAAGTATAATTTTTGATAGCTATAACGTAACAACGTAATCATAAATGGTAGTTTTCGCCATGAGTTACAGATACACTTTTTTCTCACACATCGAGAAACGGTGGGATATTTTGTTTCATGACTTTTCGACGCGAGAAGTTCTCACTAAAGTTACAGAACATGGGTACAGTATACACGTTTGTATGTATGTATGTTGTTCTTGTAATGTTGTTTTTGTGAAAAAAAAATCGAGGTGGTCGTGGGTTTTTGCTCATATCTCCGTTGTTTATGTACCGATCTACTCCCGAATATTTCTGATATTTTAATACCTCACCCGGGTCCAAGCGATGTCGGGGGGCGGAATGACAAACCTATATATACATTTTTTCACTGTGTGAAGGGTATAAAAAAAGGTGGAGTTAATCAAAAACTTATTACAGGGTGCCAGTTGGATGAGAATTCTGATTTACTCCATATGTTTTGCATGTTCAGCATACATCTTTGAATATTAAGGATTTCTGTAAGTCAATTTCGAATTTTGTTTTCGAACTCTTTAGTTTTTTCGTTTCATTTTTGGTATTTACAGTGGGATATTAGAGTGTGATTTATCAATATTTCGACCTCAAATAGCCGTTAAATGATGATCTAATAGATAAAAGCTTTTTGCATGTAAGGTGGTACGGTCTAAGTTATAGGGAACTAATTAATTTATCTAAAGATAGAGAACATGTTGAATGCTTTATATGAAAGGTGGGCAACAAAGTGTGATTTTCACCGAAGGATTTAATTTGGATGTTAAAATATACTCCAAAACCTGCGACCAAATGTAACAACAAGTTTTGTAAGAAATAAGTGTTTAAGTAGACATGTTACATTTATATTCTGTTATTAAGGATTTGTTGGCCGAAATGCCATATTTATGAATTTTCGTTAAATAATTCTTTAATAGTAGGTGAGCTTGTCATTTTGATAAAAACACAACAAAGTTTTTTTTTATAACATTAAAAAATATATATGTTTAAAATCGTTGTATAACACTTAAGTGATTTGAGTGTGTCTGTCCATCTGTCCCGTCTAAAGTTGGTCCATTTAAAAAATATATAACGTAACGTTAAAAAACTCATTAAAAAAAAACAGATGGAAGAATATAAATTTGTTTCTTTTTAATAAAATGAATAAATAATTTTTTTATATTGTATTAAATTTTCCATTCAGTTTACTGTTGCTTGTGCCAAAGTGGAGTCAAAAATTGGTTAAATTGGTGAAGGAAAGAAAAAAAGGTTGACCCTCCAATTATCTTCTATCCAAAAAGAGTCTTAAAAGTAACAAAATCAGGTAAAAACATCGAATATGATGTTATTTTCTTATCCAAATATTGACATCGCTTGGGAAAATGTGCAAAAAATTGCTATATGAGACTATTTGGTAACTTATAAGTCGCTATATAGCGCAATTATATAAAGTTTATTTTTGAATTAAACAAAAAGTAATGTCAGCACCGCCACTGAATCTTACCACTGGGTTGAGTTTCTGACGCCCAACCACCACTCATGTGTGTTATGTTGTGCAACTAAATCATGAGTACAGGTGGATATTTTCACTGACGTTATTCTCTTGGTTTATTTATAGGCACTTTGCTAAAGAGCTCGCAACTATCTGAATCCCTATCATATTTTTCGCTACGACGCTAATGACGTTGATAAGTGACAGCATCGAATTTGCGGTTCAACAGAAGGCAAACACGTCACCAAAACTAATCTGTTTAAAAGCAGCAGCACCCCGAGATGTAAGCTTAATTTTTTGTTCATGTAGCAAAGGCAACAGTACCCAGAAACATAAATAGTTGTTAAGTCCGACACAAGGTCAAGCATCTGAAATTAAACCACCGTCGAATCTGTTTTACCGCATGGGAATAAACCACAGTTACCACCTTTACTCCGAAGAGACCTCAACAATAACCAGTGTAGAACAAGTTCTAAGCGCTTTCTGATTCTTCTTCTCCAATAAATTTATTAATTAGACATTTAACTGTATTAAGTTATGATCCCAAGCAGCCAGAGCTGTTGGTAAAGCTCTGTACAGACGGTTGTTAGATCTGACATAATTGCTTTACCTAAACATATGCTAACAATGGAATGACAATGAAGAATTGCTTTCATAAGGTAAATTGTCAGTTCAGACAGTTGTCAGCCTTTCATCAAAAAAGCTAACAATTTCATTGGCAGATATGGTTCTAACAACAACTTTATCTGACGATGTTGTCCGGCAAAAAATTTTTAGTTTAGACGGTTGTCAGATGACGATAAAAAAAAATTGTTAGATGAGTTGTCAGAATTGCTTTGGTCTTGTTGTTTTTTACAATTTTAGATTTTTATGGCGTCTGGGAATCTGAAATCTTCCACTGATTTAAAAATGGAATACTTTGTACCGCCCTCTTTAAATTCACAATAATTTTTTTTATTAATTATCATTTTATTCTCCAATTATTGACACAAAACTAAAAAAACAAGAAACATACAAGAAAATTAATAATTTTGTTTTGCAAAACAGCTGTTGCATTGAAATAACCTTTTAAAGTGATGCCATATGAAAAAACATACTTAAAATTCCTACGTTTCTAAAAAATTCTCCCAAACATGTTCTAGTACACAAAATAAAGAAACTGACAAATAGATTAAAGAACATTATGTATAACCTATAAATTCAAGATAGCCGCCAACAAAATAGCGGACAGATCTGTATATATGAGAAAATTTTTGTAATGAACACCACCCTTAATAGTGTTATCCAATGAAAGGGCTTGAAAATTCTTGATCTAAGATGGCGTACAAAACAAAATGGCGAAAAACATATTTTTTCCAACCCCACTGCAAAATGACGTACAACGGTATAAGCCAATCCTATATTAAGCATATGTGACAGCGCATAGAGAAAGGGACCTAAGGGTAGAAACAGGTTTTGTTCAGAAGAGCCATTTTAAAGATTAAATGATTTTTTTAAATTGTTCATAAGAGAAAAAAAATTTGTTGTAGTTTCGTAAAATCAGGTTATTTTGTTAATTTAGTAGGGATAAAAATGAAAATAAATAAATTTTACCGTTACGTCCCTTTCTATTTGCGCTTAGAATCGTCGTAGGGATCGGTCTCATTCGATTCTCAGATGTTGTCCACATCAAAAAAAAAGTGAAAATTGTTTTTTTTTTTACCCTTAGGTCCCTTTATGCGCTGTCACATATAATAATTCATATATGTAAGTATGTATAGAAGTTCACGATTATATAGTATATGTATGTATAGATGTCTTTGATTATAGTATGCAGATGTATGTATATTTTTTTTGCTTTTAGTTTTTCTTTGTAAATTAGGATTAAGTTATTTTTGCAGAATTTAAGCGAGTGCCTAAAAACAAAACAAATGCTGGTGAAGTGTATATTAGATTCGGCACAGTCGAATATAACGCTCTTAGTTGTTTTTATTTATATGTTTTATTTGAACATATTTAAGTAACAATATAGAAAGTACAAGAAAATTCCTAGAAACAGCATTCTATTCAACAATACTAAAAGCAAAATTTTATACATCTGACATCACTGACTTGTATGACAATGACGCCATTGTCAAATGCACAAAACTTGTACATCTGCCAATTTAAAATTATATGACAATATGTGTCAAAGTTCTGAGAATAGCGACTAAGGGTGTTCAGACAATTGTCATATATCTGACAATATTGTTGCCTGTCAATGGTCTGACAATGATTTTTCTGCCAACATTGTTAGGCAAAAATTGCCAGTTCACACGGTTGTAAGGCATTTATTACCAATTTTTCAGGCAATATTGTACGATCTGACAACCGTGTGTACAAAGCTTAACACCTATATAACCTGACTGACAAAAAACTGACAATACACCGGGACTAGCCGAGATAATCTGCCCCTGAGGAGATGGTAGTAGCAGTAGTGAATAACGCTGCTATTTAAAAATAAGCTACAATTTGCTGGGGGATTAGAAATTAGTCTCTAGGGTGACTGTGACATATAACGATTTCAGTGGTCTGTATGTTTTGAAATTTTTTTGCGACAACTTCTTTGCCTAAAATATTTATACAACGAATTCAAGGTGGTTTTTAATTATACTAAATTTCGTTTTAAATGCATACCTTAGTAAAGTTAATTATCACATTGATTTTTATTCTACTCTTTTTAAATTGAGGCGTATTTATTACTTAATTTTAAAGATACAAATTTAATCTAAATAATTTTAATAGTTATTCACAGGCTTCGAAAGCTGAACCTTTTTTGAAAATTAAAACAATCATTAATTTATCATATGTTTCTTAAATGAAAAGTTATAATAAATATTTATTGTCTTGTGAAAAAAATAAAAACGAAACAAAATTCAATACAAAAATCATCATGGGTGTTCAGTAAGATTTTGTGTTAAAACACATTAACTCTTTTCTCATTGAGACGATTGGTTTGTGTTTTTTTTAAATCAAAAAATCATTTTATGATCTTTAAAACTCATTTGTATGTATTTCTCCTGCTTCCTTAAAACATTTCATTTAACTGCTTTCCATAAGAATCTTACGTTTAGTTTAGATTTTTAACAGATTTTGTAACAACTTTTTATAAACTCAACATGTGAATATAATTATTTTTTGTTTGTTTTAAATTCTTTTGTGATCGTTGACCAATGATTATCACAACCAAAAAAATTTGTTTCGTTTTGGTCACAATGTTTGTTTGTAACAATTCTGCTGCTTTCGTTTATTTAAGTCCATTTGAGTTTTTTGTTCACAGCCCATAATCCGGTCATTCAACATTTATTTACATGATGATGATGTCGATGTGCTCGGTCGTAAGGCATCAATTAAGAATAATTTACATGCACTAAAACAAAAGACTACAAACAATACAAATTTCGTATAAGATTCCTTATTTTCTTTTTTCTTTTTTTGGTGCAGATCTTAGTCTGTAATGAAGCAAGGTTTAAGTAAATTTCTGGTTTGTGTTCTTGTTTTTTGAATGCTGAACGAGCTAGGCATTATAATTAAGCTGATGATAGTGTTGATGGTGGGACGGTAGTAATAAGATTATTTCTTTATCGATTTTATTTTGAAATAAACAACTCAACAGTTTTTTTTTTGTATTTAATAAATATTTATTACGTTGAGAGAAATATTTTGAATAATTTTAAATTTTCGTGCATCCTACAATTTTTAAGGCAGCTTTCAGGTTGTTTATATTTTAGGTGGAGTGGTGTTAAAATATATCGAATTTAGTCTCTTGTAGTTTTTGTAATTATTGATGAATTCTTTAGGCAAAATCTTTCTTAATATAAATTTCAAATAATTTTTTCTTTTTTAATTTAAATTGTTATAAACTTTTTATTAAACTATAGAGAACCGAATCGATTTCACGCGGGTGAAATTTAAATTTGTAAATAATTTTTTTTTCGTATATAATTGTTTTTTTTTTATCTCTCTAAATATAAATGTCACATCAATTAATGCTATTAGAAACATGCAGCAATTTTAAATATATAAAATTTATTTTCTTTGTATTAGGGAAACCATGCCCACAAAATTTTTTTTACTTTAAACCTTGTTGTTCCCATATTGTATTGCAACTAAATAGACCAAAAATATTACTGCAGCTATATATTTATAACAACCAAGTGACAGTTTTTTATTTCTTAAAACACAAAAACATCATTTTGCATTGGAAAATTGAAATGTCGTTTTAGTATTTTCCTTAGTTTTAATTTATGTTTCTCGTAGTTCAAGGTAGGTAGGTAGGTAGGTAAGTAAGGCCGGTGTGAACAATACGGTCCATTGTGACGCCTTAAAAGTAATAAAAAGAGATAAGAAATTAGAATTAAAACACGAAAGAAGATAATGGAAGAAAGAAAGAACACAGAAAAAGGAGAAGAAGTGGACAACAAACTAATGCCAAAAAAGAGCCAAGACCCTACAAACGACCCATTCCCGGTCTCAAGTCACGAAGCCAGGTCATTCTCATTACGAATCCTATCAGATTATCGTGACCGCAGCTCAAGACATCACCTAATTCGCGAAGAAATCTGCTACCTAGCCATCTCAGCCTGCTAGTCTGCAGTCTGGGACATTGGCACAGAATATGCTCAATTGTCTCCAACTCTTCTGGATCCTCGCACAGCCTGCACAAATCCGAGAGGCTCCGCCCCATTCTTACCGCCATCCTGCCCAACATGCAGTGGCCCGTAATCATCCCTATCATGGTCCTCACGCAGACCCTATCTCTGTCTAGAAGCAAATCCGAATCAGATTTACTGAGTATCGGCCACAGCGTCCTGGATACTCTGCAGTCCGTTCGATTACTCTAGTATCGATTAGTCTCGCTCAGAACCCATTCCCTGATCCTACCAAAATAGAAAACCATCTCGTAGTTCAAACTTCCCCAAACTTTTACAAAAATTTCGAGATCGAAATTTGCTAAAGCGGTCCAGCCGTTTCAGAGTTTTAGCAAAACAAACGAACTATAGATTTTGGATTATTTTTTTTGAACTTTCATGAGATAGTTTTTTTAAATTATTTTTTATTACAACTGCATATTTTTTTGATTTTTAACTTTCGTTATGAGAGAAATTATTGAACTTCTTTTTTATGTCCTTGAGATCCTTGTTTGCCATTATGTATAAAATATGAAATAACTATAATGTCCATAACTGCTTTGTATAGTAGCACGAACAAACACGGTCGATAAACGCGTTTTGGGCATATGAACTATATGTCCAACTCAAAAAAAAATTTCCAAAAAAAATGTTTAAAGTTAGATCCCAATTCGTTCTAAAATAATGTCTTTTATGGCATTCTTTATGAGCTATATAACGCTGTTATTTACATGAGTAAGAAAAGGATCCAATGGATTGTTTAAATCGTCTGGAATTTGTCCACCAAATGTTAAAAAATTTACTAGAAAGGGCAACCACCTATACCGTGAAATGGACTATCTACATTGGGTTTTGCCAATATTTATATTGCCAATAATGTCTTGGCGTTCGGACATTGATCTGATGGTATTGCCATTTAGTGTATATGTGGAACAACTGTTTATATATTATATTATTATATTTTTTTTTGCTTTGCAAACTTGTTCAAGCCTTAATAGATAAGAAACACTTTGAAAGTTCCATGTTTAAGTCTAAAACTATTTTAAAATTTCGTCATATTGATGAATTCATTATAGATGGTTCGGTAAAAAAAGTTTATTCCGGTAAAGCATATTAATATGCAGCCCAACCTGCTTTTATAAATTTTTTCGAATTTAATTCAAATATGCTGTCATATTTTTTGTTTTATTTATCTGAAAACACGGCTTATCCCCTTGTAATTTATAACTCAGCTGTACAAAAACATTAAACTGTCAAAAAGAACAATATTTTAATGTTTATAAAAAATCAAAATTCACAAAATAAAAAAAAAAAAAATTAAACTCAATCTATCAAACTGTCTACAAGAGCAATGATCCAATTAACAAGCCCTAAAGATTGAGCTAAAAAAATAAACAAATAAAAAACTGAAAAAGACAAAACTTGATATGAAGCTGAAAAACAAAACAAACACTTGAATGAAAAATATAAACAAAGATTTTTAAAAACATAAAACCAAGAAATAAGAAAAAAAGACTATAAAACACAAATAAACAATTAAAAAATTGCAAAACAATTCATATAAACAACTCAAAATTTGCACAATTTTTTTTTAGACAGACAAAAATTATACATATTTTTAAACAGATACTTTTATTGCTACTTTTATAGGACAAATAAATTTTGTATCTAACGAAAAGTAGAAAAAAGTGTTATCTCTGTGTACAAACAATAATTTAACGAATTATTACCCAATATTGTTTAAAATAGATTTAAACTAATGAAGATAATTTATAACAAGATGCCGTTTAATTAAACTCAGATAAGAGAGAGCAACAACAACAAAATAAATACTTTTGATCTTAAGCAATAACAACTCAAAAAATCATTCTATAAAGATGATTTCAAAAGCAGACTTAAAAAAAAAATTATCAAAAAAAAAACATCACACAACTTCTAAATGATGTTGAATTTTGTTTTAGTTTTAAAATTTGTTCATTCCTCAAGACGGCTACCTTAAATGTGTATGTATATGCTTATCTGTGTACAAAAGTATATTTGTATGTATGCTGTTAAAGTATCCTTTTTTTATAAACAAATCGGTTATTGTGTGAATTTCATTTAAACTGTTCATTTGTGTATCTGTTGGATTGGATACTGTATTTCAGTTTGTCAGACAATTTGTGAACGCGATCACTGCTGCTTGGTCGGTAGTTTTTTGTGTGTGTTGCTGTTGATTTCCCATCATCAAAAATATTGAAAAAAGAACAGTCAAAAGATTAGCGTTAAGATCATCATCAAAGGTTTCTTTTTTACTTGTTTGTGTTCTTAGTTACATTTTAGTTGTATTTTCTTTAGGAGTCAGTAAAAAAAAAATTCAAACAAATTATTAGCTCATGCAAAATATAAGTCTCTAGACAGACTACCCAGACTTTGTATTTAATTTATTGTTGCTGGTTATTTAGTTAGTTATTTAAGGTTTTGTTTTTTTAATTTTAAAATTTTTGGAAACTGTAGTGCATCAACACTAGGGAGGATATAAATAATAAAAGAATTAAAGACACATTTTACACGCTAATCAAAAAAATCGAATGTTGTATCAAATACTATCGCCCATTGCAGTGTAACAGTTCCGAGTTTTTGACAAGCACCTAACGTTAAACCTTTTATTATAGAATTTTTACAGTATTTTTGTATTTTTTTTTTAATTTATACAAAAAGCTTCGGTAATATTTTTTTAATAAACCTTTTTCAATCACAATAATTTAATTTTTGTAATATTTTAATCAGTGTGTGGTTTTTATCTTATGAAACATTTTTGATACATTTTTGTTTCATAGCAAATTGTATAGAAAACATAAACCACATAAAACACACAGCGCACAGTGTGGTAGATCGAAAATCTAACTGGACAAAATTAATAAATCGCGTTGGGTTCACTTCTCACTTATGAATTAAATAAAAAATGAGTTCCAATATATAAATGATTACAAAAAATCAACCTTTTTTAAAAAAAGAATATTTTTTCAATAATAAAATAAGGTAAAAAATAAACATTGCTCCCTATCAAGAAAAAAATAAATTTTAAGACAAAAAATTGGTTTCTCAAACACATCTTCCGAAATTATTTAGTATTTAGGTTAAATACAACTAAGATTTATGATTAATAAAAATATTAAGTGAGTTTTTACGTAAGGAGTCGGAGATAATCATTTTTAATATTAAAATAATTTTAATATTTTTAAAAAATATTTGATAATAACTGTTTTTTACTTGTTTTTGCTTTATTACAATAATAATACAGATAATAACACATAAATACACATACAGATTTTATTTTATTCACTTTTATATTCATCGTTAAAAGATTCTTCCTCCTCAAAAGCATCAACAGATAATAATGAAAGAACTTCTTTTGTTATCGAACCTCGAACTCGAAAGGGAGTGTGACGCAAACTTGCGATAAAAGGATCTGAAGAAATGAAGAGTCGATTGAAAAGATCTGTATTTGTGTCTATTCTCGATGTTTTTCTCGTAAACAACTCTCTAAATTTCCTCGTGTCCTTATTTCTTGCTTCTTGAGCTTCTTCTGACAGCTGTCCGATAGGAAGAATACAAGACCTTATTATCTCTTTTCCATGAAAAAGGATTTTATGGACGCTTACTGGCATAATGTACCATGGGTATTCATTTAAGTATAAATTTCGTGTGACAACAATAAAACTTTCAAAAGCATCTTCATCAATAGGGTAACCACTACCTAAAGTTTCCAAAATAATATGAAAACGTTCAATTAATTCTTTGTTGACACCAGTGATTTCTGAACTCTTTTCTGCTGCTCTAAAGAACCGTCTAGCAGTATTACCATCATTCGTATTACCTCCTTGTTGTGTTGGCATGTCTACAAGCAACCCCATCTCATTTCGAAATCTCTGTTGAATTTTTTTTTCTTCAGCCACTTTTGCTTTATTTTCCGGTCCTCTAGCTTGCCAGGTCATTATAGGAAGCTTATATGCTATGTGTAATACACACTCCATAAAACGGATCCATGAATGCAGCGGAGACATTCCGAAGGTTAAAGATCGTTCATCGACAGTTTTGTTTAAAATTACAGAAGGCTTATTTAGTTCACTCGGTTTCGCTCCACATATAAAACACGTTTGAGAAGAAGAAATTACAGATGATAGTGCGGTGCAAATTTTACCATCTATCATAGTAAGCATAAAAGTTGACTCAACAAGAAAACTTTGTTCGCCATTTGTGATAAGAGTTGGAGAGAAACCTCTAATTTCTTGCTGTACTAAATTAACTTCTTGAGAAATTAACTCAGTGGACTCTTTGGCAAAAACAAACTTGATTGGACGGCAGTATCTTGTAGAAGAAGTAGCAGGATTTTGCCATACAATTATTTTTCTTTGTGTAGAACTTAAATTCATTTGAATAGGAACCATTGAAATACTAAATAAACTTTCATCTGTATGGCCCTCCTCCGAAGAAAACTTCTGTTTATACTGCTTTTGCTGAGCCCCATCGCATCCCCATTTTATAAAAATATTAAGACGATTTTCTACAGTTTTCAGTTCATCAATATCGAGTAAAACCTCTTTTTGAGCCAAACAAAGCCTTTCAATTGTATGATTCACTAATGACTGGAGTGAGCTTTTTGCATGCATCTCAGTGATTTCTGTTTCAGCTGGATAACATTTTTTCTTAGCTTTTTGAACATTAGTGTAGGAGGGAAGAAGATTTTTGCATTTTGCGTTGAGTTTTAGCCGAATAACATCGTATTGATGTTTTGACAAATTAGCATCAACAATTAAAGCTAAGGCTTCATCTGGAGAAAGGCTCCCTAAAGGCACAGGCTCAGAGCTAAATCTCTCACAAATTTTTTTCAGTTCCGTACCTTTACTTGATGAAGCTTCCGACAGATCTTTCACAAGTCTGGCTGAATCTCGCTTTCCCATTTTACGTAACACTTGCTCACTAGCTTTAATAATTTCTCGCTGATCAGTTGAATCTAAAAGACTTTGTATCTTTCTTTTTTTCGATTTTTCATTACAGTCATCAAAGTTTTTTGGTTTTCTTCCAGCTTTGTTGCAACTTTTCGGTTATACACTTTCAGGCAATACGTACGGTTCTTCAAGCCAAACTGAATTTGATGTTAAGAAACGGTCACGATGCCTTCCACTTTTTATCCATTTTTCGGCTAGCTTAAAACAAATAATATTTATATTTGCCTTTAGATTTCTTTTCACTTCTTCTGATATATCTTGAAGACCATATCTAACCATTATTAATGCCAATAAGACGTCATTGCGATGTATTTTGGGAGTTTTTACCCATTCTTCAAAAATTTCCTTTCGCGAAAGAGTGGAGTCATACTGGAAAAGTAAAAAAAAAATACATGGCGGTCGCAAAAATGCGCAAGATGTTTTTGATTTACCTTAAAGATTACACTTGAAAGATTAATCCAAATATAATTTTACAGCGGAACAATCCGGAATAAACAGCTTTAACTCTACTTGAAAATAAGAAATATTTTATTTTTTGCACTTTCTGAACCTTTCACAAAAAAAATTTGTTTTTAATACTTACAATGGAAATAATTAAATGAAAATTGAAATATATTTCCTTGAAATAGAGGTTAATAATAATAAAAATTATGACAATAAAATCACAGTAGCCTTTTTAATCATAAATTAAATCACACAAAAAATACGATTCTCTTTGAAATCTAAATACACGTATTGACAACAACTGACTTTAAAGCTTACTGTTTCCTAATCAGAGCTAAAAACAAAAAAACAAAACATGATTTACAGTTACCTTTTGTGTTCAGAAGCTCATTAAACGATCAAAAGGAATGTTGCCAGACATTTTTTTTTTATTTTTTCCAGCTAGATTTGTGATTTACCACAGTGTGCAGCGTAGGGTAGCCAAGATTTTAGCTCTAATTTATACGCCATTTTGCTTTATAATTTCCAACACTATCTCTGATTTTGAATTTTAACATAGATAAATGTATTATAGTGGACAAGTACTTTTATTTCAAATTGATGGGAAAAAGGAAAAAGAAAGTCTGCCATTTTGTTTTGGACCCCATCGCACTTTTTGTAAGGGCATTGGTGTAGATAAAAATTTTTCTGGTTGGGCAAAAGCTTAAAAGCTTTTTTTTCAAAGTATATATTTTATATGTATAATAGTTAATTATTTAAATTCTTCAAAAGCAATTATTGGGGAACATTTCACCCCTTGAAGGTTCTAGTTACGTCAGTGTTTAAGGAACAATTAGATTTGCTTCAAATAAAAACTAATTGTCCGCCATTTTGTAGAAGCGGTCATCATGGTAATTTAGTGTTTTTAGCGTGTCCAATAATTAATAAGGAGCTTAAGTACTTAAGTTCATATATTTACAACAACATACACTTTCCCAAGTTATTTAAGCCTATAATTTTGTCGATTAGTGAACGATTTGTAACGAATATTATATCTACATTTGGTAACAAACAAGAACTTAAAATATGATTATTAGGAGTTTTATTTCCTGAGTTAATTTTAACAGCTGAGGTAATATTTAATTAATTAATTTAATTTTGGATACTCCTCATAAATAATTTATTGTAGAAATGAACTGCTAAAAACATATACAATAATGACTCCTGTTGCTAAGTTTTCATATTAATCAGTTTGAAAGTACTTGTGTCAGTATTGCTTCAAGTTACGTTAAGATGGTTTTTGTTTTTGTAGAAGTGTTCACTATAAAAAATTTAGCATTTAAAATATTTTCATGAATGCATTCAGATTTTTGCATTCACATTTTAAAATTGTTGACTACTAGTCTACTAGTTAATTTCTTAAGTTAATATTTACCGCTGAGGTAATATTAAGAGCGTTTGACTCTATGTTGGGACAATGAAATAAATTTTTGCATTAGCTATGTACTACTAA
Organism: Phyto melanocephala; assembly: GCA_941918925.1. Taxonomy (NCBI): domain Eukaryota; kingdom Metazoa; phylum Arthropoda; class Insecta; order Diptera; family Rhinophoridae; genus Phyto; species Phyto melanocephala. The sequence continues at coordinate 120,046,964 of OW799233.1, read as the reverse complement.
GAATGCTTCAAGTTACGTTAAGATGGTTTTTGTTTTTGTAAAAGTGTTTAATATAAAAAATTCAACATTTAAAATATTTCCAGAATGCATTTGGATTTTTAAATTGCTAGTTACTAGTCCAATCTTTGCAAAATGTTTGTTAATATTTTTTATTCATTTTGCAAGTTTTGTTACTTATGACATTTATTAAATGTCACTCTATATGCAAAATCAGGGGCTGAATTACGGCATTCGATATCGATCGAAATTTTACTCGAACGATCGAGTACGCTGTGCTTTAGGTATAGAGATTCTAATAAGAATTTTCAAATTTCGATCACGTTCGAATGCCGTAATTCGGCCTCAGGTAAATTCAAAAAATAGATAAACGGTAAAGACAAGCTGTTAGTGTTTAAACTAGTACCGGAACTATAGGAATAATTTTTACAATTAACAAAAAAATTCGCACCAACTACTTTTAAACATTTTTAAATGTAATTTAGAAGCAAAATAAAAATAGCAGATAAATAATGTCTAAGAAGATGGCTAAAAAGGCTAAGAGCTAAATATATTAAAAAAGGCTAAATTTAACCTGCAAAGAACTTAATCTTTGCAAGAGCAAGTCTACTAGTATAAGGCGGCAGGTTTAATGGTCCTAAATAATACTGATAATTAATAAATAGGAAAAAAAATAGTAGACCACAATGACTTCCCTGTGGGGCAACAGGAACAACAGCAATTGATTCAGAAGTAATATTTTTAAAACAACCGTTTTGTCTTCTCACTCTCCATCAACTAGGAATAATTCCATAAATCTCATCAGATAAATTTTTTTATTAGAAGTTTGTGGATCTGTGGACTATTAGAAGCTTTACTAAAGTCAGTGTAGATTGCACTAGTTTGCTCTTGTTCGACAAAAACAAGACTCACTAGCACAGTAAAGTTCAGCGGATTAGTAACAGTCGAATATATCTTCCATATTGTAAAGATGATACTTGATGACAAAAATGATCTGTTGAGATTTTCTCAAACAGTTTAGGTATGTTACTAACAATAACTTAATAATTATAATAACTAGTAATGCTATTCCTGCAGCCAGATTTATAAAATCTATACATATAAAAATCAATGTGTGTTTGTATGTTTGTTTGTGCTTTATAGACAGTTAAACGGCTGGACCGATTTTCTTGAAATTTTCACAGAATCTTTCTGTATGTCTGAAAGGAACTATAGGCTATACTTTGGTTTGAAATTGTAAGTGTGCGGGGTGCCACGCCCTATTAAAGAATAAGTATTAAATATTAAATATCACGAAAATGAATGCAGCTAGAGTCTTCAAATTAAGTACGGTAAACTTTGACATCCACACGAACAATTGGGTAAAAATGGGCGGACTTGCAATAGTAGGCGTGGCCACATGAATTAAATACTTAAATTCGTATATCTGGAAAACGATATCGATTAGAGTATTAAAATTTTGCAAAAGCAACTTTGATATTCAAATAAACATTTATGGAAAAAATGGGTGCATTATCAATAGTGGGCGTGGCACCTACCATAGGAATTAAATACTAAAATTCGTATATCTGTAAAACGATATCGATTAGAGTACTAAAATTTTGCAAAATCAACTTTGATATTTAAATAAACATTTATGGAAAAAATGGGTGCATTAACAATAGTGGGCGTGGCACCTGCCATATGAATTAAATACTAAAATTCGTATATCTGGAAAACGATATCGATTAGAGTACTAAAATTTTGCAAAAGCAACTTTGATATTCAAATAAACATTTATGGAAAAAATGGGTGCATTAACAATAGTGGGCATGGCACCTGCCATATGAATTAAATACTAAAATTCGTATATCTGGAAAACGATATCGATTAGAGTACTAAAATTTTGCAAAAGCAACTTTGATATTCAAATAAACATTAATGGAAAAAATGGGTGCATTATCAATAGTGAGCGTGGCACCTGCCATATGAATTAAATACTAAAACTTGGGGTGGCGAAGCACACCGGGTATTAGCTAGTAGTATAATAAAATAGTGTTTACATGAAAATAACCACACTTTATTGACATATTGAACAATAAAGTAAGAGGGGCAGCCACAGTATCAGCACATTTAATAAGAAGGCATTTTGCAATTCCATTAAACCCGTATTTCTAAGAAAACCTAAGCATTTTTAAACTGACTAAAACCGTAAATTCGTCACAAAAAAAAGGTATGAAAAGATATTTAGCAAATTTAGTTTTATGTTAAAAAATTGTTTTATTTATTTTACTTCTAAATAACTTAAATTTAAACTACACGCACTAAGAAAATAAATTCCAAAAATATTAAGCATTAATTTGTACGACTAAGACTCACTGTGTTGTGTAGTAGTTCAACTAGTATAACCATTAAACTATCTCGCCAAGTGTGTCATAAAAATGTTAATTTTATAGTGAACATAATATCATTTAAAAAGCATTAAATACCGTTATAATATGCAATTCTGTTCATTGGCCTTTCTTTTTGCAAAACGTTATTTATAATTTCTAATCAAATTAGAACAGATTTATAGAAGAACATTAACAATACATTAAGTCAATATTTAAAACGACTAACCGATCGACAGGCCAAGCAACAAATAGTGAATGAATGAGTCAACTGTTTTTTTTATCTGCTTTTTTTATTATCTTTAACTTTTCCATACTGGTTACACAGACACAATGTAGAAATTTAAAACCCATAAAAATTTTGCCAAGTAATATTTTAACACATACTCATACAATTAAATAATATGAAGTGTACATTTACGGGTAAAAGTACACAGACATATAGTAGAGCGGCTTAAAAGACTTTGGTCATTTTAAATATCTCTACATAATTAACTGACACATTTTGCCACTTTACGCGCGTACAAAATTAACAACATTAATATTATAACCACAAATACATACATACATATATGAGGTCCCTCTGGTGTACGTGTGTGTACTTGTATCTTTTATATTCTTACTTACTTAGTAGCTAATTTGTATGTATTACAAAACATTTCTTTCGTATTTTTGTATTCTATGTAATTTCTTACTCTATCGCTTTTAAAGTCATTCAGTCGTTTAGTTGTATGTGGCAGTATGTGGTTGTTGTAGTATGAAAAAGTAGAAAATTTAATCCCACGATTTAAAATTAACTGAATTATGGACATTTAGTGGACAATTTTTTTCACTTTAGTGACACAAGGTAGACTTTAATAAAAAATTAGGGGTATTCATCTATCTTCTATCTATATATATAAAAGTGAAACTCTGTGTGTGTGTGTGTTAGTTATAGACTCCGAAACTGTAAAACCGATCGGACTAAAACTTTGGCAAGTTGTTGGACACATACCAGGGAGTGTTTATGGGTGGAAAAAAGTGGGCGGGGCCACGCCCATAAAAATTAGTTATCAGTTTTAGCTACTTGCACTGGACCGATTTTTCTGAAACTTTGCACACATATCGAGCTGTCATGACTAAATAATTTCGTGATAAGAAAAGTGGGCGGGGCCACGCCCCTAAAAAAGTTTTAATTTTGAGGTACTTGCACTGGACCGATTTTTATGAAACTTTGCACACATACTAAGCTCTCACAACCATATAATTTCATGATTAGAAAAGTGGGCGGGGCCACGCCCAAAAAAAAGTTTATAATTTTGAGGTACTTGCACCAGACCGATTTTTCTGAAACTTTGCAAACATATCGAGCTGTCATGACTAAATAATTTCGTGATTAGAAAAGTGGGCAGCGCCACGCCCATAAAAAAAGGTATCATTTTGAGGTACTTGAACTGGACCGATTATTCTGAAACTTCGCGCACATATTGAGCTGTTATGACTTTACAATTTCGTGATTAGAAAAGTGGGCAGGGCCACGCCCATAAAAACAACTATAATTTTGAGGTACTTGCACTGGTCCGATTCTTCTGAAACTTTGCACACATATTGAGCTGTTACGACTTTACAATTTTGTGATTAGAATAGTGGGCAATGCCACGCCCATAAAAAAATTATAATTTTTAGGTTTTTGCACTTGATATTTAATTAAAATTCAGAATGCATTTCGATTCATTAAGGGGCGTAGCAACGCGCGCCGGGTTTGGCTAGTAAGTTATAAAAAAGGATTGAACTTTTTACTTAAGTGATTTTACCGTTAACTTTCATTATGTTAAAGAAGAGAACATCTCGTTAAGAATTTTTTAGTATTTTTTTTCACGTTTAGTTTTAATTGAGTTTTTATTTATCGAAATTTTCGGTTTGAACTAATATTTAAATTTTAATTTAGGTTTGAGTTCATATGAACAATCTTTTTGTGCAACAAAGAATAATTGTGATAAATAAAAGAATAATCTTAAAAATTATATTTTTCACCGACACTAGGCATTTTCGAAACAGGCTACGATTTCATCATCAGCACTCTTTGATCGGTGGTTACATGTTGGTTGTAAATATCATCTATTTATCTCCCGGGATTTAAGTTAATTAAAGTCAGTGACTACTTTAGTTTTCCTTTTCATATATTTTTACCACAACGAGTTAGATTGAAATTTATCAAACAGCAAATCATGGTTCAATTATACTTAGTGCATAATTTCACGTCTAAAATTTTTAAATACTTTTTTAAAAACACTTCCTTATTCATATAAGTACTTTGTCATTCCTTGAATACCCCTACAAATTAGTTATTTACATGAATATTACTGCAATAAAAAAAAACGTATTGTAATAGTTATAAAAAATTATTAAAGTTTATTTGTCATTAGCTAGTAGTATTAGAGTTAGTAAGTAGGACTATTAGCTGGAAGTCTGCTTAGTGTTTTAAAGATATCTTAGCGTTAATAGAAAAAATAGAAAATTGGCAAAAAAGGCAATATGAAAAACTATTAAGTTAACAATGTTAATGTTAAACATAAATTATTGTTTCTGCAAACGCATGCACAAATTTTGGTTTAACTATGCAAGCAATAAAGGTAGGAAATTTAACGCTGGTATAAAAGCAATTTATGTTTGCCTATTATTTGTCAATTTTAAGAAAATTTTTATAATTGGAGAATTTGTTTAATAAATTTATTTTATGAACGTTTTTTATAAAATATCCCAGTAATTGTAATATTTAAGGCCTTCAAACTTTGTTTCGCTTATTTTGCTATGCTATTTTGGCATGATTAATTTTATTTCGTCTTTGTTAAATTTTTTTTCATAATTTAGACTATAAGGAAGCTTTGTATAGTGTGAAACTAGGTTGGAGGTTTTCAATGAGATTTATTTAGAACTAGCCAAGCCCAGCGCGTTGCTACGCCCCTTAATAAACAAAAATTATAACTTTTTTGTATGGGCGTGGCACTGCCCACTTTTCTAATCACGAAATTGTATAGTCATGGCAGTTCAATATGTGCGCAAAGTTTCAGAAAAATCGATCTAGTGGCAGTAGTTAAAAATTATAACTTATTTTTTATGGGCGTGACACTGTCCATTTTTCTAATCACAAAGAGTTCAATATGTGTTCAAAGTCTCAGAAAAATCGGTGAAGTGCAAGTAGCTAAAAATTATAACTTATTTTTTGTGGGCGTAGCACCGCCCACTTTTTACTACCCATAAACAATCCCTGGGATGTGTACAACAACTTGCCAAAGTTTGAGTTCGATCGGCTTTATGGTTTTGGAGTCTATAGCTAACACACACAGACAGACAGAGTTTCACTTTTATATATCTGCGGCTTGAAGCTAAAAGGGCCAATGTCAAAATATTTACTTTTGGAATTGAACTTTAACTTTTATAGATGCTTTCATAGTGACATTGGACAGCATTTTATTTATGAAGCTGTTCTGGGTTAAGTATGACTTCAGCTGTTTTACCATAATGAAATAGAGCAAGAAAACAAATCTAATGCAATGATTAACTCAAAAGAGCAAAAAATTGACATTGGTCCTTTTAGCTCCAAGCCACAGATATATAGATAGGTGTTCAATAGGTACCTAAGACTATTTTTTTTATATTATAATATTAATTCACAAGCTGAAAACTTAAAAAACTAAAGGTGTATTTTGATTATCGATAACTAAAAATTGTTATTAATGTGCAACAATGAAGAGAGCGATAATCGTGATACCATTTTAAAAATATTTTATGATTAATTTGGAGAACCAAAATATCTTCTAGTCTTTACACTATGCATTAATATCATGCATTGCTTAAGCCTAAAATTATAGGTTATGTCGGGTGTGGCAACTCCCATAAAATTATATTTTATTATCTGATAGATTGCACGAACTAAATATAACTGTTGTATTAAATATGTATATGTTTCTGATTAAAATTTAAAACAAATGGTCTAAGTCTCCAAAAAAAAAATATAAAACAATCTGTAAAAGTATTCACGTCACCGGTTTTAATCTGTTTAGATTTGCTCTTGTTGACGTTTATATATCCAAAGAAATCCTCGGTATTTTGGGAATATTCAAATAAATCCAATCCTCTTTGTTTTCCTCCAGAGACATTACGGTATGAATTTTGTTTTCTAAATCTTTAGACAAAATAAAATCTCCAGTGTTTTTACACAATGCCTCAGCTTTTTCGAAACAGGTTTTTATTTTTTTCACTTTTTCATTATTTTATCAACATCCAAATTTTTTTTATAATAAATTTGTGCTGTAGGCTACTTAAAGATTCGAATTATTTTTGGGTTTTGCAAAATCAACTACATTTAGACTTACTTAAAAATTTCTTCCAGATAGTCCAACATTTTTAGAAATTAAAATTCTTTCTATATTTATTTTTTTGGTTGTTTTATTAATATCTCTACAGCGCTTATTTTGATACAAAAACAAATTTTTTTCTTTTACCTTCAAGGTTAATTTTTGCATTAACAATTTGTTATATTTTTTTCGTAATAACGAATTTTTTTTAGAAGATTGTCAACGCAATTAAACATATGTTTTGTGCGAATGTTTGCTCTAAGTTTTTGCACTAGATTAGAAGTACGGCAAAGAATAAAAGTTTGTGCAAAATTGTTTTCTAAATAGTTGTTGTTATGTTTAAAAAAAAATTTGCATTTTACCAATTTCGCTAGAATTCTTTATCTTTTATCAGATATACTTTTAATAAATTGTGCGAGCCACAAATAATTAGGGCAGGAGAAGTAGGCGTGGTATTCCTCATACAGGAAAAAAATCGTCTTAATTTTCAATTAACTTTAAAGAGAAAAATTCGTGAAACTAGAACAGAGGCGTGACAATTATCATACGTAGGAAACATTAGTTAGGGTGATCCAAAAGTCTCTTTGGGTTTTTAAAACTTTTTTTTTTATTTTGTTTATAAAATTGTTTTCTTTTAACAATACATAAAGTTAAAAAAAAATTTTAACCCACATGATAACTTTTTGCTTACTCTGTATTTATGATAATTGAGGGTACTATTGTTGTTAATCCTATAGTACATTATATACTGCGGTCACTATAATGTTTATCATATTGGTCATAGCAGCTACATTGGGCAGAATTGTAATACAGGTACACAGATATTTTGTTCCCGATATTTATTTGTAATACTTGTGTTGAAGCAGCCACATTTCCAATTATAGCGTATCTGTTTCGAAAGGCTTCTATATACATACATATGCATGTTGTTTCCTAGTACACCACATACTATAACGTAAGTTACGTACATACTATTTCGTTATTAAGCGCAACTTTACGTAGCTATATTTAACGAAACGAAACTCTACGTAATGTGACGTAACATAATATTGTATATGTAACGCAAGGTAGTATCAATACCTTAAAGAATAACTTGCGCATTTGACTTTTTACATTTCATGTACTTTTACTTAAAAAAACTCATACAAACTTGAATACAGTAGTAGTCGTCTTGTGTTAAAAATTCGACATTCAAATTTAGTTTAGGTTTTAGCAACGTAAGGGATGGAACTTATGCAATTGCAGCAAAGCTAAAATTTAACCATTTTTTAATCAATTGAACCGTGAACATTTTCGTACGATTATTGTTTACAACTTTTGACGTGGATTAAATCAGCAACAGTGCGTCCATTCGGATTTGATTTTTTGCGATGAAGTACCATAGAGAACCAGTGTTTATATATGATTTACTGAACTCAATAGTGTCAGTAGTTGGCCCAACGCACAGAGGAGTATTTGACCTGAAAAGCTGGCCAAAAAGGCAAAATTGAATTTTAAGAAATCTTAAGAACTAAGTACGCAGCTCGACAGACAACAATATTTTACATTATATTGTACATTTTTAAGACTTTTAGTTGCGATTTGTAGCTCTGAGACCCTGCTAAAGTCAGGAAAGTGAAGAAAATTATATGAGATTTAAATGTTTTTTTCGGGTTTTGGATGTTTATATGATATTTTTTTTGCGGCTAAACGAATAAAAGTTTTGCAATGATTTTTTTTCGCTGAAAGGTTGGATCAAAAGTTATTTGAAAAAGAAAAAAAAATTAAATATGTTGAATATTCATGTTGAAACAATTCGTTCAAAAGCTAAAAACAAAAAAAAAAATATACACTTTTTTTGCAAAACAAATAAAAAGAAGAGGTTTTTGAAAGTGAGGTTAGTATCTCTACGAATTATGTTTGATACCACTATAAAATTTGGAATCTCTTATTTTAGAAACAAAAAAAAAGTTTGCGCAACTTTGCGCCATTATTTTTGACGATTTTTTTTTAATTTTCACATTTCTTCCATTTTGGCTCATCAGGCACTTTTCCTTATACATTTATATTGTCATAAAATTTTATGTATTTTGAATTATTGATTTCAACTGTTATTCACATCACTTTTAACACTTCACAATGTTAATACCTGCCTATAATTATAAATTTAAAAAAATTCTTTATTATCGATAATAGTTATATTTATTTTTATGTACTTGCTCTACAAAACATTATTTGTTACAAAAATAAATATACGTGCCCAATAAGAATAATTTTTAAAATCATTAATCACAAAAATAAGTTTACAAAAAATAAATACAGGTACATAAAAAATACATGGGCACCCTGGTATCAGGCTACCATCCAATTGTCAGAAGAAGCTGCCGAGGCCAGAAATAAGCCCTTACGATTATATCGTACGATTTATTCGAGGAAATTCGGCAGAAGCGATACAAATCGAGATGTCTTGAATAGGTTATTTCTGAGCAGTGACCATTTTATAAACTGCAGTACGCAAAGAGAACGGCTTTATAAAAAAGAAACCATCACACTTCTTTTTCCTGACACCGATGATGCAGCTAATAAGGATATATGTACATACGGCATAATAACTATTAAGAAATTTTTATTAGTTTAACTTTTCTATATATTAAGTATTAAATAATATTAAATAAATATAATAAAGATTTTTTTCATAAAAAAATACTGTTTCATAAGAGCCTTACAATTTTCAAATTTTTTTTTAAGAATTATACCGTAAATCATAATATGTATGCATGTGCATACAGTCTGTTAAGAATGAGTTTAAACCTTTAAAATCAACATTTGTTAATTGAGTTTTACTATTTATACCGACTTTTATTCCTTAGGAATGTGGCTTTTGGAAAAATCTTAAAAATTTAAACTTTTTGGTTCTTTAATTTTTTTTATTGCATTTTTAAAAACCAAAATATTGACGAATTTTGCAGGAAAAATATTTTTTTTCGTCATAAAATTTTTAATAACTCCGAAACAGTAATAGATAGAAACAAAATGTGTTTTGTTAGTTTAAGCAGAATTTTCCGGTGCATCTTCTGATCCTCCTGCTATTAAAATCGGAGAACCCGTTTACAAGTTATGATAAAATATATTAGGCAACCAAACGATTTAGGGAGTGAAATATGCTACGCCTTTGAAATCAAATCCTTACGTACTAGAGAAAAAAGGAAAACAGATTTGAATTAAAGGCATCAAAATCAATATAGTCCACATACTTTTATTTCTAGCAGAGACAAAAAAATTTTTTTTTCGCAGTGTACTTTTGTTGCGCAGTGTAATTTTTTCAAAATCTGCCATTAGATTTTATTTATCATACTACACCTAAAACTCTCAAAAAACTAGAACTTTTAATTCAAAAAACACGTTTAATAATTTTGGCCAGATTTTCAGGCCAAATACTCCTCTGTGTAACGATGAGTTTCGTGAAGGTCGTTGAAAAACGGTTGTAGTTTCCAAAAACATTGATACTGGCGTGAACTGATACTATCATATAACTGATCGTAAGTTTGAGACAACCTTAAATATTAGTGGGACCAGTAAACTCTCAATATTGCAAGAACGTTTGGCTGTAAAAGAGATTTGCTTACGTTGGATCCCACATAATTTAACAATCGCTAAAAAATGGGATGCATTAATTGATGGCTTAAAAAATACGATCGCGGTGTCTCAGAATATTTGTATGATATCGTGAGAGGGGACGAATCGTAGATCTATATGTAGGACCCCAAAAATACACAGCAGTATGGGGTTTCCAAGACAAGCAAAACCATACAAAAATTCAGATGCGTTTAAAAAAGCATGTTCTGGAGGTACCTTAATAAGAATGAAAAAAGTGCTTCTAAAATTTATTCACACATATTGATGATCTTGATCTTCATAGAGAATATTGTGAAAAGCAATAAAGACGATGATTTTTTAATATTTCGTTGTCTCGCATTGCATGCCAAAATATTTTTATTTTTATGGTTTCGTATTACAAATTTTTCTGATTGGTTTTTTTTTTGTTTGAAATTATGCCTAATCATGGTGCTGTAAATTCATATAGTGTTAACTTTTTTTATACTTTGTTACAACCTTTTTTTTAAATATTTTTATGTAACACGCTGCCAACATCTTTTTGATTAAAATAAACTAAAAGTTTCAAACACTGTTTATAGCATCAAATTTTAGCCATTTTGTTTCGTAGTAATATTTTTTTTAAATTACATGTTCAATTTTGTTTTTAATGCCTGGTATCTAATGAAATTTAATTTAAATTTTTTATTTTTATTTTTCGTTTACTGTTCGATAATTGTTGATGTATATTTGAATTAAAACACTGTGGGAGATCTCATTTAATTAAATGGAAGTGGGTTTTTTTGTGAACTAGATTTTTTTGTTTGAATTTCATAAACAAAACTTAAGAAATACCCTCTATTATTCTGTATTTAATCAAAGTTTATAATTTTTTTTTCTATGCATTGCCAACATAGATTATCGTTTATTGTAAAGTGATGATTTCATTGAACGTGTTTATAACAATTTTCTGCTTGATTTTTGCATATTATTTCTTTTTTCAAGTACTTTTTTTTCAAATATTCTTTATTTCGTTTTATCTCTTTGACTGGGTTTTGTAAAAATTTCATTTCTTTTAATTAAACTTTATACAGCTTTTAATTAAAGCTCTGCAGGCTTCTGTTTAGTTTCTCTTTTTTCGTTTTTTTTTATTTCTTTCGCCGTGCTGATTTCCTTAAGGCTACAAGATTATCAATTTGTTGGCCCATTATCTTTAATGGCTTCATTAATGTGTCTAAAATAAAACTCTATCACAAAAAATGTTTTTTTTTTTATAAATACATATTTAAACACAGAGAAAAAATGATTCATTCAAGTTAAGGTCGCTATAAATATGGTGGGAATTATTATTTTATTTTTTACTTTTAACAAATTTATTAAATTAGTTTAAAGGCTTAATCATAGAAATTTATTTAGCTTTATGATGATTATTGTCATTGATAAATGATTTAATATTAAGGTTTTTGGTTTTTGCAATCAATTATTGAAGGTAAAACCGACTATTTAAAGTATTGATTGCAAAAATGTTGTTCATTTTCTTATTTAAAATACAGTTTAAATGAATCGTAATTTGTATTTGTAAAATCAAAGTAGAATTAACTTAAATAATATTAAGTTGAATGATAAAATTTTTGTGGCAATAAAGAACAACTGGTTATGTCTCTTGTAGTTAAAAAAAAAAAACACTTTTGACATGATTTTTATAAAGTGATTCCCTTTAAAAAATGGCTATTATATGAATTCCATTTTTTTTAACTAATAATTTATTTATTGTATCTTTCTATATTAAGACAATGACAATCAGTATTAAAATTCTTAAATTAAATTATCTCTAAGTCTATTGCCATTGCAATAGAGGCTCAAATTTTCATTGCACAGAGGTCATCGTTCTAGCGGGTCTGCGAGGGCCAATATACCGATCCTCTTGAGTCGAGTATGTCCATTATAATACAGTAGATTCTGTGCGAGAAGATATGGATGAAATTCCAATTTTCGTACATATTTTGAGCAGAAGGTTTTTATTTCGTCGCGATCAAATGGAATATTAAGGTCCTTATGAATAAATATGCGGGTTACTAATATACCACGGATCTCCAGTAATAAGTCGCAATATTTTATTTTGTCGTCTTTGTAATTTCTCTATATTAGAAGCAGAAGTTGTTCCCCATAGTTGGATACCATAGGTCCATATTGGCTTAATGATAGCTTTGTAGAGTATACCCTTGTAGTTTAGGTTGAGAGCAGAATGAAAACAAAGAAGCCACTGAAGTTGTAGTGTTTTAAGTTTGAGTTGCATAGATTTGGATTCGATATGTTGAGACCAGGTAAGGCGTCGATCAAGGTGTATGCCGAGATATTTATATATGATTTTGAACTGGGATAGCGATGTTATTTATCTTCAGATTAGCACAGTTTCCCTTTCTCAACGTGAAAGTGACATGTGCGCACTTTGCTGGGTTTACTTTTTTTTTCCATTGGTTGAGCCATTTTTCGAGTTCTTTAATATTGACCTGCATTTATATGTATGCTTATAAATGCTGTATCGTCTACAAAAGCTAACATGTGCATCAAGTTATTAGTGAGCATATCTGATGTATAAATTATATACATGAGAGGACCAATGAACTCCATTGTGCATAAATTAAAGGGCAAATTGGTTTTCGCTTCTTTAGTTAAATTTTATTTAAGTTAAAATAAGTTATAATTTCAAATGATATTGTTCGTTGAAAAAATACAAGCTCTACTCTATAAGTCCTGTGAACTTGTCCAAAACAATTGATAATTCGCCTGAGGGTACTTTCAAAATGCGGAATTACATCAGTGATAATATCTCATTTTAGCTTAAGTCAACTTGAGCAATTATTTCTTTTTGCCACAAATTTAACACAATTAAACTTGATTTAAAAAAAATGTTTAAAAGTTTATTCATACAGGGTGGGCCATTTAAAATTTATTATTTAGCAATTAAAAAATTAAAAAAATTAAAACTGTCGTTTATATGACTACCATGGCTGGCTCGGCAGTACCGCATCCGATCAAGCAAATATTTTTTCTCTAGGATGCGCGAGAAATATTCAGTTCCTAAAAACGATGGCGAATTGATATCGATGGACGTTCTTGCATATTCTTAGTCACAGAAGGGGGTTAATGGAAAAGTGACGCGAGTACAAATGAGTTATTATATTGTACACATAGCCAATCCTTTTCAAATGACAACCTCACCCTCTGTCCAGAAAGGACTTGGTGACCCCAAGGAAGTAGAAGATCGCGAATACTGGATCCTCTGAAACACTGGCGCCAAACACAGCACGTTTGGGTGCTTAGATAGCAGCCCTATCACCAAACTAGGGAACGAAGGCTAGCAACCTACGTTTCTAAACTCAAATTGCTAACGAATCGCTAGAAATATCCCCATTTAAAATAGTCTAGCGGTGTTAAATCGTATGATCTTGCAGGCAAATCTACAGACCCAAATCGTAAAACTATACGGATACCAAACATTTCCTTATATAAATCAATTGTGGCACTAGCTGTGTGACATATTCCGCCGTCTTATTAAAACCACAGCTCCAGCATATCATGGTTGTTTAATTGATAGATGAAAATGTCAGTAATCATTGACTGTAATGTTCTGACTAGCATTGTTTTAAAAGAATACCAATGATTCCAGCAGCCCATAAAGTATAGCAAACAGTCGGTGTTTTTGAAAATGTAATGTCTTAACATATAATTAAGGATTGTCATCACTCTTAATACGGCAGTTTTGGTTATTAACGTATTCATTCAAACAAAAATTCCCTTATGAAAATCGGGATCAACGGAAATCTTATTTTGGGCCGAAGATATGCCCTGCTATTCATGCGTGACTCTATCCATATTCAAATGCCTAACTTAGCAAAACAAAATCACTTGGCAGCTGACAAATTGACCTCCAGTTAAAATTCCATATCTCTACAAAAAACATTCGGCAGTACAAAGAAATTATCTCCAACATCTATCTTAACTGTATTCTTTCTGCACGTCCTTATCACAAGTTTAATGTTTGGTTTTAGCTTTAGATGTCGCTACTATATATACATACATACTATATACATTATGTTTAAATCAACTTTTATTAGAAGCCCCCTGATATCGGCTCGGACCCGCGTGAGGTATTAAAATGTCAGAAATATTCGGCAGCAGATCGGTGTTGAAAATCTGAAAAATCGGTACATAAACCACGACCAACTCGTTTTTTTCACAACAACAACATACAACACATACAAACGAGGTATTAAAAATTTGCACAGCCAAATATAGTGCACTTACTTGTTAAAATTAGAAAAGAAATGTCGGTCAACTGAGCTGAGTGGCATAAGGTAGTCTAACTCATCTCTCAGAGCTATGACTAAAAGAATTTTCCAAGAGTTAAGGGTTCTAATTAATTAAATTTTTTTGGTAAATTGTATTTATATGCCAATATTTTAAACAACATGAGCATTGTGATCTTTGAAATGTCTACTATAACAAAATTAAGATTTTTAATTACATCAAAAGTTTTTTGCAAATTAGCTTAATCATATTTTGGTATCAAAGCGTTTAAAGAGCTCTTTATTCAATATTTTGCTCTTTTACAACTTTAACGAAAGTCTTAGGATCCTCTATTGATCTTTTGGCAATTTTTGTCCAATTATTTATTATCAATTATTTAGAAGTCTAATACTACGATGATATTGTCATCTTTATTTAAATATTAAAGATCACTTTTTGTTAGTATAAACAATTTCTTTTTAAAACTGCATTTATACTTATTTTCTTCGTTTATGGTTTCTAATGTACTTAATATCTGCGCATGTTCTGCTCTGCGGTAATTGTCTAAAAATTTCCTGATAATTCGTTTGGAACGTTGTGGAACGCATTTATCATTATTTTCATTAAATTTAGTTTAACAAAAGAAAAGAGAAGGAAAAAAGAAAACATTAATAAATAATGATATCATGAGCTATTCCTTTTGAAACACTTAACATATCAAATTAAACAACTTGAGACAATCCTAATTCCACTTGTTGACTGTTTGGAGAGAAAATAAACAATCCTGGTCATGTCTTTCAGCTGGTGTTTGTCTTCTGGATTTCAGTCAAACACACACATTCCCTCACATGATACATTGTACACCTTCTGCTTGAATGTTTCATTGTGGCGTTTTTCCTTTTTTTTTTCGTTGAATTTGTATGTTTCTCAGACGTTTTTACCACGGTATCAGGGAAGGCAAAAAAAAAAAAAAAATAGAATGACAAGTCATTAATGAGGCCGATGTCATGCAAATTCCAATGGTTTCAGTCAAGCGACATACTTCTTGTTGCTTCTTAACAAATACATACCAACCAGGCAATTCTTTCTTCCATTTCAATTTAACTTAACTCAATTTTTTCAACGGCCACAACAAACATCTGCAACAAGCAACACCATCAACCTCAACCTCATCATCATCTGCATCATTTTCACTGCCAGTGGTTTTTATTTGGATTTTTTTCAGCGTTGTCTTCTTCCTTTGGTGTGTCGTTGGTACAATCACATGGTCATCATTATATATATTTCTCGATTTAAAAACAATCTACTAAAAAGAGTAACATTCTTTTGGACGACATATTCAATTTGATAAAAGACAAAAAGTGGAAATAAATGCTCCCGCATAAAAAGTCTTCTCTAAAGTTTAGCAAAAATACGTTAAAACATTTCTAAAACATTACAGTGATTTTAAATTTTTGTGTTTATTTTGATTTTAACTACACGATGTGTCAACAACTTTTTTATGATCTGTAACTACTTTTTTAAAACATAACAATTTTGTTAAAATTATTTATGTTTAACAAATTTAAATTCAAAAGAAATTAATTGTTGTTTGAAGATTTTAATTAAACTTTAGTTAAACTAATGCTCTCAACTTATAAGACTGTTTTCCGCCACCATATCATCGCTTCTTAACTACTTTTCTATTTGCCTACTTTTGTTTTAAATTAACATCTGTACTATTTCACTTTTAATACCACACGAAATGTCAACAACTGATATCAAAGATATACAATTTTTTTATTGTTGTTGTTTCTGTTTGTCATATATATATTCTCATCTCAGATTCCTTTTCATTATTTAACCAAACTAAAGGCCAGCTTAGTAGTAACCAACACCACCACCACCACCACCACCACTAGCACCAGTAGTTAAAGGCTGCCAAGAGAAAAATAATTCCAATAGTCAATGGCCGCTTGTCGTCATCGTTATCATTATCAAGCACACATCAATGTCACAATGCTCGTACTCGTACACCGTCTTTAATGACAATCAGCGCCTGAATACATTTTAAATGTTTCGCGTTGATGTTTAAACTGGTGATTCGTTGTTTGTTTGAAAATGTTTTAATATCCGTTTAAATGTGCCGGTGTATGAGTACGGAAATTCAAGTTTTTTTTCATCGCAAAAGAATTCTTCTACTGTTTTTAATCGGTTAGAGCAAGTTACACTAGAAAAAATGTTTTATAAATAACAGATAAAGAAAAACGCTTTAATTAACTTAAATCCAAGCAAATAAAAAAAACTCACCAATTTAAGTTGTATTTTATTCGTTAAAAAACCGGGTCACGTTCAAAATACAATAATGAAATAACTGACAATCACCCAACATTTCTGTTTGTAGCATTGAAACTCGGCTAATTCGGTAATGGTGAAAAAAGTTCTGAACCAGGGTGTGAAAGAAATTTTAATAATATAAACAGTTGTTTTTTGTATTGAGCTTGAGATCACTTTTTTTATAAAAAATAGTTTTAATTTTATTTTCCGATATTTCGCTACCACATTGGGTAGCTTCTTCAGGAAAAGTTTTTACAATTTTCAACAATTAACACTACAAAAAACAACTGCTTTTATAAATTAAAAAGATCGAAAACATTCATTTATAATATAATTTTAATAATATTTTGATTTGATAAGTTTTCTATTAAAATAATTGATTTTTTATTTAAAGAAATATTATAATATGGATTTGTTTGTAAAAAGTTTTTCTTTTAATATAAATAATTAATTTGTGTTTTATTAAAGTTGTGGACGTCGTTCATAAATTGGCAACACATTACGTCGATATCAATTAACAACAGTTTGGCATTGTTTAGTTAGTGGACTTGTAATGATGTTGCCTGTTTTGCTCTAATTTGCATGTAATAAAATACACATCTTTAATATTTGAAACAAACAAGTGACACTCATTTAAAATTAGACAACCACGTCGACAACTGAAACATGGACGATATTTTTTATTGAACGAAAATAAACTCGGAATGCATTGATTCACCAATTTTTTTTTCAAAAATTAAAATAAAATATTATTTTTTGTAAAAGTTTGTTTTTAATTTAATTTAAAATTTAATACCCTTCACCTGTGATGCCAAGAGAATACATAGCTTTGTCATTTCATTTGTTATTTCTACAATATTGATTTCCGACCCCATAAAGTGAAAGCTTAAGAATACTAGAGTCGATTTAGTATTGCCCGTCTGTTTGTTTGTCCATGTGTTGGCTGAAGATTACGCATTCCGACTGTAAGAAATTGTTCGTTCTTTGCATATACATACGTCACATCATCCTAGCACTTAACAAAAGCAAAACATAAGCATTGAGATTTATATAATTTAAAAGAGAATATAATAGCATAGCATGGTTTTTGAATTAAATTGTATTTTTGAAAATATTATGGCTAATATGGCAATTTACCCTTTGCAAGTCAATATTACAATGTAAAATCAATCACTTTTTTTATTATTTATTTATCTGTTATCTCTTTTTTATTATTTTTATTTACTATTAATTACTTACTTATTAATTTATTATTATTAACTTAGTAATTATTTAAGCAATTTATTCACTTTTTAAATTTTTTTTTGTATGTAATACCAATTACTTGTTTGCTGGTATGACGTCACACATGGGAGATATGAGCTTTAAAAATCACAACAAACATGCGCAATGCGTAATCTTGTCTTGATCAATTTTGGTTTTAATCAACTTTCTGAAGCCCCCACATATTGCACCGATGTGCACGTTGAATTAGTTTTTTTTAAATATATGAGAATTAATCGCTATTTAAATCCAGCACAATCGACTTATAACTTTCTGAGATATGAGCAAATAAAAAATACGACTGCACTTGTTTTTCTCATATTTTTGCTATAGAAATCAAAATTGTTTAGCCATTTGGTACTATTTTTAGATATAGTATTCCTCTTTTCGTAAAAATTTAAGACAAATTAGTTACTAATTGGCAAAGTTATAGGCCTAAAGGTTTTTTTAAAAATATATATATTTTTTTAAATATATCAATTAACTAAAACTCCCATTTCATGTTTGGAAACGCTTGAGACACCGAAATAAAAGCCGTAGTATTGAAAATTATTTTTGAAAAAAACTGACACATCGGTTGGAAAGTAACTACTTCGAGATTTTTTTCAAAAAGTTACAAACAAAAATCAATTTTTTCATCTTGTATACAACAGAGAGCAGCACTATAATACACTGTAGACAACTTTACAATCCATGATTAAAAATGTACCGTTTTTAAGCCCCTTAATATTGGCATAAAATAAAAGGCCTTGACCAGTGAAATAAGTAATTGATGAGAAAGTTAAAAGCAAAAATGAATCCGAAACATAATGGCGAATAAATGCGTGAAATAAAGTAATACCGGCTTCGTCCTCTTGATACCCCACAATATTGACATCAGATGAAATGGCTTGACTAGTAGAATAAAGTAAATTATTAAAAAGTTAAAAGCCAAGATGGCAACGAAACAAAATGGCAGGCATATGGGTCAAATATAGTAATTAGAACTTTCTCCCTTTAATTACACAATATTGATATTAAATGAATAGGCTTGACCACCAGAATGCAGTAAACAATAATAAAGTCAAAATTCAAGATGGCGCCCTAAACAAAATAGCGGATAATTGCTGTCTTCAACCTTATCAGTATTCTTATTAAATGAAAGAGCTTGACTAGCAAAATAAAATTTACTTTGTAAAAATTAAAAATCGTAGATGACGTAGATAGTTATTATTCCTATGTCATCTACGATTTTTAATGGTGTATAATATTAAATATGAAATCAAGGTTATGCTACAATTTTTTGCCTATATCTATCTGGTGAAGGGAATTATTGGATAAAGCACGGCCGAATAGAACATTCTTTCTGGTTTCCAACTAAATTTTAAAAAAGTGTTCTCTTACAAAATTTCGAATAATTATTTTTATTTTCTCAAATCTACATAAAAGAAAATAAATAAATTGAAATTAATTTTAATTAAAAAATATATAGAAAAATTTAGAAAAATTTCTTAATTATATTTTAATGTATTTAAGTATATGGTTAGGTTAGGTAGAACAGGCAGCTGTTGTGCAGCTCACTTGGGTCCATTATATTGATCCCTTTGTGATACCTGAATAGAAGAGTAAGAATAGAATAGAAAATAGAGAAGAGAAGCAGACAAGTCCAGGGTCTTTGGCGAGAATCGAACCCGCAACCCCCAAACTAGCAGACCAGCACACTACTGACTAGTCCACCGGGGCACCCTTTAAGTATAAGGTCATATTTTAAATTTTTATTAAGATATTAATATTTTATTAAGATATTTAATTGTGTTAATAACATAATAAGGAAAAGCAGATTTTTCCCAACACTGGTCGAAACCATTGATTGATAGCACATTCATTGATAACAGTCTTTGGTCGGTAATTAAGTCTTATATCTATCTAATTTAAAGGCTAAATTAGTAAAATATTGAACAAATTTTAAAAAATTATACCTTAAAAGATATTATATATATAAAAGATTTCCAATTAATTTTTTATTATAGTTTAATGTTTATTAATACAGAAAATTGGATTTTTTACAATCTTTTAACAATTATAATTTTTCAAGGATATTTTTTATAATTTTGCTTATTCTTTATTTTTCTTTTACAGGGTTTTAGAAAAATTTAAAAATAGATTTTTTTTTATTCAAAATTCTTCTAACAGATTTTATTAAATAAAAGATTTTCGTTAATTTTTTTCTGAGTGTATTTAAAAATGTCGTAACGAAAAGAAAACAAAACATCAATTAATAGCAGACTGGATCTGTAATTTCTGTAAAAGGATTGGTTTTTTTGTTGGTTAAATTGTATGTAACATTGGCAATTGTTGTCCATCTGTTTTGCTCAAACGACTGCGACTTGATAAACACACATCACATTGTTTTATTTTTTCATTTCATCATCATCACTATCCCCATCGTTGTCGTCTTTTTCATTGTTTCATGCAGCTAGAGTATCTTAAACATCATCATCAGTTCGATACGATTTATATTTTATGCAACAATAAAAAATTTTACATGCATCATGATGATGCATTCAATATAAAATCGTCTTTATTTCTGTGGATTGATCAATGTCTGTTTAAAACGGACTTGAACATATTAGCTGTTGTTGTTGGTATCCACCTTTTTTTTCTAGTTCTTCTTTCCTCTTTCAATGGTTTTGTGTTTGTTGCTTTGTTGTCTTCTTGTTTTCGTTTTTAAATACAATTTTTGTTTTGATTTTTAGCTTTTTCAACTCTTTTGTAACGGCCTTTAGTATTTTGTTGAAATCCAGAAATGATATGAAAAAAAAAAATTCGCTTATATTCCCAGATTCCCACCTGTGTTGTGATGATCATTAAATACTTACATTCACACACCGATACTTAATATACAAATATGAACAGATATGTTTGATGTTCTCATGTGATGGGACAATTTGTTAATGTATGCATGTATGTCGAAAAAAAAGTTCTTTTCTTCACTTCTTTTACAAATGATATTTTTATAGTTTAAGTTTTGATTTTCCTAAGATCCTAGACTTGACCGGGCTTAATTTGTTTTTAGCATTTTTAACTGTTTTGTCTTCTCCGTTTTTCAGCAGGCTGTTCAAAAACTCTTTTAGGAGAGCTTTTCAAAAAACCTATGTAAATAAAAACTAAATGTCATTCATTGGTAAACGCATAATTTAAGAATTTCTACATCGATTTTGCTAAAATTGTATGGTTAATGTTTGTCATAACCCAACTTTTTAATCTCTATTGCCTTCTTCCATCATATAAAAAAATTAATATTAATTTGAATTACGCAATTAGTACTATTAATTCAAATTTTATTTGACTTTGCTCCAATAAACAAAATGCTACTATTATTTAAATGAAAATGAAAAATTTTTATTGGAAAAAGTATTCCAAACAATACCAAACAGTATTAAAAAATAATTAAAATTTCTATAAGTTTTAAAAATTATTATAATTAAATAAAATTTAGGATTAATAAAGGGATCGGCAATTAACTTTTTTTTTTTTTTTGAAAATGCTATAAAAAAGTGTAGCTTCGGCTGTGTGGCACGTAGCGCCGTCCTGTTGAAACTAAATGTTGCCAATATCCTCCTCTTAAATTTTTTGTGAACAAAAATTCGTTCAACATGGCTCGATAACGATCGCCAATGACTACGGCCACTCCTTGGCCATTTTCGAAGAAAAATGGCCCAATTATGTCTCTGGACCAAAATCCGCACCAAACAGTGACTCGTTTTGGGTGTATCGGCTTTTTAATGTATGCGTGCGGGTTTCCTCTGCCACAAATGCGACAATTTTGCTTGTTTACATACCCGCCAAGATCAAAAAGAGATTCATCTGAAAAGATGATTTTTTTTTGGCAAAATCGGCCAAAGTAATGTCGCAATATTTCCCAGCGTTCTTCAAGCGTATTCACAACCATATTCCTTCAGCGGAAGGATAAAACAAATTATCTGTCAAATCACACATGAGCTAAGTGTTACCATTCACGAAATAAGCACTAGTTAAAAAAAACGTTAGATGGCAGACCCTTTATTAACAAAGTATTTATTGCATCAGTAATAGAAATTGTTAAACAAGTTTGAAAGAAAGTACCCGAAAAGAATAGACAATATTTATTTATTATTTATTTACGGAAGGAATTCAAATCACCAGTTACCAATTAAGGTGAATCTCCAACAGAATGTATTGGGCTGTAAGAAATCTTGACCTTGGGCACGTCTGAAATTAAATTCAAGTTCTCTATGATATTTATCTAAGTATGTATCTATCAGAACTTTTCTGCTGATTGGCCACTATAATTGTAATATTCACCGCCATATTTTACATGATTAATCAAAATTTTATCTTGCCAAAACAAAATTTTTTTTAATTTTATGTTTTAACTGGAAAAGCCCGGCGCGCGTTGCTACGCCCCTTGATGAATAAAAATGCTTTCTGAATTTAAATTGAATATTAAGTGCAAAAAGCTAAAAATTTTAACTCTTTTTAATGGGCGTGGTAAAGGGGCGTGTAAAGTCATGACAACTCAATATGTGTGCAAAGTTTCACAAAAATCGGTTCAGAGCAAGTACCTCAAAATTATAACTTTTTTTATAGTCGTGGCCCTGCCCACTTTTCTAATCACGAAATTATATAGTCATGACAGCTCAATATGTATGTGGAAAGTTTCAGAAAAATGGGTCAAGTGCAAGTAGCTAAAAATGATAACTTATTTTTTATGGGCGTTGCGCTGTCCACTTTTCTAATCGCAAAATTGTAAAGTCATGATAGCTCAATATGTGTGCAAAGTTTCAGAAAAATCGGTCCAGTGCAAGTACCTTAAAATTATAAAAAAAAAATTTATGGGCTTTGCCCCTCCCACTTTTCTAATCACGAAATTATATAGTCACGACAGTTCAATATGTGTGCAAAGTTTTAGGAAAATCGGTCAAGTGCAAGTAGCTAAAAATGATAACTAATTTTTATGGGCATGGCCCCGCCCATTTTTTTCCACCCATAAACACTTCCTGGAATGTGTACAACAACTTGCCAAAGTTTGAGTCCGATCGGTTGTACAGTTTCGGAGTCTATAGCTAACACACACACACAGACAGAGTTTCACTTTTATATATATAGATATGTATATCTTTTTCAACTGACAAAGTTTTTAAAGTTTTTCGGAAAAATTTAATATCAATTAAATTTTATTTTTAATAAATATAAATGTAATTCATATTTAAAAATAACTCAATTACGGCCCATTATTGCCGTTAGTTAAATAAATGTAGGATTTTTTGTGTCCGATAAATAGCTTTGCATTATTGCAACCTTAATTATTTATCGTTACTATTAATAATAATAAAATTGAGAGGATAAAAAATAATAAATGAAGGCTTTACAATGCAAAGCCATTTATTTGTCCGAGAAAATCCTGCCTTTAACTAACGGCAAGTTGTAATAATGGCCTTTAGTCAATTAAATAAAAATTGTTGTGCAACAAAAAAATCTATACGATCGGGGCAGGGAAAGTCTTACCGCCTATAAAAAAAAATAATGATTTATTATAGGAACAATTAATGTTATAGTTTTTAATCTTGTTATTACATTAAAAAAAAAAATTTAGATTTATTTAAAAAACTAAAAAAATCTTCATATTCTTTTAACTCTGATCAGGGCATATTCATACAGGTATAGTCATGATGAATTTATAACAGCAAAACAAGCTCTTCGACGTTGTATGTCCAGGCAAATTCATATACCGAAGTTGAAAAATTTAATAATAATGTAATACTAGGTACATATATGCATACAGGTATATGCAATGGCGAGTTGGTACAACAAAGCAACTTTTTAGGGGATTTTTTCTGTCATAGCCAATTCGTATAACAGGGATGGAAATCATATTGTGACATGTTTAATTTACTTAAATTTTACTGAAAAAGGATAAATATTTGTAAAACACATTATAAATTATGCAAAAACAACAAATGTACATAAAGTTGATAAATTTATTATCGAAAAAGTACATTTAAGTTAATTTATTAATACCTGAAACCAAAATCTTATTTTCCATCTCTGCTTTATTAAATGAAATCAAGGCGAATTCAACAAATTTTAATAAAATACCTAAAATATAAAAATAAATAAATAAAATTCATACAACATGGGTGGAAAACTTTTTATGATGTGTTAATTTTAATAGAATTTTATTAATAAAAGAATAAAAATTTGTAAAGTCGCATAATAAAGGATATAAAACGACAAATATAAATACATAATATAAGAAATATACTTTTCTTATCAAAAGAATACACTTATATTGAATGTTTAATACCAAAACGAAAATATAATTTTCCATCCCTGCATTAAAAAAATGAAATCAAGGCTCTTTAAACACTATTTGACTAAAAAAGTAACAAATAGTCGTGCTATTCAAGATAAGAGTACAAAACTAACAAAAGAAGATTTAAAAATTAGCTGGCCTGATGATATAGACATGTATAAATTAGCCTTGGGTTTGATTTTTAATATCAATTTTTTTATTTGAAGCAAAAAAAGTGGAAACTAAAATTGTAAAATTTAAATAAGAACTTAATGAAATAAATTACTACCATTTATTTATATTCAATAAATTCATACATGTTTTTAGAATTTACCAACAACTTTTAAAACAACTAAAACCATTTCTCCAACAACATTAAGTTTTAAAGAACTTGCAAGTGTTTTTTCATTCTCTTTTATTTTTGATTGGTATGACAATTAAGACAGAAAAAAATTTGTCTTAACCGGTTGTTGCATATTTTATCATATTTTTCGCTTGCTTTTAAAATTTTTTATTTTATTTTTCTGAAAAGATATTACTTTGAATTAAGATTTTTCCCTCAGTTAAGTGCCGGCTAGGATTTTATGCGGTATGTCGCTAATAATTTATTTTTCATTTTTTTATAGTATCAATTCTACATCCTTTGCTAAGCACACTGGTTTTGGTTTTGTATTTTGCAGGAAAAAGTCTAGGATAGTTAAAGAATTTTTTAATTCCACTTGTTGCAAGAATAATATTTTCAGTTTTTATTAATGAATGTCATATTGCCAGCTACTATTACTATAACAACTGCGAATATTTATATTTTTTTGTGACTTAAACACTTATTTTTATTATATGCACAACCCAGCAAACAAAGAATTTAAAAAGACATGCTTCGATTTGTTTTTGCTAAGTGAAAATATGTTAAGGAGTTTTTAATGTTCATTTCTTTTGTTTTGAAGTTGTATAGATTCTCTTCTTTCTTTGGCAAATGTTGTATACAAAGCAATAAAACTGGTTAATAAATTTGTTACAAAATTAAATGCTTTTTAAGTACATATTGCAATACTAATAATTGCAATACATTTTGTGGTAGAAAAATAGAAGATAGTTTCATAAAATGTTTGCTTAAAAAACTTAAAATTTTTTGAGGCTTTCTTGTAAGCATATAAAATAGCGTTGCCACATAATGAAAGCGGTAATTTGCTTGTAGGAATATTTTTTAAATATGTTTGGTTTTTAATGTTTTACAGAATACCATACAATGCTGAATTTAATTAAAACTCATAAAATATATTTTGAATGCGATCAAATTGTCGATTTTTATTTTTTTTTTACCTCAAGGCACATAATTATTATTTTATGCCAAAAATTTTCATTAATTATACGTGTGAGTTTCAAAAAGAATACTCAACATGTATTCGTACTTAAAAGCTGCATTTAATTCTGAAAAATTTGCAAAGAACATTTTTTAATGGGGTAACTAGACCGTTCTGGGTGGTGAAAAAATTAACTATTTTTACTTATAAAATTCACTCATTTTAACAGCTAGAAAATTTTTTTCCACTCCCAGAAACATTTTTTAGTTTCACTAATGGCTTTTAGTTCTAAAAAATTCAAATTTTTGTAAGCTCCTTTTTATAACAGATTACAAAGTTTAACTCCTTAGCATTTGAATTAAAAAAAAATGGCTACTTAATAGATTTGTACATCAAAAGGCGAGTTAAGAGTCCAAATTGCATATCTCCATATTTTTACGTTTAGAATGTGTGATGTTAAGCTATTTTTGAATTTTTCTTCAATCTTATTCTTATTAGCGATAAAATCTTTTCTTAAACCAGATAGCGCTGGAATTATTTTTTTTAACTGAAATTTTGATTTAGAAACTTGAATATTCAAGAGTTTATAAACATTTTTTATAAAGAAACTTTTTTTCTTAAAACCTACAGTCTTCTCAAAATAGGGTGTCCCCTTAAAAGGACAGCAGCTTTAAAAGGACAGTAGCTTTATAAGGACAGTAGCTAAATACACAAAATTAATTAGTTTACAGTTATTCTTACTTGGACGATTAAGAAACATAATGAAATTGCTCTTTATTTTCTCATTAATATAAGGAAAAAGGATTTGTAAATTGAAGTATAAATAGAAAGATTATTATGTTTTAAGTTGTTTCCAACGAGTTGTGTGTGGGTATAACTTATATCGCCAATGAATTGGCTTGCTGCAGAAGAACTGCTTGTACCTTGATTGCCAAAATATGGTACAATTGGTTCGTCAATGCTATGGAGCTGTTAAAGTGAAGCATGGATTGTACAATTTTGTCAATAGAATAGCAGTGGTTGAAATTTCGTGAATCGGTGTTGCGGATGTAGTTTGATATTGACGCACCAATTTATGTATTCATTGCTCTCGAAATTGGGTTATGTTATTGTTATGCCTAATTTCTTCCTCAGCAAGTAGATGACAAACTGGAGATTAGTTAAGGTACACATTATCTTCATCGCCATTGTCTTAAAACTTAAAAACTAGTTAAAAATAACAGATTTCAAATCAGGTGGCTAATCAAAATCAAAATATCAAAACTTTACATTGATTAAACAAATATTACAAGCAGAAAAAAATTTTAGTTTTAAATAAATTTATTTATTGCAAAAAAAATTCAATTTTGCAGAAAAGGGCACCTTTTTTCGTATTAGCGAAAACGGAATAAAAATCAAGGATTTTAAAGAGTTTGCTTACCGGAGTTCTATATTTTTTTAATGGTGTTTCGTCACTTAGCTCTTAATTGCTATTTTTCGCACCACTAGCTTAGAAATAATTGTAACTAAATCCATTTAATATTTTTGTAATTTAAAAACAAATTTAAAAACCAATTACACTTACAAATTTTACGTATGGTTTTTTCGCAAATATGTTAGTTGGGTTCTTCTCACATACACACTTAATTTAATATTAAATACATCCATGAGTTAGAAAGTAATAAAGTAAACTTAATAGGATTTTCATTGTCAGATATAAATACAAAAGAAAATTATCCATTTTTTACATTTCGAGATCTTAACAAAATGTTTAGAACGTAATCCATCATGCATTTAAACGCATTTAGACGCAACAACAAAAGTTCTTGTTCGAGTTCGTGTGGCGTCATGTTTGAAATCTCAGCTAGAACTTTTGTATTTCTCCCCTCTTTTGACTGCAACATAAAACAAATCAAAATTGATACATGTATGAAAAAACAAAAAAAAAAAAAAAACCAAGACTAGGCTTTTATATACAAGCATATTTATAAATTATTTAAGCGCCTTGATTTCTATAGAAAAGTTTAAAAACTTGTTTTATTGCAAATTTTTTATTACTTTTTTTTTTTTTGATGCGTAAGTTTCGTTTTAGTGTAAATAAATGTGTTGTGACTTTTAATTTAGATTGTTGCTAAGAATTAAATACTAGGAAAGCAATTATACCAAGACCCATGGTACCTTATCTTCTTTTTATTTCATTTTTTATTTATTTATTTTTTGTTGTATTAGTGATAAGTGTATGTGTTTACGCATTGTTAAATATTCATGTTTTTTTTTTAAAGGAAACCAGAAACAATTGTTTGTTGTTTGGAAGGAGAAAGGAAAGAGCACAAAAACAAAAAGAGTTAAGAATATACATAATAAAAGGTCTCTACAAAGTATAGTGAGAACATTAGATTAGAACATCTTAGGGCCAATATTACAACTTGCCGTTAGATAAAGGCAGGATTTTTATTATTATTATTTATAATAACAATAAAATATAAAAGTTGTAACATTGAAAACAAGGCATATCCATAAGGTATATGCAACGGCGAATTGATACAACAAAGCAAATTTTCATGGGATGTTTTATGTGAAGGCCAATTCGTATATCAGGGATGGAGAAGTTGTTTAAATATAATAAAATTTGATTAAAAAAAGCATATACATTTTTTAAACACATTATGAATGACGCAAAAGCAACGAATATACTATATATATACTATACTTTAGCACATTTATTATCAAAAAAGTACACTCAAGTCAATTGTTTAATACCGAAACCAAAATCACATTTCCTATCCCTGCATTAATAAATGAATCCAAGGCAAATTAAACCAATTTTGAAAAAAAGTTTCCCCATCAGCTGGGCCAAAAAAAAATCCTATCTTCATTTAACATACACCAAGTAGTAATAGTGGCCCTTAGAGAAAAAATATATAACTTAGCAATATCTCAGTGTTTTGGCCAGCTTAAAAGAAGGCTGCTTTTATATTTTTATTACAAATGAAATATAAAAAATGTTTAACGTTTAGTTTTTTTCTAATAAACTTTTGTACATTTCTTTTTCTTTTAGATTTCAGCCGCTGGCAATTTTGAATTAGAAATATTAGAAATTTCAAATACAAATAGCCACTTATTAAGTGGATATTGCTGTGGTGTTCCTCTAGAGATAAGAAGTACAAAAACTACGGGTAAGTACCTCACATACAAAAAGCTTTAAAAATTTTAAAATGTGATTAATAAAATAAAATAATTATATTACTTTATATAATACAAAACAAAGCGAACAAATAGTTAAAGTTGAAACAAACTGATTTTAAATATAATTAATAAAAGCTGCATAAAATTTGTTCAATGTGGAAATGCAAGGACAACTCATTGAAATGAAATTATTTTATGACAAGAATAATTTATATTCGTAAACAAACAACAGCTAATTTTAACATTAGAAGAAGACACACTTTAGACATGAAAAAATTTATACGATCGCTTTGTCTTTTTGGCTCACAAAAGTTACCTTGAATAACATGCAATAAAAAAATTGTATGGGTTTTTCAGTATATCTGATTTATTATAGATTTTCTAAATTTTTTCCCTGAATTTAGTACAGATTTACAGCTTGTGGGTTTTCTATATTAGTATAACGGCCTAATTTAAAAAGATTATTACAGATTTATACGAGGTCAAAAATGATATGAGTTTTTATTAATTTTTATAAATAAGACAGTTCCTAAATATTTCTTTAATAAACCTTATAATTTTACCATTTTGAAGAAATTAATGATTTAAATTTTCTGAATATAAATACCAAAGAATATTCATACAGACAAGAATGGTATAAATAGTTTACGCCTTTCCTATGATTACCCGTATTTGGACCACAGTAAGGGTTGCCAAGTAAAAGATTTCCGATTGAAGCGTAGCCAAAATACTTTTTAACATAACAAAATAAATAAATTTAAAGCAAAAACCAATTGTTTTATTTATTTAAAATGTATAAATACCAAATTACCTTATACATGAAAGATATAATTTTGTGCGAAGTAATGTTTGTATTTGGTTAAGAAAAATATAAATTATTTTCATTACTCTAAGTATTCGGTATGTATTGTGTAAGAGCTGGAAACACTGTTACACAAATAAATTTCGCTCTTTAAAACTATTTGCCAATAGGAACACAGGTGGTGTAAAGTTTGAATACCAATATGGTTTGCCAGTTTGTTATATATGAGAAAGTTACAATTTCTTGCGAAAAATTTATGTATTATGTATTATGGCACTTTGAAATTATT
Organism: Phyto melanocephala; assembly: GCA_941918925.1. Lineage (NCBI taxonomy): Eukaryota > Metazoa > Arthropoda > Insecta > Diptera > Rhinophoridae > Phyto > Phyto melanocephala. Next base: position 120,016,949 of record OW799233.1, on the reverse strand, counting down.
AACCAATAGGAACACAGTTTGAGTGACATCATTGACAAAAAATTTTAATTTTATGCGAGAAAAGTCGTAATCTCTATTTTAACATTCTTGCATACAGGTATGTTTAACGGCAAATTAATAAAAAAAGCATCTTTTTGGTGGGTGTTTTTTGTTAAGGCGAATTCGTATATCAGGGTTGGAAAAGTTATTATGATATATTTATATAAAAAAAAATTAAAAAAAAAAATTATACATATTTTTAAAACCCATGATATAGGGTGTAAAAACAACAATCTCTATCTCTATATACATACTAGCTAATACCCGGTGTGCTTCGCCACCCCAAATTTAAGTATTTAATTCATATAGTAGGTGCCACGCTCACTATTGTTAATGTACCCATTTTTTCCATAAATGTTTAAATATCAAAGTTGCTTTTGCAAAATTTTACTACTCTAATCGATATCGTTTTCCAAATATACGAATTTTATTATTTAATTCATGTGGCCGCACCTACTATTGCAAGTACGCCCATTTTTTACCCAAATGTTCGTGTGGATGTCAAAGTTTACCGTACTTAATTTGAAGACTCTAGCTGCATTAACTTTCGTGATATATAATATTTAATACTTATTCTTTAATAGGGCGTGGCACCCCGCCCACTTACAATTTCAAATCAAAGTATAGCCTATAGTTCTTTCCAGATATACAGAAAGATTCTGTGAAAATTTCAAGGAAATCGGTCCAGCCGTTTAACCGTCTTTAAAGCACAAACAAACATACAAACATATAAACATACAAACATACAAACACACATTGATTTTTATATATATACTAGCTAATACCCGGTGTGCTTCGCCACCCCAAATTTTAGTATTTAATTCATATGGTGGGTGCCACGCCCACTACTGATAATGCACCCATTTTTTCCAAAAATGTTTATTTGGATGTCAAAATTGCTTTTGCAAAATTTTAGTACTCTAATCGATATCGTTTTCCAGATATAAAAATTTTAGTATTTAATTCATATGGCAGGTGCAACGCCCACTATATCTAATGTACCCTTTTTTTCCAAAAATGTTCATTTGGGTGTCAAAGTTGCTCTTGTAGAATATTGGTACTCTAATCGATTTCTTTTTTCAGATATACAAATTTTAGTATTTAATTCATATGGCAGGTGCCACGCCCACTATTGCCAATGTACCCATTTTTTCCACAAATATTTATTTGGATGTCCTCTTGGAGTTCCTCTTGCAAAATTTTAGTACTCTAATCGATATCGTTTTCCAGATATACAAATTTTAGTATTTAATTCATATGGCAGGTGCCACGCCCACTATTGCCAATGTACCCATTTTTTCCAGAAATGTTTATTTGGATGTCAAAGTTGCTCTTGCGAAATTTTACTACTCTAATCGAATTCGTTTTCCAAATATACGAATTTTAGTATTCAATTCATGTGGCCACGCCTACTATTCCAAGTCCGCCCATTTTTTACCCAAATGTTCGTGTGGATGTCAAAGCTTACCGTACTTAATTTGAAGACTCTACCTGCATTAACTTTCGTGATATATAATATTTAATACTTATTCTTTAATAGGGCGTGGCACCCCGCCCACTTACAATTTCAAACGAAAGTATAGCCTATAGTTCCTTCCAGACATACAGAAAGATTCTGTGAAAATTTCAAGGAAATCGGTCCAGCCGTTTAGCCGTCTATAAAGCACAAACAAACATACAAACATACAAACACACATTGATTTTTATATATATAGATGTAGATATAAAATTACGTGTATGTTCGTGATCGATAAACTCAAAAACTACTGAACCGATTTTGACCAAATTTTATATGCATGCTCTATGGGTCGTGAAGAGTGTTTCTGTGTAGTTTGAATTTCGTTCGACAGATGGCGCAATATTTAGTTTTTTTTTTGTATTTTACCCAATAGAGATTTGCGCGATACCCCTATACTCTGTTTCGCTGGGGCCAGCCACCGAGCCCAGCTAGTTATAAATAAATTAAGTTAATTTTTTTATCAAAAAAGTACTCTTAAGTTAATTGTTCTCACTTTTCATCCCTTTTTTTGACATAAAATTAAAACCAATTAAACAATTTTTGACATTACACTTCTTGATCAGCTGCTACGACAACAACCCCAAACAAAATGTTTCTACTAAAATAATAGTTCTTATAAATTATTAATATTAATAATGAAATAAAATCAAAGTACAAGAAATTGTATTTTTCTGTAGATTTGTGTAATAATAATTGCAAAATTTACTTTTATGCACTTGAGGCCAAAATTCATAAAAAAAAATTTAAATTTAAGGCATTGAATATCTTATTTTTTCTCAAATTTGTTCTTAAAAAAACCAAGACATGTTAGATTTGAAATTTTACGTTTAATTTAAATGTCAAATATTAAACCAGTCAAAATGCTAATGCTACATAAACAATTTTTTTTAAATCTTTAAATTAGCTCTAACATGATTAAATAAAGTTCTACAACTTATTAAATTAGAAATATTCATGTGATCCTCTTTAGAAAAAGATTATTATCATATTATGTTTGTACTATATGATTGTGTTTTAAAATATAGTGCATATCGGCTTCAAGTTGTAACAATAGTAAATGGTATTAAATTGTTTAATCAAACTGTTTTTAAACAAATCGATGTTTTCATGAGAAGTAAATTTTAAATAAAAAAAATTTAAAGAAATATTTCCGTATCATTATGATTACAATAACAACCTTTAACATATATGACCGTACTGAAGGTTTTCTTCTGCATTAAAAATAAATTTTTTATTATATAAATTTAGAACAACAAAAAAAAAATAATTTATGTGCATTTTTTATTTATTTCCAGGCTGTCCGCCTTGTTCTACAGCATTTCGTCTGTGCCTTAAAGAATATTCTGCCGTTGAACAGGGAACACCCAGTATATCGACAGGGTGTTCGTTTGGCAATACAACCACTACAATACTGGGTGGTTCCAGTTTTGTATTAAGTGATCCCGGCAGAGGGGCCATGGTGTTGCCATTTACATTTAGATGGACGGTAAGTTATTTTTTAATTATTTATTTAAGGTTCTTATGAAATTTTTTTATAGAAATTTCGATTTATCAAAAAAAAAAAACAGTTTGTAAAAGAAACATTTAGCTGCTCCTTTCGAAATGATCACAAAGACTTATTTATAATATATATCCATGGCTATAATATATTGCGTATAGGCAGTATTTAATAAAATTTGTCGCTTTTACTACAATAATTTTATTCAAAGTATTGGCCATTGTTATATGATCTTTTTTATATCTTTTTGGTAATATGTATATGGATTTCGTGCTAAAAGAACTGTTAAATTTAATTTAAACAAGTAAGAGTGCTATATTCAGCCATGCCGAATCTTATATACACTTCACAACGTGTAGTCATGCAATAACAGTAGTTTGTATCACCATTCATCTCATATGAAATACGTACATACATATATAAAAACATCCCATTGTAAAATAAAAAATTAACGTATGTATGTTAAAAAAAATAACAACAAAAAAAAAAAAAATAAAAAAAAAATTAAAAAAAAAAAATTAATTAAAATATAAATAATAAATATAAAACAAAAAAAAAATAAAAAAAATTAAAAAAAAAACATTAAAAAAAAAATAATCAAAATATAAATAATATATTAAATAACAAATAAAATAAAAAAAAATTTAAAAAAAATATAAAAAAATAAAAAAAAAATTTTTTGGCTCAGCTGGGATTCGATCCCACGTTTACTTTAACCAATATACAAGTTTGTATGTATGTATGTTGTTGTTGTAATGTTGTTTTTGTGAAAAAAAATTGAGGTGGTCGTGGGTATTTGCTTATATCTCAGTTGTTTATGAACATATGTTTCTGATTTTCAATACCGATCTACTCCCAAATATTTCTGATATTTTAATACCTCACCCGGGTCCAAGCGATTTCGGGAGGCTTCAAAAAGTTGATTTCAACATACATACGGACAGACGGTCAGACGGACAGACTGACAGAGCTTAATCGACTTCACTATTCATAAGCTTTCAGAAAATATATACTTTATGGGGTCGGAAATGAAAATTGTAGAAATTTCACACGGAATGACAAACCTATATATACCCTTTTTCACTGTGTGAAGGATATAAAAATCTACCAATTATGGTCCCATCGGGCCAAAGTGACATCACTGCTTGCACATTTAAACAGAAGGGCGAATAGTAAGTCTTAATTGTGGGAATATTTTTTAAACAAAAACGAATAACACTCGTATCTTCAACTGGTGTTTATAATAAATAGTTTCGTTATCATTCTGAAAATGTTATTTAATTCCTTATTTTGAACTTGATACAATATCTAAAGGGGAAATAATTCAAAACGCCTAATAATATTTAATATTAATTTTAATATTTTATGTTATCACGAATTCCTCTAAACGGAGAAGGGAAGAAGTGGTTGTTTTCCTTACATTTTGGCTCCATTCTACACTAACAGCCTATTTAATAACTTGTGCCATATTAGATATATTTTTGTAACTAGTTTTTTTGTTGTTATATAATAACTATGTACAATAATAATAAATACAACATAAAACAAACTTTGCTTAGCACATGCCAAAACCGCAAAGCTCAGATAAGAATTTATAAATGTTGGCACATTTGCAATTTGTTTGTACAGCTAAAGTTCTTTTTTTCTTCTTATATGTACGAGTAGAAAACATATTTACATTCACTACATAACTTATTATTTAATAATTTTTTTTTATGTTTTTTTTTTAACAACAAATACTTTCAAGATATAAAACTACTGACCTACATACATGTATAAATATTTTTTTGAAGTTCTCCAAGAAATGAAGAATTAAACATAAACACAAAATTTAATTAAAAAATTTGTTTAAGTCTTCTCCAAATCATTAATCATAGACAAAAGACTATCGTCGATTTTGTTACAATATTTGTAAGTGTGTATAAATCTGTAATGCCTTACAATGTTTCACTGACAATGCAAGGTCATCAATTTCTTATAACAAATAAGTGTTGATTGCTTTTATGCTGCTTTTATAAAATATTACTATTTTTCACTATTTTGATAGTCAATAGGCTTAAACTCCAACCGACACAACGCACCAACATCTTAAATACTTTAAACAATAGTTGTACCAATTGCTGTTTATACTTTCAAACATTAAACAATTTATAATAAGGTTCACTTACACAGTTTACCAGCCAAAAGACGAGTAACTCAACAGCCAGCCATTAATTCATTCATTCTATGTATTGATCTGAACATTTATTGTTTAATCGATTCCGGCCGCATACAGTAAGATTAAATTTGTTTGAAATCATTTTTTCGCTTTATCAGCAAATGAAACATTTCATTAAATTAATCATTAATTATTTGTTGTTTTGTTATAGATTTAGTTTAGAAAGCCTTACAAATGTAAAGCTATTTATAAATGTACATATATACTTCCCAGTTGACCAAATCGTCGTAGACGATATTGTCTTTAACGATGTCTTTTAAGATAATTTAAAACTTGTCAGTGTAGAAAGTTTTCGTTTACATTTAGGCCTATTATAAATAAGTTAAAACCTTGTTCTTATAAAATTCTCAATCTCTTCGAAGTGCAAATTAATATTATATATTTCCCGTCATTTTTTGGTTCCCTTCATTGAACAGCTGTTCCAAAAAAAGAAAACTATAAATATAGATTGGATGTAAGTAGGAGAAAACAGCTTTAGGAATTTTAATCACGATTGCTGTTTAAAGGAAAAATAGTTACGATAGGAATGATTGTCTTTAAGACGATACCAACGAAAATTTCATTATCAAATATAATGACTTAGTTTTTAGTGAGGTCGCTTATTTCTCTTTTAATCTCACATGCATTGACTGAACATAAAAAAACCCGACAGTCTCGCTTCTGCTTTTAATTAAATAAGTTGTAAAAGGTGTCTAAATTTGTGGTAAAAAATAAAAAAAAAAGATTTTTTTTCGAGATATTAAAAATATTTTTATTTCAGTTTCTTACACATAGGTTCCGGTTGAAGTGGAAATATGATGTCGATTAAGTGACCCCCCTACTGGGGCTCGACAGAGTTTCAAACTTTTACCACTTCTCAATCAGTTTTTCAATTAACTGTTGTTAATGGTTGACATCTTCTCTTTAATGTTGTTTTTAAGCTCTTGATCTGTCGTGTGATTATTGCTGTCCACTTTTGATTTCAGAAAAAGGCTCACAAAAACTAGTCTAAAGGTATCAATTTGTATGATCATTGTGGCCAATTCTTTTGTGCTCTACAAGAAATAATTCGATTTTTAAACTTTTCTTTCAAATGATCCAGTGTTTCTCTTGATGTGTGCAAAGTGCCACTATCCTCTTAAAAATAAATATTCTTTACGTCTCGTAAATTTGCCGTAACAAATAGCTTTGGATCATCTCCCAGTAGCGGTTTGCATTATCCATTAATACTTAATATTGGGACTCCCTTTCAAATCGTTTATTGTATAAATTACTCTGTAAAATTTGTATTTAGTTTTTAGCATGTTGAGGGAGAGCGAGAAAATTCCATAATTCAACTATCAAATCGCAATTGCAATTTATTTTAAACAGCGTTGTCAATTTTGAAATTTTAAAAAGGCATCACAACCGCCTTAAAAGCGCGTAATTTTAAAAAAAGGCACCGATGTAAAATTTTTAGTTTTGACTTGATTTAGTATGTAAAATTATAAAATTCCGTGTTGCGATTCCGTCTAGAAGCGAAAGTCCTCAAATAAATTTCAATATAATATTATTTGAAATTATAACTTTTTAAATAAAGTAGCAACTTTAACTTCACAAATGTAATACTTTACAAAAAAAAATTTACAGTTTTTAGTTGTTCTTTGGTATACCTGTAATATACATTTGGAAACAAAACTGAAGTTCAATTGGTATTGTAATTCGATATAGCAGCATATAGATAAATACTTTATTACTGGTATCATTTGGCTACAACACTTTTAAGGTTATAGGTTATGATACCCGCAATTTAAAGCAGTTAATACACAGCATGTTTTTTACATCTGACTTGTAAAATTTCACACTGCTAAATGCGAACATGTCGTGTGTTACCTTTAAAACATTACTTCTGTAAAAATCATGTTTGGAGACATCTGACAAAATTTCAATTAGAGCGCGTTCTATTTTCTTCCGTCAAAACATGTGACATCAGGCGTTGGCAGAAATCTCTGCTGCTGCAAAGCAGTCAGTGACTGTTGTCTGTAAAAGAACAATTTTGACAGACATGTAGATTTACATATGTCTCACAAATTTTAATGTTAGATGTAAAAAACATGCCATGTTTTGCATATCAATTTCTTTTTTTAAAATCCAAAAAAATACTTTGATTATTCAATGCAATTTTTTATATATTCGTTACGCCCAATCACCTTGAAACCTGACTTCCATATCCACGTCTTGTAACAAAAAGTATTATAAACCATCAGAATCTGAACCATTCACAACCATTTTTTATGTTTGTTAAAAAAGAAAATCAGCTGACAACCTCTCATAACGGAAGTATTGTATACTCTCAGTTCTTATAATTTTTCTAATAAATAGTTTAAATATTACTTCTATATTTTTTATTTTACATCATTGCACATTGAGTAATTTTTTTTAGTCTTATATTTAGCATTACAAAAATTGTTTTCAATTAAAAAAATAATAATTTTTTCGGTGTCATCGAAAAAAGCACTAAAAATTAACAAATCACCTAGCACTGATACGAAAATTCACCGCGTTAAACATTTTAAAAAGCACTAAACTAATATTAAAAAAAACACAGGGTTGACAACGCTACGAAATTGTCGATTTCATGGTCTGCGTGATTCTGGTGAATTGTTAGAATTTTTTTTTAAAATATCGTTGTCGATTTGCTGGGATATCGTTTACTTAAAAACTGGGCCAATTGGGTTATTTTGATTTGGGGATTTTATTGTATGATTTTGTTTTCCTTGTTGTTTGTAGTTAAACACAATTAAGTTTGAACACAAATATTATATTGTTAACAGTATTAGAAACAGCAGGTTATTAATTTAATTTTAAAGAAGAAAAAAACAACAAGACTAGCCGTCAGTTCTTCTACTTGCCTGACGAAAGAAAGGTGAGTCTAAAAACTTTGAATGGAACATATTTGAATATTTTTCCTTTTTTCTCGAAAATATATTCACTTTATTTTAAAAAAAATTTAAATTTTATATAAGAAAAGGTGTTATCTAACGGTAGATTTATAAAATTTAATTAGTGAAGAACATATTGAAAACAAAACGATTCATCCTTATTTTAGTTGCTGTTGTTGTGTTTCTAAATCACTCGGTTTCTTATTGTTCCCTAACATCGACTGCTTAGAGTTAATTTAAATAAAAACATGCAACTAATATTTGAGCCAATTGATTTATTTTATTTGATATTACTGTGGGAAAGTGTTTGTTTTGTGTTCATCCGATAGGAGGGAGAAGATAAGAAATCAAAACTAACATTGGAAAAAATCCCTAAAAGGAAAAGAATTAACACACAAATATTCTCATAATGTTTCACTGAAAGGGACAAGCTTAACACTAATACCTGTTTTTTTTTGGTATGTCAATTTATAGATATCATTTTGGTAGTCTGTTACAGGTTACTGAACTGACCTTAGTGAACTCAAATCGTGTTTGATCATGATATAATATATTTATTTGTATCAAACATTCTGTGAAAAATTACTTTTTTTTAACACATTTGAAATAGTTAGGTGTTATATATCCTTTGTTTACAGTCTAGGTACTAGAGAATTAAAATATTTTCTCAGACAGAAGTTCGACACTTTCAAATAAGAAGTCTGTGATAGAAATAAAGTTTTAAACTTTTAAGAAGATTTCTATTTACATCGATTTACAAGTCACAAATAAGTTCATTTTTTTATGCCACGTCCTTGTTTAAAGTTCACAAGATTGCGATAAAATAATACACTGAGATTCGATTAATTCAAACAGATTTTTTGAATATGATTTCTGGCATGTAGGCGCATCTGGGCAATGAGTTTGTTCGTATGATCCAAAAGGTATATGCAACTTTAGCGAAAATAATCTAGTTGTGTTAAGTACGCAATTGACTGGCCTATTTCCAAAAATAACGTTTTCAAAAAATGTTTCATTTTGTGAGAAGATCTATCGGTGTACTCCATTATATGGAATAATTTTCGCAAAAAAAAAATTTTTTTTTTTTAAATTTTCTATTGAATTGGTAATTCGGTCGGTAATTTTGGTCAAGTTCTTTTTCCATAAACGATGACGCTTTGACTTATTGTTGAAGATATAACAACCAATAATTTAGTTAGCCCATAAAGTACAAGAAAAAGTGATAGTTTGTAAATGTCGTGGTACTAGGAAAAAAGTCGTATCTGAAGCACATTTCCATCTGAATGGCTTTGCGGATACATAAAATTGTCGAGCTCAGAAAATCCTCATGCAAGCCGTTACATGCACCCACAACTAGCAACTATCTGGTGTGGGCTTTTGATAGGCGACATGATTTGGCCCTACTTGTTTGAAAAAAATTGCAGTGACTGTGAACAGCATTCATTACAGGAACATGATAGCAGGGTTTTTTGGCCTCAACTGTACTGCGTGGTTCTGGACAACATGAGGTTTGAACAAGATTGGGCCACATACCACTCAGCGCATGGAATATACATTTATTAAAGCATTTTATGCAATTTAACCAGAAACAATTCTTGAATCCAAATCCGAGATCCAACGAGTCATAGGTGGGATACAGCCCAACTCCGTGAAAAAGTTAAAAGCAATTTCATTAAAAGAGTAATGTCCTGTTACCAAGGCCGCGGGGTCATTTAACGGGTAGTTTATTTCAAACATTATCGTATTACATATGGGCATTTCAATGAATCTGTAAACCACGACTGCCAAAATAAAAACTCTTGATGTTAAATTATTTTAAGAGCAATAATAAGAGTTAAATCTGATTACCTCTTTGACTTATTTTAAAGAATTGCAATCAACTATTTTTTAGCGACTAAATTGTAAAAATAAATTGTAAATTGTAATATTCCTGAAAATTAAGGTAACAACAACAATTAACAAGATCCATAATAAAGAAAAGTATAGAGTCCAATTAGCGTTTTTTTTTTATTTCTCTTGGATGTTTTTCTAATGTCACGTACGTAGTGCAAAAACATTATTTGTCACTGTCATTCTAAATAATATAAATTTTATTACCTAAGAATACTATTAGAAAAAAATCTGTCACGTACGATATGTCACGAACGAAAGTAAATTAAATTTATTATAAAATCATTTAAAGATTGTTTTCAATTAACTATGATGGATTTTAAATGAAAAATTTTTTGGTTTAGTGTAAGAAATTAAAAAAAGAAAAAATACCTTTCAAGATTCGCAAATTTTTTCATATTTCCATATACCTTATAATCTGTTTTATGTCACTTACGATATATTCTAATTTTTCTGGATATTTTAGACAACAATGATTCCAATATAATGGAACATAAAGTTCTTATTTTGCTTTAGTTACTCTTACTTTTGCAAAAGTTACTCCACTTTATAGGAGTACAAATGTCACGTACGATGACATGGAAATACCCATATGTTTTCTTTATAGTACAATGAAAAAATTACAACTATGTCAAAAATACGTGTTCTTATTTTGTAATGAAGAAATGTAGGGTTTTCAGACTTGAGAGCCTGTAGCCTAAAATGTTTTCTAATAATGATGATTAATGATAGTTAGGTGATTCAATCTCACAAGAATTTAGATTATTTTTCACGATGGTTTTATATATCGAGGTTCATAGCAGTTTCAATTTGATCGACTTATTGTGTGACAATATATTTTTTATAAAAACACTAAAATAATAAGTAGTAAATAGTTCCTCGTTTGTATAAAGAGCTAATGTTTTAAATCAACTTAAATAAAATAAGACTATATTTGACAGCGCAAAGAGGAAGGCCCCTAAGGGTAAAAAAAACAATTTCCACTTTTTTTTTCTTTGATGTGGACAACATCTGAGCATCGAATGAGACCGATTCCATGCCCCAAAAGTGTTCCCTTCCAGAGATATGTGCGTTTTATAAAAGTGAAGTCGACGATTCTAAGCGCAAATAGAAAGGGACCTAACGGTAAAATTTATTTATTTTCATTTTTCCCCTACTAAGTTAACAAAATAATTTGATTTTACGAAACTACAAAACATTTATTTTTTTCCTTAAAAACAATTTAACAAAATCATTTAAAATCATTTAGGGCCGTATTCATGAAAAATATTTTAGGTTTATTATATTTTAGGCTTATTTGACTGATATTGTAAAGAAATTTGTCAAATAAGCCTTCATTAAACCTAAAATATTTTTTTATGAATACGGCCCTTAATCTTTAAAATGGCTCTCTTGAACAAAACCTGTTGTTACCCTTAGGTCCCTTTCTCTATGCGCTGTCACATATATAAACTTGTTAAACCTTTGACTGACTTTAGATATTTTTCCGTTTAAACCTTTTTTGAAGCTGCTAAAGATACAAAACCAAACCTAGTTTGAATTTAATTTTATTTGTGACAATAAAAAAAAAACTTCTTCTTTAGTTTTTTTAGTTTTTAAGAAAAACGGTTTTAAATTTTTGAGTTGATTTTTATAAATTGATTACCATTTAAGTAACGACTTCTAAATGAATTTCGCGCTTTACATATTCAAGAGCATATTGGTTTTTGTATATTTAGCTAAATAACAAATCAAAATAATTTATTATTCCAAATTATATTGTTCTTTTAAAAAGTAAAGACAATAATTTTGTACGCTGTAACTTTCTATTAGGTTTCACAAAATAGTTAAAGATTTGCTTGAGTTTTGAATTATGAGCTTGCAATGGTGTGATTATCTCAATTTTAGCTTATGTCGACCTAAGCATTTTTTCCTTTTTTGCCACAAATATTTTTAAACACAACAATGTTTTTCTGGTGTTTTTATAAAAAGAAAACGTTGTATATCGTAAAAATTATATAAAATAAACATCATAATACAGAATATCTCATACGTATAACTTCATACATATTTTTAAAGTTTTCTTTAACCTTTTAATACTGCAGAAATACCAAGAAAAAAAGCAATTAAAAAAATAAAATTCGGTTTGAATGTTAACCTTGGTGTTGTTATAAATCTACATAAGTTCTTAGGTTAATGCGGCTGAAAATGTTTTCGACAATTACCGTATGGGCTTAAAAACCACTAAACTGTCTAGGTTCATATTTTTTTTTTCCTGTTGAAACAGCATTGAGTATTTAGGCGTTTATTGTTTTTGTAAGCCGCCTTTATATAAACATTTTTATTTTAAATACTACTAAAATATTACTACCACCATAACGAACAAACAACCACTACTTGCCACACTTGGTTGCTTGTTGAGCTCAGTTTTTTTTTTTTTTGTTTGTCTTCAACTTTGCTAAACATGTAGCATATTTCTTAAACATATGTAGGTATGTATGTTAAGTTCACATCTATATATATAAAAATCAATGTGTGTTTGTATGTTTGTATGTTTGTATGTTTGTTTGTGCTTTATAGACGGCTAAACGGCTGGACCGATTTCCTTGAAATTTTCACAGAATCTTTCTGTATGTCTGGAAGGAACTATAGGCTATACTTTCGTTTGAAATTGTAAGTGGGCGGGGTGCCACGCCCTATTAAAGAATAAGTATTAAATATTATATATCACGAAAGTTAATGCAGGTAGAGTCTTCAAATTAAGTACGGTAAGCTTTGACATCCACACGAACATTTGGGTAAAAAATGGGCGGACTTGGAATAGTAGGCGTGGCCACATGAATTGAATACTAAAATTCGTATATTTGGAAAACGAATTCGATTAGAGTAGTAAAATTTCGCAAGAGCAACTTTGACATCCAAATAAACATTTCTGGAAAAAATGGGTACATTGGCAATAGTGGGCGTGGCACCTGCCATATGAATTAAATACTAAAATTTGTATATCTGGAAAACGATATCGATTAGAGTACTAAAATTTTGCAAGAGGAACTTTGACATCCAAATAAATATTTGTGGAAAAAATGGGTACATTGGCAATAGTGGGCGTGGCACCTGCCATATGAATTAAATACTAAAATTTGTATATCTGGAAAACGATATCGATTAGAGTACCAATATTCTACAAGAGCAACTTTGACACCCAAATGAACATTTTTGGAAAAAAAGGGTACATTAGATATAGTGGGCGTTGCACCTGCCATATGAATTAAATACTAAAATTTTTATATCTGGAAAACGATATCGATTAGAGTACTAAAATTTTGCAAAAGCAATTTTGACATCCAAATAAACATTTTTGGAAAAAATGGGTGCATTATCAGTAGTGGGCGTGGCACCCACCATATGAATTAAATACTAAAATTTGGGGTGGCGAAGCACACCGGGTATTAGCTAGTTTGTATATATTAATGTGTGTATAGAAAAATATGATTAAAAGTTATTTTAGTATTTCTTTTCTTAAAAATTAATGATTTTTAGCTACGGGTAGCAATGTAGATGATTCTGTCTGTTGTTCTTTTAAAAACAAAGTCATAATAAATTTATGCTTGATGTATTATTTTTCGTTTAATTTTTTCGAAAAGTCTTGAAGAAATTTCCGTTAAAAAAAGATATGGTTTTGTTATGTCTAAAATTAATCTAAAGTTTTTAATATTTCTTAACTTCTACAAAGGAGAGAGAGAGAAAGAAAAAAAACCAACTGCAATAGTATTAAAACAAAACATGATCATTTATTGTTAAACATATTGCACAGTGGGAGATAATAAATTTGTTTAATGTAATTGATGGTTAATTAGGTTTCAGGGTTTATGGTAAAAGAATAACCATATTAAGAAGGCTAAAGAAATTCATCCGATAATTTTAAATTATAAAGAAAACCTATAAATATCAAAAACATCATTGTTGTTGCCCTTTTGTTAAATAAAAGTATAATTTTTTTAGGTAAATCCTATTTTATTTTAGAGCTTAATTCATATTTCCCTTTTTTGCTCTCTTTTCCCCTCACAAAAGTTGAACTTACCTTTCACTTTGTTAAATAACCTTGATTTTTTCAATTATATTTTCGTTGATTTTACACCCCACTGTGTTCTGTTTGTTGGTGGTTTTTTCGTTTGATTTTTTTTTTGTAGTTCCTTCATGTGCAATCAGTTTTAGGTTTGTGTCTTAAGTCTTTCGTTTAGTTTAAATTTTTTTGTTCGTAGCTTCTTTCTCTCTATCTTTTTTTTGGAAAATTGCACTTGTTTTTTTGTTAGTGTTGGTGTTGTGTTGAAAATTGCACTTGTTGCTTATGGTTTATAAATTGCTTTACTAGCTGTGAATCTTTTGTTCGTTTGTAATTTTTTGCTTTGTTTCTTATTTTTATTATTAACAGCGCAACACAATCGTGTTTAAAACACGTTCTAAAATTAAACACTAATTAAACGAAAGGCTGCCTGCCTGCCAATAAAAAATATCGAAAGATGAAAGTCTGTAAATAGAAGATAAAATCTGTCTTTATTATTTGATAAATAACATTTTGAATGGCTTATGGTTGAAGCTAAAGAAAAAAAAAATTAAGGACTAAAGTCGGAAAAAGATTAGTTTGATGGTAAAAAAAGGAAAAACCATAATAAATGATGGCGAAATTTTTAATTAAGAAAATATATATTTTAAGCAAATTGTATATAAAAAAAAGTATACAACTCAGGTTACTGCTTTAAGACTTGTTAATAACCTTGTGACAATTATTTTAATTTTTATTACAATATTCTTTTTTTTTTTTTGAAAATTCCATTAATCACAACTGTTCATTTTCATTGACATCACATAGTTGCTTTAATAATGGAATTTAAGAAAAAGAAAAATTCTAAGTGCTAACTAAGCGTTACTTCTCATAAAAAACATAAAAACAATTGTTGTTGCATTTTTATTTTTCGCTTAAACTCAATATGTGGTAGCACCTTATATTTTTATTACGATTCTTTACCAAATAACTTCAGGCTAAAATATTTCAACATGACACACCAACCACCAAACAACTAACCAGCTACTTTACTGCACACACTTGGGTACTTTGCAGTAACTGTATGATTTCTTATAAATCGTGGCAAAAAGTGTTAAATTTTAAACACCATCTATTCTTAATATAGTGAAATAGACTTTTAAACCTCCTCCCTAAATAAAATTTTTTTATTTTTATTCTTATGGTTTTCTTTACTGACCATACATGGCGTAATATGAGGGGAAAATAATGAAAATCATGTGTATTTTAACTCGTTGAAAAATACACAGAAATAACTGCAACATTAACCGATAGCTTAAAGCTATTAAAACTATAGAAACGTGTACGTGTTCACACTCATACACATGTATTGGTTGTATGATTTTGTGTTTAGACAATTTTCTTTGATTTTGGGACTTATATACATGACTAACAGTGGGTTGGGTATATAAAAAGTTTAAGTTACATTATTTTTTTAATGTTTGTATTTTTATATAAGTTACTTGCTAAATTAAAGTTAAATAATCTAAATGATTATTTACATGCTCATTGTGGTTATTTGGTTATTTTTTTTGTATAAAACTGCTTACAAATCTTGAAAAACTAAACCTGTTTTCATAATTGATCCTTTGACGTAATGCAAAATATTCTAAAGTCAAAAACATTGCAATTTTAGGTTTTGATAAAAAAGTGAGTAAAACAAAACTTATATTTTTTTATAAAACTTAAGCCGTTCTATATAAAAATTTTCGAAAATACGTAAATTTTTTTTAATATTGTATAAATACATTAAACACTGATGTGTTGGCATATTTCTCGGAATTTATAAATATATCCACTTTTACCAGAATTCCTTTAATTAAAGATTTTATAGCTGTTGCCGTTATCCTTTAGAACGAGCTAGTCCTAGTATATTTTTTTTGAAGGATATTTACGTTTTTACAAGAGCCCAATACCTTTCCACAGGCCTAAGTATTAGAAAACTGGGTGGGTTTGACTCCTGTGATACAAAGTTGATATTATTATTTGAATACCACTCAAGGCTCTTGATGGCATGATGTTAAAACGGGTCAGAAAAGTGATATTTTAAGAAAGCTAAAACCCATTGTTGTAGACACTTCGTAATAAATGTTTCTATATTTATCATGCCTGATGTCACAAATGATTAACTTCTTTTGACAAAACAGCAAATGGCTTGCCGTACAAAAAACATCTTCAGAAATTTTTTCTCTGGTTTTGTTTATTACCTCGTCCATCAGCCACATAAACATCTTGACCTAAGGTTGTAAAAAATCTGACAATAAATAAGTTTTATCAGCCGTTAAACAACAAGTATTTTTTTTTTTAATTTTATTTTTTTTTTTGCTCGTTATCTTACTCCCAAGTTCTTTACAGCTTTGCGATCTGAAACTTTCTGAACACTCTGAACTTCACGGCTTGAACCCACCATTACCTTTGACTCTGCTTACAAAAGAATCAAAACATGAATTGATTTTCTGATAGAGGTTTTCAGAGCTCTTCGAAAGAATTGTTCGACTTCTTTTGTCTTGCCAATATCTGTTAGAAATTTTTTTCTGCATAGTCCAAGTTTTCTTTAAATTTTTGAGTCTTTCTTTTACCTTCATATAGTTGTCTGTTTTTTGAAGATAAATATTGGATTTTTTTTTAAAGTTTTTTATTTTATTTACCTAATTTTTTTGCTGTCAATTTTTACCCAAATATCTGACATAATTTTAAAAGCAAACGTGATTAAAAAAATAAAAAAAGTAAGGGGTAAGTTTTGGCTGGAATAGATGTAAATATTTTTTCTGACTCACTCTTTAGATTTTACCCAATGTTTTCTCTCTTGTTTTGTTTGATACTAAATAATAATTGCAGATTTTGACTTAAGACCTTCTTGACTAATTTCAAAAATTCACAAGAGAAATTTAGTTAAGCGGTTTTTTTTTTATAAACGTTTACTTACCATTTGTGAATGTGTTATAAAAAAATTCCAAGTTTTATATTAATATAGAGCGACTCAAAGTCACTATGGGGTTTAAAAATTAATAACTTTTTTGTTTGTATATAGTTTTTTTTTTAATTATAAAATAATGTCACTTAAATGACTCTTTCTTCAGCTTAGCAATAACGAGGTCGTTTTAGAGTATTCCGTAACATCTTTAAAAATTTGTGGCTATAGTGCTCGAATTACTGCAACAAGTTGACCTGAGTTCAAGGATTATTTTCGGATTGTTCACATATACTCGCTCCTTAAATTAATCCCAAAGAATATAGTTGGGCGCTGATAAATTTGGGGAATTCCCTGGCCAATTTATTTTTGAATTTCTGAATATTACTCGCTCTTGAAAAATGTGATCTAAAGGTGCCATTGTGTCTCGGCATTGGCTCTATCATACTGAAAAGATTTTCAGGTCTGTTTTCAAGAACACGACATAAAAAATGTTTTATCATAAACCGATATCGCTCTTTATTTATGGTTACAACACTTCAACCTTAATTTTCGTTAAAATGCCGCCCCATAATGTACATCTAATGAGATTTTAAGTACACCGAAACCTACCATTTTTATTAATAAATCCATTGAAATTAAAATGAGCTTCGTAACTAAGATTTTCAGTAAATAAACTGCTACAGCGTTATTGACGTAAATATTATTATTATGACATCCACACGAACATTTGGATAAAAAATGGGCGGACTTGCAATAGTACGCGTGGCCACATGAATTAAATACTAAAATTCGTATATTTTGAAAACAATATCGATTAGAGTAGTAAAATTTTGCAAGAGCAACTTTGACACCCAAATGAATATTTAGGCAAGAAATGGGTGCTTTATCAATAGTGGGCGTGGCACCTATTATATGAATTAAATACTAAAATTCGTATATTTGGAAAACGGTATCCATTAGAGAAGTAAAATCTTGTAAAAGCAACTTTGATATTCAAATAAACATTTATCGAAAAAATGGGTGCATTAACAATAGTGGGCGTGGCACCTACCATATAAATTAAATACTAAAATTCGTATATCTGGAAAACGATATCGATTATAGTACTAAAATTTTGCAAGAGCAACTTTGATATTCAAATAAACATTTATGGCAAAAATTGATGCATTAACAATAGTGGGCGTGGCACCTGTCATATGAATTAAATACTAAAATTTGGGATGGCGAAGCACACCGGGTATTAGCTAGTTACTTATAAAAACACACTTAAAATTATATAAAATGTGTTTATCTTAGCAAATGTCTAAAAAATACAAGTTTTTTTTTTAATTTGAGAGAAATAAGACCTTATTTAAAAAGTTAAGTCTAATTTAAATAGACTTGTACTTGATTTTGTAAAACAAGCCCGTTTTCTTCGTGAAAAACAGAAAAACAGAAATAAATAAATCGTACATGGATTTCAAAGCGCGATTTTCGCTTAACTTTAGAATTTAATTATAGGATTTAGAACTTCGTTTTTCTTTCTGTGTATTTGTTAATTATATTATTAAAAGAAATTTCCGTTTTTTATATTTTTATTCATGTTCCACTATTCTCGAGCATACGGTCTCAATTAATTACTTTCAACGGATTCTGTTGTGGGCTGTTCTTAACGCCTCGTTGTATGAAACCAGCTTACATACGGTTGAAATGTGCCAACTGGTTTTTGGACATCCATCAAGCCGTTGTTCTGCGGTGCTGCCTTGGCACCCTTTTTAAAATTTCCTTTTCAATATGTCGTACTGAATTGGTTGTTAATTCTTGCTTTGAAGCAGCTCAGTGTTAATTATTGTATTTAGCCTAAAACGTCGAATAATCCTTCGTATGCAACGGTTAATAAAAACTTGCAGTCGTCATACGTCGCTTTTGGATGGACCCCAAGTTTTACATCTGTGTAGGAGTTTGGTCGTCATGTAGTGTTATTTACTCTGGTCTGCAGTTGTGCTGATAACTCGGATGACACCCAAGACGGGTCTTGTTGATTTGCACAAAAATGTTTTTTAATTTACGCCGCTATTCGTTGTGATTGTATAACATACTTAACAGAAAGACTGAAGATCTTCTGTGGTATTATTATTTAGAGTTACACAGGTGATATTGCTAGCGTTTATTCTCATTAGTTTGGGTTTCCGCAAGTTTATTCACAAATAAACTTTGAGAGGATTATTATGGAGAGCCTTCAGTTGGTTCTTCATAGGTTCGAACCTGTGTGCTAAAAGGCATACATCATTAGCATAGTCAAGGTAGTTTAGTTTTGAGAAGGGCATCCACTGAATGCCATCTGGTGCTTCAATACTTGTTTTTGACATGACATCATCAAGGACAAGCAGGAAAATAAATGGCTTTAGAACAGAGTCCTGGCGTACAACCACATCGATAGTAAATGGTCAACTTTTTTGAAATTTCTTAGAAAATGTAGATGTAGATAGTTTATCTTTACTTCTCTTCATTATTTCATTGCTTGGGAAAAATTCCAAACCTTTCATTATTGCATTAAACTATTAGGTTTCTGGGATCTTTTTTTAAAAACAATTATTCTACTTTTTTATACATAAAACAAATATTTTTAAATTTTTCTAATAATAGATTGTTTTTCCTTAAATTAATAAATTATTTATCAAACTTTTAATTTCTATTCCCATTTCCATTTGCTCTTAACACTGTCTGGTTGTGGTCAATACTACTAGTAACATTGAATTTATTCATCTACTGTAATTCTAACTATTTATTCTTAAAAATTCCGCAAAAAAAAAACACAAAATTAAATGTAACTCTCATACTCAGTCAAAGAATTATTTACAAGACAACTGCGACAACAAAAGCAGCCACAATAATAGCATGTGTTTGTGTGTGAGCCTGGGCAGCTTTGCTAGCTGATAGGCAGACCACATTTCATAGAAACGTTTAACAAACCATTGCAATATGAAATGCTTTTTCATTATATTCGTTTAATTTTGTATTACTCCAACATGGGGTGCTGTAAGGTGTAGATGTAGAAGAAGAAGAAAATAAGAAGTATATTAAAATGATCAAGAGAGCACATTGCTTAATACCAAGGCTATAAGCAACAACTACCATTTACTAAAGATATAGTATTTGTACTCCAAGAGCATACGTTACTGACTAGAGTAGAGAATTTTAATGCAGTCCTAACTGAGATACTTACACACACACACTCGTTACTAACAGACGGTTAGTTTAGTTTGAATAACCGACCAACTTAAACGCTGGCTAACAGTAAGACAGCCTGTTGAACAGTCATTCATTCAGTCACTTTAGCGAGGCACATTTGTTAAGCAAAAAGAAAAAGAAAAAAAACTCAAGCCAAATGAAAAAGCAACCTGTTTCGTGGGAACATTGCCTTGCTTGGAGTTCGAAAAACCAACAGCACAACCGCAGCATTACAAGTAAACAACAGAAAGAGTTTAAAAACTTCATGAGCTCATAACATACCACAACAAACAACAACAAAAACAACAACCACCAATAAAGACAGTTAAACTAACTTACAAACCGTCAATATTAAAAGGCTTAAACATTAGGCTGTTATTGCTGTTTTTTTTCCTACTTTTCTTCATCATAATAAAAACTGACCAAATTGTCTAACGTACACATCTGCAAATACACACATATGTACACAGATGCAGTAGCATAAAAGTATGCAATGTTTTTTTAAGCTGACATATGTTAGGTTGAACTACGTGAATGATTTTGAAAGTTTTGCGAAATTGTAACGAAAGTTTGCAAAATTTTAAACACAGTTCGATAATATTTTTGTTAAACATTTAGAGGAAGTCTTTCGAAAATGTTTTTTTTACAAGCTAGTTCTTAAAAATTGTTTTAATTTTAATGAAATTCTCTACAAAAAATATACGATACATTTTCTTATCTATGGAGTGATACATATATAGGGTGTTTTTTTGGAGTTATATAACTTTTTTTTTTAATAAAACAAAAATTTGACTTTATTACAAATCACAAATTTCACGGCATTTAAATAGTATTTAAAAATAGTTTTTGGACTTCACAACTGCTTCTTATATACGCCATCCTGGCATTCCAATTTTGCACCACTTTTTTGAAAATACCCAGTCTTTTTTCATCAATAGTGAATCAAAAGTATACTCACGAGAAGTAGTTCAAAGGTGTCAAATCGAATTTAATGGTAAAATATTTAACGTAAATTCAAGTCCTCTGCCATACTCGCGTCTACAATGGCTATGGTTTCTTCTGGGAACACGGTACAATTTCGATTTGGATCAATATTTATTATTTAAAGAGTAAATGTGGGCGGAATCGGTTTTCCACCTTCTCTGCGAATGTCCTGCACTGGCGGCTAAAAGACACCGATTTCTGGGCGAACATGTACTGGATGGCCTCTCTGCGATATCTAAAGTCGGACTGAATTATCTACTAAGATACCTCACGGCCACGGTATTCTGGTGTAAGTTTTTGCATGGTGATTTGCCAAAGTGTAAAACACTTCATTAGAATGACAGCTAGTTTTACAGTTAAAGAAGTTCTGTAGGTCTAACAAAAACACTCTATATATATTGGTAAGGTTTGAATACTTTTAATACTTTTGTTTAAGTTGACTATGCTTGAGAGATTTCGAACCGGCAGCGAGTGTCATATGTGACGCTGGTCGCAGCACTGGGTTGAGTTTTTTATAATAAAACACTACGCATTTGGCATTTTTTTATTACAAGAACCTCACGTACAAACACCGTCTTTGAGAGATTGGCTCTCTAATTTCTCGTTATGAGGTATAACGCTAGTAAACAAGAGAGTCGTACTTACCTATAAGAAAAATAAATAATGTTCTGGTTAAGTTTTTACAAGTTTTTTTTTCTATTTAAAAAACAATTATTCAATATTATTAAGAATTTACAAAAAATTGTCGCCACACGGTGAACTGCAAGCAATGAGTTAAAATTGTATTTCTCTAACTAAAAAAAATGCATAAAAAGTAGACTAGAATGGTATTATTTCTAAATGTAATAACTTAACAAAAGAAATAGAAAAATCAAGCCTTAATACTTTTGCGTTTATTATTTATTTATGCAATTACAAGAAATCAATTTAAAATTACAATAATGAATTCATACATTTAATTATGAAGCTGTTAAACAAAAAGCTACAACAATCTACATGGATATTCGTATATTTTATATATGTGTGTGCGTGCAAGTCTGCACACGTGTGTCGAGATGTATGCGTGTTTTTATATAGAACTCATAAATGAAACCTGTTAAATGAATGAAATGAAATGTTTTATTTTATTCTTGTATTTTTTTTTTTGCTTTGTATTTAAGTCGTTCGTCCCAAGTATTAATTTTTGTACGGTTTTATTTTTCTCTTTTCATACATTTGATTTGTACTTTTTTTCTGCTAGTTTTTTTTATTGTTGTAGATCCTCTTCTTTTGTTCAAGGTGTTTTAAGCCATTTGTTTGTTGTTGTTGCTGCTGCTGTTCTGGCTTTCTGTTTGATGAAATACTTAAAAATGTTTGAGTATGAAGTACATGTTCTACATTCTATATTAAACTTGCTGAGTGGACAAGCAGATAAACGCAATATTTACAATAATAAAAACAACATTACAAAATGTTGAGCGTATTTGTTGTTATAGTTATTTTGTTTTGTGTTTTTTTTGCCTGGTCATACAGATATTGTTGTTGGTGACTTGTTGTTTACATGATTTTGTTGCTATGATTATTACTGTTGTTTCTTTTCTTTATTCAGTTTGATCATTAACTGAAGTCTGCTTTAAACAAAGCTTTTAATGTTTTTTTTTTTTGCAGTAACTTCCCCTGTTGATTCTTTTTCTTAAACCCTTTTTTGATAGAGTTATCACGCTATGATTACGATAAAAATTATTAGACTATGTTTATCACAGACAAAAAGAAATATTTTTAAAAAATAAAATTACCGATTCGAATTTATATTTATTTAATTTTTTATAATACTTTTACTCTTAAATCGTTTTATACCCTTTACCTGTGTTGTTAAGGGCCATTCCCTTTGAAATTTCGATATTATTTTTTTCCGACCACATAAAGTACAAATTTTCTGAAAACTTACGACCAGGGGAGTGGTCTTTTAGTGTGTTGGTTGAAATCAAATTTCAAAAGTTTCAAGATGTAGCACAGAAATTTATACGGTATCAATCTTTTGCAAATATCCGAAAATGAATTGGTATTAAAATCCAGCGCAATCGCCTTATTAATATCTGAGATATGAGCAAGTAAATACGACTGCCTCTGTTTTTTGTCTATATTCTTACCATAAAAATCAATAATTTTCAGCCCTAAGAAAATTTATAGGCAGTTCTCTACTATTTAGAGATACGATTTGTTGCTGGGGTTATTTGTAAAAATTTTTGGCCAAACCGATAAAGTTATAGGCAAATATATTGCAATTTTTAATAAATCAAAATGTTTTAAATATCAAGTTACTAAAGCTTCTTAATTATTTGTGGACACGCTAAAGACACCAAAATACAAGCCTTAGTCTTAAAAACTATTATTTAGAGAAACTGACAAATAAGTTGGAAACTTATGGAGATATAAGCACAAAAATAGAAGTGCTGGGGTGTTCTTTCCTAAATTTACAAACAAAAATCGATTTTTTTTATGCATCTGAACAACAAAGTGAAGCTATTAGAATATAAAAAAATATCAAATACGCTATAAAAAAAAAAATCAGTGATGGCCGTCAGTACGAAAAATGGCGTAAAATAAATTAATATATTGATTAAATTTGGTAATTAAAAATGTATCCACTTCAACCTCCTCAATACTGATATCAATCAGAAGGTCTTGAACAGTATAATACAATAAACTACGAGAAAGTTTTAAACCAAGATAGCATCCTAAACAAAATGGCGGATAATTTTTTATGAATTAAAATGAAAGAGCTTGCTTGATAAAATATAACTTACCATGTGGAAATTTAAAATAAAGGATGACTGCGGAAAAAATGAAGCAAAATTGCGTATAACGTTAAATCTAAAATCTACACCAAGCGACGATGTGGTCAATATTACGAATGTACCTGATACTGAAGGGTATTATCACAGCTCAACCGAATGTAGCATTATTTCTTGTTTTATCTATAACTTTATAGATTTAAAACATTGGCTAATTATGTTTCTCAAAAAATTTTAATACTTAAAAACCCCATCCTTGATAGTATACATTTTCATTTACCTACACAAAATCTAGTACTTAAGGGACATTGAGAGAAATCTTGTTCATTTCTACCACTAGATTTTGGCAGCATCTACTTAAAATCTAGTACTACTTCGTGAGGCAACTGTGGTTTTTATTAAAATGTAATAAAATATACTACGCTGCATAAAGAAAAATTCAATCATAATATATAAGGTGGTTGCAATTGCACAAGTTCTTTATTGTTTAAATTTTTTTTATATGGAGTTTGAATTTCGGAGAAGTAGAGCATAGAGAGCCTCTCAGATCACCTTGTAAATAAATATATTGTTTTGAAAACGAAATCTTGCAAAATGTCAATAAGCAGTGGTATAAACGGTATAGATTTTAAAAGATTTTAAATCAAATCTACTAGATTTCGCTCAGGTGTAAATGTAGTATAAGTGAGTAAAAATTGGCACTTAAAAAAAAAAAATCCATTATTTTGGTTCTTCGCAAACTACACAAATTTCTACCATAAGCATAAAAATTATCAAAAATATATAGGGCGTTTACTAAACTCGGTTTCTATGAAAATATAGTTTATGGACCTTTTTATGCATACGGCAGTTGGTATATATCATGGGCAATAAATACTGAACAGGGCTTCATTTTAAAATAAAACAAGTAAGAGCACTATATTCGGCTGTGCCGAATTTTTCATATACCCACCACCAAATTTGATGTACTTTAACAGAACAAAATTTATTATTTTGTTATGTATCACTTTTTTTGTATAACTTCAATATCCTATAAAAATATTTTTGTAAATTTAGTCTTTCAATGAAAGTGGGCGTTAAAGTAGGCGTGTCGAAATAGTTTCTGCTAATAAAAACAACTTAGATATTTCACTATAGTCCTTTTGTTTTTCCATAAACTTTGTTCATAGAAAAATTATATGAATTCAAGATAAAGCGTTATATGGGAAGTAGGCGTTAAAGTGGACGTGTCATATTGATTTTTGATCAAAAAGTAATATTTGCAATATTTCAGAATCATACATCTAAATTTGTCAGTTTAAATACGTTTTAAATCTTGAATACACCGAAAAATACATTGTGCGGTATAAATTTTCGTACATTTTGATCTATAACTCCTTTCCTAATGCATAGATTTAAGCAATTTTCAGTGAAAAAAAGTTTTTTTTTTCTCAGGAAATATACATTCGAAATTTCATGGCTCTACTTGAATGCGTTTGGACACAACTACATTTTATTCGATGTTGGAAGGACATGGTCTTTTTGACCTACTCTTGCATTACGATCTATAACTCTCTTCGTTATATTCCGATTTAGCCCATTTCAATACCAAACAAACCTTGTCTATAAGAAATATTCTGGCAAAATTTGAGCCGCCTAGCTTTTTCGGTGCGACCTCTATCGTGCTTTCAACAGTTGCACAGACAAACGGACATAGCTAGATCGTCATAAAAAAAACCCCGATTCAGAATATATATACTTTATGGGCTCTAAAATGGATATTTTGCTACAAATTGAATGACAAAGTGAATATACTCCGACCATTTTTTTGGTGGCGGGTATAAACAAATTTTTTTCAGCCCTATTTAACCACATCACACATCACCACATCAGGCTTTCAAAAGCTGATAAAAAACAAGTAAAAGCACTATATTCGGCTGTGCCGAATCTTTTATACCCACCACCAATTTTGTGTACATTTAAAGCACATTATTTATTATTTTGTTAATCGCTATGGAATAATCTCTTTATAATAAAATATGTATCACTTTCTTTGTAGAGGGTGGTTAAATTTTAAGGGCCCATGTTGAAGGTGAACTACACCTAGTCTTTAAGTTTGTTTTCTGCATTTCACTTGACATTTCTCAAACTTACTCAATTTGATCCGCGGAAAGATACGCAAATGAGCAACGCTTTAAAGTTATTCAGGTTTTTTATAAAAATGGGAGTTCAAATCAAAATGCATTTTGTGCACTTCGTAATTCTTTTGATCAACATAATCGTTCAAATTCGTGCACAATCGGAAGAATTGTAAAAAATATTTAAATTTCTGCAAAACAGGTCTGTATAAAATGTTAGAAAATCTGTGAATGCCTTCTTAGTTCGTTGAATTGGAACCATTGCTGTTTTTTGCGATAGTGTGGCAAAAGAGCAGTCAACCTCGACTCATCATCATGCCCAACAATTGAGCATCAACATTGTCATTGAGAATTTGGACCATCAGATAGAGGAGTGGCGCCAAGGATGGGGGGCCATTTGGCCGATATTTTGTTAAATACATAATTGAACCATACAAATATTATAATTACAAAAAGAAATAATAAAAATTTCCTAAATAATTTGTGTTAATAACTTCGATATGCTACTAAAATGCTTTTGTAAATGTTGTCTTTCAATGAAAGTGGGCGTTAGAGTAGGCGTGTCAATAAAGAGTCTGCTAATAAATACAACTTAGATATTTCAATATAGTCCTTTATTTTCCCAAACACTTTGTCAATAGAGAAATTAAATCAATTTAAGATAAACCGTTATATGGGAGGTAGGCGTTAAAGTGGGCGTGTCAACTAAACTTTTTGGCACAACAATTACATTGATTAGAAGGATATACGTAGCACATTTGATCATCATACCTCTTATTTTGGCGGTTTTATAAGCTTTTAAATTTCATTAACGGTAGATAACGTGAAAAGTGGGCGTTATAGTAGGCGTGTCAAAGTTGTTTTTGCTAATGAGTACATCCTAGATGTTTCAATATAGTCCTTTATTATTCCAAAATCTATATTAATAGAGAAATTATATGAATTTTGGTTAAAACATTTTATGGGAGGTGGGCGTAAAAGTGGGCGTTGCACATTGATTTTCCGTTACAAAAAAGCGTCTTACCAAAAAGCAAAGTGTGCAAAATACACTGTGCGGTACAAATTTTCGTAGATTTTGATCGATAACTCATCTCCTAATGCATAGATTTAGATAATTTTCGGTGAAAAATATTTTTTTTTACTCAGGAAATATATATTCGAAGTTTCATGAGTCTACGTTAATGCGTTTGGACACAATTCCATTTTATTCGATGTTCCAAGGACACGGTTTTTTCGACCTACTCTTGCTTTTCGAGCTATAACTCTCTTCCTAATATCTGGATTTAGCCCATTTTCAATACCAAATAAACCTTGTCTATAAGAAAGATTCTGGCAAAATTTGAGCCTCCTAGCTTTTTCGGTGCGACCTCTATCGTGCTTTCAACAGACGGACAGACAGACGGACATAGCTAGATCGTCATCAAATCAAACCCTGATTCAGAATATATATACTTTATGGGGTCTAAAATGGATATTTCGATGTGTTACAAACGGAATGACAAAATGAATATACCCCCACCATTTTTTTGGTGGTGGGTATAATATAAGTGTCGTATAAAATATATTTAAAACTCTTTTCAAAAGTTGTTTCAAAATAATTATTATAATAATGATTAATAAATATAAAACACATTGTAGGGTTACTTTACACTTCGTCCACAAATGTCTCAGATGTATTCTCGCTTACAAAATGACTTAGTAATTTACGGCCATATTCATAACAAAAAGTTAGCCACAGTTTATACACTACGTACAACGAGCTGCTAACTAGAATGCCGATTAAGCTTGGCAGCTCGTTAGCACAGAGTTTATTCATAAGAAACTTTTATCCGTCTGCCAACTTTTCATAAATCAACTCTGAAATTGCATGATACCCCTAAAATATGCAACAATTTTTTGTATATAATCCCTAATTTTGACATTTTTGTTTTTCCATCGATACTAACAATTTTTAAAATTGAAAAATAAATTAAAAAATAAACGAACAATATAATTTTTATTAAAATGGAAAAGCAACACAAACGATTTGTAAATTGGGAACAGGATGAAAAGGTAGGTAAAAAAATATTGGTAATGTAAAACAACAACACATTAAAGCTGTCTTTCACAAGTTGGCAAACGTTTGGCAGCTCGTTAACAAGAGTTTAGCCAGAGTTTGGCATGAGTGTTATGAATAAACTTAATGCTAACTTTATGCCAACTTTTTGTTATGAATAAGGCCGTTAATGTTTTTAAGATATTTTTTTTTCATTCCTTTTAAAAGTCTTTAAATAGTTGTTTTTTTACAGTAGGCTTTTTTCTTGTTGTTATAGTTAAAGTTGTTGTTTTTTTTTTTGGTTTTTTGTTATTTTTTTGTGCTCACAGTGAAGAGATCTGAGGTTGTTATTCTGTTCAGTTTGAGGTGGCATGGTGGCATTTTAATCAAGATCAAAATTAAAGATTAAACTTGGCTTAAATGCAATCATGTTTATGTCTTTTCATTACCAACACAAACAAAAGCGTATACTTGTATGTATATAATGGTTAAAAATCTGAAAAAAAGATTGTATAACAAAAATTGGTTTCACAGGATTACGAGTGTAATTTTTGGACATACCGTTTTAATTCACCAAAACAAAAAAAAAAAAAAAACTAAAAGTGTTATCAATGATTGTTTAGCTCTTTGAAATTTTTTTTTCTTCTTAATTCCGCGAAATATGATTACAATTTCTGTTGGGTTTTTTTTTTCTCTTTTTTTTGTGTTAAATCATGTAATTTGTTGTTAAACCCTGTAATTTAGTTTTATGTTTATTTTTCTCTTTTTTTAATAATAAAACTCCCAAATTATTACCTTTTTTTCTTTCTTTTTTTTAGGTTTTATATATTTAGCGGAATTGTTTTTTGGCTTTAAAAGTTTTTTATTTATCTTTTACTTACTATTATATGTAGTATAAGTATGCGTGTTTATAATGTTTATTTTTGTTAATTTAAATTTATAGTTTTTGCTTGTGTATTTTTTATTGTTCATTAATTGGACAAGTTAATATTGGACTTGAGGTTATAACATGTCAGTTTAAATTTTTGCAGAAATTACATTTAACTTTTCTTCTTCTTCTTCTTGTACCAAGTGTTTTGAATTGTAGATTTACTTTTGGCTTTAAGTGTTACACATATAATATAATTATAACCGCAAATGTTTTATTTCCTTTTTTCAAACAATTGTACGTAGTACATGCTTAAGAGTTGTTGAAATGTAGTCTAAAATTGTGTTAATGGCTCGTTAATGTTTGGTAGTGTGGTTAAGTTAGTGTAGTTATAAGTATTTGATTTAATGTTGTCTAAAGCATACATATGTACATAAACTTGAGATTTTGAAATCATAAAAACATATTTTTAAAATATCATGGTTAATCATAGTAATAGTTATAACGTCATTTAAATAACCTTCAGCAATTAACTAAGAGTAACTCTATTATTGCTGGAAATATTTTAGGATACATAACTTCTTCTACAATGTGTTAAATTTTTTTAAAATATTAAATGTATTTGTTCTGACTTATATTTTAGTTGTAGTCAAGTTTATTTCACATAAAACTTTTGTTTTATTGAAAATAAATTTTTGTAGGCTCGTAGCATAAATTAAGATGAAAATGCGTTAATACTGTTGTTTTCATGGGCAACCGTATTGCTTGATTTTAAACGCCCTTTAATTGGTTGTAAAAATATCTGAAATAACAATAACAATAAAATAACAGTAAATTAAAATATTAATGCTTTTTGTAAAAATTCAGCTTTTTTTGATGAACTGTTTCACCTTTTCCGGAATTGAGACCATGAGGGTTTTGATGGTATCCTTAGTAACTTTATTGCTGGAATAAGACCATTTCTGGGAAAAAATTTTAGTAGTATTAGCAACTTGTTTTGTATCCTTCAGCACTCTTTTGACTAAAGCCCAGTAACGTTCGATGGGCCTTAGTTCTGGACAATTAGGTGGACTTGCTTCTTTTGGCACTACCACTATATTGTTTGTTTCATACCATTCTGCTACAGATTTACTATAATGACACGACGCTAGGTCAGGCCAAAAATATGTTGACTTATTGTGTTTTCGTATGAATGGAAGCAACCTCTTCTGCAAGCACTCCTTGATGTAAATATCAGTGTTGATAGTCCCAGTAGTAATAAATTTACTGCTTCTTCTCCGCACGTGCATATAGCTTGCCAAACTAAGTACTTCTTTGGAAACTTTGTCTTTTTTTGGAACTTAAATTGGTCATTAACATTACCTCTTCCATCGGCCACATAATAACTTCGCCCTGGGAACTGAGAAAAGTCGGCAAGAACGTAAGTCTCATCATCCATAATACAACACTCATATTTGTTGATAAAATTTCTAAGCAGTTCTTTGGCACGACTTTTTTCATCCAAGTTTTTCTTCGAATTTCTGTCTGGCACTTTCTGTACCTTGTAGGACTTAAGGCCTTCATATCTTTTAACCTTCCTTACAAAAAAATCGGAACAGTTTGCTTTTAAGGCGGCTTTACGGTTTGAGAGGTTGGGATTTTGGTTTAGAAGACTAACAATCTTTGAAGCTAACTGTGGGTCAGTTATACCTTTTTTAGCTCCACTTCCAGCTTTCCTTTTAATACTACGACGTTCGTTATACACTTTTATCAAAGGCGAAACTGTTTGTCGTGACACCTTTATCTCATTTGCAATAGATTTGTAAGTAAGACTGGGATTTTTTAAAAAAATTGTTATTATTTTTTCACGCACTTTTTCTTCGGAATCCATTTTCAAACAAACTAATAATCCGATTATGCTATTATTTTGTACACATAATTTGATAAGTTTTTAAATGCAAACTTGATCATAAACAGTTATATTTTTTGTGCATGAAGAAAGGTGGAATTAAAAATGTGTGTTAAGGTTTCACTGATCTCATTCTTTATTCTAAAAGCGTTCAGCACTAACGCAGTATGTTGACTTACTTATTTCATTTTATTTAAAACACACAACACTTTTAAAAACTATTTTCTGAATATTTTTTAGTTTACTAGAACCTATAATTACTTGTGTACAACCTAAGTTGTCATACGCTGCTTTATCTGCACACACTTTTAGTCTTCATACCACTTTGTTTATTTTGGTCTTTGCTATGATCTAATTTTAAAATGATGTTTGTCTGAAATTTTTAAATGAAACTTAAAAATTTTAACTGTCAAGACAAAATCTTTTTATTTTTGTTCTTAAAACTTAAATTATTACAACAACTATATACTTTTAGAACTTTTTCCTTTTTATAAGTACTGTAAGCTTTGTAACTTTTCTTCATATACATATGTAAAGGGTATCTCGGAAAGAATGGACATTTTGAATTGAAAATTAAGAATCGTACTTTTTAGACGTTATAGTTATTTTAAAGAAGAAATACGTCAAATTGTCCCATCGGCTTTAATGACAGGTCATTACTCTTTGTATACAATTTATCATGACATTTTGTCATAGAGCTGCTTCTCACCGACGACGCAGTCGATCTCGAATTTGAGCTCAGAAATGGTTTCTTGTGTATTCCTCTAAACCTGAATTTTCACAAAACCCCATAGAAAAAAATCGCATGGAGTTTAATCACATGACCTTGATGGCCAGCTGACATCAGAATTTCTTTAAAAAATTTGTTCTAAAAAAATTGCTACTGCAATAAATAGACTATTTCATGCGATGTGTGTCAGGTGGCAAAACCGTGCTGAATTCATTTTTTAGCCAGATCAGTGCCGTTCAGCTAAGGTCACAAGATATATGTTTACATGTTCCTGTAACAAATGCGGTTACTACAATTTTGGCACCATCTTTAAAAAAGTAAGGCCCTATCACGCTGCCTGACCAAAATCTGCACCAAACAGTCGCTCGTTCATTGCCTGAGGATATTCTGAGCCATAACTTCAACAATTTTGTTTATTAATTTATGTATTCATATGAAAGTGCGCTTCGTTGGAGAACATGACTTTTTTTTTCGGGGAATTGGTATTGACTTCACATTGCTGTTGGTTTCATCTTCTGAGTAAACTGAATTTTAACGCATGAAGGTGGAGGTTTTTTTAAAACGCGTTGTTGAGAATAAATTGTTATTTTTAAGTTATCGCCGACACTTTCGTTTGCAACAGAAACGTTTTAAGAGATCGACTGGTTCGTTAATTAACAGAAGTCTATCTATCTACAACCTACCTGGACCTCACTTTA
Organism: Phyto melanocephala; assembly: GCA_941918925.1. Taxonomy (NCBI): domain Eukaryota; kingdom Metazoa; phylum Arthropoda; class Insecta; order Diptera; family Rhinophoridae; genus Phyto; species Phyto melanocephala. The sequence goes on along the minus strand of OW799233.1, from coordinate 119,984,607 downwards.
TTACCACACATCGAATCTTGGACACATCAGGTGCAGTTTCTCGACAGAAAAACTTTTTGATGTTTGCAAGATTTCTTAGCATAATTTCAAAATTTTCAAATTTCTGTAATAAGTTTTGCACAACTATAACGCTTTGTTCTTTGGTAAAGTGCTAAATTTTCAATGATCGGATTGATCGGCTCAGAGAAAATTTACACAAAATTAAAAAAAATACACTGTTACTGAAACACCGTTTATATAAAAACTTTTGCAACGCCTTGCCTTTGTATATAATTGCTAAAATCTTCCTTAATTTTTAAATGTTAACAACAGTTGTATTGGAACGGTAAAAATTTCTTAACTTTTATAGGTCTACTGTAATATATTTGTTATAAGACTTTTAAAACTGTTTTTATACCCTTCACGCAGTGATGAAGGGTATATATATGTAAGTTTGTCATTCCGTGTGAAATTTCTACAATTTTCATTTCCGACCCCATAAAGTATATAATTTCTGAAAGCTTGTGAATAGGGGAGTCGATTAAGCTCTGTCAGTTTGTCCGTCTGTCCGTATGTATGTTGAAATCAACTTTTTACAGCCTCCCGATATCGCATGGATCCGGGTGAGGCATTAAAATATCAGAAATATTAGGGAGTAGATCGGTATTGAAAATCAGAAACATCGGTACATAAACAACTAAGATATGAGCAAAAAAACACGACCACCTCAATTTTTTTTCCACAAAAACAACATTACAACAACAACATACATACATACATACAAACGTGTATACTAGTTAGAGAAAACGTGTCATCGAGTCCCAGCTGAGCAAAAATTTTTTTTATATTTTTTTATATTTTTTTAAAATTTTTTTTTTTACTTTTTATTTAATATATTATTTATATTTTTATTACTATTTTTTTTTTAATATTTTTTTTTAATATTTTTTTTATTATTATTTTTTTTTTGTTTTATATTTATTATATATATTTTAATTTTTTTTTTTAATTTTTTTTAAATTTTTTATTTCTTATTTTTTTTTATTTTTTTTTTTTTAACATACATACGTTTTTATATATGTATGTTTTTTAAATGTATGTACGTATTTCATATGCGATGAATGGTGATACAAACTACTGTTATTGCATGACTACACGTTGTGAAGTGTATATAAGATTCGGCACGGCCGAATATAGCGCTCTTACTTGTCATTTTACCTATCTTTACATAACTATACGTATACATACAAAATGTATATTAGACCTTGGAAGCACAATTTCGAATGTAAATTTTTGTGCAAGGTACTTGGACATATTTTTTAGCCGAACATACAGGCCGGCCTTTTTAATTTATTGTTTTATATTATGTGTGTGTAATCGGATTTTAAAGTTGTTATAAAAAACGGATCAATATTTTACTCTAAGGGCCATTATTACAACTTGCCGTTAGTTAAAGTCAGGATTTTGTCGAACCGATAAATGGCTTTGCGTTATAAAGCCTTCATTTATTATTTTTTTATTTATTAAATATTTTTTTATTAGTAATAATAACAATAAAAAATGAAAGTTGTAATTATGTGAAGCTATTTATTGGGCACCAAAAATCCTATCTTTAATTAAAGGCAAGTTGTAATAATGGCCCTAAGGGTTAGTTGGCTTAAGAAAAATTTAAAAAGGGGACCATTTTTTCGGCAACAAATTGTTTGCAATATTTCTATAGCAAAAGTTGAATGATTTATTTCGAACATTAATTTTCTAATATTAGGGAGATAGGAACTATAATCTAGTTGGTAAATTTAAACTGCATAGTTAAGTTTAATAGCTTGTGGAGACACTTTGTATACTCAAAACGACATAAAGAATTTAACAAACAGCGACAGAAAAAATTTTGTTTAAAAGCATCTACATTTGATAAAATATTTTCAAAACTTTTTGTAACTGTTACAATTTCTATAACTGTTATATTTTTATAACTGTTATATTTTTTGACTACATCATGTTTTACATTAAATTTTTTTTCTTATAAAAATAATAAAAAATTTTTAAACTGTTATAATTTTATAATAATAAAATAAATAACTTCCAGTTACAGTTTGTTTGCATAACTGGCGTTGTTTACAGCTATTCTAAACTAACGACATTAACAATCTATTAATTGTTATTTGTTATAAATATGATAAGCGTTATAATTTTTATTGCGGCTATAATTTGCATTAAACTAAAAATTTTGCAATTTTGTTCATCATTTGCACTCTTAACTTTGTTATACATTTTATAACCGTAATTTTGTTATGACCACTACTATTTTGTTGAACTGTTATAAACTTTAAAACTGGAATGCTCTGCTTAAAAATTGTTATATTTTTCACAAATTTTAGTACAATGTTTTTTATTATGGTTGTAGATTGTATAAATTTTATTTATTTAATTATTTTTATTTTTTTTATTTTTTAACTTACAATTTCTATTACTGGCTACTTCATATTTATAACAAAAACAGTAAATATGTATTTCCTATTTTTCTGATTTTTTTAAGTAAATGTAATTTCTTTTACGGAAAAACAAAAAAAAAATCAAACAAGTCATGTTAATGATCTGGTTTAATATAATTTAATTACAATTACACTTTAACACAGTCAGCGCTGGCTTTCTTAAATTAACATAACAGCATTTAATAGCAAAATCTTAAAAATGTTTCTTTTTTTGTGAGTATAATTAAGTTAAACTCTTTTTTACTGCAACAGCAACAAAAAACCAGAATATACTTAAGTAAAAGAAAAGCAAGCATTTCAATTAAAAACGAAATTAAATGATATGAAGACTTCATTGCAACAACAATAAACAAAAAAAAAAGAAAATAAACAAGTATTTGTTTTAAACAACAACAGAAGCAACAGCTAATTATGCGCCTTATAAATGTTTAAAACTCTACAAATAAACAAATGACAATAAAAACAAAAGACTTGCAAAACAAACCTGGAGTAAAATACTGTAGCACAGAGTGGAACAACAACAATAAGTTTAATACCAAATGCAACAACATAAAACAGAACATGATTCTTACATTCCTACAACTGCAGCAACAAATAACTACTCAAAAAAATTGAAAATTTGTTAATTGGAACAAAACGTGCAAATAATTTTAAATGTAATTAAGAAAGAAATTTTTATGTTTTATTTAAATTGTTCATTTTTTTGTGTATGACTTTGTTTCTTATATTGCAGTTATATATTTTAGTAATTATAATTGCTTGGTAGTTTCTTGCTTGCAAGCTGTTATAACCATAAATCTTTTTGTTATGTTTATGTTGTTCATACGTTTGTTAATAATTGTTTATGAATGTAAATTATGTAAGTTTAGGAACTCAATTGTTTAGTAATAAATATTGTTAGCACTATTTAAATTATTTATATTGTTTGCTTATCCATTTGTATGTTTAACTCTAGGCAAGACTTCATACTTTTAGTTTCTTTTTCGTTTATGCTTTTGTTAGTTTATAACACACCTTGTGCTACAATTTGTACAATTCTATAATTCTTTTGATTTGTTGCTTTTTTCACGCTTGTTTTTTTTTTTTTTTTTTTTTTTTTGTATATCGTGCAACATGCCGTAATATGCTAATGAAGAGTACATTGTCTATTGTAATATAAATTAACGTGGCAGTATTGAAAAGTGTTTAGAAAAAATAGTTTCAGTTACAAATTTTACCCAAATGGGGAATGGGGATAATTCATAAGTTAATTTGAATTAAGACTTTTAATGCAAATTAACGCTGTCGTCTGTCTATGGTTTATAACGTAGTGGCTGGGGACCGACAAATTTACACGTTATACAGAAAATTCATTATAGAAAAGTTGTGATCTTTTTTTCATGTTAACATGTTAAACAAGTGAATACGACTACATAAAATTATGCTTTTTTGTTTTAGCCCATTAAATTAATCTTCATCCACAAAGTCAATCCTTTTAAGGAAAAAAATTTTATGATATGAAAAAAATTCTTTATGGGGAGATTATTTATCATATCAAAAGCAAGTTATGTCTCAGTATAAATTTCTTTATAAAAAAAAATGCTATAAAGAAATTCGTTGTATTATAGGGAGTTAAAAATGTTAAGAAAATCTTGACATAATAAGTGTTTTAAAAAATAATTCGTTATGGTTAAAAATTCGTTACAGTGAATTTCGTTATAGGGAAGTTCGACTGTATTTGATCTAAATTGATGTTTTTTTTGTTGTTGTTATATTGATAAAAGTGTCAGATATAAGGATGCAGATCGAGGATGAGGATTGTTGTATAATGTCTGGAGGATATTGAGATAACAGCACATGTAGTATGTGAATATTCAGCATTGGCAAGTATGAAATCATTTTCAAGTCTATCAAAAATATAGCTTGTGACACGAGGGGCACTAAAAGATTGAATACCGATCGGTTGCTTCAAAATCCCTAAGGAGCAAAGAGGGTCGATAAGGCACCCGAGATAGTAGTGGCCAGTTGTGATGCTCCTCCAATATATGCCAACAAGGAGACGTCTAAACTATTTATTGTCCATATTTAGTCAGTAGAGAGGCGGATTTACTTCTCAGTAATCTAGTAAGTGCAAAGCTACATTTATTAGCAAGACTTAATCTCCGGTTATTTTTAAGCTGATTTCATTGTTCTTAATTATATTGACACTTAAATAAACGAAGCCTTTAACAACTTTACAGTCGTAGTTTTCCAAAGTTTGGTTTTGTTTTATACGTTGTAATATTTTGCTACTAGAAATAAAACACTTTGTTTTGTCCTCATTTACTTTAAGTCCCATATTATTTGTATGATTTTCAAGTTATATAAAAGCTTCGCTTACTGTTCGCGCATGGTGACCATTAATGTTGATATCATAGCATAAGCAAGCAACATGAGACGTTTATTATTTAAAATTTTGGTGGTTTCAATTTAAGTTTCCCTCAAAATCTCATCCATTGGCAAGTTGAAGAAGTCGCACGAAAAAATCATCGCCTTACCTAAAGCCTCTCTCCACATTAAAGAGTTTGAAGAGGTTTGCTCCCTTTCGGGCGTTATTTTTGGTATTTTTAGCGACATTATTAAAAGTCGGTCTATATTTGTAGGAATACTAAGTTTTGTTATGGCGATATAAAACACTCGTAAAGTATTCGTCGACTATAAAGCTGTGTGTGTATGGCCCGTTAAGAAAAAAATTCTATATATTTTCTGTTAAAGGAATTTTTTATTTAAAAATGTTTAAAAGCTGTTTTAAATAGGACTTTATTATTCAATAACTTCAATATTAAAAAAAATTAGAATTTATTTAAACATTTTTTCCTACTTTCCTTAAGGCCATGACTGACTATCAGATTTAGTCGTTCGATATGTCAAAAATTGTATGTGTGTTCAGAAAGTGTGATAGTGTGGACAAAAAATTCATATGTGAAACAGATTTTTTGACAAGTGTGTCCGATTTGATAATCTTTTGGAAATTTTCATAAAATAGTAGTTTCATCAGTATGACAGTGTGGCACCGAATCACACATTTTGTTGCGATTTTCTCATGTAGGACAGAACTCCATCAGATTTTTATTTGGCATAATCGCGCGACTTTGTAGGATAGTCAGTCATGGCCTTTATCATTTAAAAAATTGAAAAAATCTTCATTATTTGAAAATAAATCCAACTTTTGTTATAGTTTCTATGTACGCAGGAGCAAATAATTTTCTAAATTTATTATTTAAAGCTTGAAAATTCATCTGCTGTTCTAATAGAATTATCGAAAAAGAAGTAAATATAAACAAACACTGCATTACTTACATTATTTGCATTATTTACTAAAAAAATATCTATAAATTCTAAATCAACATCGTTTATAATTGTAATAGACCTACACCGGCTTTACAATTCATTAAGAGCAAGTATTTACTCCTTTGTTAAATAATGTTTTCGTTTTATATAAATAAATATCCATCATTTATGTAAATTTTCTGCTAAATAAAAGTGTTTTTTATTATCCAAAACGAAGAAGAAGAATAAAAATGTATAAACACACACACATTCATTTACATATGTACGTCAAATGTATGCTAAACTTTAGTAAGTAGTTGAGGACGACGAAAAAAAAAATTTATTATTTCACATGAATTTTGTAGATTTACAAATAATTTAATACCTGTCCCAGCAATCAACTTGAACATCCATCAATAAAAGGTCTTTCATCACCACCTTGAGTCATGCATACAATAAAAACCAAATGAATAAATTTTAAAATTTTGTGAGGATTTGTGAGCATTTTTTGTTTTCGTTTTCAAGAAAAAGAGCTTCTTATTTTTGTGGCGTTACATGCAGTAGTAGGGTAGTAAAAAGAACGACATGAATCGAAATAAAAACTGCTTTTTTTTAGCTCCTTGGAAGCAATCAAGCGAACAAGCATGTACCACCATTCACTCCACCCAGTATGTAAAAATTTCGAAAATGCAGACTTTTTTCGTTTTTGCTAAAATTTTTTTGTATGTGAATGTTGTATGTGGTATATATTACTGCCACTTTAGCAAAAAAAACCTATTGATGGTGTAAGTCTGTCTTACTGTCCGGCTACTTCTCCATATTATATGTGAGTATAAAATATTTTTGTATGCTGTTTCATGATGTAAGTCACGATTATTTGTTGTTGAGGAATTATAGAGTAGTCGTCCACTAACCAATGTTTTTTTTTGTTTTTGTTCTTAGTTTTGACTTCACTCTTTTTTTTTCTTGCAGTTGTAGATAATTCTTTTTTATCTTTCCAGTGCTAGCTGGCTATTTCAATGAAACATTAAAACTATCTTTGGCAATAAATAATAATGATTTCATTTGGTTTTTAATTTAGTTCATTTTCTATTGCAACTGCTAAAATATTAATCGAAATAAAAAAGAAAATTTACGTACTGCTTCATAAACAAATCTGTCTGTCTGTCTGTCTGTCTGTAGAAACCTTAAAGCTATGGGTCGGCGGCAGTATTTTTTATAATCGAAGAAAAACAACCTGTAACTTAGTCAATACGTATCATAAAGGAAGAAGTTAAAGAAGAGTGTTTAAAAAAATTTATAGCAGAAACACGTTTCGTTAGGGTATGTAAGTGTGGACAACAAAAATTCGTGAAAAATAGTCTTATTTGTTATTGTAAGTGCAACGTATTTAGGTTTTGGGAAACGTGAATTCCCAGGCAGGAATATACTAAATACTGTACCCGGGAAAAATTGGCGTATTGTATATTTTCGGGAAATCGAAAAATTAAAAATATGTAGTGGGGGTATGATAATATACAGCAATGGCCATGAATTAAGCGCACTCATATTATTCAAATAAACTTTTTTTTTTTAAATGCTATAAAAAAAAGTGTAGCTTCGGCTGTGTGGCACGTAGCGCCGTCCTGTTGAAACCAAATGTTGCCAATATTCTCCTCTTCAATTTTTATGAACAAAAATTCGTTCAACATGGCCCAATAACGATGGCCAGTGACTACGGCCACTCCATGCTTTATTTCGAAGAAAAATGGCCCAATTATGCCTCTGGACCAAAATCCGCACTAAACAGTGACTCGTTATGGGTGTATCGGCTTTTCAATGTATGTGTGCGGGTTTTCTGAGCCCCAAATGCGACAATTTTGCTTGTTTACATAACCGCCAAGATCAAAATGAGCTCCATCTGAAAAGATGATTTTTTTGGCAGAATCGGCCAAAGAAATGTCGCAAGTTTTCCCAGCGTTGTTCAAGCGTATACACAACCATATTCGTTCTGCGGAAGGATAAAACTAATTATCTGTCAAATCAGACATTAGCTAAGTCCTACCATTAACGAAATTAGCACCAGTTGAAAAAAAACGTTATATGGCGGACCCTTTATTTAATTTAATTGTAATTAATTAATTGTAATTGATAATGACAGACTATCTGGGAAAACATGTGTCATCCGATACTGAGTGAAATGCATTTTTATTTAAAGTACCTTAATATGGCAAAGAGTATTATAAACTATTATCCTGGAATACAAATCAAAATAAAAAAAATTATAATGGAATACAAATTTTGGTTGGGTTTTTGAGGAAGTTTTTAATAGTTTTTTGCCTTTTTTTTAATAAATAAATAAATATAACTTAACATTTTAAGCTTTTTCAATAATTTGGTTAAGAGGTCTACTGACGATCAAACCTAACAACAAAATAAAATATTTTATACTAAAAATCTTTTATTTTATTTAATTGGTTTTTAAGTTCAAAGCACAATATCTTTACTCCAAAGTTCGTTTTTAAATTGCTAAATTTTATAGTTCAATTAAAACCCACGAGGAAAATAGTACTTTTTTGTTAATAGAGTTTTAGATAAAAATGTTTCTTGGTACTACATTCGAAAGGGAAAACGTAGATAGATATCTCTTTTCACCACTAGTGGTGGTAAAAACATTAATCGATACCAAATTGTTTGACCAAATTACAAAAATAATTCTTCTAAAATAATCTTAAATTTAGATGTTTTTTTTGTCATAATTCACTTTTTTAACAATCTGGAAAACCCCCAATTTATTTACTTTTAAACACTTAAGATTTTGCTGCAGAGTACTTGTAATTGTGATAAACATCATAAAAAGCTCTTTATTAAAAAAAAAATAATCATACACATAAGCAACATCAATGTTTAAAAATTATAAAAAAAATAAAATTCAAATGCGAGTCCAACATTATTGACAAGATGATTAAAACAAAAAATTACTGACTTCTTGAGTTTAAAATAAAGAAAAACAACAACAACAAATTCAAATAAAGGTTTTGAGTAATTTGTTTTGCTCTCAACAACATCTCTTCAAGTTGAAGAAATGTAGCAAAAAAAAAGTCCACAAATTAAAAGTACTTTACCTAGATTTTGTCATAAAAATAATTGCAGAAGCTGTGCAAAAAAATCATAAATATACTAAATACAAAATGACACTTGAAAAATTTACAAAGACATCTACACGTAGAGAAAAATTATGGTTCTGATATGATTACAACATTCAGCTTATATTCGCCATAAAAATATTTAGTTAACGAAAGTCAGCTAAAGTTCGCAGGATAGTGTAAAAGGTATATATGCATAAGTTTATCATTCCATTTGTAATTTTTGCAGTAGTACTTTGTGACCTTATAAAGTATATTAAGCTATGTTCATCTGTCCGTCCATGTGAGCGTTGAAATCAATCTCTTAAAGCTACTACATATTCCGCGGACTCGAATATAGTATCAATTTCTCAAACGTACATTTAGTAATTTTACTATTAAAAATTGGAAATATCTAATCATAAGCAGCTGCGATATGAGCAAAAAACTATGCCTTTGCTTTACTAAACAAGGTATATTGTTGATTATCTTAGATAACATTTCGACCGGTCTGTTTAATATATATCACTGTAAGATATACATATAAGAAAATTAGTGGAAAGGTTCAAACAGTCCATTACCGGCAAATATATTGGCAAACATATCTTCTTGTTATTAAGATGGCAAAAACAAAAAAATTTGATTAAAACAACAACCACAAAAGCAACGAAAGTTGTTTTTGTTTTTTTGTTATTCTTCTTCATATATACAAATGCATGTAAGGCGACCTCGCCAATCGTACTGCTGAAGTTTTTCGTTTATTCACAGTACGACGCTTGAACATGATCACGCACAATAAGTATGTATGCCTATTTAGCTCAAAAATATAGAATTCGATAAGTTCTTTCATTATAATAGAAGAAAATATCGGGTAATGATCGCCACGACTTCAGTAGCATACTTCTATCCGATGGTCCATATTTTCAATTACACTGGGACTTAATTGCGGTTTAATGTCGTTAATGTTTCAAATTATAGTATGCTTTTGTTTTCGAACAATTTTTGGCTTATTGACGTAAACTTTTTTAAAAATTCAGAAAATATACATAAAAAGAAAATGTTCAATGGTATTAAATCAAATGATCGTAACGGACAATCCGCCTTGGCATAAAAGATCCATTCTTTCACTAAATGCATAGCATTAATTTTCAAAGAAGATTCGATGACGTCACCTGCCCATAAACCGCACCAAACAACAATCTCTTCTTGTGGATGTATTGACTTTTCAACAATCACTCTCCCAAACGCAACAATTCTGCTTGTTAACAAATCCGCTGAGGTGAAATTGTGTCTCTTCGCTGAAGATGATTTTCTTTGTAAAGTTACCGTTTACTTCTGTATACTCAACCAAACACTCGGCGTATTGACGATGCTAAAAATGGTCAGTAGGCTTCAGCTCTTAAGGCAATATACCTTGTAAACGTGTAATTGTAAGTCATTATTCAAAATTCCCATCAGTGATGTTTGTGAGGTGTTAAATTGTTGGGCACGACAACGGGTCAAGGTTCTGCAACACTACCGCAAATAACGGCAATGTTTTCCGCAGAATGAACTGGAAGATCTTTCACTAGTATTTAAGCATTTCCTACAGACCCAGTTTTATGAAATTTTCGCAAAATTCTTCCGATTGTAGACTCATCTGGTCGATTATGCTGACCACGAAATGCATGGAATGCATTTTGATTTGAATGTTAACGTAAATGTCTTTAACTTAAGGTGAGACTCAAAATTAAAATCGTACATTATGGTTGGACCACCCTTTAAAACATGAATCTGAAATGGATAGTTCTTACAGTTGCTTAGATCGTAAAAAAAAAATTTAAAAAAAAAATTATTATATATATAATATATATAAAACAAAAAAAAAATAAAAAAAAAATAAAAAAAAATTTAAAAAAATTAAAAAAAAATAATAAAAATATAAATAATATATTAAATAAAAAATAAAAAATTAAATAAAAAAAAATTAAAAAAAATTTTTTTAAAATATTAAAAAAAAATTTTTTTTGGCTCAGCTGGGATTCGATGCCACGTTTTCTCTAACCAGTATACACGTTTGTATGTATGTATGTTGTTGTTGTAATGTTGTTTTTGTAAAAAAAAATCGAGGTGGTCGTGGGTTCTTGCTCATCTCATCTCAGTTGTTTATGTACCGATGTTTCTGATTTTCAATACCGATCTACTCCCGAATATTTCTGATATTTTAATACCTTACCCAGGTCCAACCTATGTCGGGGGGCTTTAAAAAGTTGATTTCAACATACACACGGACAGACGGTCAGACGGACAGACTGACAGGGCTTAATCGACTCCCCTATTTATAAGCTTTCAGAAAATATATACTTTATGGGGTCGGAAATGAAAATTGTAGAAATTTCACACGGAATGACAAACCTATGTATACCCTTTTTCACTGTGTGAAGGGTATAAAAATTAAGGCGGACTTAGAAGGACAACTTTTTTCTTCATTTCTCATATTATTCTCATATATTCAATACATATTGTAGGAAATTTTGCTTAAAAAATTACTAATTGAAAATTAGCGGATATCGAAGTTTTTTGACTGTCATGTAAGAATTTACGAATAAATTCTCATATAAGTTTGGGGTTTATAAGCAATTCCTTCATTTAACCCTCAGCTGTACATGCACTGTTGTCACATTTCAAGGTAAACACATTTAATTTTTAAAAGGAGAGCTGTAACTTAAAGACTATTGTATTGCGGAAATCTAAAAACTGTTTTGGATTTATTTTACTAAGGATGTTGTCTCCAAAAACTTTAACTAATTGTTTTATTTTATGACATTTGCTTTGACCATTTTGATCAAAGTCACAACACTGTGCGACTACTAGGTTTGACAAAAATTATCATTGACACTAGATATACTTTAAGTTAAAAAAACACTAGCTGGCCCGGCAAACGTTGTTTTTTAATTATTTGTAGAAACATTTTTTTATTTTAATAAAAATAACTTGTGTTTTCTTTGTTTTTCACTGCTATTTGTTGTTTCTTTTACTGCAATTGTTTGCACTTTTTTGTGAGTTTATTTTATAATTTCTTGAATGGCAGTTTAGTTCATAAATAGATTGTTAATTTTATTGTTCAAACTCTGTTTAGGTAATTCTTTTACTTCTTTCTTGTTTTCTACCTATATAATTGCACCAAAAAAGTGGGCGTCAAAGTAGGCGTGGTAAAAAAAGTATCCTATTAATCATACCAGAGTCTTAGTTATATTATGTGAACATTTCAAGAAGATCGGTCCAGCAGAATGGCCTACCTTAGGGGGCGTGAAAAAAGGCGTGGTGCTGTGGGGTATAAAAAACAGATGTTGACCGATTCTCAGACCTACCCGATATGCACACAAAATTTCATGAAAAGAGGTCGAGCCACTTCGAAGGAGTTTAATCACAAACACCACGACACAAGAATTTTATGTATTAGATAGAATTACAAAAGTTCAAGTTTTGACAGCTAAACTCTATAAACATTTTTTTAAGACAATCATGATATAGATAATTATATGGGGGCAGCAATTCAATGACATAATTAATGAAAATTAAATTTAATGCTTAACTTAGTGTTTTATATTGCAAAATTGCAATGTATTTGCAATTTCTAATTTTTGAATATGTATTTTATTTAAATTTTCAAACACATATGTATATTTAGTTATAAAACTTCATATCCTCACGTTTTTTTTTTTTTTTTTTGCTAAAAATATTGTTTATGAAAGATTTGCAGGCACGTTTCTGACTTAAATTCTTATTGACAAAAAACAAAGCTGCACTTAAAACAATAGTTGGCCTTTGAATAAAAATACATTCTAGAAATACATACATTCAAACATATTGTACAACTTCCTAAATATACGTTTTTGTACAATTTATATCCTGTAATTTCCTTTATATTTCTTGCACTTTTAAAGCTATTATTGTGCCTGGCATGTGTGTATGTATGTGTGTATGTTGGTGAAACGTTTTCAGAAAAACTCCCATAAATGCAGCAGGCATATTTAACAATATTAATATTCATGACCAAGCGAAAGTAAGCGACTTTGTCTCGATCGTGTTTATAAGATACACTTTAAACAGAATTGAATTAAAAACAACAACATAAAATGCATACCTACATACTATCCACTATAACGATCATCACTACTCGTACTTCTGCTACACATGCCACAAAAACCATGTGCACAAACTTTTTGTTTTTTACCAGAATTTTGTTGAAAAAAAACTTATCAAGATATTGATTTTTGTTTAAGCTAAAAGTTTCCTTTGTTAAGAAATAAGAATCACAAGTAAAACAAAAAAAAACGAAGAAACGAAACGAAGAAGTTAAAGAACTTAAAGGCGGCTTTTTGTTTAAATGTATATTTTATTAACGTTTTTAGTTGCTGTTCTCGTACGAGTAAGATTTTTGTTAACATTATTGATATTTTTGTTGTTGTTTGAATGTTTTTTTTTTTTTTGACATAGATTGTGTTTTACAACTGTTGTTTATTTGTATGGAATATTAATTTTTGTATGTTCGTAAATCAGTTTATATTTTTGGTTTTTGGTGATTATAAATCATTTTAATGAAACACGCAGTACAGACAGAAGATATGTAGAATATTTTTAATACACATATAGACAACTTCCGTTACGGTACACCCAGAAAACACATTCATTGTCAATCGAATGTTTCAGTTCCTGCAATCGAACTTTTCATTTGTGGTTATATAATGTCTATTTCAAAAATCATAATTTATTAGTGCTGACTGCATATTTATATTCCGAAATGAAATGCTGTAGATATAACCGTGATTTTTGAAGAGCTAAAGGAAAGTTAAAAAAAAAATGCATGAAATCCTTATTTGAATCGATAGTACGGTTCATATAATTTAATGTTTGAAGATTATTTCATTCAAATGTTGACCGTGACTGCGCCTCATCCGCTTAGTCCAGTTTTGGCATACTCTTTCCAACATTTCAGCCGGTATCTCATGAATAAAAGCTTTAATGTTGTCTTCCAAAGCGTCAATTGAAGCGGGCATGTGTGTATAGACATGAGCTTTAACATAGCCCGACAAAAATAGTCTAAAGGCGTTAAATTACACGATCTAGGCGGCCAATTGACCGGTCCCGAACGTGATATAAAATGTTCACCGAACTCGCCTCTCAATAAGTCCCTTGTTAAGCGTGCTGTTTGGCATGTGGCACCGTCTTGTTGAAAGCACATGTCATGCAAGTCAAGCTCTTGCATTTTGGGCAAAAAAAAGTTGGATATGATCTCACGGTAACGCTCACCATTCACAGTTACGTTACGATCATCTTTAAAAAAAGTACGGTCTAATGATGCCACCAGTCCATAAACTGCACCAAAATTTGACTTTTTCTGGATCTTCACTACAAAATCGACGATTCTGCTTATTAACGTACCCATTGAGCCAAAAATGAGCTTCGTCGCTGAACACAATTTTTCGATAAGAAGCGCGCGATGAACCTTCTTAACAGAGCACGCATTTTGATAATAAAATTCAATAATTTGCGAGCGTTGTTCATTTGTAAGACGATTCATGGTTAAATTATAGACCAAACTGAAGATGTTTGACAGTGAAACAAAACACGAAACGTGCGTCAGCTGTTTAAACCAGTGTTGCCAAAAAGATAATATGTAAAAAATCACCCTTACTACACAACTAAATTATGCGACTGGCAACAATTGCGGTACTCACAACCGATACTGTTTTCTCTGTGTACTTAAATGCAAAAATTACGTTTTTTAGTGGGATTTGTCGTTATTTTTATCAGCCATTGCCTTGTTGTGAAGTAGTGCTAGTCTTTACTTTTTATTTAGGGGTCTAACCTGCAGGTGGCGCGCCTACTGAAATTCCTTATAATATTGACCTTGCTTTGATGCCAGGAGTAATCAGGAACATATCAAGGGGCTACTTATTTCTTTTTTTTTGTGTGTATTTGTCTGAAAAGAGCTTAAGACCGCGATTAATTGTTTTTCTCTGCCAGGATTCGAACCCGGGTCCAGGGGTTTGCAGTTTGGCACTATATTCGCTACACCTGCTACTATAAATTCATTTAAAAGAAAACTGTATAATAGCAATGTCATTCATCTGGCTTAAATAACTCGGCACCACAACGGTCACTGCTTGAGTAGCCTTAGTGATAAAAAGGATCCTTCAATAAAATATTCGGTACCAGAACTTGCAACAACTAACAGTAATGCATTGTAGTTTTGATTGGATTATCTAGAACCTAAACGGGGTAATTTAATTAAATAAGCCAAAGCAAAATTAATGATTTACCTTATCGCTAAGAGCGACTTGGCTCGGCAATTAACATTCGCCTATTGTCTATTATAATGTATTCCAAAATTAATCGAAAAAATTTTAGTTCACATGTCAAAAGATTCAAAATTTAACCGTAAAAACACTCATCAACTCATTTAATGTTATTTTTAGTTTGAGTCAAGTCTTATGCATAACATTTAACACTACAATCATAAACATTTCCTACTTACTACCTACGCTCTTGGACTACATTTTTATGGTTATTAAATGAATTTAAAGAAGATTATTGATTTTAGTTCAAAATAGACGAGGTAAAAGAACTAGCAAAAACATTAGTTTTATACTGTCGTATAACAAAAACCAAATTAAATAAATTCCCATGCCAAAAAAGAACGAATTCTGAACAAAGCAAAGCAGCGACAAAAGTTATTATAATCAACAATCAAATTGGCAAAAAGAGGCGGTTATAACTAAAAGGCAAATGTGTGTGGTGCCGCAGGTTTTGCGGCATTTGTTTATTTGTATTTGAAATCAAAGAATCTAAAAGAATGAAAATATTTGTCGCTTTTTTATTGGATAATGACAGTAAACATAATGATGTTGATATTGGGTGATGATAATAATGATGGTTAAGATAAATAGAAACAAGAAACAAATACATACAATGATACGAGTGGTGATGGTTGAATTGATGATGGTGATGAAGATAATGTTGATATTTGATCGTTTCGTTAACTGAGCGTGCGATGATTTTGGGACTTAAACTTGTATTCATGCATAAAATATTTAATACACTAACAACTATCGAAATATAATAAATATGTCAAGATACTGTTTTTGTAGTAGTTGTTAAGCCAACAGTTATTTAGAGCTTCTTCTTCTTATTTTTCTTCTTTCTTAGATTTAAAGCTTTTAGTTTTTTGGTTGTCTGAACGGCTGTAGTGCTGGCGTTTAAGCGTAAATTATTTTTTTTTTAAACAAATTAAATACAAAACAAAAGAAAAAATAATTTTGTTTTTTATTTAATGTTGACATTAAGCAGACATCATTAGTAAATTTAATGAATAAAATTAAAAAAAAATAAGATTTTAGACTGAGATATAAATTCATTAAAAATTTTCTAGCCCAACCCCCCATCGGAGTCAATAAAAAAAGAAGCTGATTAAAATCACACTTAATTTGGTTAATTTATGGCCATAATTAATTCATTGATTCAACCATCGGTAACTTCTTGTTTAGAAATAGTTGAAAAAAACAATAATTTAATAAATAAAAGAATATTTTTAATTAAAAAATGTCACATCAATTTTGAAACCAGAATTAAGAAAAAAAATTTAATTTTTTTTTGACAATGCAAAAACATCACATTACTTTTGCACTGATTTATGTACATCTTTAAGAGCATGTTTTATGTTAATTTTTTTTTTATTTTTAATTTTGGTTTTCTATTTTGTTTTAGTTGAAATTTTAATTGTTTTATATTAAGACAAATATCATATTTTTTTTTTGGTGTTTCTTTTAGCGTTTTATATATTTTTAATTTATTTAGATTTATAGCCGTTCATTTGCATAAAACATTTGATTATTGTTTTTTTATATTTTGTTTTCTTTTTCTTTATGGGAATATTTAAATATGACCAAAATTGGATTGTTTATTTGATTGTTTTATTGAAAATATATGAAAATTTGAAAAAAATATATGTATATTTGTGTTTCGACTGCGTTGACAGGTAGTATATGTCTTAGTTTTTTTTAATGTTATTTTAATCGCTTTAAACTTATTACGATATCATTTTTTAAGTGGAATTTACAGGGGGGTTTTGTTTAGCAAATAATTAACACATTTTTGAAGACAAATTTATGATGGGTCAATAGATGTCTGAACATGTGTTTTAACATACCAGTAATAATTTGTGATTAATAAAAAATTATAAAAAATATAAAAAGTCAGATCTTTATCATCGAATTAATTAATAAAAAAAAAGAACTGTTAAATTATAATGACAATTATATGGTAATTTTAAACTTTGTTGCAGTCATGAACGTAACAAGACCATTCTGGAGACTGGTTTTGACCACCCATGAATTGGAAAAAATTAACTCTCAAATTTAATACACAT
The DNA here is from genome assembly GCA_941918925.1 of Phyto melanocephala. Lineage (NCBI taxonomy): Eukaryota > Metazoa > Arthropoda > Insecta > Diptera > Rhinophoridae > Phyto > Phyto melanocephala. The sequence goes on along the minus strand of OW799233.1, from coordinate 119,967,334 downwards.
ATAAAATTACGTGCGATTAAGTTTTTGTCCCCCTGAAAAAAAAGTTTAACTTTTTGCCACCCCAAGACAAAATTTTTAGTTACGCCAATGGTTGCAGTTTTTATACTTAATAATCCGAGCACTACTTTACTAGAGTAACCGTGCCCTCGTTGTTGGATAGCACAATACAATAATATACGTTTATGTGTTTGTATCACATTTAATATGGAGAAAACACACCATTAGAAAAGAAAGCGAATATCGCATGTGCATAGACATTTTTCGTATATAGGGAGAGTGTAAGGGCATATATAGGTTAATCATTCCGTGTACAATTTTTGCAATATACGTTTGCGAGCCTATAAAGTATATATTTATATACTATTATATACTATTATATATATCAATAAGGGAGTCGATTGAGCAGTGTCCATCTGTCTGTGTGTATGTTGAAATAAGTTTTTTGAAGCCCGCAGTCATCGCCAAGACCCGTAAGTTATATTTAAATATCAAAAATATATTAGACAAATTAGTACTGAAACTCAGCATAATCGCCCAATAACTTTTTAAGATATGAGCAGATAAACATGACTGTCTATGTTTTTTTCTATATTTTTACCAACAAAATTAAAATCTTTTGGCCTTAGGATAATTTATAGGCACGTTTTTGACTGTTTACATATACAGGGTGTCCGCCGAAAAGGTATACTTGTTTGTTTATAATTTTTGATTAAATGAAAGAGAATTTATATTATATTGATAAATATTTTATTATTATTAATGTCGGCAATTATGTATGGAATACAATATCAGATAAATGTCCGCCATTACATTCTCACACATTTCACGCGGTATATCATTAATTTCATTATTAAAATTTTGTTTGAGTTGTTTCAGCGTTTTTGGTTTGCTGCATAAACCTTGCTTTTAAGATATCGCCACAAAAAGAAGTCCGAAGCATTTAAATCAGGAGACCGTGGAGGCCAATCAACATCACCATTCCTTTATATAACTTGTTGCGGAAAGAGTTCTCGCAGTAATTCTATTGTAATCCTGGCTGTATGCGATTTAGTACCGTCTTGTTAAAACCACATGTTAGTCAAGTCCAAAGCATGCAGTTGTGGCGTTAAAAAGTTTTCAATCATATCACGATATCGCTCCCCATTGACAGTTACCGTTACGCCGTTTCAGTTTAAAAGAAGTAAGATCCAATGATTCCTCCTGACCAAACTGCACACCAGGCTGTTACTTTTAATGGATGCAAAGGTGACTGAAGAATAATTTAAGGGTTTTCTATTGCACAGAACCGACTACTTTGCTTATTCACATATCCATTCAAATGAAAATGTGTCATGGGCGAGCTGTAACATCTTACTGACACATGTAAATTGATGTAAATTGTCTTCTGGGAGAAGCTCTTGTGTCAACTGAATCTTAAATACAAAACAAATGCAAATCTTTGTGCAAAATTGTGCTTGAGGACCAAACTCCTGAGCACGACGTCGAATTGAGATTGATGGATTGTTTTGAACACTTTCTTGAACAGAAGTAATGTTTTCCGCCGATCTTGCAGTACGTCGTGGTTCATGATTGGGCCTAGTGCGTCGTGGTGGCACGTTGTTTCTCTTAAAAATTTCAATTAACTTTCTCATCGTCACAGTAATCGATGATTGATTTTCATTAAATGTTTTAACGATTAAAACACGTCTTCTAAATATTTTTCCAAAATAGGTTTGTCACGTATCTACTTTACGACTGCCAAATATGAACTGTCAGGACTAATGTTTACCAAAATGGTGGCAAATTAAAGTAGTATACCTTCCCGGAGGAAACTCTGTATATCGTATGTCCGATATGTATGAAATTAGAAAACGTGCTCGCGCAAATAATTTCTGAGAAAAACTAACAAGTTGATTTAAAACTGAGATCTTAATATTTTATGTAGGAGAGCAACACAATATCTGGATTTATCTGGACAACTGGACAAATGTCAACCTGGACAAGACGGAAATTTGTTTAAGAGGAAGTTACTAGTGTATGACTGTCTCGTCTTAAAGAAAGCTTAAAAAATGTGGGCCCTTTTTAATAGAGCGATAGGCTCAAAAAGGAGCGTAAACCTAACTATGACACACCGGCTATAAAAAAGCCTACTAAGCGGTTGACACTTTTAGAAAAGAAGGTTAATATAAAACCACTTCTAAGGATCTAAAAACAGTGCTGTAGTTGTATATGCGGTGCCATGAAAACAACATGCACAATTGAGATACAGATTAAATCTTAAGTAGCCTTGGCCGTTACTAGACTAATGTCATTGAGTGAATGGCTAGTGGTGAAAGACAATAAAACCTGCCAGATAACAATACTGTTTTCCATTATGACAATTATAAAAGGCATTTAATGGATAAAGGAACGCATGCCAATTGTGAACGTTTAGAGATAATATAAATACCGAGTCATCATGACATAATCGGAAATGGTGAAGCCGAACAACTTTCCTAGATGGAATTTTTTTTAATACTATCTCCTTGAAAAATGTAAAGACCTTTTACAAGTTCAAAAAAGAAGTCAAACTTTGTGGAATGGAAGGACACATCAGAAAGGGGCAAAATACTGATGTCGTCAAGGAGACGAACATACTATAGGGTGACCGAAATCTTGAAAAATCAAAGGAGAATCTAAAACTGTGAAGGCAAACACTAAGAATATTAAAACTAATCTAGCTCGCATGGGACTATCGAATGAAATGACATGCAGAGCATGAGAAGAAGAGACTTTGGAATACCAACTTGTCAAACTCCTGCATTAGGGCGAACCTGGAGTATCTAAGGAATTTGAATTGGAAATTCCTAAACAGTTACATTGATTGAAGTTGGTTCTTCACCTATTCTAAACAATATACTTATAAGTTTGGGATTATGGTGTTAGTTGGGAAATTTTTGAATCCTTTAAAGCGCACAACATATCAATTTAAGCATACATGTATACCTATCGTCTATTTGGACTTTTAGTGTCCGAATTTTAACCTCACTTTTCCAATGTATGTGATTGGGAGAGGGTATTAAAGATAAAGAATAAAGAGGCAAATACGACATTGTTTTCTTAAGAAGCGGGTGAATGTAGATAAAGCAGCACCTAAAAACTAACACTCGCAAAGCTATAATTCAGATATTTTCGAATTTAGGGAAAATTAAATTTATTTATTAAATTTATTTATTTTTTAAATCAGTTATATTACTCGAAAACAAATTTTGAATCTTGTTTTTCAAATACCGATTTTCAAATAATTAATTGTTTGTTACTAAGTTCTGTTAAAAACCTTCATAAGGTACCTAAAGTATCTTTTTTGTGTTTCTCTTTTAAATGTATTTAATATTTGGAAAGTACATACTACTTACAAGAAGAAAAAAACTTGACACATCTTGTTAATTGTTAGCTGGCATTTTAACCCCTTGTGCTAACCCTAATGCATGGTTTTCTCGTCATCTGTGAAATTAACTTGAAATCGTGTAAAACATCTGTACGATTATTGTTCCCTACTAGATGTACGTATGAATGTAGCGAAAAGGTTGTTAAAAGTTGTTAATTCGTCACTTAAAATTTACAGTTACATGGTTTCTTTTTATGCTGTGGCCTTTGTCTAATTATGTTTGTATTAAGCATGAACAAAATCTTTATTTAAATCAAGTAAGCAACATAAATTGTGTCACTATACCAGCATCATCATACATCCATCTTCTCTTCTAGTAACCCTCCAACAAAACGTCCATTTCAGCCATTGATAATTGCGAAATAATCAAAATACGGAAAACATTTTGTACATTTTTTTAATATACTTTTGCGCCGGTTCTACTTAAACAAACGAAGACTAATTAGTCAGAACGAATCTAAGTAAGAGAATATTTATTATTTTTGTGGTGTTGGCAAAAACGAAAAATGAGAAAAATAAAGAAAAAGTGACCCCAACCTACCACATAAAACAAATGCTGTTTGCAAGTTATGAGTAAAACTAAGACACTTTTTTTTATAGATAGACAGTCAAGTCAGTTAAGACATACAGACAGATGGGTGGACAGACGAACATACAGAAAACAGAAAGACAGACAGACGAGCGCATAGATAGACGGACAGGTTAGACAAGTGCTTGATTTATTACGCTTTCAAAAACTAAAATGTTGGTTTTTTTTCGAAATTTTTTTTTGTTCTCTATTTTAAAGTCTACAATATACAAATAAGCTTCAATTTACGTATTTAAAGTCAGGTTGGCTGAAAGAAATCTTTAGCAAAGAATGTTTGAAAAAATAGGTTCACAATAACGTTTGACATGACATGATTGTAATCGTAACTAATTTAATTGCTTTAGTATGCATGTACACACACATATATACATTTCAAAATACAGATTACGACAGATTGTTGCACACTTGTGTCTCTTTTTTTTATGAAGTATAGTAATTGACCCCCTTTTTCCTTTGAATTGTTTATGATTTTTTTACATTTGGACTTATAGGGAAATGTGGTTTTAAAAATGTAGAAACAACACTGGAGAACTAAAATAAGATGAGTGTTGGCAAGCATATTTGGCCCAGGAGCCGGATGCTTAAAATTTTTCTTAATAGATAAGCAATTAGCCCTACACTTCTCAACAGATAGTGCTGTAGTCATAACCTCTAGGTGGCGCTGTATTTAAATAATTTAATGTACATTAATGTATGTTTGTGGGTGCACCAGTGGACTAGTCGTATGCTGGTCTAGTAGTGTACTGGTCTGCTAGTTTGGGGGTTGCAGGTTCGATTCCCGCCAGAGACTCTGGACTTGTCTGCTTCTATTCCCTCTTTTCTATTCTATTCTTACTTTTCTATTCAGGTATCACAAAGGGATCAATATAATGGACCCAAGTGAGCTGCATAACAGCTTCCAGTTCTACCTAACCTAACCTATGTATGTTTGTATAAAAATCCATTTTTTAAATGTACAAGTTTTTCTTGAGAACAACTACATATTTAGTTTTGAACAGTGAGATCGAACACATTTTTAACATTTATAAATTTCAATAATTTGAAAACGTTTATTCTGAAAGTTTTGTTATTTCTATTTAATTAATATTATATAACAGATCACAGAAAAATATAACTTTAATAGTTTAAACCATTACTTACGAATTTATAGACCTTCTTGGAAACCCTTTCATTAGGGAATTGAGTCATCTTTTTGGAACAGTTTTTAAAATTGTATACATATATCTTTGGATATAATTTTTGTGCTCTTTTCATAATTTCTACACTGTCTTAGCTTCGGACTATTAGAAGGTTTTCTTGGTTCTTATTTTGGTACAACTCCAGATCTTTCTTTCCGTAGTAACATGACCCAAAATTACACCATAAATATGTATAAAATATAGTGTGTTCGCTAAAATTTTTTGATGTACATCTTGGTATTTTTAACGAATGACTTTCTTCTTTTGCCATAACTGCATAAAGCTTGTCATACCAAGAATTTAAAAAAAAAAAAAAAAATTCGTCTGCTTTTGTATCCTAAACTAATCTTCTCAAGCATTAGCAACATACAAAATTTTGCCCGGAAGCTGCGAAAAATCTGCCAGTAAAAACGTTTTGTCATCAATTATACTGCATGAGAATTTTTGTATGAAATTTGGTTTTGATTTCCGTGTAATATTTTTGACTTCTAATTATTTTCAGAATTTCTGTCAGAAAGCTTTTGCACTTTATATGTTTTTAAGCCTAATAGTAAGAGCACTGAGGTAACTGGACTGCTTTTCTACCACATATTTCTAGAGCTATTGGCAATATCATTTCAATATCATGTAATTGTTATTGGCCTTCCCAATATCACATAGAACTTTTTTTTCCGAATCAAGTTTTCTATTAATGATCAAATTTTCTTAGTAATGTTTAAAAATATTGGAAATAGTTTGACGGCAATTTGCAAGACAAATTTGGATTTTATTGTTTTTTAATTTTTAAAAAATTTCGTCACTTTCCCATGAAAAGTTGCTTTGTTGTATCAATTCGCCGTTGCATATACCTTATGGATATGCCCAAGGCATATGTTTTATGTCAAGGCCAATTCGTATATCAGGGATAGAAAAGTTGTTTTTACATATTAAATATAATAAAATTCGATTACAAAAAGGATATAAATTTTTTTAAACACATTATTAATGACGCAAAAGCAACAAATATACATAACTTGAGCACATTTATTATCAAAAAAGTACACACAAGTTAATTGTTTAATACCGAAACCAAAATCACATTTCCTATCCCTGCATTAATAAATGAAATCAAGGCGAATTCAACCAATTTTGAAAAAAAGTTTCTCCATCAGCTGGGCTGATAATTTCACCTGTATGAATTCGCCTTGAGTTAAGGGGCAAAACTTGTGTTTTCGATCTCATACAATATTTTTGTTGGGATCAGCAATGCGGTCTGGGTTTAGTTCAACAAGTTTATATTGTATATAAATGGAGAAATTTGTTCTTTTTTTCTCTTTTTAATTATTTTGAAAATTTTTTTTTAAAAATCTTTGTTTAATTTACGAATAATTAAAAATTTATATTTTATAAAAATATTTATCCAAACATTGATTTAAATTTGCGTATGAATTAGAGATTTAAACATAGTGTTTTATTAACGAAAATTGATCACCAACTTCTTTAATTAAAAATTTCGCAAAATATTCTATGAAGCGAAAATTTTTAAAAATTTGCTATAATCTTAATTTTTGTTAAGAATTTTTTTAAACAATTCTTAACAAATAAAGAAGAAGATTTTCTCCATTGGTCTAAAATTTGCTAAAAGCGTTTTGAATATTTTTTTTTTAAATTTGGCAACTGTCAGGACATCTTTAAATGTTTTTAACACTGGATTGAATTCAATGCGTACGACATCATCGCTGCATGTACAGCAAAATAACATACAGGCAGAAAATTTTCGTACAATTAGCGACAAAACCAAATATAGTTGTTGAAAGGTACAACTAAACTCTTAGAATTTACGGCGATAAGTAGCGAATAACCGTCTTCTAAATAAATTAAAAGGCAAAAGCATGCAGAAATGTTTATGTCCTCCAAAGAGCAAGTAGCACATAGTTGGCAGCCTGATATAAATTTAATATATTTGGAATATTTCAAAAAATTGTATAAATCGAATTATAATTAATCATTAAAAAAAATACTTTAAAGCTTATTAAAATGCGTTTTATATATTTTTTTCAATTGTTTAAAACTTTTTCAAAACATATTAAGCACATTTTTAAGAACTAAAAGTTTATTAAAAAACTTTTGCTAAAATGCTCTTTAAATACAATAGAATACCATGTTCATCAAACGTAAAAATTTCATTAAAAACAATAATTTTTTTTTTAAATATTATTAATAATTTTACAGATCTAGTCTGATTTATAGTTTTTAAAAGCGATTATCAGCAATACGATCCTTGTCATAGACAAGACAAACACATGCGAATAAGTGTAAAAATTTTAAAACAGAGCGACTTATGTGTTAATTACATTTACGGTTCTGGATTTTTTTAATATTATTTTTATAAAAGTTTATATATAATTGTAGATCGTAAACATTATGGCATCGCTTATATAAATAGTTAAACTAGCACAGCTTGTACAGTAGGGATACAACTTTTTTAAAATGTTTGAACATATCAAAATGGCCCTATCCATACCATGTAGTGCATAAAAAAACAATAAGAACTGCATCTTTAGATTTTCAATATCGTTAAAAAAGGTTCCGCGTCAAATGCAATTAAGTTTGGGATCAGTAAGTTCTAAAAAAAATAGTTTTTTCACTTAACAAAGATAGTTTTTAGATTGTGATTTTGATTATAATCATATAATTACATTAAGAAATGTAAAAAGTTAATTAATTATAAAATAAAAAAATTTTAAAAAAATAAAAAAAATCTTAACGGGCTTTCAGAAATCGTCTTCGACGCGGAAAGTTTTTGTTCCGAAATGACTTGAGGAAACATTTTTCGGTTTCAGCACAACATCGGCTACAGCATGGTTATAGCGCCTTACGTTGGTTGTACAGCAGTAGTGTGTTGAGTGTATATCAAATTAAATTTAAAACCCAGGAGCATAACCATAGGGGAAATTACCCTTCGTTGCAAACAGATCATGCAAATGTTGCAGATCTAGCAATGCTAGTATATATTCTTAAGTTTGCAACACCACAAAAACAATATACACTAAAATTACATTTCCCACACAAGCACTTATTTCCAATACTAAAAACAGTTGGAAATTTTTAAAAGCAACGTTTGCAATAGAATAAATGACGTGCAAGATCTGCAAAATTTGCATGATCTATTTACAACGAAGGGTGATTTCCGCTAATAAGTAAAACTATAAACAAAGTATTAGAAAAGTTTATTTTATACCACAAAAGGTCAATCTATAGTGTAAAAATCAATAAATTGTTCTAAGCTTTTATTCCGTAAATTTTAAGTGTTATTAGCAAGAGATTGAACCCCGGTATATTTAAATGAAACAAACCAACATTTATGAAAAATATTACACAACTTTGTTTGATTAAATTTTTTTGATTTTTAAAAAGTTAAAGAAATTATTAAAAGTTTTGAAGTTGGTTCCTCTTATAAGTCCAATAAGTTTTCCAAGTTCCTCCCCTAATTGCTGTAAAATGGCCACCATCATTTAAATTTTAATTTTCTATTATTTTGTAACAAGTTCACTTTGCCATTAATTGGCTGTTTCTGCATCAATGTCTGACATAGTAGTATTGTTTTTTTGTATATTTTTTAAGTAATTTATACCTGCCAGACAGACTCCTCTAATAAAACATAAACCGGATGACTCTTGTGGTCTTCTTCCTTTCTTTTGCTTGCACCCTGCTCTTATTAATCACTACTTTATAGTACCATATGATTTTCTTTTTTCAATCCCATTTACAAGCTGATCATGTCAACGCATGCTTAAGCTTTTCATAAAAATAAACAATAAGGAAAAAAATCGCTATGATATGATCTTGAGAAATCATAGTAAAATTTATATTTATTTATTTAAAATAATTTGCCTAAAGTATGAATGACATGAGAATGGTGGCTCTTGCTGCTGCTTTAGGTTCGTCTTCGGCTGCATTATTGTAGAGAATTTTTAGTAAATTAGCGAATGGACTGCCTTTTAACATGGCAAACATTATAGTGAAATTCCACAAACAGTAGAACACACAACGTTGTTTCGTTCGTACCGTTTTTAGTATGGGACAATACGCATTACTGGCGATGATCATGATCGTTATTACGATCATACAGCAGTCATTATTATTATGAGCATAGTCGCACAAGTGATGTTGATCTTGTCATTATGTTAAACTACTGCCGATGTATCGAATCTCCTCTATAAAGCAACAACATTTTTTATTCTTTTACACACTCACTTGTACGTTTACTTGCTTACATAGTAGTATGTAGTACATTTCGCTGGCCACCATTTGTGGCAAAATATTGGCGCTTAAATATTGCCAGTCTAGTCTAGTCTTTTTAGTTTAGAGACTTCCACCATCTAAAAATGTTTCTACTAGCAAAATTAAAATGAGCGAAAAAAAAGTATAAAGAAAAAATTAAAGATATGTCTATAGACTTTTAAATGAGAATTTCCTGGCTTCCAGCTGGGCAACGTCGTTCAAATTTAATTGCTTTAAAGGCTTTTTACTTAAGTTTTACACATGCATACATTTTATACATGTACTATGTGTATCTATGGTACTGCTGCAGCAACTATAAGTTTTAGTATAAAAAATAAAGCTTAAACTATTTCAAAGTCATAATGTGTTTTTTTTTTTTACTTTTTTGCTGCTAAAGTCCTCTTAAAAACGTATTTCTTTTTGCTTCAAATTTTTAATCATACAGTGTTTTTTAAATCATGTTTCCACACCATGAGTTGCCATAAATCTAATATCTATCTCGGAAAACAAAAAAACTGCCAAATACAACAAAAAAAAAAAAGAAGAAATTTTCTTAGATAGTTTAAGATGCCATAAAGAAAAGACCTTTTTTACTTGACCACAAATTAAAAATCCTCTTAGAGTTGTATACAAACTGGAAACTTTGCGTTACTTCTAATACACTCAAAAATGCATGATAATAAACATTTAAATGAAAAAATTGCAAGCAATAATTATATTTCCAAATAGTTTTATAACTTCTTATGACCATTTTTATTATTGATTTATTTAACGTATCTAAATGTTGCTATTTTAATAAATATTGAAACCAGAAATTAAATACTTAAATAGATCTTAACTAACCACTTTGTGTATTTAAAGTCTATTTAAGTTTTACAAATAAGCAAGTGATTTTATTTGACAAAAGTAAACATAATATTGTTGCTGTGAAATTTGGATCAGTTTTTGTTTTTGTTTACTCTAAGATTTTTTATTGCAATAGTGTTAGCAGATGATAATGAATTGCACACAATGTTCTAAAAGCTTTGTCTTCTATTTTACACTACTTCCAATCACTATATTTTAGTGTAAACATTAATAATAAAAAAATTAGAAAACATTGCTCTCACTAAAATAAATTAATCATAACTGGAAAAGTTTTTCCTTACAGCATTGTTGAGCTTTGTGTTTTCAAACATAGTAGAATACGAATATAAAAACAAAAAACGGCAATGAAATAAATAAGTAAGAAATCATAGTAAAAACATCGAATACAAGAGAAAACATATAAAAACCCTAAAAAATATTAAAGAGCAGTGTTACTTAATATTAATATTTAGGGCAGTTTAAAGAAAAATAACCTTCCGTATAAGCGACTTTTTTGGTTCATGTGAACTTATCTCACTACAGAACATTAAGAGTTAAATTCACAAAATGCAAAAAATTCTCTATATAAAGGGTCCGCCAAATAACTTTTTTTTTTTGCAAATGCTATAAAAAAAGTGTAGCTTCGGCTGTGTGGCTCGTAGCGCCATCCTGTTGAAACCAAATGTTTGCCAATATCCTCCTCTGAAATTTTTGTGAAGAAAAATTCGTTCTACATGGCTCGATAACGATCGCCCTTGACTACGGCCACTCCTTGCTCATTTTCGAAGAAAAATGGCCCAATTATGCCTTTGGACCAAAATCCGCACCAAACAGTGACTTGTTTTGGGTGTATCGGCTTTTCAATGTATGCGTGCGGATTTTCTGTACCCCAAATGCGACAATTTTGCTTGTTTACATACCAGCAAAGATCAAAATGAGCTTCATCTGAAAAGATGATTTTTTTTGGCAAAATCGGCCAAAGTAATTTCGCAATATTTCCCAGCATTGTTCAAGCGTATACACAACCATATTCGTTCAGCGATAGGATAAAACTAATTATCTGTCAAATCAGACATGAGCTAAGTGTTACCATTCACGAAATAAGCACTAGTTGAAAAAAAACGTTAGATGGCGGACCCTTTACATGTTTCTCTTTGATATAAGTTTACTTCTAAAACATTTAAACATGTTTTGAATGTTCTATTTTATCTTTGCTCAGAATCAGCTTTATTTTATTCCTAAGTATGTAAGTATTCCAAGTATGTATTCTATAATGAGAGAGTTTTATGCACACACATTATTTGAAATTTGATTAGATCGCTTTTAAGCCACTTCTGTTTAATTGTAAAACTCTTTACTAGATAATGGGCACCATTAACATTTACTTTGTAGCCATCTTTATGTTTCAAGTGATGTGGCACGGAATTGTCAGAATGTTTACTGATTTAAGCGTATGTCCTGCAATAATATATGACCAGAAATGAAGCTTTAACTAAAACTAAGTTTTTATTTGAAGTCCATATAAAAATTTCACTGGTTCGCTGTTTTCCACTAAACCTTATATGTCTTGTGTCTAGTTAAAAAAAAAATAAAGTGTAACACAAAGTGTCTACAAATCGCTTTTGAAAAAATGTAATGACCCACGGCCTTATTCAAAACAAAAAGTTGGCATAAAGTTTATTCATAACACACATGCCGTACTCTGGCTAACGATTTGCTAAACTCTTGTTAACGAGCTGCCAAACGTTTGCCAACTTGTGAAAAACAGCTGTTCTGTGTTGTTGTTTTATATTACCAGTATTTTTTTTAACTACCTATTCATCCTGTTGCCAATTTTCAGACCGTTTGCCTTGCTTTTCCATTTTTATAAAAAATTTATTCTTCCTTTATTTTTTTAATTTATTTTTCAATTTTAAAAATTGTTAAAATGGATGGAAAAACAAAAAATGTCAAAATCTAAAAAATGGTTGCATTTTTGAGGAGTTTCTTGCAATTTAAGAGTTGATTTTTGAAAAGTTGGCAGACGGATAAAAGTTTCATATGAATAAACTCTGTGCCAACGAGCTGCCAAGCTTAATCGGCATTCTAGTTAGCAGCTCGTTGTACGTAGTGTATAAACTGTGGCTAACTTTTTGTTATGAATAAGGTCGCCAGTGTTTAGCAATTTTCTGCTCTTTAAAAAAAATAAAATTGCATGTGCCAGAAAGCGAAAAAATAAAATTTTGGAAGGGACCCGAGATTCGAACAATAAGCGGTCGAGTTTGAAGACCCTTATCCAACATAAAACAAAGAGCGACTTAAGTGACAGTATTACAAATTTATATGGTTTTTGGTTACAAGTTTTCTTTATTTTAAATAAGTTGTATGAAGACTTTAAGCATTAAACCGATTTTGTTCATTTTTAAAATCAAATTTTCGTAGGATAATAATAAATAATATTGTAACAGAACATTGCTTGATAAGAATTAATGTACAGGACAAGAGAATGTTTTAGAAAATGTTATTTTTAGAAGTTACAAAAGGTTTCAACTTGTATAATAAATGCCTTTACTAAACAAATCATAAAAGCGGGATACACTTAAAAACAATGTGTATATAACTTCTATTCTTTCCAAACTTTAGTATATTCCATACATTTTTTAAAATTAAAATCTTTTGTATCAATTTCTACGCAGTTTTTTTTCAATTTATTAACAAAAATCAAGGCATATTTATTCATCAGGTAATTGCAGTTTGGAGAGAATTTTTTAGTTTATATTTTTTATATATGAAGTTTGACATTTGAAATAAATGAGAGAAGAGAGAAAATTGTTTTTTTATTTGTGGACTTTGACATCTGAAATTTAAAAAAGGTGAAGAAAAAAATAATCAGCTGACGAATCAAGACTACCTGATGAATAAATATGCCTTGAAAGAAAAATAATATTTGTTTATTCAGTTTAACAATTTGTTATCCTCAGCATTTAATGACATTATTGAGTATATATCAATAAATATATTTAGTTGAAGCTTTTTTACAAAACATTTTCTTTTAATGTTTTTACCAACATTTTATTACGAGTGTTGTTGATTTTAATAACAACCATTCAAAACTGTTACATACAATACCTTGATGGTTACGGATATTTTAAGATTAGATTAGTTCCTTTCTTTTTGGTTTCGTTTCTCTAAATTTTCTTTATTGCTAAAAAAAAAGAGGAATTTAATTGCTTAGAAAAATAAATAGAAAAAACTTTCTTTTACTGGATTCTCTTAAAGATTTCAAAAAATATATTTTTTGTGTAATTAAAAGTTAACTGAAATTGATAAAGCTTTAAAATGTTATAAACTGACATTTCAATTAAAACCGATTTGAAATTATCTACTTGAAATGAGTATTTTTCTATATTAAAATAGTTTTCGTAGTTGCTTTCGTTTAATAATATAAACATAAACTTAACTGCTTGAATTTGTTATGGGCTTTCATAACAAGCTACAAGTGTTTTTATTTTTTGCAGGTTGTTTTTTATAATATTTTTATGTTTGGAAATATATTTATTTATTTACTTTTCTTGAAGTTGTATATTTAAAAAATAATTACAAATATTTTTTTTTTCTCCTTAAAGTAACGAATTGATTTTTAAACATGTTTAGTTTTAATTAGTATAACAAATTTTTATGTTGTAACTAGTTGAAAATATGTCATTTTGTAATAAGATTTGTTGCAGTTATCAGGTAATTATTAGAAAAAAAAAAACAAAATCTTGAAAATGTTAAATTGTCTGCCATTTTTCTTGGGTAATTTTTATTGATTAAATCGAAATTCTTTAAAAGTTGAACAAATTTGTCTTTGAGTTAATAAATTGTTTAAACTTCACGTTTATTTGTATTGCTGATGGCATTTGCTGCTGCCACTTGGTAATAGTTTCATGTTTAAATTTCCTTAAATTACACAAAAAGACACATTAACACTTTTGTTTAAGAGACTTTGACAACCTCTACTTTTCTCCCAATTCAATTAGGCTACTGTTTTCCACTTTTCTACTTTTGTTTTTTTTTTCTTTTCTTTTGTTACTTGTAACTACATATTTACAAGACAAAATAAACCAACAACAAAACAACAAAAAATACAAACGTAGAAAAAAAGGAGAAAAATAAGCAGACAGACAGACAGACAGACAGATGTAAAACTTTGTATGTGACTGACAACAAAGTACAAGAATACCAGCTTCTGTTAATGTTTAGCATTTTCTTCTTTTATTTTTTTTCTGTATTTTTGTTGAAATAAACAGCAACAAATTGACAAAATAATTTAACCTTAAAGTAACCCTCTTAAGCTTAAAGCTGTTTAAATGAAACCCGCCTTTTTCATACCATTAAACCAGCTAAAAATCTTTTCAAAACCTTCTTAACAAAATATATTTATTTTATTTTTTCCTCTTTTTTTCGTACATTTACAGAAATCATTTACATTAATACTACAGGCGTTGGATATGTACAACACATCGTATCCAGGTATGTAATTATGTTTAAAACAAATAAACGATTTAAATACTCATGATCAAGAGAAACAAAGCAAAGAAAAAACACAAATACAATTGTTTCAAATATATAAATAAACCGACATTTATTTAATTAGTTTAAAGGAAATATTCACAAAAAAAACAACCAAAAAAAAACAAGTGTTTGTTGCTGTTTAGCTTTTTTTTTAAAGAAATGTTAATACAAATATCAACTATTTAACAATTTTAAATTATTTTAACATAAATTTTGCTTTAATTAAACTAAAGTTTTCAAAAGCAGAGCTTCAAAAGTAAGAAGTGGTTTTAAACTTTGTAGTAACCGTAATTGGCTTCTTGAGGCTCTCATAACAAGGTTAGCTTAGGTACATGTACCTTATAAATTATGATTGAATTTTTCTTTATGCAGCGTAGTATTTTTTTAAGAACAATGTGATAAATAAACAAGTAAGAGCAATATATTTGGCCTTGTCGAATCTGATAATAGCCTTCACCATCATGTACACCATCAAATCCCACATTGTAGCTTTACCTATATTTCATGTTATACGCCATTTTTCCTTATTATTTCCGACGCCATCCTTAATTTTAAATTTTTACGTGGTTAATTGTATTCTACTAGTCAAGCCCTTTAATTTGATACCCATATTGATGGGGTTAAAAAAAATTGATACGCAATTTTGTTTTAGACGCCATCTTGGATTTTAATTTTTTTTTAATAATTTAATGTATTCTACTGGTCAAGCCCTTTCATTTGATACCAATATTGAGGGGGTTCAAAAAGGTTAATTTTAAAATACCAGATTTGACCCATATATAAATTTATTGTCCGCCATTTTGTAGTGGCGGCCAACATGAATTTGAAAAATTAAAAAGTGCTTATAATGCGCTAGTGAACTCCATTCCGATGATATCAGTATTGACTCTCTCGGTTGTCTAGAAGCTGAGAAAGATTGATTTTATTTAGTTTGTAAATTTTTGAAATATATATTTTTCATAAAAAAAAATGTTTGCTATAACTTTACCAATTAGAGCCCGCTTTATCCAAAATTTTTCACGAATATTTCTAGAGGTATATTATATCTACAAATAGTAGCAAGGGAACCTATAAATTATTCTATGGCAGAAAATTTTTAATTTTGGTGGTAAAAATATTGGAAAAAACAGAGGCAGTCTTGTTTATTTGCTTATATCTCAGAAAGTTATGTGGCTATTATGCTGAATTTCAATAGCGATGCATTCCCGGATATTTCCAAGAGATTTAAACATATACAGATCTAAGGAACTTATATTTGCTTTTGAAAGTTGATTTCAACCAACACACCGACAGACGGGCAAACGGAGAGGGCTTAATCGACTCCTCTATTCATAAGATTTCAGAAAATATATACTTTATGGAGTCGGAAATAAAAATTGTAGAAATTACAAACGGAATGACAAAGCTATATATACCCTTGTGCACCCCAGGTGAAGGGTATATAAACCACAGCCACATCAAGAAGTGTTACTAGATTTTGAAAAGATCTTGCAAAAATCAAGCCCGGGGTCTCCACGTAGCAATTTTTATTTACGTGTAGACCGCAAATTGCCATCTATAGGAATTTATTGCGCAATCAATGCCTTGCTGATTACTTTAGAAATTATGGTCGCAACAAGCTCTTAAAATCGTTTAATTTTCTTTAAATAATTTGTTTTTTTTTTTTTTTTGAAATATTTAAATAATTTTACCTGATAATAATAATTTAGAGTGAAGTATTCAAAAAAAACATAAAATTTTAAACAAAAATATTAAATTGTATAAATAAATTAATTTTGTCGTGTTTTCCACCCAATGAAAATAGACACACTTTAGCAATAAAGTGCAGTTATTCTGCTGACGTTTTTGCCTATGCTTAGCAATAAAAAATGCTACGTGTAGACCCAGCGTATTGGCGAAGTAGATTTAATCTTGTAGGCGAAATTTCTTAGATTGGATTTACTCAAAATCTGCTATTAACTAGATTTGGCTTAGATTTAAATGTAGAATAAGTAATGAAAAATTTCCCTATTTTAACCATAATCTTATTTCGACTGAGTCAAGAACATAGTCTCTTCAATGTAATTCATAAGGGATTTTAAATATGAATTTCTTATGTATTTCAAGTTCAGCATAGTGTGCATAGTGTGAAGTTCGTGTCGAATGCATTGACAAAGTTTTTGTTCCAAAGTCTCATTCTCTTCTTCTCATGCTCTATATGTCATTGCATCGGACAATTGCATTCTTTCTAGATGAGTATACCACTAAATCTCTTAATTGTTTTCCTACATATCTTCAGAATATCCTTTGTTTTCTCAAAGTTCGGGTCACCTTATATCATTTTTGCCACTTTACCGACAGCAGTATTTTGCCATTTTCTGATGTTAAACTTTAATACTTAAACTTTAATATAATGCTTAAACCTCTGGAAGAGCTTAAAATTTTTAAGCTGATGGTAATCAAAAATAATTCCACTTCTGATAATTTGTTGAATTCCTCATTTTAAATATCCCGTGATGGCCTGGATTATCTCTAGACGTTTGCAATTCTTATGGGAGTTTATCTCACTCTTGCATTGCAGGACATTCCCAGATTAAACTTTTTGATTAATTAGGCCCTTGTTAACTGTTAAGCTCTCCGTAAAGATATGAATCGGAGCTTTGTTATCAATCTCCTTCATCCATTTAATGACTTTCGTAATTGTCATAATCTCAGCCTGGAGAACTAAATTGCTAACGAAAATATTTACCTTTCGGTTTATGTCGTAGAAACCCATTCTAGTTCGATCACCAATCTTCGATCTGTCCGCATAAAGATCGATGCATGTCTCATGACTAAAGTATAGATACTTTACGTTTGCAAAAGCTAGCCATAGAAAATATTTCCCATAATTATAATTAAGTCGACGACAGTAACGTTAAATTTTCTGTTGGTATTTTTCTTTCTTGCGTTAAAGCAA
The DNA here is from genome assembly GCA_941918925.1 of Phyto melanocephala. NCBI lineage: Eukaryota > Metazoa > Arthropoda > Insecta > Diptera > Rhinophoridae > Phyto > Phyto melanocephala. The sequence continues at coordinate 119,949,578 of OW799233.1, read as the reverse complement.
TAAAATATTATTTAGTTTGTTTGTAAATATATAAAATTTTATAATGAATATGGTAACATTGTTAAGTGAATAAGTCGCTTAAAATAAAGGCAAAAGAAAATACACTCTTCAAATAAAATAGATTCTTTCTTGTAACTGAATTCTGCGACGTATTTAAGATACCAATTTGTATAGAAAATACGTTATGTCGGAATTCTGTTTATACATTAGTGCATGGTGCAAGAATTTAAGCTCTTGTAGGGATTTTCTTTTCATTTCTAAAAGGAAGCATCCTACATGCCTTTAAGAGATTATTTTATGTGGACATCAGATAAATAAACTTTTTTCTGAGTTCAACAGGTTAATGTAGAGTAGGAGTAGGCTTTTCATGTTTCACTGTTTTGGGTATCACAAAGAGGACCTCATACGGAAACTAGTAGACCGGTCGTGGTGGTCATACGAATTTTGAACCTTAACCTACAAAAAAATCAATGAAGATCAGCGATATTTTTAATGGTCAGTGGGACTGCTTTGAGAAGAGTTATGTTTTATGTTAAGTTTTTTTTTACATATAAAACATAAATTCCACTTTTTACTAATATATCTAGTTATGGAAATAATTCCTTAGGTCTAAACTGAATTTTTGAGTAAAACTTTCATAACTTTACATAGCCACTTACCATGTCATGATCGTGAATCTGGTAGCGCTCCTTCACATAACAAATATCCTGGTGCAAGTGTTTCAGTTCCGGAATAAAATTTTTTATTTCAGGACTGCCCATTAAAAGTATCGGCTTTTTAAGTGCTTGAGTATACAAATGAAATTGTAAGACACAGGAACTGTACTACATTTCATTACCTAAAAGACGTTTCTTGAGTATAGTGCACCATTCTAGCTTTTCTGCCCGCACCATTCTACCCCAAGAGAAAGTTTGCAAATCTAAACCAATGTTCTTATTATGTTTAAGTACCATTGTCACTGATCTGACGTTATCGGTGATGTTGAAATGTATAAAATGTTTTTATTGCTCCGTTTTAAACCTTTGTTGGTCATACATCTATTTATCAAAGCGTTTAAGGATGCCTTGGTTTGTTAAAAAGTAAACAACATTAGATAAGTGTAACACTTAAAAGAATTTGTTACAGTACAAGATACGATATTTTGCAAATGGTCTTACAAATTCATAACTTTTAAATCCTGAATGTTGGACACTGTAGTCAAATGTTTGAATTTAACGAAGTCGAGGTTTATCCTTCATTCATTACTAAAAGCCTTTTTTAAACTTTGTTTTACAACGAAATAATTTCTTAAAAGTTCTGCTTTTGGGTTGGTGGCGTGAATTTTTCCACATAGAAAAATTTAAATAAAATGCAAAAACAATGACAAAGAAAAACGAAATACATCTATTTAAGCATGTGATACTTTTAGTTGAACTTGTCGTTAACATTTTGTGTATGGACGCCAACGTTGATTTTAATTTACGAAAACCAATGTTTTTGTTTCCGTCGTTTGTTGTTTTACAGTAAATGTTGTTTTGGTTTTAAAACAAATCTACATTTTTGTTAACAATTGCCACCATGATCGTTTCCTTAAGACTAACAGCAGCAATAGCAACAACAACTTTTTCATTTAAGAAAACATCAACAAATAGCAGCTACAATGTACAAAAAAAAAAGATTTTTAAATTCAAACGTGGCGAATAAAAAGAAAAAAAAAACTCTAAGACTTCAAATCCAAACATCAAACTAATGTTTAAAACAACAAAAACACAATTTCCATTTCTTAAAACAACAACAACAAACAAACAAACACCACCCATCTTGTGTTCATTTCATTTAAACAAAATATACTAGATACTTTGTTTTATTTTATTTTTTTTTGTATATTTTTTAATGTTGTTTTTGTATTTTTTTTATTTTTGTTTCTTTAAATTCTTCACCTCCTTCACAAAACAACAATAACAACAACAACAACATCAACAACAAAACCAGACTCTGAAAGGTTAATTGAAGAAACATCATTTTCAAGCGTGATTCTACCATCACCCGAATGGAAAACATTGGATCATATTGGTCGCAATGCTCGCATTACATATCGGGTCAGAGTTCAATGTGCAGCTACTTATTATAATACAACATGTACAACGTTTTGTCGTCCCCGCAACGATCAATTTGGTCATTACAACTGTGGGCCACAGGGTGAAAAGATCTGTCTAAACGGCTGGATGGGTGATAATTGTGAAAAGGCCATTTGTAAGCCCGGCTGTGATCCCATACATGGCAAGTGTGATAAGCCCGGTGAATGCGAGTAAGTACACACAATTAATTGCTTATTCTTTTAATATATTTTTTAAATTTTAATTTTATAATTACTAGTGCTGTAAAAGTAGATTATAACTGTCATGGCAGTTTACTTTAAAGCAAATTTAATTAAAACAAGTAAGAGCACTATATTCGGCTGTGCCGAATCTTTTATACCCACCACCAATTTTGTGTACATTTAAAGCACAATATTTATTATTTTGTTAATCGCTACAGAATAATCTCTTTATAATAAAATATGTATCACTTTCTTTGTAGAGGGTGGTTAAATTTTAAGGGCCCATGTTGAAGGTGAACCACACCTAGTCTTTAAATTTGTTTCTGCATTTCATTTGACATTTCTCAATCTCAAACTTACTCAATTTGATCCGTGGAAAGATACGCAAATGAGCAATGCTTTAAAGTTATTCAGGTTTTTTATAAAAATGGGTGTTCAAATCAAAATTCATTTTGTGCACTTCGTAATTCTTTTGATCAACAAATTTTTATCGTTCAAATTCGTCGACAATCGGGAGAATTGTAAAAAATATTTAAATTTCTGCAAAACAGGTCTGTATAAAATGTTAGAAAAACTGTGAATGCCTTCTTAGTTCGTTGAATGGGAACCATTGCTGTTTTTTGCGATAGTGTGGCAAAAGAGCAGTCAACCTCGACTCATCATCATGCCCAACAATTGAGCATCAACATTGTCATTGAAAATTTGGACCATCAGATAGTGGAGTGGCGCCAAGAATGGGGGAAGGGGCCATTTGGCCGATATTTTGTTAAATACATAATTAAACCGTACAAATATTATCATTATAAAAAGAAATACTAATAATATCCTAAATAATTTGTGTTTTATTTAAAATCAACTAAAATTTAACCACCTTTAATAACTTCGATATGATAGTAAAATGTTTTCGTAAATTTAGTCTTTTAGTGAAAGTGGGCGTTAAAGTAGGCGTGTCAATAAAGTTTCTGCTAATAAATATAACTTAGATATTTCAATATAGTCCTTTATTTTCCCAAAAACTTTGTCAATAGAGAAATTACATGAATTTAAGATAAACCGTTATATGGGAGATAGGCGTTAAAGTGGGCGTATCACCTAAACTTTTTGGCACAACAATAACATTGATTATACGTAGCAAACATTGGATATACGTATCAAATTTGATCATCATACCTTTAATTTTGGCGGTTTTATGAGCTTTTAAATTTCATTAACGGTAGATTACGTGAAATGTGGGCGTTATAGTAGGCGTGTCAAAGTTGTTTTTGCGAATGAGTACAACTTAGGTGTTTCAATATAGCCCTTTGTTATTCCAAAATCTTTATTAATAGAGAAATTATATGAATTTTATGTAAAACGTTATATGGGAGGTGGGCGTAAAAGTGGGCGTGGCACCTTAATTTTCTAGCACAATAATAACAATGCCTAGAGGGATATACGTAGCAAATTTCATCATCATACCTCTAATTTTGGCGGTTTTATAAGCTTTTAAATTTCATTAACGGTAGATAACGTGAAAAGTGGGCGTTATAGTAGGCGTGTCAAAGTTATTTTTGCGAATGAGTACAACTTAGGTGTTTCAATATAGCCCTTTATAATTCCAAAATCTTTATTAATAGAGAAATTATATGGATTTTGAGTAAAACGTTATATGGGAGGTGGGCGTAAAAGTGGGCGTGGCACATTAATTTTCTGGCACAGTAATGACAATGCCTAGAGGGATATACGTAGCAAATTTTATCATCATAGCTTTTATTTTGGCGGTTTTATAGGCTTTTAAATTTCATTAACGGTCGATAACGTGAAAAGTGGGCGGTGTAGTAGGCGTGTCAAAGTTATTTTTGCGAATGAGTACAACTTAGGTGTTTCAATATAGCCCTTTATAATTCCAAAATCTTTATTAATAGAGAAATTGTATAAATTTTGAGTAAAACGTTATATGGGAGGTGGGCGTAAAAGTGGGCGTGGCACATTGATTTTCCGTTACAAAAAAGCGTCTCACCAAAAAGCAAAGTGTGCAAAATTTCAGAGTCGTACATCTAATTTTGTTGCTTTTATGACGTTTTTGTTTTTAAATATACCGAAAAATACACTGTGCGGTATAAATTTTCGTACATTTTGATCGATAACTCCTCTCCTAATGCATAGATTTAGATAATTTTCAGGGAAAAATATTGTTTTTACTCAGGAAATATATATTCGAAGTTTCATGAGTCTACGTTAATGCGTTTGGACACAATTCCATTTTATTCGATGTTCGAAGGACAGGGTTTTTTCGACCTACTCTTGCTTTTCGAGCTATAACTCTCTTCCTAATATTCCGATTTAGCCCTTTTTCAATACCAAACAAACCTTGTCTATAAGAAAGATTCTGGCAAAATTTGAGCCCCCTAGCTTTTTCGGTGCGACCTCTATCGTGCTTTCAACAGACGGACAGACGGACGGACATAGCTAGATCGTCATCAAATCAAACCCTGATTCAGAATATATATACTTTATGGGGTCTAAAATGGATATTTCGATGTGTTACAAACGGAATGACAAAATGAATATACCCCCACCATTTTTTTGGTGGCGGGTATAAAAATAAAGGAATTGAAAAAGTCATATTTCTGGGGTTTTCTTTATGGGGCATGTGTTAGTGATAATGGGCTAATTCACAAGTTGTACTTAGAATCGTATTGTCGTAATGTCACAATTTTTGAAAAATTTAAAAAGGTCTTAAGTATTTTGTAATAAACCATTCAATTGCTTTCAATGATTTTAAAGTTTTTGGGAAACTACTTTATGACTTTATGGCAATATGACACCTTTTGAATTAGGCAAATATTTTCATTTTTTTATTGATTAATTTTTATTTTTAATATAAGTAAATGTCTTTGATCTTTTTAATTTATTTTGTTCCAAAATAAAATTATTTTTATATATAACAAAACTGATCTCATGCTTGATTAATAAAACAACTATTGATTTAATTTTTTTTTTGTTTCCTTTAGTTTTTAATAGAAAATAAACTCACGTATTTGATGCTATAAATGTAATAATAATTAATTTCTGCTGTATTTAATATTCATATATTCAATAGTTTCTAGTATTTTCGTTTTAGGATTAAGGTGCACGTTTTTTTATTTATTTATCACTGAAACCATAAAAATTTATAATTAATATTAATCATACGCCCTTCATAAAGCTATCTTTTCACTATCTTTGTTCTCATCTGGGTTTAACAACTGAGTCACGTACAGACATATACGGCCGTATGTTAAAAAAATCCCTAACGTAGACTTAAGCTAAATATTAGTTAATAAATATTTTAACCCTAATAAACCTTTGTTAAAAAAACGTATGAGAAAACATCACTCTAACTCACGTATGTTTGAAGGAATTTTTAGGTTTGATACTGGCAATACCATTATTTTCTTTTGTCATTTAATAGTTAGCGATACACAAGAACGAATATAAATTCATTTGGGTAGTCGTTTATAACCACATTTTATTTGGTTTATCATACAGTAACTTCCTTTTTTTGTGTTAGCATTGAACAACTTATTCATTTTTTAATGGGTTTATAATTTGTTCTATATTTATTAAAAAATCAATAATTAAGAAGAATTAACAACACTTTTTTGAATAACGAGTTTCTTTTATTTGTTTTGATTGTATGAACATCACTAAAAAGTTTTGTTTACATTTAATAATTTTGTGAGTATTTTGTGAAACTTATAAACAAATTTGTGAAATTTTAATATTTTTTTTTAAATTGGTCATCCGGAATGGAAAAAGCATCAATCCTCGGCTTACAAATTCGTGGACGATAATAATTTGATATTTGAATTAGATACTCTAAATAAAACAGAACAATTAATTTTATCTTTTTCACTAAATTACAATTATTTTTACCAATTCTTCTAATAAAATTATATGTGTCCATTTTCAGTTTTACAACTAACACTATTTTTTTTTGTTTGTATAAATTTTTTTTACAAAATTTCACTTGATAAAAAAATGACAATAAACAGAAAGAAAAAATAAAAATCTCACTTTATAGTAGGTTTAAAGAAGGGATATTCCTACTTTAAAATATTTAAAGTTAATAAAGGTTTAATAAAGGTATGTTAAGCTAATAAACGTTTTCGCATATAACATTAAGGAATTTTGCTTAACAACGGTTTGTAAAACTGCGCTAAGTTTTTTAACATTCGGCCGATAATCTTTAATTTTATTATATTAGAATTGCCCTCCACAATTAAAAAAAAAAATTTAAATATTTGGAAACTAGGATAGATCAACTTAAATGAGAAATCAGATGGTGTAAAGGTAGCTAAAGCAACTAATATTAAAATCGATTTTTGCAAAAGTTTGCAAGAGAATTTTTTCTTTTAATTAAAATTTAATTGTAGTAATTAAAGACCCACTTTCAACAAATATTGCAAAAAAATAACAAAATTATATTTTTTAACACAAAATGTATCGAACATTTTCTATAAATAAAGAAATGTTAGTTAAAATCTTTTAAGCAGAGTGTAAATAATAATTCACTTATAATAAAAAATTAGTTAAAAACAATGTACACTGCGAAAATTTTTCAAACTTTCTTTAATCTCAAAACTATTTTATTTTGTTTGAAATTCATGACTAGTTATAGACAATTAATGAATAAAAATGTTATTGAAAAATTTATCAACTTTAATTTATTTATTTATTTTTTTATTCTTATAGAAATGTTTTTTAAAATGTTTAGGAAATATTGTTTTCGGAGGTTGAATTGACTTAGACCATTTTGAAAATAAACTGAAAGACCAAACCAGAATATAAACTATAATTCAAATAAAGTTATTTATGAATAATTAAAAATTATAAGTGAAAAATAATCCATTCTTATTATCAATGTTGGGTCTATAAAATATCTTTGTAAAATTGGAGGAATGTAGGGTAGTAGACATATATGATCTTTATCTTTTTCTGTCGTCAATATAATAGTGATCGTACTTAGTGGAAATAATCCAATATTTTCAAATATTTTTAGTCTTCCTCTCTTAGGTGAAAGATCTAAATTGTGCCATTCAGAGTCATTAAAGCCGTTTTACGAAACTTGCAGAAATCTTATCCATTGGATATTAGAGCTATTAATACAATAAGGGCCATATTCATAAAAAATATTTTAGGTTTATAAAGGGCTTATTTGACAGATGTTGTAGAGAAATTTGTCAAATAAGCTTTCAATAAACCTAAAATATTTTTATGAATACGGCCCTAAATATTTTATTAAAATAAAATAAATGCGAAATCAAAATAAAACCAAAAGAATTTCATAACATTTTTTTAAGTAAAATTGTAATTAAAAATAAAACATTTATTTATTTTAAGACAAATTAATATATTTCAGTCGTTGCATCTATTCCATCAAATAATTGAAGGATCGCCGCGAAATACGTTGCAAATGACAAAATAGTAATTCAGGAGAGCAAAAAAACGTATTTAAAAGGTTTGATTATCTCTTTTTTTAAAATACTTTTCCTTTTGTACCTCTGTTACACTTATCAATCACTTTCAATAACTTTTGTTTATAACTTACAACGTTCTTCCACTGACTGACTCATTGTAATTGCGTTTTGACGGTGATAAAATGCATAATTTTTATGTTTTAATGTTTGAACAAATGTAAGAGAGTAATTTTAACGGTAATCTGCAAAAAAACAGGTTTTGCAAAATTTGTCTTTTACAACGTTATTCGCGGCTTTGCTTCAAGTTTTTAACGTGAACATATCTTGCGGTGAATTTGAAGACATTTATTTAATTGTAGAAAAAATTGTTTAATTTTTGCATATTTTAATTAAATATTTTATTTAGAAAAGGAATCAGCTTATTTAAGTGGGAGTGTTTGTGAAGTCTTAAATAAAAAATATGAATTATTTGTTAAATGGCTGTCAAAACTGTTATTTATCGAAATAAAAAAATTGGTTATTATATTTTTTGAAACCCTGAACCGGAATTTATATATTAACAAACGCTTTGTTTTTGAGGACTCAGTCATGATGTGGATAAGTTGAAAAGAGTAGCGGTATTTAATTAATATTTGCTCAACATCGAGAGTACTTCCTAGTCCTATTATTGAAAAGAAAAACCTCATGAAATCTAAGAATTCTATTTTATACAATAGTTCCTCAGCGCCTGCCGGTTAAAGTCTTTAACGGGAGTAACATTAAAAATAAAGTAATAGTATCTTACTGTAGAACTAGATATTTAAACAAGACAAAATTTGTAGGTACGCCAATGTACGTTGCAGTAGTTGTGCTTCATATGTATAGGTGCTATTAAGTATAGGTCACAGTTTATATGTTCAGTTTTCGTACCCTCGCTCAAATTCGTCCTATTGTCTTATTATTCCTTATCGATTACAATTCACACACTATTTTTAAGTGTTTAAAAATATTTTATATATATTAATAAGGAACTAAGTCTTCACAGGAAAAGTGTGATGAAGTAAAAATTTTTTATTTATGAATAGCTTATCAGTTAACAATATCTTATTGAATTGAAAACGTAAATCTGGGGATGCCCAGCAATGAGAGGATAAGATATACTTGCATGTGAATTATGAACATCTAGATAAAAAAACATCTAGGAAACAAGGAAGCCGACAAGTTGTCTAAAATGGGAGAATTTTTGAAAATTTTCACCTTGAAAATGGAAAAACCCTTTAAAGATTTAAAAATTACCTTAAAGTGTGGGCGATGGAGAAACACGTCAGAAAGTGGAAAAGCATCGCTGTCGATAAAACTGCGAACATACTATGGGATGAAGCAAATTTTAAGAGATCTAAGGAGATTTTGAAACTGAATAGACCAATATTTAGGAGATTAAATACTGTTATAATATGAGAAATCATCTAGCTCACATGGTGCTGTCGAATGAAATAACATGTAGCATGCGGAGAGGAGACTGAGATTTTGGAATACTATGTTTGACAATGTCCTGCGTTAAGCCGTATAAAATACGATAACTTTAACTTGGGCACAATGCCGAACTTTAAATAACTAAGGTATTCGAATTGGGAATTCCTAAGGGATTACATTAAAAGGGTAGGTTCTTAACCTAGTCGAGATTTTAAAGAAATTAAAATTATGGTTTTTATTAGGGAAATTTAGTTCTTTTAGAGTCTATAACATGTTAATTGGACTAACGTGTATACCCGGCATAAAATCTTTACAGGTATTTGAAAAATAGTGTCGCTAATAATGTTGTTGTGTGTGCGGTAAAAGTTTCAATAAGTAGCTTAAAAATATTTTATATTGGCATTGAGTTTTTTATATATATGTAGTACATTTATATAGATTTTTTCTTCCTATACTCTTTATCGTTAGTTTTACAAATATAAAAACTATACCTAATTAGATAGTATTAAAATAAACTGATCATAAGAACTCTTTCACTCCTATTCGCATTAATAGAATAATCCACGAAAAAGTAATTTTACTTCGCATTTCGCCGTTACATATAGCTTTTATCTTTTGTATTTGAACATTTTAAATATATCTATTTAGTTTTTGTTGTGTATGTGTTTATTGTTATTTGTTGTAATTTAATTAATATTAATCATACGCCACCCTATTAAAAATTAAACAAAAATGTTTGCCAATACATCAAGCTCTAGTTTAATTCATGAACAGTTGTTTTACCTATATTTTCTTCGCATTTATATCAATTCTTAAATCTTAAAAATCTATCTTTTTAATCTTCCACTTAAAAATCAAGTTTTACTTTTATTATGATCTTAGTGTTCACAACATATCCAGATACATAATCTAAAACAAATTCATCATTTATTTTCTTCTTCTAAAAACTTTTGAAATTCTAGGCCAAATCAACTACTACTAATTATAGTTTAAGCTATAATCATTATTTAAAATTGTTGTGTTTTACAACTAAAATTTTCAGTTACAAGTTAAAAAAGGAAAAATTGCAATAACTGCAAAAAAAAAAAACTTTAAACTATTGAATTTGGACCAAAATATAAAATGCAACACAACAAAAAAGAAAAATTATTAATATTGCATAAAAGGCCAGACCTCAACAGGAGAGCTTTGAAAAAAAATTATATTGAAAATAAAGCAAAAACTAAATCCGTTGATTTTTTATTTTTTTTGGTTAAAATGTTAGTTTTTTTTTTTTTTTTGGAGGAGAAAATCATAAACCATGGTTATAGTTTGCTTTATTATGACCAGGCTATGGTTATAGGAAAATTTAGTGTTGCTTGCTGTGGAAGACCATGACGCCCCTTTTCCATGATTCCCAGCTTGAGGTTTCTTCTAGCTGGCTGACTGCGGTTTGTTGCACTTCACCAAAAATCACGTATTCTGTGTTACACTATTTTCAACGTTACAATGAAATTAAAGAAGCAAAAAAAAAAAATCAAACAAACGTTTGTTCGTGCATACAACACAAAATTCAATAGTACATATAGACGTAATGTACGAAAAATAGTAACAACATCAACGAGAACATACAACAAAATCTCGAACTTTAGACAAGCTATTTCTTTATTTAAGTTTTTCTTTATGTTTTTATTTTCGCTGACAACAACGTTGGCGAACCAAAAAAAAAAAATAAAAATAAAACAAAAGGCTTTAAACTAAAACATCGATCGATGAGTTCGAAATTTCAAACTGATGATGCTGGTAGTTGGTGCTTGATGAGGTTGTACGATGATGGCTAAAGTAATTTAAATCAAAAAAGCTATAACAACAACATAAACCTATTTCTTTTACCAACAACAATGGCCAAAACATCGAAAACCGTATAGAGAAAAAACAATAAAAATAAAAACAACAACAATAACAACTATTGTCTAGAAAATCATGTTTTTTAGCAGTAGTCCGGTTAGTCAGTCAGAAGCACCAAGATTTCATTACTGTGTTTTTTTTACATTAAAAAGAGGTTGGCTCCACCTACAATTTAAATTTGTTTTTTTTTACCCAAAACTACAAAAATAATAAAATAAATGTATCTCAACCATTTGAAACAATATTGAAATGGTTTTATTAAAAAATTGCCTTTAAAATTTAATGTTTTACTTAAGCAAAAATTATTTAATCCCAGCAAATGAAATAAAACTTAGACTTAAATGAAACTACATGAAGAAATACTTTAATTTAAACAATTGCTATTGTTTAATAAAGATTTTCTTCGAAAAATGTAAAATAACAACAAACAGATAGCGCCTTTTTACAACAATAATAACAAATACGTGCCCTATAAACAGGGTTTTGAAGGAATTAAATTAAGAATTTGTCTTCTACTGTAGTGTGATATATATACACATGTAGGGGGAATATCGAAGCAGACCACTACTATCACGGGTCCCTTTTCGACCCCCTTCGCTCCTCAGTGATTTCGTGTCTACCGATCAGTATACCTTCAATCACTGAGTCCCGCGCCACAACCGGCGTTTGCTCTGGACTAGGAAAACGATTTCACACTGCCGACTGGTGATTGTCGACAATCCTCATCGCACAGTCCTTTGTTATCGCCAGCATCTCCCTCAGACTTAGGTCCCCCATCGCACTCACACTTAATGTGTGCTTGCCTGTGATCCTTAATCTTCCGCTCGCCAACGCCGGACACTCGCATACTACTAGTGTGATATAAAAGTGTATAAAAGCCGTAAATACTTGAATGTGTTAATTTTAAAATAAAAAAAAGTTTCTATAATGACAACATATAAAAATTTTATTTTAATTTTTATTTATTTTTGTAAAAATTTTATTTTATAAGATTTTTATAAATTTTAAAATCTATATATATATAAAAGTGAAACTCTGTCTGTCTGTGTGTGTGTGTTTTAGCTATAGACTCCGAAACTGTAAAACCGATCGGACTCAAACTTTGGCAAGTTGTTGTACACATTCCAAGGAGTGTTTATAGGTGGTAAAAAGTGGGCGAGGCTAAGCCCATAAAAAGTTAGTTATAATTTTTAGCTACTTGCACTTGACCGATTTTTCTGAAACTATGCACATATAGTGAGCTATCATGGCTATATAATTTCGTGATTAAAAAAGTGGGAGGGGTCACGCCCATAAAAAATTTAAAATTTTGACGTTCTTGTACTAGACCGATTTTTCTGAAACTTTGCACACATATTGAGCTGTTATGACTTTACAATTTTGTGATTAGAAAAGCGGGCAGTGCCACGCCTATAAGAAATAAGTTATCATTTTTAGCTATTTGCACTAGATCGATTTTTCTGAAACTTTGCACACATATTGAGCTGTTATGACTTTACAATTTTGTGATTAGAAAAGTGGGCAGTGCCACGCCCATAAGAAAGCCACGCCTATAAGAAATAAATTATCATTTTTAGCTTTTTGCAGTTGATATTCAATTTAAATTTAGTTATTCATTAAGGGGCGTAGCAACGCGCGCCGGGCTTTTTTAGTTATTTATAAATATGAAAGATAGTCTTTTAACTTTGTATGAGTTGTTTTTAGAAAAAAAATTTTTTTTGTAACTTATTGGCGTGGCACTTACCATTTCTAGATAATTATTTTTGTTCGAAAATAAATGCGATAAAACTATATAAAAAAACAGGTAGATTTAATATAAAATAAATACAAGCTAAAGAATAGAAAATATTGAGAATTTTTAAAAATTTTCTAATATCTTCATTAAATCGAAAATATATGACTTTTAAATGCTTAAAAAGTTCTAGAAAGTTTTGACTATCACAACTTTCCCATCCCTGCATAAAATTTTTCACTGATGTTTTTTCTTGCTCACTGAAATCGTCCTTATTACTCGCCAAGTGTTTCAGTGTTGCATGTTTTTTTTTTTTTGATTTAATAACAAAAAAGCATGCAATATTTTAACGTCTAATGCTTAACCTATAACATTATCGCCATTTTAATTTTAAAACACTGCTTCAAGGCTTATTATTTCATCAGGTGAGCGCAATTTTTAAATTTGTTATGTATTAAGTGTGACATTTAAAATAGCTAACAGAAGAAAGAGAATTTTATTTATTGAGTTTGACAGCAAAAGTGTAAAATAAAACAAAAGACGACAGAAGGCTTCAGAAAAAATCTGTCAAAATTAAAATGCACACGTTTGTAGTAAAACAATTATTTTGACGGCAACAAAGCATCACTACTACACCACCGCCATTATTTCTGTAGCCAACTTAAGCTAATCACTATTTTTTGCAGGTGACAATGAACAGATATAGAGTTGCCAATATATATTAAGAATTGTGAAATAAATGTGACATTGAAAATATTTTAACAAAGAATATTTGAAATGTATTAACAATAAAGAAGTGTTATTTTAATTTTATTTTTGCATGCCTTAAATATGTAATTTTATTTTTATGAAAGTAAAATATTTAAAGGTGACAGTACTGATATGCGTAACAAAATATTCAGCTGCTAATTCTATACTATCTGATCAGCCTTGTTTCGCTGATTTTTTGTTTTTCTTACTCTCACTTTAAAAGTAATTTCAGAGACCAAAATGTGTTTTTTACGTTTCCCTTCACAAAGAAACGCATAATTTTTTTAAAAACTTCCATTTTTGTAGAGCACTCAATATTTTTTATTTCTTTATAAAAACAAATTGGTAAATAAAGATTTTAATTTAAAAAATTCGAATTTCACATTTTTTTCTTTTGTAACATTTATAACACAAAAAAAATGATAATAATTCTTAATCTTTTAAAATTTAAATATGTATGCTCCTGGTGGTGAGCTAAAAGGTAACAAATTATGACAGGACCTAATTTAAAATGTAGTCAAAATTCTATCTTTATACATAAAAATTAATGTCACTTTTCGTTGTAATTTTATAACTCAAGAACGAGCTCACCTGTCCGAACCAAATGTTTAGCTTCATTCGGAGAATTTAGTAGATGGTTTATGAGAAGTTTTCACAAAATCCGTTGAGCGGTTTACGGGTTAAATCGGTAACATATTATCTCTGGGCTTAAAAAAAGATATCATAAAAATTTAGAAAGGGCCAAAGAGCCTGTTAAAAATAATTGGATAGGTGTATGGTACTTTTTAAAAATTTTGAATTTTAAGGTGATAAAACGGGTTGAAAATAATTCAAAAATTTTAATTATAATACTGTAAAGGTTTCAGATTGTTTAAAAAAAAATTAGTAACAATTTATTTATTTGGAAACAATTTAATAGAGTCGATGTGATGAAGCTCCCTTACTTTGTTATCTAAATTTTAAATTGAAAAAAAGCTTTATTATACCAGCTATTATAAGTCCTGATACCAGTGACGTCATTATTTTTTTTAATGCTTTTGTTTTTTACACTTTCTTCAATTTCTTCCAATAAATTGTTTGTCCGGACAAACTTTTTTTGTTCAATATTTAACTTGACGCCGTAATTTGAAGAGAAAAACAATTGTTTGAAAAACTCTCAACTTAAATCGATTTATTTTTATTTTTATATAAACAAAACTTAAATCGATTAGAACGACAAATATCTAACGAAATAGACGTAGACAATAAAATTTATTAATTTATTCCTTCTTAAATTAAAGTTTATTTAAATAAAAATGTTCTTGATTTAAAACAATTACAATATCAATCTATTATCATATGTTTTGACGATATTTGCGTTAAAACAAAATCACACAGCATAAAAAAATTAGTTACCAAAAATACAGGTTACATTTATTTATGAAAATATTTTCCAAATGTGGCCGAGGCTTATTTATCTATGTATTTTATAGGGTGCTGCAGTTAAAAAATTGTATCCGAATAAAATGGTAATTCCCGAAAAAACGTTGTTCTTTTTGTTGGCATGGGTTAATGCATTTAATATCTTAAAACAGGACGTGTATCAGGTTCAAAGCAACTAAATCTTAAAAATATTATTTTTGTTAAAAAGATTTTTTAATCTTATTTTGATTCGAAAATCATCAAAACTAGATAAAACCTTTATTCTGGCATCGCCTGGTATTTGATAAGTTCAAAATATGCAACAACAATATATGTATTTTGTATCTCTGTTACTCTCATTTTTAGAGTCGATTAAGCTCTGTCAGTCTGTCCGTGTGTATGTTGAAATCAACTTTTTGAAGCTCCCCGACATCGCTTGAACCCGGGTGAGGTAGTAAAATATCAGAAATATTCGAGAGTAGATCGGTATTGAAAATCAGGAACATCGGTATGTAAACAACTGAGATATGAGCAAAAACCCATGACCACCTCGATTTTTATTTCGCAAAAACAACAACAACATACATACATACAAACGTGTATACTGAGAGTAGAGTAAACGTGGCATCAAATCCCAGCTGATCCAAAAAATTTTTTTTTTATTTTCTTATATTTTTTATATATTTATTTTAATTTTTTTTTATTTTTTATTTAATATATTATTTTTATTAATTTTTTTTAATTTTTTATTATTATTTTTTTTAATTTATTTTTTATTTTTTTTGTTTTATATATTTTAATTATTTTTTTAAATTTTTTTTTTAAATTTTTTTTTTATTTTTTTTTAACATACATACGTAAGTTTTTAATTTTACAATGGGATGTTTTTATATATGTATGTTTTTTATATATGTATGTACGTATTTCATATGAGATGAATGGTGATACAAACTACTGTTATTGCATGACTACACGTTGTGAAGGGTTTATAAGATTCGGCACGGCCGAATATAGCGCTCTTGCTTGTTTTTTTAAAGAGGACACAAGTAAATATATTTTTATCGTTATTTTTTAATCAGGTATTCCATATTTTTGCAAAAAAAAAAAAAATTTAGACACTCAGTTTTTTTTATTTTTATAAAAGTTTTTATTATCCACAATTTTTAAAATATTTATCCGATACTATAACAAAATATATATTTATAGCACTGCTCTAGTAAAATATAATTAAAATGGTATATCTTTTTTTTAAGTCGGCTGATCAACAGAGGAGAAAACGGTTTATAACTGTTTTACGTAAGGATACAAATATTAAATTGATCATGATTTTATATTACATACTTTTGAAATCTAAAATCAAAAGTTATTCTAAATTAAATACATAGGGCCGTATTCATAAAAAATATTTTAGGTTTATTGAAGGCTTATTTGACAAATTTCTCTACAACATCTGTCAAATAAGCCTTTAATAAACCTAAAATATTTTTTATGAATACGGCCCATAATTTTTAAGTGTTTCTAAAATTTATAATAATGAGTTCTATTAAGCTTTACATTTAAAGTGTAACGGAATACTTTTAAGCTTGAAATTTTTTTAGGTTTTTAAATTGTTATATTTCAAAACAATTTTTTTTATTGATTTTAAGGGTCTATAAAAAATTTTAAACTAACGTACAAACATTTTTAATTAAGTAAAATAATTTATTTAAACTACTAACTCCTTTAAAGACATGACTTTTTAACAAAAATGAAATACGTTTTTATTTTCAAGCCATTACCAAAAAAAGGAGGGAGTATATTTGGGCAATAGTTGTTATTGTTTTCATGTTATTTGCTTCTTTAAATAACAATAATATTTAACTAAAAGCAGTATCATCAGTAGTAGTAGTAGAAATACTGAATGAATGGAGTGGAATAGTACAAAGATGTTGTATTAAAATGTATTGATGGCTCATCTTAGATGCCCTCGCCAAATATAAAACTGCCACCGCTGAAATTGCAAACAAACAAGACCCCAAAAATTACTACTTAACAAAAGACAAACGGGAAAAAGGCTTCATTTGCCAACCAGCATATTGCAAACGTTTTTTTTTCTTCTAGTTTGTAAAATGTTTTAGTTTTACAAGAACCTTTGCAAGCATTTCCACACAAAACAATGCTAAGTTTGAATTGTATATTTCCTTGTTCAATGTTTAACAAATCATTGTTTTAGTGGCAACGTGAAAAAAAATGTTAAAAATCCCTTTTAAACTTGATTTAAAACCTTTTGCAATGAAAAGCCTGTGAAAAATCTGTTTTTAATGTTTTTCGTTTTTTCATCATTTTTTTTTTTTTTTTTTTTTTTATTTAACACAAATTGTATATTTGTGCCATGTTTGTTGTTTCAGTTTTAATTCTAAATCATGTTACAAATGGTGAACATCATTTTAACATACCGTTAAATATTTTTTTTTATTCTCTTATTTTTTATTACGTTAGAAGAAAACACATATCCTAACATTTTGTATCTGACAGTTGTTTAATTACCTACTCGAAAAAGTGCTGTTTTAAAATGGGGTTTTCCCTTTGCTTGTTTAAGATTTTAGAGAGGCGGAAGAAACAATATTAGTTTTTCTTTAAATTAGCTTTTGATACAAAATTATGTATTTCGCTGAGTTGTACTTATTATTTTTAATAAAAAGGTTACATTAAATCGATCATGTTATGTAAATGAAAGTAATTTAAAATTGTGAAAAAAAAAATTTTTTGAAAAAATTTCTTCGTGAAGCTTGTTTCTATTTCTACTTTGTTTTTTATTTCACCAATAAAAATAGAAAAAAATAAAATATTGTAACACTGCATTAAAAGTAGTTTTCTCCTATTATATATATAATAAAGTACCAATAGACCACCATATCCGAGTGAGTTTGTGACAAAACTTTAAGCCCAAATACATGGGAGGTGCAGAGCTTTCTCTGTTTCGCTTTGGATAATTTTTTCTTTGAGAATATGTATACAAATTTTGAAGTTACTTGATTAAAGTTACATATTTAAAGATTACTTGGACCAAATGTACCTTGTATCACCGTTAAACAGATTAATAAATATCTGAGACTACAATAGTGAGGCACACTAAATTTGATGTGGGTAACTCTTGGATCAAACTACATCTTGCAACAAAATGTTAGAGATAAAGACGCCTTTTCCTGCGAAACTAAAATATATTGTGTTGATACATAAAAAATAATATTTAAAATGGAACAACATAAAAGCTAGAGATGTGCATACGCTCACGACAACCAGTATATCTGACAATTATTTTATATAAATATACCTACGATCACACGTAAATCATGTTACTCCAATTACGACATTTAAACATCTCTAACCAAAACATATAAAACTGTAATAACAACAACAGCAATAAAAATTTTAGACGAATTCGCGAAGCTTTCTTCGTTGGTAAACTCTTCATTTAAGGCTATTACTAATTAGTACATAACACGCCGCAGCATAAATTTTTTTAAAATCTCTCTTATATATTCAACTTTTATAATAAAGTTAAATTCTCTGCTTAATTGAGCCCAATTGATAACTATATGTCCACTTAAACTAAGAAAATCGATTTTTTTATACTCCCAATGTAACACAGGTCAACAACAAAAAAGGTCCTTGAATAAACACTATTTAGATTTGATGCATCATGGCTACTAATTACAAAAACTGTAAAATTTTTCAATACTATAGATCCACATAATTAATGATAAAAAAGTTAGTCTGATATGAAAATAAATTTTAGCCGTTGATCCGTCTTCTCAATTTCTGACATCGAAAGTAGAAAGAAGAACAAAATTCTGTGAAAATGAGTAAGTTCACTTAATTGTAAATTAATAAGAAAAAAATCAATTGATTTTTATGATCGATATCTCATTTTATTGCTATTACATGAGGCTTTGCGATCAAGCAATAAATCTGTACAAATTTTTGCCGTTTTGATTCTTTATGATTTTTTTAAAACAAAAAACATTGTTACTTTCTCATAAAAAAAATATAGTTTTCGTTTTTATTATAATTCCGAAACTACTAATCCTTTTGAAACGTAATATGTAAACGAATTAAAGGCTAAGTAAATCTAATTTTTTTTTGAATTTATTTTAATAATATCGGGCAAATTTTTTTAAATTCTCATTAATTATGTGGAGAAACATCTAAAAAATCTTTAGTTTTACTTAAAAATAAAAAAAACTCTCCATAGAATTTAAAATTCGGATCATATTTGTACTACTGGAAGCATAATACATAGTGGTTTTTCAAGCCTTAAAATTTTTACCAATTTTGTTGCCTTGTGTGTGTAATCATTAAAAATAAAGGAATAAATATTTTTTATAACAAACTATCGTGCGCCCCCAGCTTTGCCAGCGAAATTAGAGGTCACAAGCGTGTTATTGCAGGTTTTTTAATTTATCAGTGAGAAACCCACTGTCCAAATTTTATATCTAGTTCTAAATCGAATCGATCCTGTAATCCTCTAGACTTACAAATAAGCATGTTGCCGACTAGTTCACCTGATTATCTTTTTTTTTTATTTTATTTTTTTTTTAAATAATTAATTTTTAACCTATTACAAAAAGTGTTACTTTTTTTACCATCATTTTTTTTTACATAGTTTTTGTTATTTTCCAACGTCATTCTCCTAATTTACTCTAGATGAAAAAGCGCAACGTTTGATGTTTAATATGAATTTTTTTCTTTTAAAATCCAAACCTTAACACAAAAATTAAAAGTCACAGAAAGATCATTATGATCAGAAGTTCATGTTGGTAACAGTTTTTCAAAGCAATTATTACAATATCACAGATAAATTATATTGAACAGCTTCCTGTAGGAAAAGCAAAATAAAAAACTTGAAGAAAGAAATGAAATATTAAACTAAAAATAAACCATCTGGTCATAAAATTTGAACAAAAAGTAGGAATACGAGTCAGAAAACTTGGTTGACAAATATGAAAAACTAAAGCTTTTGACAACTCTTATTAAAAATACAATTAAAATGTTTTATTTTTTTTTTGTTTCCTACACGTCTTCTCAATTTTCTTTTGATTAAAGTTTATTTTTTTTTTCTATCAAAGAGTTTTAACTCGTCATTGGTTTAAAACTTTATTCAATTAGAAAGTCTAAAGTATCTTGTTTAGCAAAACTAAAGCTTTAAGAAATCAAAAAACTTAATAATAAAAAAAGAGCAACAAATCGTAATACCTCGCCCATCTCTCTAAATGGTAATGCCATAAAAAGTAAACGGCTTAATAGCAAATCACTTTAATACTCTATTTATATCTTCCAATACTTAAACTGAGGACGCAAAAAAAACGCAATAGTTAACAGACGCTTATTAAAAAAAACTCAAAACAAAAAGTTGAGATAAATAATGTTAGAGTTTTAAAAGGAACAAAAAACGATCCTAATACAACAAGTGAAGTATAGTTACGACAACAATAAACATCAGACTGAAAATGAACGAAAAAAAACTGGCTGATAATATGACAACAACAAAAAATAAATAAAAGTTTATTAAAATATTCAAACTAAAGACAAAAAATAAAGTGCAACTATAATACTATTGCAACTACTACATGTAAGATCAAAAGTTACTCACACACTTTCACAACGATTTTTTTTTTCCTTTAGAGTTTAAAGTGTTTGTAACTAAGAAATGCTGGAAATAAAGGGAAGTACAGCATTAAACAAACATAAAATTATTAAATAGAAATTTTAGCTATACTATGTTTATATAAAAGTTTTAATAAATTATTTTTTTTTTAAAGGTTACAAAAATTAATAAAATAATAATAATAATAATAATTCAAAATGTTTAAAAATTTTTTCGATAAAGGATTTTTTTATTCCCATTTTTGGAGGAGTTTTTATGTACTTTTTTTTAAAGTAAATTTACACATCAAAAATGTTTGTTTTTAAAAACTTTTCAAAAATTTTTGTAAAATTTAAAATAACTTTAGATGAATTTTAAAGTGTGTTTTTTTAAAGCAGACATATTCAGATTACGTATGGAATAAAATATCCGTCAAATGATGACAGGCCATTTTTATTAAATTTTCCGTGGCTTTTTCACAGAGATGTGGCTGTATCTCACAGATAATGCGTTGGATCTCCGATTTGAGCTAAGGAATTATTCCTAAAATTTGACGAAACCAAAAAAAGTTGCACTTCGTTAACTATTGTGGTCTTGATGGCCCGTTAACATCAGAGTTCCTTGAGATTATTTGTTTTGGAAATCGTCGCTGCAATAAATGAACTAATTCATGCGCGCTGTGACAGGTAGAAAATACATGTCGTTCTGATCAATGCTGTCCAGTTGATTTATCATGTTCCTGTAATGAATTCTATTCACAGTCACTGAAATTTCGGCCCCATCTTCAAGAAAGTAGAGCCCAATCAATTTAGCCCGCCTGACTGAAATCGGCACCAGAACCAGAATGATGTTCATTGTGGATTGCACGAGAATTTTATAAGCCTCTAATCTAAGAATTTTGTGTATTTTCAAAGCCATTCAGAGAAATTTGCATGACTTTTACATGACTTCACTATTTATTCCACTTCACACTCCATTACCCCTTGAACAGACCGTCGGCCCTTTCATGAACTACTGGTTTAAGCTCCTGAGTAAGTCAAATTTGGAAGAGGAAGAGTGAAAGACATTTTTAGTTAAAACTCGCTGCTTACTGCTTTCTACAATTTTAAGTTGTTGCGGAGGTTCAATAAAGAACCTAATTTTTATTTTTAGTAATCGGAATAAGCATACGTAACAGCTGGCATATTTCAGAGTTACCATTTTCATAAACACAGTTACACTAAATTTAAAAGGTGCATTCTTACTGAGACAACCATTATTTCAAAGAAAATTTTTGTTTTCTTTTGATGAGATTTTAAAAGGGGCATTTTGGGGATTTTTATTTTTATATAGAGTTTTTGAAAAATTCTCCTCTTATATAGAATTTCGAAATATTTGATAAATATCGCCTTATAGATAATGCTTTTTTATAGACATGCTTTCTTTACTGTGATAAGTTTTTTTTTTTTAAATAAAATTATCAGCAAAAAAATTTTTTCTTGTTTACAGAGAATGGAAATAAATAAAATCTCAAAAGCTTTACTTTTTAATCATCAGTGTCTTAAACTGACATATAAGGCGTTGGATAATATTTCTTTTTGTAGTTAATTTTTGATAAATTCATACTTTTAGAAGATTTTAATTAAAACTATTAGTACAAAGTATTTCAAAAAAAAATTGTATTTTTAAAACTCTCACATTGGAGAACAATTTAAATAAGAGAATTTTTAAGAAACTGCATCTTTTTTTTAATTTCTTTTATATTTAAAAAATTGACTCGTATATTTGTGTAACAATTTTTTTAATTGAAAAATCTTTCAACATATATTTTAAGTTTAAACACAATTGTTGGCAAACCTTTCCCTTAAAAAATTTTTTTTTAAATTTTTTTTACTATTTATAGACATTTTTATTTACGTTAAACCTTATTGAAACGCCTGTTGACGTTTTAGTGATAGAAACCATCTCTCTCACACTATGTATGTATGTATCCAGTATACGTATCTGTGTTTTTTTATTCTAGTTGCAGTTATAAATACTACCTGCCTGTACTTTTTAAAAGTTGCTAGTAGTGCTCGTATTTAGTATGTAAGTAGTAGTAGAGTGTAATAAAACGTGTAGCTATTATTTTTGCGCATCTGCACACACTCATCATTCAGTAGCAGATCCCTCTATATCGTTTTTCTCTTTATTTTAATTTGAAAATAAAAAAGGAATAATATTAAAAAAAAAACTGTGCATCATTGCTCTTTCTTTCTTCCTAGACTCGTAACTGATGTTTATATGGATATTTAAACCGCCAGAGTATAATTTATGATTTCATTAAAGCAGCAAATTTTTTATCGACCAAGAAAATCTAAGCCATGTCATGTTGTTAAACTTATAAAGACTTATATTCAGTTTAAGGTTTTTATTTAATTTTTTTTGCTATTTTGCAAAAGAAACATGTATGGCAGTGCGTTTTGCGGGCCAGCGTATAAAATGGCAAGAAAAATTGGCAAATTTATAGAAATGAAATCAAAACACTGCGTGCTTATTGGAATTTTTAGTAAACAGTTGATGGACAGTAAGTTGGATAGAGAGAATGAAATTTAGTGAGAATGATTTTGATTTCTTTTTATCATCTAAAATACCCAAGAAGTAGCCGAACTATGATTGTTGGTATTTTTAAAAGTTTAATTACAAATTTTGCAAAAAATAATTGTGATTTTCTACTAAAAGTTTTAAAGCATATGCACTTCCTACATTCATTGCAGTTTCTATTTGCTTCCTAAGATTCATCCGTTTATAATCAAATTATTTAAATTTTTAACGTTAAATATTTTCTAATAATTCTTTTTTTTGGCAGCTTCTAAGAATTCCACTAAATAATTTTCGTTTTGTGTATTTTCTCTTTAATTTACATAAATTTTTTTTTCCTTAAATGTTTTTATTTTACTTTTTGTGACGACCACACGCAGCTGTTATTCGTTGTCATTTGTTGTATTTCAGTGTGAGTGTATGTATACCTCTTTTTGCAAGTTTTTGCCACTTTTCAATAAAAACTAAAACTATTAAATTGAACATCAAATGTCATGTGAATCTTAAGTTGTCATCATAGTCATACACTTACACACTTTGCCTTATAAAAGTTAAGAATACAACTACTGCGATAGAACACGACAAACTTCATTACGACTTTAACGAAGTTAAAGAGTTTTAAGTTTCAATATAGTACACACATTTAACTGGATATCAGGGATGGCAAAAGGAAATTTTTTAATTTAAAGTGTTATAATATTGGGACTCTTAGCAAAACATTACTAGTAATAGCGCTGACAGACATAGACTTACGATATAAATATGGTATACTACATGTGTGACAACCTAAACTACAATTAAACCATTGAACAAATCGGTTTATGATTAGTTTATATACAACAAAAACGTAACTCGTATAAATGTCATATACATACAATCGAACAAACTAGATTATTGTTGATTTATATACTATGAACATGTACATGGTATAAATGTAGTATACATACTACCGTATATAAACCATATGTCTGTCAGGGGTATAACACAAACAAAAACATCGATAAGTTTATTTAACCAACTTATTAAATCAGTTTGTAGTTTCACTCAAGACATATCAAAATATTAATTGAAGACCCCAAGTCTAAATATTATTTGAAACTTTTTAAAATCCTTAAAGTATCTAATGCATTAGAAACATTTGCAATTATAAATGCAATTTACCTACAGAAAAATAAGCAATTAAAAGATCTATATTCGGCCATTTAAATCTGATAATATCCTGCACCATTATGAACATATTATTTTCGATACCTTTTTTTATATTGAATTTGAATATAATCAGTTGTATTCTATTAGTCAGTCCCTTACATTTAATAACCATATGGATGGGGTTAAGAAGAAAAATTAACCATCATTTTTTTACAGCTCCAGTTTTGATTTTAAACTTTGTCATAGTTTACTGTATTCTACTAGTCAAGCGCTTTTATTTAATATCAATATTGTGGTGGTTGAAGGAGATAAATCCGTTATAACTATATTTGACCCATATATTCGACATTTTATTTAGGACGCCATCTTAGATTTTAACTAGTTCAGAATTTAGTGTATTTATCTAGTCAAGCCCTTTTATTTGATATTAATATAGTGGAGGTTTAGGGTGGTAAAATTATGAAATTATTAAATTAAATAAATAAATAAATAAATTATTGTACGCCATTTTGTAGTGGCATCCATCATTCTCTTAATTTTTAAAGCGTATTATATCCCATATTGATCCTGTCGGTTGACTGGAAGCTGAAAAAAATCGATTTTTAGTTTATGACTTAATGAGAAAAACAGCAGTAGTATTATTTTGGTGCTTATAGCTCAGCTAGTTGCAAAGTCGTGTATTAGTTTTTCTCAGGAATAATAATCGAGGCTAAGACTTGCCAACTGATGTCTTCCGCATTTCCAAATATTATTTAAGATCTTGAAAAACTTTATATATTTAAAAATATGTTTGTATTTTTCCAAATAATTTTGCCTATAACTTTGCCGATTGGTGAACCATATGTCGATAACTTTTAACTATTGGCAGTAGATACATACATACAAACAAATGGTAACAAACATATCTACTCTCCTAGTCATAAACTTTAAGAATATATACATATACCTTATTGGATCGAAAATAAATATTGTGCAAATTACAAACGGAATAACAAAGCTAGCCGTACCCTTGGCACTACAGGTGAAGAGTGTCCAAAGTTTACATTGTAATGCCATTATATACTGACATGGTGGTTTGGCATTGAACAAAAACCAATAACGTCTAACATAAGGTCATAGAGGTATGTGGTAAGATTAACGTCAGCACTGGAACCGAGTGACCACTCTGACGGTTGTCTTATACGAAGTTGAGTGTTTGAGGAATAGTTAACCGCCTCTGTGTGTAATGTTGATCAACTCAATTTTTAGTTCTATATTATACCTGAAATTAATTGATGAATATTTTGTACTAGAAAAGCCCGGCGCGTTGCTACGCCCCTTAATGAATAAAAATGCATTCTGAATTTAAATTTAATATCATGTGCAAAAAGCTAAAAATTTAAAATTTTTTTAATGGGCGTGGCACTGCCCACTTTTCTAATCAAGAAATTGTATAGTCATGACAACTCAATATGTGTGCAAAGTTTCACAAAAATCGGTCCAGAGCAAGTACCTCAAAATTATAAATTTTTAATGGGCGTGGCTCTGCCCACTTTTCTAATCACGAAATTGTATAATCATTAGACCTCAATATGTGTGTAAGTAGCTGAAAAAGATAACTTTTTTTTATAGGCGTGGCACTGCCCACTTTTCTAATCACGAAATTGTAAAGTCATAACAGCTCAATATGTGTGCAAAGTTTCAGAATAATCAGTCCGGTGCAAGTACCTAAAAATTATTACTTTTTTATGAGCGTGGCCCCTCCCACTTTTTTTATCACGAAATTATAAAGTCATGACAGCTCAATATGAGTGCAAAGTTTCAGAAAAATCGGTCAAGTGCAAGTAGCTATAAATGATAACTAATTTTTATGGGCGTGGCACCGCCCACCCATTAACACTCCCTGGTATGTGTACAACAACTTGCTAAAGTTTGAGTCTGATCTGTTTTACAGTTTCGGAGTCTATAGCTAACATACAGACAGACTTTCACTTTTATATATAAAGAAGAAGAAGCGATTATTAAAAAATTTTGCACATAAATAATTTGGTATTTAAAAGTTATATACAACTTATGTATTTATTATCAATTATGTTTTTAAAAAAATATAAAGTTTCATTAAAAGTACTTTTTACATATTTTATACCACTACCTAACGTAATTTAACTATTTCTTCCAGGAGTATTTCACTATTTCTTCCAGGAGTATTTTATTTCTTTTAAATTTACACAAGTAAAAAAATAATTTTTAATAAAAGAATATTTTTATTTAAAACAATTGTGAGTTTTATAAAGTCTAATTACACTAATTGATAAATTTTTGTCTAATTTTTAATATAAAACACTTTGTAAGTAACACAAATACTACTCACTTTTCCATCCCTGCCCATCACTGTATGGGCTTTTAAAAAACGCTCATTTGTTTTTTTCGCCATTCTTAACGACTTTATACGTTTATGTTCTGTTGACGTTTTGTGTTCACATTAATGTAGACATAGAGTTTTTGCACTATTTGATATCACCATTACACACTCATGTGTGTATGGGTATTTTAACTAAATATTTCGCTACACTACTGCAGACTTTAGAGTTTATGTTATTTTTGTTTGATTTCTGACTGTGTTGTTTGCTGAATGTTTGGCGTTTGCTTACTGACAGCTTTTTTCTTTGTGTACTGTCTATGTTCTGGTGTCCGTGTGTTGTGTTGTGAGAAAAAAATTTTAATCTTAATGGTCATGTGTAATTAAAGTGTTTGATTTCAAGGTATTTTCAATAAAAATCAAATTTAATGTCACTCATGCGCATTGTAGTGCAGTGTTTAAACAAAACAAAAAATACTCTTTCTATAGTAATTTTTATGTTAAACTTTTAAAATATTTATGTGATAGATTGAAAAAACTAATGGCTTTAATAGTTTTATTAGAGAACAAGAAAAATTCTCAATTAATTTAACAATCATAGTGGACATTTTTCAGTAGAATTAAAGTTTTAATGATGTGTATTCCTAAGGAATTTATAATATTTATTTTTTAAGTAATTAGAAAAACCCATTAAAAAAAATATAGTTTTAAGATGTAATATTACAATAAGCTATAGCAAATATTCAATTGAAAAATTGTTTTTTTTAGGATATTATTAACAAAAAAAAAAAAAATTTTTTCTATTTAATAATATTTTTGAGCTTAAATTTCTCAAGTAATTTTTTTCCTCTAGGTTTCAGTAAATATTACTTAAGTGAAAAACTAGCTAATGAAGCGTCTAATTAGAGAATTCACGCTTTTTCACTTTGCATACAATATAGTGGTTTAAATGCGCAAAAGTATTTGCACTTTTTATTTGCAGACTCTTTTAGCAACAACACACTATACGGCGATCGTAAAGCAAAGGGAACACAAATTTGTGCAGCTCTTTTGAGATAAACACCAGAACACCAGAAAAGTGAAAAAAATAAGAAATAAAATCATAAAACCACGACTTAAATAGCTATGGCTATCACATTACTACCAAAACTAAACCTTATTACAAACTCACTTACATACTCAAACACTAACTATTATACTTTGTTTTATGAGCAGCGTCTTATTTTCTTTACATTTTTGTTTTTGTTTTTTTGTGGGTTTTGCCACCATTATAGAGGAGTATTTTGTTTTTATTATTAGTTAAAAGTGCATGCCTGGTTAGCTGGCTGAGTTGTTGAATGGTTAGTTGGTTGGTTCGATGGTTGGCTGTTATTAGGTTATTTAGCTGCCTGGTGGACTGTGTAGTTGTTGGTATGTATTTTGAGATGGTGGGTTCATTGATTGTTGATATCAACTATCTCAGCATACAGCTACAACTCAATTAATAACAATTTCTCAGAACAATAAAGTTTTCGCAACCCAAAAAAACTTATTTTGTGTTTTTTGTTTGGGCTAATAAAAAACTAACAACAAAGTATCCAAAAATGTCTTTAAAAAAGAAAATCCTTTTATTAAGACCTACTGCAAGATGCTTACTTTCCCAACCCCTTGCCGATGACTTTTTGTTTTAAAAATATATTGTAAAATAATTAATTTGCCGAAAATAAATTTAGCTTTTAAGTAAACTTTTATTTTTAACTATATTTAATATTAAAGCACTGTCGGGGGGTAACTCCTCCTAATATTAAAGAAATTTTTGCACCAATTGTCTACTCGATTTAATATTAACAAGTAAGAATGCTTTATTCGACTATGCCAAGTGTTAGTATATAGAAAATTTAGAAACACAACTATGAGCTTATACATAAAATTTGTTTGTAAAACAAATTGACACTTGTGCAGTCTTTGCTGTTGTTGATACATTTAGAATGTAACAGAATTTAAATAGATTTCAACACAGGCATACGTGTTTCTTTTATATCTCAGCCGGTAATGTGTCGGAATTTCCGATTGTCAATAACAAAATTCTCGAAAGTATTTTTGATTAACTATTGCAACATTCGAGTCCATGGGATATATAAGGGTTTCTAAAAGTTGATTTCAACGCTCACACAGACGGACAGACGGACATATTTCAGCCCACTTCTCTATTTTTAATAATTTAAAATATGAATACTCAAAGCATATTTATTCATCAAGTAATTGCAGTTCGGAGAGAACTTTTTTGTTTATATTTTTTATGTATGAAGTTTGGCATTTGAAATAAATTAGAAAATAGAGAAAATTGTTTTTTATTTATGCATTTTGACAGCTGAAACTTAAAATAAGTGAATAAAAAAATAATCAGCTGACGAATCAAGAGTACCTGATGAGTAAATATGCCTTGATGAATACTGTAGAAATAAAAAACGGAATTTTAAACTTACACTTTTACAATTTCATGTGCCAGTCTGGTGGCTGCGGGTTAGATTCCAGCCAGAGACTCTGGTGTGTTGCACTGAAATATGCAGATGGTATTTTCTATTTTGCTTGGTTAATTAAATTAGAATTTTATTTGTTATTGTTCTGTAGTAAAATAAATAAATACAAATTAACCAAGGCATATTTATTCATCAGGTAGTTGCAGTTCGGAGAGAATTTTTTGTTTATATTTTTTATATATGAAGTTTGACATTTGAAATAAATTAGAAAAGAGAGAAAATTGTTTTTTATTTATGCATTTTGACAGCTGAAATTTAAAATAAGTGTTGAAAAAAATAATCAGCTGGCGAATCAAGAGTACCTGATGAATAAATATGCCTTGAAATTAACAAAAAAAAATAAAATAGTAAAAGTATTCAGGTCACCGGTTTTACTCTAGTGCAAACTTTTTTGGTAATTAAATCGCCAATAAGTTGATGGCCTGTTTTAGTAAAAAAACAATTAAGAGCGCTATATTCGGCCGTGCCGAATCTTATATACCCTTCACAACGTGTAGTCATGCAATAACAGTAGTTTGTATCACCATTCATCCCATATGAAATACGTACATACATATAAAAAACATACATATATAAAAAACATCCCATTGTAAAATTATAAATTTACGTATGTATGTTAAAAAAAAAAATAAAAAAAATTTTAAAAAAAATTTAAAAAAAAATTAAAAAAAAAATTTAAAAAAAAAATTTAAAAAAAAAAATTTTAAAAAAAAGTTTAAAAAATTTAAAAAAAATAATTAAAATATATATAATAAATATAAAACAAAAAAAAATAAAAATTAAAAAATAATAAAAATATATAATATATTAAATAAAAAATTTAAAAAAAATATAAAAAAAATTTTTTAAAAATAAAAAAAATTTTTTTTGGCTCAGCTGGGATTCGATGCCACGTTTTCTCTAACCAGTATACACGTTTGTATGTATGTATGTTGTTGTTGTAATATTGTTTTTGTGAAAAAAAATCGAGGTGGTCGTGGGTTTTTGCTCATATCTCAGTTGTTTATGTACCGATGTTTCTGATTTTCAATACCGATCTACTCCCGAATATTTCTGATATTTTAATACCTTACCCGGGTCCAACCTATGTCGGGGGGCTTCAAAAATTTGATTTCAACATACACACGGACAGACGGTCAGACGGACAGACTGACAGAGCTTAATCGACTCCCCTATTCATAAGCTTTCAGAAAATATATACTTTATGGGGTCGGAAATGAAAATTGTAGAAATTTCACACGGAATGACAAACCTATATATACCCTTTTTCACTGTGTGAAGGGTATAAAAAACTAAATCCAGTGACGTAAATACCTTTAATAAGTTAAAACAAAAAAAAAAAAACAATTAATTTTTCTTTTTATAGATAAATGCCTAACAAATTCATTATCTTAAGTGAATTCAAAAAATAAATTCGTTTTTTAAGGAAAATTTGAAACAAATTCTTCTATTGGATGAAAATATATTATTCTAAGATTTTTGACTAAATTAACGTAAAAATTCTCTATTCCTAAAACAATACTGTTTTTTTTAATTTTTTGTTATAAAAATATTTAATAATTTTTACAATAATTTTTATGAAATTCTTTACCATAAATAGCCAAGTTTTAATTATATTTATCCGTTGTGCAAGTAAATGAACCTTTTATTTTTGATCACTAATTTTAAGTAACTTACTAAAGTTTAAGCTAATTTAAAACTGTATATTGGTATACATTGTACATAGCAAAAAGCTGGTAGTAAATGGAAAAAAACGTACATTAAATCCTTCTGTCCTTATCGGGTGTTAGTTGTCGCAAGCTGAAATTAGTTGAACTTTGAGAGATGACTTTTGGAAGATGATTTTAAAAGCAACTACAAAAAGTTATAATATCTCTACTGCCAACAATAGTTTTAGTCTTAAAACTGAAATAATGTTTCTTCATAGTTACAGTTAAATTATAGAGGTGCCAAAAGATAAAGAAAAAAGATTTTTCTAATCTGCTTTTGTTACGGTTCTTTTTATAAAAATTGATACCATGTTATTACTTCAAATACATATAGTTTATAGTTTTCATAGACAGTTTAATTAAAAAATCATGTTATTGAAAAGATTTATTTAGATTTGCAATTTTATAACCCAAAATAGACATTAAAATGCAGGTCAATTGCTTAGAAAATAATAAAATAGTATTTGACTTTGTTAAAGAATATTTGACGGTGTTGTATTTAAAAAGTATTGGGTTTATAGGTTTTATTGAAAATATTTGCAATTAAAAGTATACAATTAAACTAATTTTAAAGTTTATTTTTTTTTCTTACAATTTTTGATGTTGAAATTTTTAATCTACTTTGATTTTAATTTTTCTCTCCTTTATTTACATTTTAAAGGTAATCCATTTAATTTATTTAATTTATTTAAAGACACATTTAATTTATTTAAAGACACAAATATTTTAAACATTGTTCGGCGATTTTAGTTCGAATTTAAAAACAGAAAACATTTTATTTCCCCACTTAACTTATTCGGGGAATGTTCCGAACTTGTGTTAATTTTTTTTTTACCTTTATTATCAAGGATATAAATTTAAAAAAAACATTTACTATTAAAACATAAAAAAAAATAAATAATAAAAAAATTCTAAAAGTCTATTTTGATATTTTCTTTTGAAACTGGAATTTTTTTGAACTCAAATTAAATATGATTATGATGAGTTCGTTCCTTCACTAATTTGTTTTACTTTTTTGTGCTGGACTTTTCTTGATTGTTTACATTTGATATGGAAATTTGTGTACAAAAAAAGCAATTCAGCAAAGTTCAGTTAGAAATAGTCAATACTTTTGAGTAAACTAATTATCATATAAATAAAGAAATATTATAAGCCCTATCTATATATTCAAAACGATTATTGAAATTATTAAAATATTTTCAAAATGCACAATTTTCGAAATTTTTATAAGAAACACCCCATACATAGAGTATTTATTCTTTAAAGGTTAGAATCTTCAAAATAAATAGAATGACCAAAATGTTGTCTTTATTAGCTTGCAAATTAAATGGCAGATTCTATTTAAAAATAATTTTTGACACATGGCCTCCGCGACTGCGACTAATGAATGCCATCCTGACGGTTAAATTTTGTACCACTTTTTCGACCATACCCGGTCTTGCATTGAATGTTGATTTCTAAATGATCAAACATTGCTGATTTTTCAGCATATATCAGACACTTGACTTACCCTCACAAAAATTAGTCTAAGGGTGTCAAATCACACGAATTAGGTGGCCAATTAACAGGTAAATTTTTTTAGATAATTTGGTTACCAAACGAATGGCTCTGCGAAGTGATAATTTTACAAGCTGTATGGAATTCTTAAAACGATTTGCAATGAAATGGGGAATAAAAAAAATCACGAATAACGAATCACGGGACCGAGTTGCTGAGAGAGGCATTGGGAATTGGAGTTCTCTGTCACATTCGTGTCTACAGCGGCGATGACTTTTTAGCACGGTAGAGATTCATTTTTAATAAATTAAAATCAAAAGCGGAAATGTGGTCACGAATCGCTCTACAACACTGTTCTGATGAACGATTATGCGCACCTTTAACTTGATATAGGCCGAATTTACGGAATTAATTTCACATTTTGTAAACGTTTTTCTGGTATACAAAGTCAATAGTGATTTGCCAAAGTTTACCTAAAAAGCTAATTTTGCAGTTATACCTATCGAAAGGTCTATAGGTTTAAAGAATGCACCCAACATTTTTACTATTAGTTTTAAACAAAATTTTTAAACTTTATAAAAATAAATCCTTAATTAAAAACATATAAAATTGCAACAAAAAAAATAGATAACTATAAATTTTTATAAGCAAATAAAAGCTCCTCCCAAGGTATAGTAAGAGGGTACTTGTATCAAATCAGCTGACTGTTTTTCTTATACACAATAAATCAGCGTTACCAACTTTTTTAAAAATATATCAGCATCTGTCAAATTTAATTTTTTTATTTTTTGATTCTGCAATAACTCGCGATTTAACTTGGTTTAAAACATTTTAAAAGTACAAAATTGTTAATTAAAAGTTCTTGCTTGAAAGTTTTTTAAAAAATAAAAAAAGCTCCTCCCAAGCTAGAGTAAAAGAATACTTGTATTAAATCATCTGATAGTTTTTTTATACACTATTAATCAGCGTTGCCAACTTTTTTAAAAGTGTCAGCATCTGTCAAATTTAATTTTTTTAATTTTTGATGCTGCAAAAATACGTGATTTCACTTGGCTTAAAACATTTTAAAAATACAAAATTGTGAATTAAAAGTTCTTCCTTGAAAGATTTTTTAAAATAACAAAAATTAAAAAAGAAAAGAAAAAATTGTATGACATGTGTTTTTTAATGGTTGTGTTTGATGCCGCGATGCATAAAACTTTTATGCATCTAACTTGGGTCCTCCCTTTAAACAATATAAATCAAATTAACTGCAATAAAAAATATTTATTTTTATTACAAATCGGTTTTAAAAAAAATTTACAAAAAGAAACTGCATACATTGTTTTAAGAAAAATAAAAACAAAATAAAGCAGGTGTAAAAACCGAAGACCGTAAGACAAAAAATCTCTGTTTACACTAGCAAGCAAACATAAGAAACTGAAATCGTTAAATAACAAAGAACGCTATGTTTGCTAATAATAAATATTGATTTGACTAACATCTTTTTACTTACACATACATACATACGCCTAAAACCATTACCCACAACTCGTTAAAAGTTAACAGTTGCCCGTTAAAATTGTTAATATGATTGTGTGTGTATAAGCATTTAAATAAAAATTTCTTTAAGCGTGAAAATGTTTTCTTTTTCGCTTACATTTTGTTGAAAATATTAATAAGCTGCCACAACTAATTCACACTTAGGTTTTAGGCAAAGCAAAGCAAAGCCCAACGTGTCTAAGCAAAACATAAATTAGGAACAAGTTTTAAGCTCTTTGAAAACAAAACAAAATGTTATTGTTTATTAAAACAAAACAAAACAAAAATCTGTTTAAAATCTCTGTTAATTATTTTAATAAATAGCAAACAGAATGTTCAATAACTTTATGAGATATTTTTTTTAAGTTTTTAAGTAAATTTGTGAAGCTTTTAAGCAGAATAACATTTTCGGTCAATACTATACATTTATTTGAAATTAAAAAAGCTTTAAAATAAGAAAACCAAATATATTAACAAGTCATGTCGGCAGCCCACTCACTCATTTTTGAATTTAACGTCTTGTACATATGTATGAGTTAAAAAATTTGATGTGTGCAAATCTCCTACTCACCTTAGCAAATAGTTTAAAAAAAAATTGCAAAAAATATTTAACAAGCATCGTTCATTAGCAAAGAATCACCAGGAAAATTAAAAAAAAAAAACGTAACAAAATAATAACTATAAAAAGCAAACAAATAATTTAATGTTAGAGTAGCCATTGTCAACTTAAATTGAACTTTAATGATCAAGCTAACCATTTAAATGCGTGCAACTGTGTTAGTTAGATACATACTTAGTAGTGAGCACTTAGGTGTGACTTGCAATTGAATTAAAAGTTTTAAGCAACAACGTTTCAGAAAAAACTAAATGAACAAATGTTGATTTAATTTTAAATCTACTTTAAGTAAGAATTAATATGTTTTGTAAAATTTTTGTTGACAAGAGTTTTAACTGTCTAAATAAACATACATTTTAAAGTCAAATGACTTTGTTTAATTTGCTTAAATACCTCCACGTTTAAACACTAATTAAAATTCTTCACTAAAAAAAACAACAAACAACAATTTCTTACTCCACTACATGATCCAGTTAATGGGAAACTTTTTTCTTCGATTTTTTGCTGAATACAAATCAATCTGTTAAATTTTATTTATAATAAAAAATAACACCACAATATTTCGACGCCATCGCTGACAATAGTAACACAAAACATTAAAAAAAACAACACAACAAAAACTAAACCATTTTAAACGTCATTTAGACAATTTTTTTTATTCTGTATTAAAATAAAATTCGATAGTTTAAGCCTGATACAACAAACTCGCCAAATGAAAATTTAACAACAACAAGAAAAAGCTACAAAAGAGTATTTTCAATTAAGCTTTTCAACACGCTTAGACACGGTTTTGCAGACAGCTAAAGCTAAAGCCAAACGATAAAAGAAACTACTACTTACTGCAACAACATCTAAGTCTAACAAAAGGAATCATCTCCTTTGAAGACGAAGACGATTTAACTGAAATAAAAAATAAAAAAATGAAAAATAAAACTATTGTATATTAAAGCATTGTTTCTTTTGTGAAGGATGTTATGCAAATATTTGTTCTTGTTGTTGATGTTGCTCTTGCATTCATTTAATTCCAAAGGAACAGGAATGTATTGCAACTAGAGATAAGAGACTACCAAACTATTTTATATCATGTAACTGCGTCTTCATATTAAATAAAATGTTAAAGATTTTTACGAAAATTTGTTTCAAATAGCGAAATTAATATAAAATTAATTAAATTTTAAAAAATTTATGA
This sequence comes from Phyto melanocephala, assembly GCA_941918925.1. Classification (NCBI taxonomy): domain Eukaryota; kingdom Metazoa; phylum Arthropoda; class Insecta; order Diptera; family Rhinophoridae; genus Phyto; species Phyto melanocephala. The sequence goes on along the minus strand of OW799233.1, from coordinate 119,913,893 downwards.
AAATTCCCTTCAAAGACAAAAATTTATTAAATTTGTTTTCCAAAGAGAGAATCTATCGATATTGCTTTACAAAACAATATAGCATTTAACGAAAATTGTTAATATATAAAATAACTTATATACATAAGTAAAAGCAAACTCAATAGGAGGGAAAACATTTCTTCTATTTCTTCTAAAGAAAGGCAATTTATAAAAAATCGACGTAAATATAATTTGTGCAAAACACTGTGAAAAAAGGGAATTGTATCTAGAAATCGCAATAAATGCATAACGATTTTACAAAACTAAGTGAAATTTTATATGAATTACGACATATCACTAAAATTGTAAGTTCAATATAAATGTGTGAAAAAATCAGTTTTTTTCTATATAATTTTATTTCAAACAACCCAGCAAAAAATTGCATGCAAAAGAAATAGTGAATGAATGAATTCAACCCATAAAGAAGTGGTTTAATTTAGGTGAAATATGTATGATTTTAACATTAACGTTGTCATGCATGTCAAGCATGTGTATATTAATAAAATTCATTTTATTCTAATAAGTGCATATAACGCATGTGCAGTAGTTGAAAAGAAATCCATGTCTCATGAGTTAATAATGTTTGTTTACATGAATTGTGTAAGATATTTTGCATGCACTTGCATGTATTTGGAAGTACATAAATAATACGCAACTACTTTGTATTTGGAGAAGGCATTATTTATGCCTGCTTTTGCACTAATGAATTAGAAGTCAAGAAAAATGTTATTCACATTGAACTAATGCAAAACTTTTTTGCTGGGAAGTTTTAAACAGAACATTTATAACAACAATAAAAACATTTATAAAAAAAAAATTGTTTAAATTTGTTCCAATATATCATTAATGAGTTAAGCGCAAAAGTTTAAGCTTTAATTGGGAAGCTTGATTCTTCTTTACGTAATCCAAGTGAAAAACGCAATTTCAACAAAAACCGCCATAAAAGCCGAAGTAAGTTAAAGGCACGTACAAATTAGTACCGGTATCACTAAGTTACAGCATTCGATCACGATCAAAATTTTACTCGAACGATCGAGTTCGCTGTGCTTTATGTATAGAGATTCTAATAAGAATTTTTAAATTTCGATCACGTTCGAATGCCGTAATTCGGCACCTGTTTTTACACTTAAGGTTTTAATACAAAGTTAGGTTTTAACGATAAAACCAAGCCATATTTATTTATCAGGTAGTCGCAGTTCAGAAATAGTTTTTTTAATTTATATTTTTAATATCGGAAGTTGGACAATTTAAATAAATGAGAAAATAGAGAAAATATTTTCTTTGTACATTGAGTTTGACATCTGAAGTTTAAAATAAATGAATACCAAAATAATCAGCTGACGAATCAAGACTACCTGATGAATAAATATGCCTTGGTTAAAAACGATCATTTAAATTGATGTTAGTAAATAAAATAATTTTATTAAACCATCTTAGAACCATTTTTAATTTGGATTTAAGTAGATTTTTTTAAATACAACCTTGGTTTTGGTGTATTTAATTTAGTGCTAACAAGTTAAAAATGTTAAAAACCAGCTGATAATGTTAGAAGGCGCTCAAGAAAAAAATAGTTAGTTCAACAAGTGAAATAATTTAAATTAAAAAACAAAGGATGCAGCAGCAGTAACCCAAAAAATTTTAGCTCCATAATTTTAATTTCATTTAGAGAAAATAAAATAATTTCTATTTTGAAGTGCATTGTAAAAATTTCTTAGTTTTTCTTACAAACAAAAACAGCTGATATACAGTGTATTGAATAAATATTACAACAAAAATATTCAAAACTCCTGTAACACATACACTTACTTATTTCTACGAGAAATAAATTTTATTTTTAGTAAATTTTTTTGTTCAAACTGTGAGCTAAAACCTGATTTATTTAAACTTGTTGTGTGAACGCTTAATCAGCTGTTAATAGTTTTAATGTTAAAACATGGTTTTAATTTTAGTTGTGAAAACACATTTACACTTACACTTTACACTCTCGAATGACTATATTTTTTTAAGAATTACTTTTAGGTATTTTTTTTTTTTTTTGCTATAAAAAGTTCTGTTGGACTTCAAAAAATAGTAAAATTATTAAAAATTCCTTAAAAAAGATTATTTTTAAAAAATAAAATAATTATTTAAAACATACTATCAGAATTTATCTCTAAGAAGAAAATTAATGCAAATTTTCCATATAGAGTGATTTGAAAAAAAAATTCTCTAAAACAAAATTTATGAAAAATAATGTCTAAAAAGTGCATTATGAAAAAGCCTATTTTAAAAAGGATTAACGAAAATTTCCTTCAAAAATATTAATTTAAAATTTGTTTCAAAAAGTTAAATCATTTTAAAAATTTTTCAATAAAACCCCGAGATTTTAGAATTTCGTATAAAATGATAATTAAAAAAAATAAAAATTACATCAAGTTAATGAAAATAATATATTAATTTCTTATTAAAGGATTTGTAGAAAATTCTCCTTAAATTTTCAATTCTTGCTTTTGCACGCTCCATTTCTCAAGTTGGAAATCTCTGCTCTATCATTTTGGGAGGTTTTTGTTGCTTTACAAAGTTGAAAAACTATTCTAAATAAGAAATGTAACGTGTTGTTCGCTTTTATTTAATTTTTTTTTTAAGCTTTATTCTTTATGTTTGACTTTACTATTTTATTTTCGGCATCGGTTTTTTCGAAGTTTTGTTAAAGTAATTTGATTAAAACCTAAACAAACGGCAACTAAAAAATGGCAACAACAGCATCACGAAGATGTAGTCCTAAACCACATTAAAAAAAAAACTAAGAACTAGTGAACTTAAAAACTTCGACGTAGACATTTGTTAAATGTTTTTTTTTTTTTCTTAATACTACAGTTTTTTTTTAATCATTTTGTACGAACATGTCTGTTTTCAGTTTTTCGATTTTTTTCTTTTTTTTTATATTTTTTTGCCAAAGTTCTTAACCAAAGGAGTGTATAATGTTCTACATGTCACTGTAGCATGTTTGACATGGGGCGGCGTACGTAATTAACCAGGCGCATAGTTACAGGAATATTTAAAAGAAACAATCCTTTCTTACATGTACACCACTGTACCCATTTACACTCTAAATATTAGTTTTATAAAAATGCCGCCGTATTTATTTTTTTGTCTATCAATAAATAGTTGTTGTAACAAATGGTGTTCTAGTCATATAAATGATGGTGCAAATGATGTAATGAACATAGATTTACCTTTACAAATGTACAGACAAAGTAATACAGCAGCTACACTAACTTATTGTGGTTGTTTTGAGGCGAAAAAAGTTAAAAAGAAATGTCACATCATTTGCTGCTTTTCAAGTAAATATCTACAAATAAGTTTTTCATTGTTTCTTCTTTTTTTAAGTTCAACTTCATGTAGTTTCTGTTAAGTGACTAATGAGCCAACAAAATGACAAATTTTCGCCCTTAAAAAAACATTTTTTTTTTTGTTTCGCTTAATGTCTGTTTTGGTTTTTTAGAGCTGAAGTTTTAAGTTCTTTCAGAATCATGTTTAGGTTTTTTGTTTTTATTTTTCTAACGATGCCTTAAAAAATTAGACACGTTTTTTGAACATTTTTTTTCTAACATTATTATTGTGACTATAGTTTGAAGTTCCAGCAAAAAAAAATGACAATTTTTTTATTTACTTGTTTATGTTCGTTAAGAATCTTGTTTAACAGTTTTGCTTTATGCAAATTGATTTCTATTTTTTTTTTGTTTTTTATTTTCTTGAAATAAGTATATATTTTGTTGTATAATTTTCTTCACAAAATGTGTCACTTGTTAAACAATTTTCCAAAACGTTTTTAGTTCTTCATACATTTAACATGATTTTTTTTTCTTGCAACAATTTAATACAGGATTTATCCTGATTCCACTATTATTACAATTTAGATTGGGGTTTTAGTGTTGTTGTTTCTCAATCGCTGTTGTTTTTATTGTGTGGCAGTTGTCACACTGCCATCATTAATGTCAGTTTAACAAACACGACTATTTTCTAGTAGATGCTTAAGTTTCGTATAGTTTTAAATAAAAAAAATCGTACCCGCACATTTTTTCTAAGTTTGTTTTCTAGCCAATTGTGTGTCTTTTTACTGCACATTTTTTTTCTCTATCTTAATTAAATTAACAATCTCAGACTAGTCAAAGTACCCTTTTTGTTTGAATTTGTTAAATATTTGCATTGAATAAAAAATAATTGGTATTTGGTAATGTTTTCAAGTGTTTTCTAGTTCTAAGTAGATATGATGTTAAAATTATATTTAAAAACAAAAATTTCATTAATAGAAATTTATAATTTAAATACTTTTCAAATGTCCTTAAAATAATGGTTTTTCATATGCAATTGCCTGCTCATTTTTTTATTGTTTATTAATTTAACAATCGGAAAATGTTACTGATAAGTAACTAACCAAATTTGATTTTGTAAGTGGCAGTATTGATGTCTGCGGAGAGCAAATAAATATTTTCTGTCTTACGTTAACCGATGCATTTATGAACCGACTAGGTCAGGTCTACTTCCCTATAATATTGCGGTTTTTGGAAGCATATTTTCTGATATAAAAAATTGGATGCTTCGGTTATATAAGCAGGGTAGTAAATACGCATCTAATATTCCAACAAAGCCCGTTTGAGTTAATAGAGTAGTTGCAAAATTAACTTCAAATCACTAGACCATTCATCAGGCCAAATTAAAGAAAATTGAAAACAATTTTTTGTCATAAGAATAATATGTTAGTTCAAGAAGACATGGGATTAAATTCTCATAACCATAACTTCAACAGTTCCTCTTTATTTCATAATAGTATCATTCATTTATACAGACTAGCTGAATCCAAACCACTTCGCTGGTCCCCACAAAGTTTTTTGGTGTTCCTCACCAGGTCGGGAGGGCAATGTAGAGACCAACACCTGTCTCTGAATCTGGAAAGCTGGGTATTTTGTGAGTAACGTAATAGTTTGTGTGTTTTCAGGTTGAGATAATTAATGTTTTTAGTGTTGCGTTTCAAGCCTGGCGCAGGGTTGGGACCTTCCTGATTCAGAGACAGGTGTTGGTCTCCACATTGCCCTCCCGACCTGGTTGTAATAGCATCCGCTCGTAATTCTCTTTGCAACCCCCATTAAATTTTATAATAACCCTGTCATTCCGTTTGTAGTTTCTGCAGTTTTCAATTGCGTCTCCATAAGGTGATGAGATGTCGATTTATTAATGTTCGACTGTCCGTCCGTATGAGCTGGTAATTTTTTTTAAGACTCCAAAAATCTCGCGGACTCGTATTTTATACAAATTTATCAGAAATGCTTTCGAAAGTTTCGGTGTTGAAGTCTAGTATAATTGTCCCATAAGTTTCCAAGACATGATCAATACAATATACATAATTTATTATAAAAATTTTAAAATTCATGATGGTCGCCACTACGAAATAGTATAAATTAACTTATTTTAAGGCCAAATCTAGTATTTGAAAATTTGCTCCTTCAACACGCTTAATATTGGTATCCAATAAAAGTGCTTGACGAGCAGAATACCGTTTACTATTAAAAAGGAAAATCCATGATGGCGGTCTAAATAATATGCGGATATATAGGTCAAAAATAGTAATTAAGACTTTTTAGGGCTTGACCAGTAAAAACTATAATGTAAAATCCAAGAATGGCGTCTAAAACAATATGGCGGAAAAAACGTTCTCAACCCTATCAATATGGGTATCACATGAAAGGGTTTGACTAGTATAATACAGTTAACCATGTACAAATTTAAAATCACAGATTGCATCGAAAATAATAAAGCAAAATGGCACATAACGTTAAATCTGAATTCTAGGCTACGCTACGGTTATTATACCCATGTACATTATGGTGAAGGGAATTAACATATTTGTCACAAACGGATATAAAATCGTTTGTATAATGTTATCGTAGACCGTATTATGAAAAATTGACTTGCCTATTAGTATATAACATGCTATAATCAGAACTGAGATATCGAAAGCACATATATATGTATGTGTATATGAAAATACTCACAATTAGTATGGTGACCAAAAACCGTAGTGCAGATGAAGGAATAGGTTTATTTCTATTTTTTGCACAAACGAAAGATGAATAATTCAGTACAGTGCGGTCATTATTATTAGAGCACAGAAAACATTACCTTTTGAAATTTATTTAATAAAACTAGCAGAAAAAGTACGACCAAAAATGTCTAAAAATCATATTCAAGCGTGCAAAAGTCTGTAACTTTTTAACCGATAGAGATATTTCTGCAATTTTTCCACAAATTTATTTTAATAAAATCGCTTTTTTTGCCTTTAAGAAAATTAAGGTCATAATTGAACTTTTAATGTTCTTTGGCATTTAGTATAAAAATGCTACTAATTGAGATTAAGAATTATGCTATTTTTCAAGGGTGATGTTTTTTTAATTCACTGTTTTCAAAACTTTTTAATTGACAGATTTGCCAAATTACCTTGTGATATCTATATTAATATTAGATTTTTACAATGTAGAAAAAACACTTTTTACTCACTTACACTATAGAAATAATAACTTTAATTTATGTATCTGACATTGATAGGGACATCAGAATTAAATTTTGCAGTTAAGTAGACTGAAAAGATATTAAAACAACAACAGACTAAAAATATCCTCGTTATTTATTAAAAAATACCCCAATTCCTGATCCTGAAAAACGCCTTTAAGAAATTACTATTTATCACTCGATATTGTTTAGAATTTTCTGGAAATCAGTATGTTGAATTTTTAGAATTTTTTTTCTTAAATTAATATTTTTTTTTTGTTTGAAAGATTTAATTTTTCTTAATGGACATGTTGAAGTACTAATGCCAAATTGACTATAAACTACTTCTAATGTTGTGAAAGTATAGTAGTGAGTAATTCTATTAAAATAAGAGTATAAGACAATACACTCTTGAAATAAAATAGATTCAATCCCACGACTAAATTTTGCGACGTATTTTTGATGACAATTTCAATAACAATTTTTGTTATGAAGAAATGTCGTGTCATCGAACTATTTATGCTATTTATGCATTAACTAAATGTATTGAATTTAATGAATAAGAATTCTACATATTATATTTGATATTTGATAAGATCGCCCGGTTTACATTTAAAGTCACTTAATAACAAGTAAGTGTGCTATATTCGGCCGTGCCGAATCTGATAATACCCCTCACCATCATGTACATAGGTATAATCAATTAATTTTCAATTTTAACATAGTTAAATGTTTTCTACTAGTCAAGCCCTTTAATTTGATATCCATATTGATGGGGTTAAAAAATGTTATCCGCCATTTTGTTTTAGATGCCATCTTGGATTTTAAATTTTTTAATAATTTACTGTATTCTACTGGTCAAGCCCTTTTACCTGATACCAATATTGAGGGGTATCAAGAAGATACATTTTAAAATACCAGATTCGACCCATATATACATTTATTTTCCGCCATTTTGTTGTGGCGGTCAATATTAATTTCAATATTGACTCCTCGATTGTCTAGCAGCTGAAAAAAAATATTCGTTTGTAAATTTTTTAAATATATATTTTAAAAAAAATTTTTTTTGCCTATAACTTTACCGATTGGAGCCCGCTTTATCAAAAATTTGACACGAATATCTCTAGAGGCATATTATATCTATAAATAGTAGTATTCTATGGCTGAAAAATTAAAATTTTGGTGGTAAAAATATGGGAAAAAACAGAGGCAGTCGTGTTTTTTTGCTCATAACTCAGAAAGTTATGGGGCGATTGTGCTGAATTTCAATGACGATCCATTCCCAAATATTTCCTAAAGATTGATACCATACACAAATCTGAGGAGCGTATATTTCCTTCTAAAAGTTGATTTCAACCAACACACGGACAGACGGGCATACGGACAGACTTAAGGGGCTTAATCGACTCCTCTATTCATAAGCTTTCAGAAAAACAAAATTTCAGAATGAACAAAATTTTAAATTGATTTCATTTTACTTTTATGTGGGTGATTAAAAAATACCCTTTAATCAGAATCATAAGAATGCTCATGTGAAATTATGTGAATTTATAACTGTTTTATTGCTTTTTTATTTATTTATTTATTTTTTTTCATAAATTTGATCATAAAATAAACAGGCTACACTTAGTTATTATTATTTGAAAATAAAACGACACCTGATTACAGTGTCATTCGCAATAGAGTTAATAAGAAAATATTTACATAACTTGTCTAATGTAAAGTCGAAGATAATTCGCTATAAAGCGAACAACATTTTCACTGATGTCAAAATTAAAAAGATTTACTAAAAGTGTATCATGCCACCCTCTATCAAATGCCTGGACAAAGATTTTATTTTTTCAATTAAGTTTTTTTTGTTTTTTATACATATTTTGTAATTTCTTTTAATGCTTTAAAATAAACAAATATAAAAAGTGACTGTTACAGAACTAAAAAAATTAAAAGTTGTTGCAGCTTTAGTTGAACAAAAAATTCTCAACATTCTTTAAGGAATTTTGTAATAAATCTTTAATCTCTTCATACTTATTAAAATATGATAAAAATATATTCTGCATATAACTACATGTAACACTAAGTATTAAAGAAAAGAAAATTCGAAAGACTTAAGACATAAACCTGTCTGTCTCTCTGTCTATCTATCTTCTTTTCGGAGGCATTCATTGTTTTGTTAATGTTGCTGTGTTGTTAATATTTGCTAGTAAGTAACAAGAAGTAAATTTTTAAAAACTCTTAAATTTTTCTTTTTATGAAAAAAAAAATCTTATACAATATTTTTTTCTTGTAAGTATTTATAAACATGTATATTGTATTTAGAAATATTGTCGACTTTTGACATCCAGAGTCTTGACATTACACGACAGGTTCTCATACTTACTGAAATAAATGCCAACGCCGCAGAATTATAATAAGCACTTGTTAAGGAAAGTCTTTTATAGTTAAAAAAAATATTTTTTTTTCTTCACAAAGGAAAGATGATATCTTGTGATGAAAATATTTAATCAGATCACTTAAAACCAATTAAAAACTTAATATGCTTGGTTAGTTTAAAAAGTTTATAAAACGTTTTGCCATAAACAGAAAAAAAATAAAATAAATGAAAAATTAACGCAAAAAAAAAACGTTAAGCAACAAAAAAAAATATATATAAATTAAACTTCCGCATGATCACAGCAGGCATGAAACCAAAATCTTTACTCGTAATAAATCTTAAAGTTAGCGATGGCTTTAAGCTGAAAGCCAGAATCATACACAAAATATCTTACCTTCAACTACTGGTTGGTTTAGTTAAAGTTTGTTGGGCTTCTTAGTTGGTCATATCTCTTTTTGAGGAATACCGATGGCAAACAGTAGATAAATAACTTATTTTCGGAGGTCAACCTACAAAAAAGAAATTGGAAAAACGTTATACTATGTGTGTGCGTATGTATAAACGATAAGTTAGTTGTGTGTATTTACATTATATCAAAGAAAATTTACTGCATTGTTATCTTTTGCCCACGAAAATGCATGTGTAAATTTGTAAGAAATCGCTTGGTAACAATTTAAAACAGTGGTTCTCAACTAGGCAATTTTTAAAGGCAAACTTTTATATATAAAAAATTTTAATTTGGATCAATTATTTATTAATATTTTTAAAGATCCCTTTTAAGGCTACAATACACGGTATGTTTTTATACCCGCCACCAAAAAAATGGTGGGGGTATATTCATTTTGTCATTCCGAATAAAATGGAATTATGCCTTAACGTAGACTTATCAAACTTCAAATATATATTTCCTGAGTAAAAACAATATTTTTCCCCGAAAATTATCTAAATCTATGCATTAGGAGAGGAGTTATCGATCAAAATGTACGAAAATTTATACCGCACAGTGTATTTTTCGGTATATTTAAAAACAAAAACGTCATAAAAGCAACAAAATTGGATGTACGACTCTGAAATTTTTCACACTTTGCTTTTTGGTGAGACGCTTTTTTATAAAGGAAAATCAATGTGCCACGCCCACTTTTAGGCCAACCTCCCATATAAGGTTTTACCTAAAATTCATATAATTTCTCTATTAATATAGATTTTGGAATAATAAAGGGCTATATTGAAACACCTAAGTTGTACTCATTTGCAAAAATAACTTTGACACGCCAACTATAACGCCCACTTTTCACGTTATCTACCGTTAATGAAATTTAAAAGCTCATAAAACCGCCAAAGTTAGAGGTATGATGATCAAATCAATGTAATTGTTGTGCCAAAAAGTTTAGGTGACACGCCCACTTTAACGCCTACCTCCCATATAACGGTTTATCTTTAATTCATGTAATTTCTCTATTGACAAAGTTTTTGGGAAAATAAAGGATTATATTAAAATATCTAAGTTGTATTTTTTAGCAGAAACTTTATTGACATGCCTACTTTAACACCCACTTTCATTGAAAGTCTACATTTACAAAAGCATTTTAGTAGCAAGTCGAAGATATAAAGGGTGGTTAAATTTTATGTTGAATTTAAATAAAACACAAATTATTTAGGATGTTATTATTATTTCTTTTTGTAATTATAATATTTGTATGGTTCAATTATGTATTTAACAAAATATCGGCCAAATGCCAACCCCCCATCCTTAGCGCCTTTCCTCTATCTGATGGCCCAAATTCTCAATGACAATGTTGATTCTCAATTGTTGGGCATGATGATGAGGCGAGGTTGACTGCTCTTTTGCCACACTATATTTTTTACAATTCTCCCGATTGTGGACGAATTTGAACGATTATGTTGATCAAAAGAATTACGAACTGCACAAAATGCATTTTGATTTAAACGCCCATTTTTATAAAAAACCTGAATAACTTTAAAGCGTTGCTCATTTGCGTATCTTTCCACGGATCAAATTGAGTAAGTTTGAGATTGAGAACTGTCAAGTGAAATGCAGAAAACAAATTTAAAGACTAGGTGTAGTTCACCTTCAACATGGGCCCTCAAAATTTAACCACCCTCTACAAAGAAAGTGATACAAATTTTATTATAAAGAGATTGTTCCATAGCGATTAACAAAATAATAAATATTGTGCTTTAAATGTACACAAAATTGGTGGTGGGCATAAAAGATTCGGCACAGGCGAATATAGTGCTATTACTTGTTTTTTAAGGTATTGTCCGGCAAATTGCGTTTTTGAGAGAGAATTTTCAATTCATCCTCTTTCATATAGAATTTGTGATAAATTCCTTTATGAATTTTTTGTTGTTGTTGTTGTTTAATTCGCTACTAAGAATAATATTAAAACATAAAAGTTGTAAAAAGTTTGAGAACCTACGTTTTGTATTTTTAGTTTTCTTTTTTCATTTTGTAAGTTTTGTTCTTTAATTTAGTTGCACGTAAAGATTAATTAATTTTCAACTCATTTAACAAAATCTTCTGAAGAAAAAATGAAACCCCAGCAGCATGCTAAGGATTAAATAGTTTAAAATGAAAATGATCAGATTTGTATTCTGCTTAAATTCAGCACAGCAGGTTATAAGCACGCATGCACGCACATACAAGTTTCCAAAAAGAATAAAATTTTTACAAATTTTATAATCAAATGAGCTTATAAGAATCCTAAATAAAAATTCAAATAAAAAGAAAATACTTAAATGAAATGAATATTGAAGGTACTAAAGTTTAAAATATGATTGAGCAACATTTTTGTTTCTGCTCTTTCGTTTTAGTTGTCGTCCTGGCTGGCAGGGTCCTTTGTGTAATGAATGTGTAGTTTATCCGGGCTGTAAGCATGGTTCCTGTTATGGCGAAGCCTGGAAGTGTAAATGCGATACCAATTGGGGTGGTATTCTATGTGATCAAGGTAAGTTTATAAACTTTCAAATATTGCTTAAGAATTATTTCTAAAATAATCATAAATAAATACTGAACATCTTAAAATGCCATTCACATAATTTTCATTTTCATAAAAGCATTTATTATTGCACATTGGTTTTGTACGTACTGTTGCTGATTTAGATTTATTTATTGTTATAATTTTTCTCTATTTGTATGTTTCTTTTTTGCTTTAGATTTAAATTACTGTGGCACTCATGAACCCTGCAAACATGGCGGTACTTGTGAGAATACCGCACCTGATAAATTTCGTTGCACTTGCGCTGAGGGCTTATCTGGTGAACGCTGTGAAATCATAGAACATCCATGTGCTACACAACCATGTAAAAATGGTGGCTCATGCACGGTGAAGGTAAGTTTCAAATAATGCTTACTTATTGTAAAGATTATTATATATTACTATGTTTTTGTTGTTGTTGTTTTTTATTCAACACTATCTCATATATCATCACCGGCAAGCACATATGAATGCATGTGTGTAGTTTTGCTTGTTACTCTTTATGGCCAGATAAAAGGGATATTTAAATGGGGACTGAAAATATGCAAATTTGCACAAATGAAATCTGCTGTATGAAAATAAAAAGAAGATTGAAATTAAGCATGTCATAGGCCACAGAGCTAAACGTGATTGAAAATTATTGTACATATTTTCTGCTAGCAAATTTGTTATGGAATTTATTTCGGTTTTTTTCTTCTTATGTTGCCAATTTTTATTCATTTTAAACAATTATTGTTGTATTTTTTATTTATTTTCCAAAGATCCATTAAGTTGGCTTTTAGACAAAACAGAAAAATTTTACCGGGGGGAAAAGTATAAATTTCACACTGTCTCAAGGTTACAAGATAAAAATGTTATAAATCTTAAGATATCCATAACGTAACAATAATCTTTATGTAGAAAATTTATCAGCTCAGGAGTACACCTTTATAATAATATTCTTGAAAGCGAATGTATTACATTGATATTTATACGGTTTGACAGTTGAAATAAACTGGAAACATAGGGCAGCACACAGATACTTAGGGAATTCTTTTATTTCGTAACACATAAACTAAACATTATCCTCGTTCGTTTGACTATGTTTTACTGAAATTCACTGGCTTACGTTCTTTTACACAAATTTCCAACGTAAACAATCCACTAAAGTCAAGTAAAAATTAGTTAAAACTTCACGTAAATGGACGAACCTATTTTGTCTAAAGTGAATAGAGTTTTTGAATTTTTTTATCATTTATTCAAAAAGTTTTTTCTCATAAAAACAACATTTTAAATAATATTTTTATTTTTAATAAATAAATTAATAAATAAATAAAATTTTTCAACAATTTCGATATAATTTAGCAAAAATTTTAATGTACTTAGAACCAATTAAAAATTAGTTATCTCAAAATCCAGTGAAATGATTTGTGATTACATGCAATTTGGTTGGTTATCATCGAAATTCCACTGTTAAGTGACACCGTTTTAACAATACCACATCACTCGCCAAATTTTATGTCTCTTAGAATAAGAGCAAGATGGTGGTACAAGATGCACCGCATAACAGTGAGGCATCTAACAGATCATTCCGAAGGTGAATGGATGGAACCACGTGTAGACAGGCTCGTATGGTGTTCAGGAAGTCACTTGGCAGGGGTGCAGTGAATATATTCGGTTTTAATCGCAGTACGATGGGCTGGATCACTGCGTTGATTACAGGACATGGGAACTTCAAATATCATCTGAAGAAGATGCAGATCGTAAATGATGATATTTGAAGAATATGCCTGGAGGATGCCGAGACGGCAGCGCATGTAGTATGCGACTGTCCGACGTTGGCGAGCGGAAGATTGAGGATCACAGGCAAGCACACATTAAGTGTGAGTGCGATGGGGAACCTAAGTCTGAGGGAGATGCTGTCGATTACAAAGGACTGTGCGATGAGGATTGTCAACAATCACCAGTCGGCAGTATGAAATCGTTTTCCTAGTCCAGAGCAAACACCGGTTGTGGTGCGGAACTCAGTGATTGAGGGGATACTGATCGGTGGACACGAAATCACTGAGGAATGAAGGGGGTCGAAAAGGGACCCATGATAGTAGTGATCTGCTTCGATATTCCCCCTACATGTGTATAAAACAGATCGTTCAGCCTAACATCAGATATCTTAGAGACGTTATCAAGTGTATGTACCTGTGATTCTGTGCCTCTTGGTAGTTATGGCAGGTTATTTGCAGAGAAATTGGAACCCCGATTCCTTCTTTCTCAAATCCTAACAGCTGCGAGAATGGTAGTCAGAGGAAAGTCCGAGACTGGCAATACTGCCAGCAACCTCGAGATGTCCATTCGATATCGGCTCATAAGTTGTAATGTATACCTGATATCAAAAGAGAGCCACGTAAGTTTGGCAAGTATTAGGTCTACGCCACCTGTTTTTGGCTTATTCAAAAAAGTTTCTGGCGATCTTGTTTTTGATAGTCCCCAACTGTATTTTTTTTTTTTTTGAGATATTTAAGAGCAGATCCCGTACTGGCTAGCTCATCCCCATGCTCATTTCTTATTGGCCCCTTTGCGCTGGAACCCAAATTAAGTGTCAAGACTGTCGACAAAAATTTCAATATTCCCATGAAAACCATATCATTCAGTGCCTTACATTCCTCCCACATAGCGTATATTCCGGCCTAAAATTTTCTGCAATCATACGGAAGGCGGAAAACAGAAAAATTATTTTTGATAAATCGTTACCAATATATTTAACAGAAAAAATGTTAATAATCTTGTGAGTAGGTTTCGGAGCTTGCACCAACACCACTCTAATCATCAATTTGATAGGCTGATTTTCATCATTGCAATGGGCTTATTATCGTTAATAATCAAACTTAGGTAGTGCTGTCAGTTGCCAAAATGATATTAATTAACCCATGAAATTTTTTCTTTGAACACAAATATCTAAATCTTATTTACGAACCTTAAAGTTAAACTTCGGCAGTACATTTGCATTGTGTAAAAACTAAATATAAACCGGTTTAAAAGAATTCATTTATAGCCATCAAAAAAAATGGAAATATTATCAAATTTATAGCACAAACGTACCCACAAGTATATAAAAAAAATCACTTTTTATGCGGACAAATTTGAAATTTGCAATATTTTTATTTATTGGCAGATCAAAAAAATACTATCAATTCAATTTTAATGTAGACTTACATTACTTTACAAATCAATAGAATACACAAGAAATTTTCTTCATGGCTTTCCAATCATAATTTAATGCTAATCCTTTAAATTATATAGAGTAATGTATTCATAATGGTTATAACGAAATAATTATAAATCTTTATTTAACAGCACTTAAACTGTAATAACTATACGTTGCTTCAAACTCTGACTGCCTGTTTTCAGTAGACATACATACATACGTTTTAAATCACACAAATATAACTTAACCGTAAGGTAAGATATGGTTATGTGTAGAATGTATTTTATGGCACAATATAAATATTTGGTGAATTCACAAGGTGTTCTAAGTATTGTATTATCATAGTTTTATAAATTTATCTACATTTTAAAAACACTGGAATAATTTTACAACAAACAACACAATACATTTTTTACATTTTAATTTTTTTTTTTTGGAGAATTATGACTTTATGACAATACGACGATAAGGGCAAACAAGCAAAAAATAAAAAATAAAGAGCATTGAATATTCATAACGCATACAAAGAGTACAAATGTTTATTATAATTTTATTATTAATTTAATGCCTCTTCAGCCGCGAGTAACAGCAGCAACAACATCAAAAAAATAACAAGTATCCGCATAAATATGAATAAAAGTATTACTTACCAACTTGCCACTAAACTGCTCGAAACTACCGTTGCCAGATTTGACGATTGCATATCCCAATTGTCAGCTTTTTAGGATTTGACGATTTTGATTATTTTTTTATAATAATTATCTTCGGAAATTTTAAATTTTTGTCTCAAATAAAAAAAGTACAAAAAAAATCAAAATTTTTTTAATTTAAAGAGATTGGTGTGATCACCGGTACCTCTTTAATTATAGTTTTAAATTTATGTTCTTTATCTGCATTATTTAAAACGTTTAAAACTTATTTATTTTCTCATTGTTAAATTTAAGTTTTTTTTGCCTCCCTGACAATACACAATTCTCAACACGACAAAAAATTTTTACGTAATTAATCAATACAAAATGTTATTGTTTTGATCTGATACCAAAATTTCAGTGTATTTTCTGCCTAAACTAAATGACCTTTGAATGTGTTATTTTTTTCCATTGTGAAATGAATTTTATGAATTAAAGAGGACCTAAAAAATGTAAAGACCGATATTTGGTAATGGCGCCCATTAAGAATTACTCTGATTATACATGATTGTGTATTTTAGTATTAAATCTATCCACAGGGATAAAAGTCCGTATTTGCTATAGTTGTTTAGATATTCAGTGTTGTTACTTATTTTGTGTGGGAATATCTTCCCAATGAAATTATCACAATGTTGTGTTGTCAGTTGAACTCAATGTATGGGGAAAGTTTTATAAAAATCGGTTAAATATAAGAAATCGAAAATAAATATTTAAACATTTAAAATTATTGTTAAAATATTTTCAAACAACCGTTTGCCGTAAACAAGTTACACTTTTTCTTTATTTTTTTTATAAGCTTTACCTGTGTCAATGTCTGTCTGTCCATCTGTCGGGGTGTTTGTTAATATCAACTTTCAGAAGCCTCTACATGTTGCACAGAGCTGTTTATGGTATTGATCTTTTGGATATACTTAGATGTATATCGCTATTGAATTAATTCATAATCGTCCGATATTTTGCTTTCTGAGATACGAGGAAATAACTACAACTGCCTCTGTTTATTTCCCATATTTAAATCATAAACAAAACAAAAAGTATTTTAAACCCTAGTATAATTTATAGACACGTTTATTACTTATTTTATATACAATACTTCTTTAAGGTTATTCGCTAAAAAAAATTTTCACAAATCGGTTACTAATCTGCAAAATTATATCCAAAATTAATTTGGAAAATTATATATATATTTGTTTTAAATATATCAAGTCATTAAATAATTTTTGGATCCGATAAGAACACCAAATTACTAGCCGTAGTAGTTTCCAAAATTATTATTAAGAAAATATTACAAATCAGTTTGAAACTAACTGAGATATAAGCACTAGAGTATAATTGTTTTGGTGTTTTTCCTAAAATTTTTAAACGATAATTGATTTTTTTCAGTCTCCAGACAATCGAGAGAATCATTATGGGTATCAAAAAAAGGGCTCTACTGGCAAAATGTAATATTTTATAAACAAATATAGAATAATATTCTACAAACAATTCAATAAATCCGCCACTACAAAAATGGCGTTCTAGAAATATTTGTATGGGTCAAATCTAGTAATTGAAATTTACTCCATTCAACCCTTCAATGTTGGTATCAGATGAAAGGGCTTTACTAGTAGAATACACTTAACTATGTCAAGATTTAAAATCAAAGATGCCGTTGGAAATAATAAATCAAAATGTCGTATAACATTAAATTTGAAATCTAGACTAAGCTTATATAACTATGTCTCCACATTATGGTGAATGGCATTCTTAGATCTGGCACGGCCGAACATAACACTGTTACTTGTTTAATATTTAACTTGATTGTTGTCTAAAATAAGACTGTATTGAAGAAAAACACAATTTATTTTTTTATTTATTTTTTTTAATAAGACAATTGGTTTTCTCAATATATTTTGAACGAAAAGTTTTCTGTTTCTAAGTATTTTTCTAAACACAAAATTGTTTTACCCAGGGAACTAGTAAACAAATAATGTTTGCTTTGTAATGACCTGGCGCTGCCATCTTTTGTAATCATAGAAAAAATATTTCAACTCGAACTAAATTGACGGAGTGAGACTAAAACGACTTTAATGTTTTTCGCTGAAGATAGCGTATGAAGACTATAATTCTTAAAACATTTTTAAAAATGTTTATATGTTTCCATTAGATGTATTCAGGTGGATAACTTCAAGATTAAGTTAAAAGTCTAATGGCCTTTAAATGGAAAAATTTTGAAAAAATTATATTATACTTTAAAGTTTGAAAATTATTGATGTTTTTTTTATCTTACATTAATCTAACATCATATTTTATCTTACAATTTTTGAATTATCAAAAAAAAAACAAGACCAGGAACTAGATTAAGGTCGCTTCTAAAAATATTTATAGTTGGTTCTTAAATTATCTCTTAACAGTTCTTTTAAAATATCAAATTTAATACCTAAATTTTATAAATGTACTATATTCCTTAATACGTATTTTTTCTGTAAAAAATCTGACGCTACTCAATATCTGCAATATACTCAAAAAGAAATAATAAGTGCTGGATTAGCTAATTTTAGGTTTCTATTCAAATAAAGCAAAGATTTTATTCAAAATAAATTTAACAAAAATTTTACCCCTTTTTGTAAAATTTTACTTTTTTGTAACCGATAAATCTGGCAACTGTGTTTAAAACTGTTAGTATCTGATGGCCATTCGACAAATGTTTGTAACTATGAATGTGTGTCTTCTGTAATAGTTAGTACATGTGTTATCATGAGTGAGTGCTTCCACGCTGTTTATTACAATTTTCATTTTGTTTAAAAGACTTTTCTGACTGTGGCTTTGAAATTGCAACAAAACAATATACGCGTAAATATACGTCTGATGATGAAGATGATTATATGTAACTATGTTCGTTTTTTGCCAGAAAACTTTTTCCTTTTATTTCTTAATGGCAAACTTTAAAAGTTTTTTTTTTGTTTTTTTTTTCAGGAATTAAAAATACCAAATATAACTGCTTTACCAACGTATCGCAAAATGCGTGGCATGAGTTCGTCGATGGGAAAACCAGTTAGCAGACATAATTCACCGCTGCTAGGATTGGGTTTAGGATCATCATCATCATCTTCTGCAGCGGTCTTAGCAGCATTATCCTCATCAGTAAACAAAAGTTATAGCATGGCAAGTGCACGCAACGCTGGCAGCAGCAATGGCGTTATTAGTAATACAAACTATAACCACCAACAAATTCCACCAGTCTCGGAATTCACTTGTGCCTGTGTACCCGGTTGGACAGGTCCAACATGTGAAATAAGTAAGTTGAATAAATTTATTATTTATTTTGTTTTGGTTTGCTAATTTTTTCCTTCTCGTGTATGCTTTTGTTTTGAGTTTGTGTGTTAAAGCACAGTGCTTTCAAAAGTAAGCAAAGTGAACAAAAATAATTTATTTACAGAATTTGTGTAAATTTGTTTAAAATAAATTGAAAATTTTATTTAAAAAAAAAATCCTAAATCATATTTTACAAATTAAATAACTAAAATTGTTAATTTCATATATAAAATTAAATTAAAACTAAGTATCGTTACCTTAATACAGAAACGCCCTAACTAGTGTACAATTAGGCTAGAGTAAGGGCCTTTCTATATAAAGGTAACAGTATGTATGTGCTTATTCGAAATTATAAATTAATATCGATAAGTCGAACTTAGTTTACAAAACTAAATTTATTTTTAATAATTTGCAATAATAAAAAAAGATCGAAGAAATTAACATAACTTTTGTAATAAATAAAAAAAATCAAAGAAAGAAGAAAACTTAGATTATATTGAAAAAAAATTAACAAATTTAAGTGAAGCTTAAAGGTAGCTTTATTGGCATATATTTAACCAAATTGAACAAACTGTATTATTTATTATTTCACTTATTTTTATACACCTTCATCATCAAACTCAATTTTATATACACACAACGAACTCTGTTGTTATACTACAATTACTAGCTGTGTTGTTCGACTACTTATAGTGGCAGTGCTATCTAATAGTGATAATCTATAACTTTGCACAAAGTTACGGCATATACATACGAGTATATTCTAGTCATTACCAGAGGCCGTCACATTTAAATAAAGAAGAAAGATTTTGATTTTACGTAATATGTAGCAAAAATGACTACACCCTGAAGAATGCAGCACATTTAATCATATTTCGGCTGTGTATTACTGTCAACCATCCAACCAATCCAGGTTTAATGCATTAAAATGTATATTAAACTACATCTGTAACAATATTTACTTATGTTTTTACATTTAACGGTATATTTTGCAAACTATTTACAATTTTAAAAAATAAGTACATATTTGAGTTTAGTACCACAATATATTTTTATAATAACTTTCAGTTGTTTCTAACTCAATGGCGACCTCAATTAGTGACTTTAATTGAATTTTTATCGAAATTTGAGTTCTTCCCTTAATTGTGAATACAACAACAGGTCAGTTTTATTCAAAATATATTTGCCAAATTGCAAGTAGACAAGAAATTTATATTTTCTTTAATTTTTATGGTTCACAAATTAAGAAAAAAAAACTAAATATTTTGTTAAAAAAATAATTTTATTTCTTTTTTTCTTTGGTATTTGCCAATACCGGTACAACAAAATTTAATCTTATATTTAAAGTACAAGAAAGCAGATTATGCTAATTACATAGACTCAACATTTATAATGCAGCATACAATAACTATTATTTTAATACTTATTTTATAAAACTATAATTAACTTTGTGCAAAATAATTAAATATAAACCGTTTAAGGCTAGTTATATGACTTGTTGAACCTGTTGAAGATTATTCTAAAGATGAGCTGATTATATGAAAAGTCCCATTTAGATACAAGAAATCGGTGCTAAGAAATTATCATCTTTTTACCACAAATGGATCTGGCAAACCTGCCTTGGTCTAAAATATATCGTGAAGCTTGCGAAAAAATAAAAAAATCCGTATGTTAAGACCATTATCGAGGGAAACACCATAAAGTTGCTAAGATTAAAAACTTGACCCTGTATTCTATTCTAATCGCAGCTTGCGAAAAGTTTACAGCTGCTAGTTATTTCATTTTCAAAGAAGTTTAGTATTGTAATTACCACAGACACCGTAGTTCTTATAAATTAGAACCACAAATGTATTTAGATGGCCAGCTTCAAGTAATATTATTAAAAGTCCACTATTTTTTTTTTTTTGAGAAATTGTATTTATTTATTAAATGTCAAGATCGAATGTTTTTTTTTATATTATACACTTTGACCTATTAGCATAGATGGGCAAAAACCATTAAAAAAGTACTGCATTACTATTTCCATTACCAATAAACTTTTACTGGTACTGCAATTTTTCATTTAATTACCAGTAAATTTTTACTGGTAATGAAGATTAAATTCCAGTACCAGTAAATATTTATTTCTAATTAAACAAAAATTACATTACCAGTAAACATTTACTGGTAATTAAATGAAAAATTGCAGTACCAGTAAAAGTTTATTAGTAATGGAAATAGTAATGCAGTATATTTTGTAATGTTAAAAAAAAATTAATTTTTAGAAAAAAATAAATAGTAATTTTGTCGTGTAAAAAAATGCATAATCGAAGTAAAAGTGATCGATGACTCCTATTCATTTAACCTAAAGAAGGGCATCATATAGTCGGACTTATCCAATAATGACACGTGCTTACCGTGTTTTTCTGATGTTTTAATAAATGCAACCACTTTTGCCAGATTGGAAGATAAAAAAATATATTTTTTTTTAATATGCATAAATTTTTTTTTTTAATTTTATTAAATTTTTACTGGTACTGCTATTTTTTTTAATTACCAGTTAATATTTACTGGTAATGCATATTTTTTTTTAATTACCAGTAAATTTTTACTGGTGCAGCAATTTTCATTTAATTATCAGTAAAAATTATCTGGTACTGGAATTTTCATTTAATTACCAGTAAAAATTTACTGGTAATGGCATTTCATTTTCATTACCATTAAAAATTTACTGGTACTTGAAGTTTCAGTTGAAGTTTTCAATTACCAATAAAACAATTTACTGGTAATTGAAATTTTACTGGTACTGGAATGTGCCCAACTATGCCTATTAGGGCCTAAACGAAATTCATTTGCCGCTTCCCAGCAAGAAACTCTATCCAATTCTTTACTCTTACAATATTTTTAGCGACAGATTATACTGGGCTACTCAAATACAACTTTACATCCGGCGTACTTATGAATTTTGTAATGCAAGAGTTTTTGTGGCAAATCATTTGCATAAATTGAAAATAGCAGTTGACTTAAAATTTACCCTAGGGGTACTCCTCTAGATAAACTCAAGGAGGTTTGGCATTATTTGAATAGACAAATTGTTAACAATTAGAAAGGTAAGAAATAAGGCGTGCTCAAGTTTCAGAGAAGATAAAATATGTTAAAGCTTCATGCAAAGAGTGCCATGGTCAATGGTATCCAAAGGCTTTGGATGGTCACGTAGAATCGAAACATTTATTTTATCTTCATCCAATTCAATTCTATGATTTTGGCAAAAACCCAGTGGTTTATTAGACAATAAACCATTTTTATTGATGTATGAAGACATTTAAAAATGTAGAATTTTTTTTCTGGATTTTGGATAAATAACACAGGACAGCTATTGATAAAGTTACTGTCTTTACTAATTTCGAATTACTTGGAAACGTGCTAGTCATTATATTTAGAACTGTTGAAAATATATGTTAAGTATATACGGCCAGAATACTGGCAGCAAAACTTTTACAATGTCTATGAAACGTCTAGGTACAGCTAAATAAAAGATAATCTTATTATAAAATTTCGATTTTCTTTCAAACTAAAGTTCTGCTTTATGTCTCCTGTAATTAAAGTTAAAACTATGTAGAGCCAATGACAAGGAGTAGAGACTAGTTGTATGGATGTGTGTATTATTACACAGGCATTCCAAATTTTATGTTTTCAACATATCTCACTTTTTTTCCATAAACCCACAGTGCAAGTACAAG
This sequence comes from Phyto melanocephala, assembly GCA_941918925.1. NCBI lineage: Eukaryota > Metazoa > Arthropoda > Insecta > Diptera > Rhinophoridae > Phyto > Phyto melanocephala. Next base: position 119,891,094 of record OW799233.1, on the reverse strand, counting down.
TGCATTCACTTGATTTTATTTAAAAATTGTAAATATTGTACTCATTCTCGTAATATATACACATCCAAGTGGTTTATTTTCAAGAAAAAGTTTGTTATGCATTTTTGTTTAAACTAAATTGCATTTGATTTTCGAAATTATACAATTTAGTTAAAAGCATTTGTATTTGGTTTTCTTGTTACTAAAGACATTTCGAAAAAAAACTTTAAAAAACTAACACATTGAATTAGATTTAAATTTGTATAAATAAATGTTTTCTTAATATTGCGTGAATTTTATTAAGATACACAAAAAATTGAGTACTTATCTGTACACAAGTATTTAAAAATTTAAAATAAATTAACACAGAAATTTATTATGATTCGAACTGTCTGTCTGTCTGTCTGTCTGTCTGTCTGTCTATCTTATTGGCATGATTTTTTTAAATAGTTAAACTAACACTCTAATCTAGTTAACGTGTTGTTTATATTTTTTTGTGGCTTTTTTATTTTGTTAAATAATTATGCAAAAGAGTAAAAAACTTGTGATATATGCCATCTAATAATTTTATGGTTTTTAAATTTTATTTTATTTTTTTTATCTATTGCATGCGAATATTTTTGTTAAAACAATTTTTTTGTATTACTTAACACAGTTTTTGGTGAACATGCAATACAATTTCTTGTTTTTATTTGTGGAATTATATTAAATAACAACAAATAGCAAATAATATAAAATAAATATTTATTAAATTGTTTAGATGCAAACGAAAATTTTGCTTGCTTGTCTGTTTTTGCAATTATATAAATACAAAAAAAAAAAAAAGACAAACTTGATTGTTGTTATATTTCTTAAGATTTTTTGTTTTGTTAATAAATAACCTGATTAGTTTTTGATTCGTAAAATTAAGTAGAACAAATTAGAAATATGTTCAAGAAAGACAGAGAGAACTAAGGTGTGGGCTATTTATGATGAATATACTACGATGCCTGCTTATGCTTAAATAAATGAAATAATTTTTGTACACTTGTACTAAATAAGGAAAAAAATTCTAATATTTTCTATGATGTGAGAATAATTTTCCAAGCAGCAAGGTCGTAAATGTAAGCTAGAGCGTATGATATTTATCGGATAAAATAAAGCAAAGGCACTTAAACATATTGGTAAAAGATAATATAATGTTTTTAATATTAAAAAAAATATAATTTAAATTAAAGAACAGAGACAAAAAATACGTAAACATATTTAAAATTTGTTTTAATTTTATGCTAAATTAAACTTTTCTCTTCTTAAAAGCAAATTTTTAAATTAAAAAGTTGTATTTCTCAAGCATTTTGCATTGTCATATTTTTGTTTACAAAATAATGTTTTATAAACATTTTTACAATAATAAAAAATATATATTTAACAGGCTAATATTAAAATTTTAAATTTAAAAAAGTATTTTTGTATTAAAGAAAAACTCATGGCATGTGGCCACTTTGGTTTATGCTTCTGGTCCCACGATTAAAAGAAATAATGTTGGCCTTTAGTCTTTCAATTGTTGCTGGTTTACAGCATAAGCCAGTGACTTCACGAAGCACTACACAAAACAAAAATCGTGAGAAGTCAGATCGCATCTAATTCAATCAAGTGATCGCCAAATTTTGATTTCAATAAATCGATAGTTACTGTCGCCATACAGCATTTAGCATTATCTTATTAAACCACATATCGGCCCGACCAATAGCATCTTTTTTTGGTCATGGTGTGGTAACGATTTCCACTGACAGTAGTGCAAGACGTCGCTTTTTTTTAAGGAAATAAGGTCCGATAATATGCAATGCTCTTTACATGAATGCTTTTTGAAACCAAAATGAACGTGTCCTGGAGAAATATCTTAAGATAACGCTATATACGATTCTAACCTAGAATGATCATGTTGCGTCAGGGATACAGAAGGCAACGAGGATTTTGCATAAGTTTAAACGAGTTTGTGGCCAAAGAAAAACTTAGAAAAACTTAGCTAAAGCTGTACACTCAATTTATACGGTTATGGTGAGACCAACGATTACGTACACATTTATTGTCTGGTAGGCAGAAATATCTGGTTTGTTGCGCGCATTGGATCATGTATTGGAATGCTGAATGCAGGGAAGAGAATTCTCTCTGATTATTAAACGCATGCGGCGGATGAATGTGAACTTCTCTGTGGTGCTTTATTGTAATCTAAAGCTCAGTAAGTGTGCCTCTATAAATAAGATGATGCAAATTTGGGTTAGGGAATACGTGTACATAGCTAGGAACAAAGCTACTGACGAACTCGCGAAAGAGGATCTACAGCTACATTCTATGGACTAGAAGCCAGAATTTCTTTGGGCTATGGGTGAGTGTGGGTAAAGGTCTTTCAATTAGTGAACTTTATAAATTTTCGGAGGTCTATGAAAGATATCACATGTAGAGAAGTTCGTATGGCGCTCAAGTAGCGATACAATAAAAGTACTCGAGTTTAATCGGAGTACAATGAGCTCAATAACTGCGTTGCTTAGAGGACATGAAAACTTTAAATATCATCTAAGGAGAATGCATATCAAGAATAATGATTTATGCAAAATATACTTCAGGGATGCTGAGACAGCAACGCATGTAGAATGTGAATCACTTGCAAGCGGAAGATTGAGGATCATAGGCAAGCTCACATTTAGTATGGGATGCTATGGGGAATCTCAGTCTAAAAAAGATGCTAAGGGGTGTCTCGAAATGCTTTTTTACCTTTTAAAATGTCTCCCAAATCTAGTTTTTTTCAAACAAAAAATACATTTTATTGGCGTTATGGAGAAAAATGTCTGAACTTTATTATGCAAAAAACCAAAGTTTCAAATTTTTTTTTCTTTTGCTTTGCATTAAACGTTGAATACACGTTTCACCGAAGTGTTTGATAGCTTTTTTCTAAATAAATCCAAATTCTTTTACATTTGCAGAAGCTTTGAACTTTGTTCTTAGGTACTGCTTTATTATAGCCCAATAGCGTTCAATAGGCCTTAGCTCTGGACAATTAGGTGGATTCGTGTTTTTCGATACAAAATTTATTTTGTTGGCCTCATTCCACTCAAGGACGTCTTTGCTGTAGTGGCAGCTTGCCAAGTCGGGCGAAAACAGTGGAGGTATATTGTGGCTTCTGTATAATGGCAATACAGCCTTTTTCAGGCACTCATTAATATAAAATTGGGTGTTCATTGTACGATTCACAATGATTGCTTTTGAAGTTTTCCCACATGTACATATTGCTTGCCATATCATATATTTATTGGAGAATTTTGAAATCTTTTTATACTTAAACTTATCGGAAACATTAGCTCTTTTATTAGAAACATAAAAACCCTGACTAGGAAGCTCTGAATAGTCAGCCTTACAATAGGTTTCATCGTCCATTAAAATACATCCATTAAAATTATTTAATTTGTGACGTAGCAACTGTCTTGCTCTTATTCTTGACGTTTTTGTTCCTTTTTCGTTTCGGTTTGAAGCTTTCTTTACTTTAAATGTTCTTAAATTTTCTTTTTTTTCTTTATTCGTTCTACAAGCGACTTCGAAATATTTAGTTTTCGTGCGATATCGCGAATGGAAATGCTTGGATTTTGCTTCCAAAATGCCTTCACCTTTTTAACGATTTGAGGATTCCTAAAACCACGAGGCCCTCCACCTTTCTTGTGCTTAATAGACAAGTCTTTTTTAAATTTAAAAATAACGTTACGGGCAGTCTGTCTGGACGCTTTTGCCCGTCGCGCAACTTTAGCGTTAGAAAGTTGTTTATTTTCATTATAAATATCCACAATATTTGTTCTCACTTTTTCTCTATTTGACGACATTTTAAATACGGATTAAATAATTTGAATAAACTTATTAACAAAGTATTGTTGACACTTATAACTATCACAGAGTGGAACAAAAAAATTAATTAAATAATAATTGTTTGCGTAGTGCCCTGTAAAAAATTTAAAATAGCATTTCGAGACACCCCTTAGCAATTACAAAGGATTGTTCAATGAGGATTGTCCCGCCAAATGACAGTGTATGATCGTTTTCTAATATAAAGCAAAGATTGGTCGTAGTCGCGACACTCAGTGAAGGAGGGATTACCGATCGGTAGCACCGAAATCACTAAGGAGCAAAGGTGGTTGGAAAGGCACCCAAAATAGAAAATGTCTTCTTCAATACTCCCTTTTATGCAATTTTCTGTATGTATTTAATTGGTCTTATTCTTGACAATTGGCAATTTTTTTATTAATAAATCCGTTAAGCCAATAATTATCCTCAGTGCTGAACAAATTTTTGTCGTCTCTAAGTTTCACAAATCGACAGATTTTAAAATTAAATTAGGATAATTTGGTATCGTTGTTTAATTGTCAATTTTAGTGTCGAAATTTTTATCATTTTACAATCATTTTACGTTTATTTATTGTAAAAATAAAAATGTTCTTTAAAACTATACCAATTGCGTTAAAATAATCGTCTTTAGCTGTGGTACACATAACAAATTCAGAAGAAGGATATTCCTTGTTGGTTTGGGTTGAAAATTTTCCATTATTATACTCAGCACCCACTTAAACAATCTTTCGAAAATCGTCTTTTGAATACATAAATTCATTTTAAATATTCATGTATAAAGAAAAGAACTAACATGAATTTTATTGGTCGATTCGTCTAGCAGACATAGAAAGTTCATTCCTGGAAATCGCCTAAATAATAAAATGTATAATGTCGTCTGTTTAATGCATATCTCAAAATATCTATATTAATGTCGAAATCAGAAAAACAGCTAAATTTTTATTTAACTTATTTTTTTAATGTTTTCACTAAAAAATCCAAAAATTTTTTGTGCAAATCAAAAGACTTAAGATACAAACCTTTTGCTTAAAATAACTATCAGTATGTTTCCAAGTCTTTGTAAATAGACTTATTTGACTTGATTTTACAAAACTTTATTTTGTTTTCAAATTTCTAGCCTAACATAAGACCCGCATCCATTTCTTATATCGTTTTTTCATATTTTACTTGTCTTCATTTTGTCCCATTTTTATTTTATTATAAGCTGCCATGTCTATTTATCCATAACCTAATACATCGCGCAAAATAAAAAAACTTCTTATCTAAATGTGTCTTGTAAATTAAAAAACTAACACTCTTCTAAGCGAAAAGTAACTTGACTTTACACGTTCACCACAGTGCGTTCGTGTTTTTTCCCCCAAAACAAGAGTTAAAAACTCTTTAGTATGCAAAGAAGTTCTAAGAAATTCGTTAACAACAACAACAACAGCTCACCAGAAAACTGGTAAAATGTTTGTTGTTGACCGTATACACAACATTAAAACAGAGTCACTTATGACTAATTGCCAACTAATGCTGCACTAACTATTAAAACCACTGCAGCCTAAAAAAAAAACTTTTTTGGCTCACTGCTGACACTAAGTTCTCTGTACACACTCGAAGCGGGGGGAAAGAAAATAAAAAAGTATATGGAAAAGATAAATCTTTAACACTTGCTAAATATACTTAAGATTTTTGTCGCGTAAACAGAGTTTTCAATGTTGTTGTTGCTGTTGTTGTTTAAAGTAAGTAATAAAACATATACAAAATGTGTTTGTTATGTGTAACAAAATATGAAATAAAAAATAACATAAATAAAGTTTAAAACGCATAGTCTTTGCGTACATGCACAGCATCTTAACATTTTTCTTATTGCTGTTGTTGTTATTTTGAAGCTTAAAAGCCAAAATAAATATTACGTGTTGCTTTTCAAATTCTATTAAGTATTATTAAGTACCTATTTGTAATACACTGTTTCTTGAAAGTTTGATTTATGTTTTGAAAGAAGATTTTTTTTAAATAACAATATAAATTGTAAAGTTTTAAAATTTTTACAAAAATGAAGCAGATTATTATTATTATTATAAATATTGCACTCAGTGTTCCCATTTAAAAAAAAAAATTAGAAAAGCCACGGATCAGTCATAAAAAACTCTCTTTAACGCAAACTCGGTTTTTTGCTCAACTTGTGACAAATCTGAGGCACGCCCACATCCATTTTCGATGCAAAAAAATATGAACGAAATATGGTTTAACAGTGACTGCCCACAAGAAACGTCATAATAAACATTCTACAAGAACGATTTTTATATCATAGCGGTGGTAATTTTCCAATTTTTTTTTTAAGTTTCGTAGAGTCTGAGGTCTTCACAAATAGACAAAAACATAACCTAGGTCATTAATGATATTAAGTCTTAAATTCAAATCTGTGACCTGTGTTACCGTGTGAATTTAAGGCAGACTTTAAAGCGATGCCACATTTTCAATCATAGAGCAAAAAATTCTTTCTCGGCGTTTTTTAAAAAATTCTCAACTTTGAATTTAATCTTATTTTTACTTCACTATAAAACTTTAAGAAAAAACTTTTAGAATAATAAATTCACAACGTGTCATAATGTTCTACAATTTCAAATAAACAAACAAAAAATGCCCAAAAGTGATACAAGCCATTGTTGTTATAACATTGCTCAGGACAGGCTAAGACCTGGATTAGCCAAGTCATCAATAATTTTTGGGAGTATCTGCGGCCAAATATTTGTCAAAAAATTCTGTTCCAAAATAATCACACTCATAGGTGATTGGCGCACAGTCTGATAATTAGCTCTTCTAATAGGTAGCCCTTTCTGTTTATATTCGAACAAACAAATGGTTGATCTGCAACAATCAAAATTTTCACTTCGCAGTTACCAGCATCATTTTTTCTATTTTACTTTTAGGCAATGTAAAAACAAATATTTATTTAATTATAAACTTATAATCTTTTTAACTTGGTTGTTGAATTAAATTCAGCTGATGAATGACCCTCAAGTCGTTGTCAACTCAGCTCAGTTTGATCCGTTGATTGTCAACTCAACTTTTGCATAGCCAATTTCTTCTTTACTAGTTTTAAAGATAACATTTTTATGACATTGCCAACTTGAAATAACAAATTTTACATAAAAGCAGAAAAATATACAAGGTGAAACAAAATTATTTATCCAATTTTTTATTTTGAATAACTTTCTAACTTAAAAAACAAATTATTTTGAGTGGTGGAAAGCTTTATTTCTGTTAATTGGAAAATAGAATATCAGCCAAGTGGCTGTTGTCAGTGCTGATAAACATTTGTGGCCGTTTTATAGCATTTTTAATAACTTTCCTTAATATTTCTGATGACAGCTGTTAACATTCCTGTCAAATATTCTTTTTAAGTGCTGCGATTACCTGGGGCTTGTTTACAGAAATCCTCGACTTCAAGTGGCCCCAAAGAAAAAAATTCTGTGATGGTTAAATCGGGCGCCTCGTCGCTCATGATAAGTTTCGACTCAAAATGGTTCTTTTTGTTGTTGGGATTGAAGATGGCTCTACTGTAATTCACACGGGACTGATAGTCATCATTAACTAATGTACTTTTTGTACTTTGAATGGTAATATGTGTTAGTCTTTCACTAAAATTTACTATAGAGTCCACTTGCTGACGCCCAATTGCTTGGCACGTTGTCTAGTTGATGTTTGGAAAGCTGCAACCAAGTAGCATCAAATTATTTGTAAACAGATGTCTACATAAAATCCTACGTATATTCTTTGGAATACCACCCCCCAAAAATCTATCCAGTTGAAGATACGTAGACGTAAGTGGCGCTAGAACGGCTATACGCTTAGAAATCCGCACGACGTTAGCAGAATGACATGAAATCCCCAGGGACAACGGCGTAGTAGAAGGCCTGCTCCTACTTAAAGAAGATAGCTGGATACCGAAATAAGAATTTCAGAATGCAGCTAGAGTGAAATAATATATACAATAAATTATAGAGATGAGTGGAACAATTTTGTTGTGGCCCTATGTTCCTTATAGGAGCTACAGGATAAAATATATACAAGGCTTGAATTTCATCAAATAATTGCAAATTTTTAGTTAATACCACTCAAATTTAACTTTGAAATTTTGCATTTAAATTCAAAATTGAAATAATTTTAAAAATCAAGCTTTTTCAATAAAATATTTAATTAAACTTGGAATCTTTTTAAAATTTAACTTTGCAAAATGTCTCTTTTAAATTAACTTATGGGGAAATTGTGTAACATAGAGCTTAAAAAATACACCAACTAAAATTTACACATTGTCTACAAAATTTCTAAAAGATTTTTTTTCAATTTACAGAAGATGTACGTTTATAGAGAACACCTAAGAAAAAAAAACATAAAAGCTTTTTAGTTTCTACAATGATTTGTTGTCTGTTATGACAAATGGGTTGTCTTGTCAAAAAGGTGTTAAGAGCATTTTAAATCATTTTTCAAACTATTTTTTTCTCTTATTGCGTTGGGGCTGCTATTTGTTAAATGATTTAATATTGCGTGTTAAAAGAATTTTAAAATTTTCTAGCTTTCATTACAAGCTTGTTAAAAAAAAACTATCTTCTACCGAAATCCAAAAAAAAAAACGAAAATTTCTCACAAAGACATTGCAAAATTTTTGCAACATCTTTTAAAGACCTCATTTTTATCATTTTTTTTTTCTGTAATCCTCCCATTGTTAATATGGAAATAAGAGTTAATAGCACGCCATTTAAACGTAGTTACTTTTTAAGGTTTTCGTGTATAGTTGTCTAAACGTTTATTTAATTAATAAACAAATGTTGAAATTTCATGCGTTGTTATTTGTATTTCTTTTGCAGATTTCTAATGGTTTGATGTCAGCCATTGAAATTCACCGAACAAAAATATAAAAATATTCAAAAAAAAAAACTGGGTTAACATACGCTACAAATTTGGTTTGTGGTCTGACATATGTTTAATTAATAGACCACTATAAACTTCAATGCTATAGTTAAATAAATGTACTTAATTAAATTTTTTATTTTTTTGTGAAATAAAATTACTTCTCGTTAGAGTTGCTCTGTTTTTACGCATTTTTTTAATAACCTGATCAAGGAATATATTGTTTTATGTACATCCTATACATACATTAATACACATACATATGTATGTATATGTGTATATATTATTCCTAAAAAAAATAAATAAAAAAAATCAGCCAAATGTTTGTAGAAAAAGTAAATAATTATTGTTGTCTAAATTGTTAATAATTTGAAATCCCGCTGGTTTCGTTTTTATGATGTTTTAAAGCCTTTCACATTGCACATATAAAGGGTGTCTCAATAATAATGACCTTTTTGATTAAAAATGTTTTTTATTAGATTGCTTAGAAGACTTGTTTCGATTCAGTATAAAATAAAACATCTGTCGGTCTGATGACAGGCCGTTACTCATTTAATAAAATTTTTCATGACTACTTCTTAGACACGTTGGATCGTGCATTTGAGTTCAGAAATTCTTTATTTTTTAGTCATATAAGTTCTTGCTTTTACAAACTCCCAAAGGAAAATATCACACTGCATTAAATCGCATGATCTTGGTGGCTAATTGAAATATAAATTTCTTGAGGTAATTTATTCTGGTAATCGTTGCTGCAATAAATAAACTGTTTCATGATGGCAGGTGGCATCGTCTTACTTAAACCACATGTCGTCCAGATTCATGCCAATCAGTTGAGGTAACACGAACTATGTTATCATGTAACGAATATCGTTCACAGTCACTGCAAAATAATCACCTCTGCTGACCGAAATTACCATCAAACAATTGGTCACTAAGAGTGCATTTGTTTCTCATGGATTGCATGAGGTTTTTCAGAGCCCCAAAGTCGACAATTTTAGTAATTCACAAAGCCATTAAGTCGGAAATGCACTTCATCGAATAAGATGATTTTTTTCCGAAAAAGTTGCCAAAAAAAATCGCCGGTAATTTCAATGAAATGATGATTTGAGCTCCTGAATAAATTGAATTTTGTACGCATTTAGATGGAGGTCTTTTGTCAAAATTCTCTACGTACCGAATTATGAGATTTGAAGTTGTTAAGGATGATTACAACAGCAATGTTGTAAAACGTTGATGCACAGTGTCTTAAGCTGGAGTTACATACCATTCGTTCATGCGTTGTTGCGTTTGATACTTTTTCACCATTTTATACGTTTCTACAAGTTACATACAATGCGTTTTATGCATCAACTTTCTTGTTTTAATCAGCTGTTGTGTTTATATTTGTATTAAATAAAAACAATTTTGCTTAAATGGAAAGTGAAATTGACATTTTAAGGGAATTTATGGAATTCATTGAGTTTATGTACATGATACTTTGTGTTATAAGGGCATACAAAAAGTTAAAAATTAACACTAGAATCACTAAGCATCTCCTCCATTGCATTTGTTTTCTTTTAATAATAAACAAACAGAGATGACACTCAGTACATAATAGTTATCGATAAATAGAACAAAAATTTTGGTAATGAAAAATTGTGTTTAAAATTAGTTTTTATGTATTTTTTTGTTGAAAGTAATTGTAAATACTATTTCTTTTATTAAGAACATTTTTTAACACACAAAAATATAAAAAATAAATCCACCACACAAACAAATTTATCGATAACATTAACAAACAACTATTATTTGTCATCCATGGCTATCAACAAAAACTGACATTTATTTATACCTTTTATGCGACGGATACAAAAGTAGAAAGTAAACCTACTTTGCTGCGTTGATACGTTATGCATTCTTTGCGTGTTGCCGTGTAACTTGTGTATGTCACAATTACACTGATTCTACTTTTTGACAGATGCATAAAAAGGAACAACGGATAGAACGCATGGTATGTAACTCCATAACAGGCCCAGTTGCTTAAAAGTTTTAACCACTCGTCGAATGGTTGACACATTAGGTACATTTTCTCGACTGAAACTTGTTCATAGTTTGCGAGCAGTCTCAGCATAACATCCCAAATTTTTGTAATAAGTTTTCACAGTTATAATGCCTTTTTCTTTCGTAGGGTGCTCAATTTTTAATTATCAGAATAAACATATATGACAACTGCACTTAAAAAACACTTAATTTAAACGGTGCATTCTTACGGAGACACCCGTTATAAACACATACGAATTGCCTTCATTTTTGCAATTCATATTTAATTTTGTATTACTTTTATTCAATTTTTTTTTTTAGTTTTTGCTGACGAGTTTTTCTCATAAATGTTTTGAATTTTGTAGTCACTTTTATTTTGAAATTTTAAGAGATTGTGTATATGTGTGTATGGTTGTGTTTTAATTAAACGTATTTAAAACGACTCATTTAAAAATTGTTTACTTTTTCTTAATGTCTTAAGACATTTTTTCATACATATTATTTTACTGTGATTTCTTTTCGTATTTGAGATAATTATTCAAATATTCGTTTTGCTTAACAATTTGTTACCAATTGCAGTACAACATCCACATGGATGTGTGTTTATAACGTTAATGTTTAACATTTTGCAAAGAAGCCAGTATTATGCGAAACAAAAATATTTACAGTTAAGCTTCAATGACTTAAATCATTCGCTTTTTTAATTTTTCGTTTTATTAAAGATGTACAACATTTTGAACTAATAAAATTTCTTATGTTCTTACGCAGTAGCTTTTGAAATTACTTTCACTACTATTCGCACTTTACATAAGGTCACCATTACATTATGTTACAAATATTGCAACTGTTAATGAAAAAATCAAATAAATGTAAACACAAAAAGAAGAAGCATATTTCATTTTTTTCAGAACAAATTAATATTAAATAAATACATGAAAAAATAAGTGCTGAGAAATGAATAAAATAAAATTTTAACATTTAAAAATTTAACAAATTTTGCACTATTTAACTATTTAACGGTGCCCCGGTGGACTAGTCAGTAGTGTGCTGGTCTGCTAGTTTGGCGGTTGTGGGTTCGATTCCCGCCAAAGGCTCTGGTGTTGTCTGCTTCTCATCTCTCTTTTCTATTCTATTCTTACACGCAAAGAAAAAACATGGTTGATACAATCACAATCGCAAACTATCATTAATGTTTGCCTGTATGATTATATGAAACATATAATATAACAAGTCATGTGGACCATTATATGTTCGAGTATGTAGATCAAAATACATTATTCTCTTGAACATATTACTATGCCTATCAAAACTATGAAGAATGTTCTATTAAACATATTTTTATTTTACTCAAAACTATATGAAATCTCTCTATGAATGTATTACTATGGTTCTCAAAACCATGTCAAATATAAATAGTTTCGTACAATAAAACAGTAAATTTTTTTAATTGTGTACTTTACGATTTTTATTTGAAATTTCAAAGTTATAATTTATAATACATACATATAAATATAACATACGTTTGTTTATGTTATGCATTTAAAAATACTCATGTATATAATTCTAAAATACAAAAATTCATTATAATACAAGTTTATTATTAAAAATTTGGTTATATAATACTAATATACATACAATATTTTTTTAAATAAATTTGTAATTATTTGCGAAAAAATCTATATTTATTAAAACTGTAATTTTCTTATTTTTTATTTTTGTAAATAACGTATATTAAATTTAATTTAAAAACTTAAGGTTTTCTTTTGTGGTACAAATATATCCACTAAAATCAGACTCCAAAGAGTCTATATTTACAGAAAAATAAATTTCTTCGTAATCAATACGAAATGCATGATAATGTGAATCAAAACCATGGTTAATAAGTCTTTGAATGCATAAAAAATAGGAATCGTTTATAAAAGTAATATAATTAATTAATCCAAACTCCAAATGTTTTTGAGTATATCTATTGATCTGAAAGTTAAATACTGGAAGATAAATCCTTTATAAGAGTATTGACGGAAGGGATGATTGTATCCCAAGGCGTTTTTATATCAAAAATAATTTTTTGAATAAATAACCACACATGACTACAGTACTTTGGATATTTGATATTAATTCCCATGAACAACTGAAAGCACATATCTACTGCCTGTAGAGGATTCTCAAATTTTTTGCACTTACCACAAACTTCTACAAATGCCATACAAATAGTCTTACTGGAATCACCAATAAAATAAATTTTTGCCTGTGTTTCAATTTGAAGCCTCTTAAATCGAGCACGTATTTCTTCGTCCGCTCTTAATATGTTCTAAAAGTATAAAAATTATAAGTTAAAATCTAAATATATTTTAAGTAATATTTACCTTGCAATAATAGATAAAAGATTGCTGAATTTAACCTTTATTTTGCTGTCTACAATTTGGCAAATGATACGGTATTAGCATCAATGAAAGGGCAACCTTTGGATCTGGAAAAAGTTAAAGAAAGTTTAAGTTTTTCATTATAATTCGAAACAACAGTATAAAAGCCAAATATATACATACCTTCATCATTAGTAGCTTAAATGTTACAACACATTTACAATTTCTTGTACTTTTAAATCTTTAAACTTTTCTGACTTGTTTATTAATGTATTGACTTACAAGGTATATCGGACGGCAATAAATACAGCAATGCAAAAACAACAGAAAATACCATATATTTATTAATAGGCACACACACAAAAAAAACATTTCTTCACCAATTTTAATAAATGTATAGTAATTAAAACTTTCGTTAAAATTACAAGCCATTATGGCTTTTTTTTCTTCAAAAATTATTTTAATTAATTTAAATCCACTCATTTTTAACATTTAATTTTTTTACAACTTACTGGTATGAGATTTCAAGTTCAAATGACGCTTTTTTTGATCTCAGAAAATGACACGGAGTTTTTATTTTCTACACAAACATATATAGTTCGAATTAACATGGTATTTGTTTTTGTAAAATATAATAGTCCTAAGAAATATTACGTGTTAGTGCAACTATGTATTTTTTGAAAATGTATTTTTTGTTCCAAAAAGTGCATTTTTATTTTCTTTCTGAATGGAAAGATATTAAACAAAGTGTTAGAAAAAAAAATTAAAACAATACTATGAATAATTGTTGTAGTTTCTTAAAATTTATTACCTTATCACATTTAAGTGATACAAAATTAATGTATGCATATGTATTAAAATTTTAACAATTATTTTTTGTTTCTTTAAGTTTTGACAAATTATTTCTTACACACACATATTACATAGTATCGTAAAAATTAATTATTATTTTGTTATATTAGAGATTAATTTACACGACTCTGCTAAATAAAAGAGGATTACTATTGACAAATCTAAAACGAAATGAATGTAAAAATTGTTTCATAAACTTAAATTAAAATAAATTTTTGTAAGAAAAATTTGTTATTATTATTCTATTGTTAAGCCTACCACACTAAATATAAAAGTAATGATGAACATATAATGGTATAACATTGTTCCTTAAAATTTTCAAAATTAAAAATATATATTCAAACTCACTTTCGGCTACAACGATTTTATTGCGTGAACCATATGGGACAGTTATGAACAAGTAATAATCGTAAAGATCATTTGTTAACCATGTTTTTTCTCTGCGTGTACTTATCTATTCAGGTATCACAATGGAATCAATAAAATAGACCCAAGTGAGCTGCACAACAACTGCCTGTTATACCTAACCTAACCTAACAGAAACTTTATAAAATTTCCAAGTTATCGAAATAAAGCTATAATTTTATTTGCTACTCCTTTAGACATATATTTCATACCTTTAAGACTCTGTTCATGTGTACAAGTTATAGTTCGTTGTTATAGTTGTTTTGATGTCTGTTTCACTGTCAGCTTTTATTTTTATTGCAACTTTGTTTATTGCTGTTTTTCTTTTAGTGCATGTTATTATTATAGATGACTGATAACTGACTTATAACCATTTTAAATGGCCATAGTTTTTATGATATATTGGCTTATTTATATAAATATTGGAAAGGAAGTTGTTAATCAGAAAAATAATAAAAATAAATGTTTGAAATTAAACTAAATTAATTTGTGAGGAAATGTTATAAAAACGAAAACGTAAAAACTTGTGATTTTCAGTTGGAAATTTCACATGAAACTATTTTTGTAGGATACTTGTAGTATTGACCTTGACATTTTCGGACAGTAGTGTCAGTGTCGGTTCACCAAAATATGAAGATTTCGTTTTGATTTTATTAAACATTTATGTTACTTAAAATTTTAATTGGCGGTTCTTTTATAAAAATGATAAGATCTGTTTCTTTCTTGTGAATATATTGAAAAGAAAAACAAGTTTGAATTTTGTACAGCTGTTTTCGATATACTATTTATAACAAACAAGCTATTGTTCGATTATAAAGAAACCGGCAGTAAATTTAATAAGTTTAAACTTATGGAATAAAACTTAAAAAATTTTAGATATATTTAAAAAATTTAATTTAATTCAATTTTCAAATTTAATTTCAAAAACTCATTAAGTTCTTAAAACTAAAACTTTTAATCAAAACAGTTCACACGATATTCCAAGCTTTCAACTTTAACTTTGAAAATCTTTATTTTTGTACTTTGGAATTTGGAATTCTTTATTTTTCAGTAATACATTTCTTGGTTTCTAAAATTCTAATAATAATTCATTTATTTACTTATTTTATTTCAAAATTTTATTTAAAAAATAAAAATATATATAAAAAAGCATGAATGCTTTTTTAACCGTACAGAATCTTATATTCCGTTCTCCATTATATGTATATACAGGTATAGTGACCATATCGTTACTTGGCTTGGACTAAAAATATATACGCTGTATTTTACTAGTCAAGCCCTTATATTGAAAGGGTTAAAAAAATTATATATTCGCCATCTTGTTTGGATTTTTACTTCTTTATAGCTTACTATATTCTACTGGTCATTCATTTGATACCAATATTGTGGGGCTCGAAGAAGCACATTTTCAATTCCTAGATTTGGCCAATATATAAATTTATTGTACTCCGTTTTGTAGTGGCGGCCATCGTGGCTTTTAAATTTTTTTATAATGTTTTATATTTTCCAAGTCTATTTCTTATTTCGATGCCTACATAGCTCTTCTCTATTGTCGGGAAGCTGAAAAAGTCGATTTTCCCATCTTGTTTTTTAACAATTTTGTCAGTTTGTCTCAGCAAAAATTTTCGAGACCACTAGCCTGTTTAACGATGTCCAATGAGTGCGTTCTTTGAATTCTAGGCGAAAGAAAACTGATTTGGATTTTGGTATCTTCACTTTATGCGAAAGATAACTAAAATACGACACGAATGAAAACGTAAAAGTAGTCATGCTAAATTTGATTCATCGTAGTATTTGTACCATTTCAAAGAAAAATCGCTGGAAAAGTTCACATTTTTGGCCCTGGAATTCATGAATGTAATTCTTTAATTCGTAACAAGCATTACGTAACAAAAATTTTCATACATCAGAACAAGAACAATGAAAACATTCGAAATACACGCAAAGGAAAAATATGGTTGTGGTAACCATAATCGAAGACCAACATACTATGATTGAATTGTATGATTATGGTTAAAACATATAATAGTTACCAGTTATCATTATTATATTTAATTAAAGTATCATTCAATAATCATATATATGACTACAATTGAAATCGACAATCTTTGCTTTTTTACGGCAAATTATTGTCTTCTGCTGTAACATTCACATATTGATTGTACTTACCAATTTAATTGCAATTTTTGTACCAATATTTTTTTACATTTTATCGTTTATTTTTCAATTTCTTGAATTTTTTCAAAATTTTTGTTAATTTTTTTGTCATTTCAAACTTTTCAAATAATAAAAATTTATTCAGAAAGAAGAAGAACAGTTGAAATCAAATTATTATTTAAAAAAATCAAAGCCTGATTAATTTGTAATCATACTGTTATCTCACCTATTATTTAATGACTATTTTTAATGCTTTTGAGTATAATTTCATTTTTGTGAAATTATTTTTTTTAAATCATACTATTTTTAAATGATAACCATTTTGAAATTTTTACGAAAAGTTATCATTAAATGATACAATTCAAACAAATGCCTGATTATCGTGACAAAATATATGATGAAATGAAACAAAAATAACTATTAATTGTTTTCGAGAACCAAATATTGTTTTAGAAACTATAATATGACCGTCGTGATCATGTCGTAACCATGGTTTTTCTCTGCGTGGAGACAAACTAGCTTTTTCCGCTTGGGGTTTCTTTCGACATCGTTAAACAGGCTATACGTCTTTTGTTTCTGTGTCTTTACATGTCCATAAAGTAATTAGTAAAAAATAAAAATATCTATAAAAATAATTTTTGCCTATAACTTTGCTGATTAGTAACCGATTTGTCTAAAATATTTGCTAATAGCCTTGGAGCATATCGTATCTACATATGGTTGCAAGCGTGTATATAAATTATCCTACGGCTGAAAACTTTTGATATTAATATTATGAATATAAAAAAAAATCAAACGGGTGTTTATTTGCTTATATCTCAGAAACTAGCTTACAATAATAATTTATTTAGGGATATTTGCAATTGACTGATAACACATACAAATCTGTGATATATGTGAGGGCTTATAAAATTTTAATTCAACCTATTCACGGGCAAACACACAGACGGCCATTGTTCAATCGACTCCCCTTATATTTTGTAAAATTATTATTTGCATCTTTTTAAATCTTAAAACTTTTAAAAATTTTGGCTTTGATTTTAAAACCAATGGCAGAAGCATTTGAATTATTATTTTCAAATGGTTTTATTACGTAATAATTAAATTTAATTTCAATTAATTTTAAAAAATTGCAGATAAGTTTTGTTTAAAATATTTTTGTTTTTTAGAATTTTTTTTACTTCTTCTTCTTCTTCTTTTTTAATAGAACAAACTCAGATTAATTTATTTAGGATCTTCCAAATTTTTGTCAAATACAAAAGAAAAGAACTGATATACTAATACCTCATTTATATTTTATCTCAAAAAACTGAAATAGGTTATTAAACATTTACAAATAATTTTGCATTTATTTTCTTCTTGTATCAGATATTTTCGTTAAAACAAATTTCTTAAATTTTTTTACAATTTTAAAATTTTTAATTATTTTCCACTAAACAACTTACATTAATTTAAAATTTCTCTTCATTTAGTCATTTGAAAAACGGTAACAACAAACAACACAAAAAGAAAAACGTTTCATTTAATCATTTAACTAAAATGCATTTTTCTTAAGAACATTACAAACAAATCAAAACGATAAATTGTATTTAAGACCATAGTACTTATTATTATGACCATAGACGCTCTCTCAAGCAAATCCACCTTATGCACCTTACTTAACTAATTGTGTTTACTTAAGCACGCAACACATACAAAAAGAAAGACACATCTTGTAGAAAAAATTATATTTATATATGTATTGTATAAGATGAAATTTAACGATGATGATGATTGAAAACAGCAACCAATGGTAAAAAACATAAATAGTAGGAAAGAAAAAACACAGTATGCAAACATTAGATTTCAAGACAACAGATAAAAATGTCCACACTCACATAAAACACATCACTCAACTCATCTAAGAAAACTGTTTACCAACAAAACGCTGAAAAGATGAATACCAAAAAAAAAACACTAAACACATCTTGAAGATCTTAAAAGAAGGCACTTGAAGAAAAGATAAATCTATAGGCAAATGAATAAAAAAAAAATTTAACTCTTAAGCATTGTGATGTAGTTTACAAACAAATACTTATTTGTAGGCAACATACATACACATGTAGGGGGAATATCGAAGCAGACCACTACTATCACGGGTCCCTTTTCGACCCCCTTCGCTCCTCAGTGATTTCGTGTCTACCGATCAGTATACCTTCAATCACTGAGTCCCGCGCCACAACCGGCGTTTGCTCTGGACTAGGAAAACGATTTCACACTGCCGACTGGTGATTGTCGACAATCCTCATCGCACAGTCCTTTGTAATCGCCAGCATCTCCCTCAGACTAAGGTCCCCCATCGCACTCACACTTAAAGTGTGCTTGCCTGTGATCCTTAATCTTCCGCTCGCCAACGCCGGACACTCGCATACTACATGCGCTGCCGTCTCGGCATCCTCCAGGCACATTCTACAAATATCATCATCCACGATTTGCATCCTCTTCAGATGATATTTGAAGTTACCATGTCCTGTAATCAACGCAGTGATCCAGCTCATCATACTCCGATTAAAACCGAGTATCTTCACTGCACCCCTGCCAAGTGGCTCCCTGAGCACCATACGGGCCTGTCTACACGTGGTTCCCTCCATCCACCTTCGCAAGTTTATAGAGTTCACCCATTGAAAGATCCTCGCCCGCACTAACCCATTACCCAGAGCAGTTCTGGGTTCCGGTCCGCAGAATGCAGCCTCAGACCCCTTCTTCGCAAGTTCGTCAGCAGCCTCATTCCCAGCTATGCCCACGTGTCCCTTAACCCACATCAGCGTTACCTCATTTGTAGAGGTACACCTATTGAGCTTTAGAACACACTCAAGCACCAAAGAGGAGTTCACATCTATCCGCTGCATACGTTTTATAACCGACTGGTTGTCAAGTGCAATAAGAATTCTCTTCCCATACCAAGCATTTCTGCCTGATAGACTGACACGTACTCCCCCAGATTCAGGGTGCAGGATAAGTTCAACTCAGATGAGTACACAAGCACCTGCCCTTCCGTCCATAAAGGACCCATCAGTAAAGATACTGATGTCATTCTCCATGCACTCATCGTGCATGAATCCATCCGCTATAAGCGTGTGATGTAGCCTTTCGACCACCTTCACTCGACTCATGCGCTCCATCGGCATCTGAGCCTCCCTAACCTCTTCATCCACGAGGTCCAGGATTCTCCTATGCCCCAAAACCGATCCAAAGCGATACCACATGCCATCGCTTCGCATCCGAATCGCCGATCTTGCCGCCGTCTCCCTTACAAATAAGTCCAACGGCAGCAATCCCAGCATTGCCTCCATCGCTTGCGTTGGTGTGGTACGTATCGCGCCACATATACCAATGCAAGCAATCCTTTGAACCCCGTCCAACTTCCGCCTAATCGTCGCCTGGGAGGCCTTCGGCCACCAGACAACAGATGCGTAAGTGATCGTCGGTCTCACCACCACTGTGTAAATCCAGTGTGCAGCCTTAGGTGAGATTCCCCACTTCCGACCGCAAACCCGTTTACACTGATGCAGAATCCTCTTTGCCTTCTGTACCCTTGCCTCAACATGATCATTCCAGGTTAGTTTCATATCCAGCGTTACCCCCAGATATTTCACCTTCCTGGACACGTTGATCTCGGTTCCAAAAAGCATTAAGGATTCAATCTCTATGCCCTTCCTTCTCCGCGTGAAGAGCATAGAATCCGACTTGCCAGCATTTATGGTTAGTCCCTGTTCACAACACCATTCTTCGGTTACTCTGAGCGCCTGTCTCATGCAACCTAAAATGGTCTCCATGAACTTACCACCAACCATAATTGCCACATCATCCGCATACCCTACCGTATGTATGCCAATTACCTCCAGTCTCCTGAGAAGGCTGTCCACAGTTATGTTCCACAGCAGAGGTGATAAGACCCCTCCTTGCGGACATCCCCTGACCACCCTTCCCCGAATCCTGGTGCTCCCGCTCCTGAGATTCACCGCCCTACATCTGAGCATGGCGCTGATCCACTTCACCACAACAGAATCGACCCCTCTTGTAGGCAAACTATTTAACCCACTAAAAATTAACTTTCCTTTAAATACCCATTTTTCAATGTATAGCTGTAAGTTATATAAGAAATCATGGTATAATCATGGCCATAGTCATAAATATAACCGTAGATATCAATTGACTATTCGATTTCTGTCATAACCTAAAACAACTTATTGCTGAATTAACGTATATGTGTATATTTGATTAATATTTTCTGCAAGCGATTCTTTTTTTTTTTTAATTTTTTATTTAAAATTCTTTTTTGTACAACAACGATTAAGTAAGTGACAAACAAATTTCTAAAATACATGCATAAACACGTTTAATATAATGTTGTGGTAATATAACAACTAGTCGACCTCAATTAATACAGTTTTGAACACTAAATTTAAATGCTCACCATAAAAAGCTCTAATTTTCTAAATATTTGAATGATTCATCCATGAATGCAATTCAATAAAGCAAGCCAAAACCAGCAACTAACAACCATAAATTTGTACAAAATATATATTAATTTGTTCTTTTTTCTTAGTCTTGTCTTATAACCTCGATTTTCAAAAAGCTGTGCCTATAACACTGCACAACAATATGGCAACTTTTATCTAATGATTGACTCTTTTTACATGATATTTACTAATATGACGTCGTTGATTTCAAATATACCTTCAGTTTTTTTTAACAGCTTGAGTTTACGAGATATAGCTTTCACGAAAAAAAATCGCTGTGTTAGTGTGTGTATTTGCTTATAATTTAAAAATATGATGTTAACATAATTTGATATGGCATCTTCAAGAAGAGTTTGCCTTAATGATCCAATTGATTTTGGTTTTAGAGAGAGTATATATTTAAAGAATACTGTTTGATTGTGACAGATTTCGTGATTGAGGCTTACATAAATTACTTTGGTCACACACTAGAAATGAAAGACATACATTTGATTTCGCAAAAGGTATGCAAAACGTGCCTTGAGTTTCTACGTTTGTGGCCAAATAAAAAAAAGGAATAGCTTTAGATACGAAACCTTTATGATATGGATTGAACCCTTGAATCACCACGGCGACAATTATTTTTGTTGAGTAATTATTATTGCCATTAACCGAAAAAATCGAACCAAATAGAAATATTCTTCCTTACATAGACGTGTTTTGAGTTCTAAAACATCACTTGAACCTCAAGCTGATGCTTCACAGGAGGAGCGTAACAATTTTGAGGTGAAAAATGACAGTAGCGATAATGACTTTAAATGTGTTCCAAAAGCGACAAAAACATTCAACCAAGATGGCTTTAATGACTTTGTCAGAGGTCTGGAACTGTCAAAGGCTGCTTCAAAAAATTTGGCTACCAGATTCAAGCAGAAAAACTAAGTTATAAGAGAATCGCACATTTTTTTATTACCGCATAAGACAACAAAATCCTTTCAAATATTTTGCTGAAGAAAACGATTTCGTATTTTATACCTTTCACCTGTGGTGCACAAGGGTATATATAGCTTTGTCATTCCGTTTGTAATTTCTACAATTTTCATTTCCGACCCCATAAAGTATATATTTTCTGAAAGCTTATGAGTAGAGAAGTCGTTTAAGCCCTGACCGTCTGTCCGTGTGTTGGTTAAAATCAACTTTAAGAATCAACTATATGTTCCTCAGATCTGTATATGGTATCAATCTCTTGGAAATATCCAGGAATGAATCGCTATTGAAATTCAGCACAATCGCCCCATAACTTTCTGAAATATGAGCAAAAAATCACGACCACCTCGTTTTTTTCACAATTACAACAACAACCTACATACATACATACATACATACTGGTTAAAGTAAACGTGGCATCGAATTCCAGCTGAGCCAAAAAAATGTTATTATATTTTATTTAATATATCATTTATATTTTATTATTTTTTTTTTAATTTTTTTTTAACTTTTTTTTTAATTTTTTTTAAATTTTTTTTTTTATTTTTTTTTTTATTATTTTTTTTTTTATTTTTAATATATTTTTTTTGTATATTTTTTTTTTTTTGGTATTTTTTTTTAAATGTATGTACGTATTTTATATGAGATGAATGGTGATACAAACAATTGTTATTGCATGACTACACGCTGTGAAGGGTATATAAGATTCGGCACAGCCGAATATAGCACTGTTACTTGTGTTAAGATGTACTTGGTTCAATGGTTATGTTTTAAAAAGGTTGTCTTGAATGTGTTCTCTTACAAAGTGGGAATAAATTAGGGTCACTGCTTATTAAACATTACACAAAAATATGGAAGAATATACATGCAACTATTGCTCTGGCTTTGCATAAAATTACATATGTGGAACACAATTGGCTCATATGTGTTGAAATAAAAATAGTCAAACATCTCCTTTTTTTTATCTTGTAGAACAGTAGATATAAGAACTACAGAACGTTATAAACTTACCTTTAGTATCAAAAGATCGTGTAATGTAATGATTCGTGTAATAAAAAACTTGGACTTATAAAACAATATATTAAAGGTCTTGACAAAAATCGAAATTGTTTCCTTTTTCAATAAAAAAAAAATTCCAAAACTAAGTAAAAGAAGATAAAGGCGGGATTTATTAACTGGCACTATGACAGAGATTAAGTCCGTCTGTCTGTATGTCTGTCTGTCTGAGTTTGTTTTCCTTGTAAAACATTTTTTGAAAAATAAGAAACATTCTGAATATTTTTAACACGTCGAACAATTGAAGAGACACCCTCAAAGTCTTAGATGCAACATTAGCATCATGTTACACTTTCTTCACAACCTCCTGGATTCCGCCTATCTTTGGAACCAATTCTTATATTAAATTATTTACTTTAATAAATTGTTTGACCACTGTTAGATACAAACATTTTTATTTAACAAATTTTGTTAAACGATTTTAGTTTTAAATTTTTGATTACGACAGACTCTGTACCCCACTCTATTCTTTTTCTTTCTCTTTCTCTCTCTGACATGATAAACAGCTTGCAAACAAAAATCTCTATGTCCAAAACTGGTTTTTGATTATCTAGGTTCGTCATTTAATAACTGGAGAATCATTCAACAGATTTAAAAAATGAAAAATGACTAATGGTGTTTTCTTTTCTGACGTTAATGTTGCATTAATTCTGCCCTATGCCTTTTTTTGTGTTCTTTTCTGAAAAATATGCAATATTATAAACGGGTGACATGTTCTTTTGTAATAATGTTGCCATAAAAATGAGAAAAAATTTAATTTTACATGTCGTACCCTGAATTGAGTCAAAGGGTTAGAATATTGCACTCTTTAACAGCTAATATTAAAAAGGAGAATTAAGTTTTTCTAAATAGTGGTTAAAAATAATTTTTGGTACCAAATTATTAAAATGGAAGCAAGAAATGCAGTTTTACATAAAAATAGGCTGTCATGTAAAAAAGGTGAAAATTTATGTTCTATTTTGCTGATTATAAAGGTAGCATTTTATTAGGGTGCAGGTGACCTTTGAAAAGTGCTTAGTAATAAAAGGGCAACATTGTTTGCTAGAAAAGAAAACACCATAAGTATATGTGCATATTTTTGTAATGGTTTATTTTTCCCTAAATTGTAATTTAAAAACATAAGTGTTTGTCATTGCATTGTCTACCAATGCGGTCAGGGTTACTCTAGTGTATTATTTAAAGAATTATTCACAAATTCTGTATATAGGAAATAGTTTAAATTAGTACTTTCTTTTATTTTCTTTTTATTTGGGTGCCCTGGTGGACTAGTCAGTAGTTTGGGGGTTGCGGGTTCGATTCCCGCCAGAGACTTTGGACTGGTCTGCTTATTTTTCTCTTCTATTCTAACTATTTCAATTCTTATTCTATTCTAAATATATTAAGGCATCACAATGGACCGTAATGGTCTCCGGGTGAGGGTGTGAGGGTAACTTTACACCAGCCTTACCTACCTACCTACCTACTAGTACAAAAAGACAATAAACTAAATATTGTAATTATATTAAATTAAAAAATTTCGATTGAATTCTGAACAATTTTCTATAAAAAAAATTTATATATAAAAGTACACGGTACTGTAGTTCATAACCTCTAACATTTTTACGTGTCCCTAAAGGGTTTAGCCACTAAGACAAAATTTTAAAAGCAGATTTTTTCGCACAAAACATACATTAATAATGCATTACTTACATAATTTGTTTTCATAGTTTATATGTGCATTTGAGAGAAACAAAAAAAAATCAAGTAACTTGGCCATTCAATTCATTGCAAATGTTTTTGTTTGCATATTTGTTTAATCTGGTTTTCATTGATGTTTTTATTTTTCTTTCTCTTTAAAGATATCGATGAGTGTGCTGGTGGCCCTTGCGAACATGGTGGCACATGTATTGATCTAATCGGCGGTTTCCGTTGTGAATGTCCACCCGAATGGACAGGCGATGTGTGTCAAACCGATGTAAATGAATGTGAAATCACTTATCCCATCTCAGCCTCATCTTCATATACCACTAACCACCTGCACACTTCAACCTTGCGTACTTCTACAGCAGCTGTGGCTGCTGCGGCCGTTGCACGTTCAAGTACTTCATCGTCAGCTTTAATAGCCGCCTTAAATGCTGCTTCATCATCTTTAGCAGCAGCATCAAATGCATCTTCAACGGCAACAACTGCAATGTTTGGTCCCTGTGTTAATGCTCGCCAATGTATTAATCAGCCCGGTTCATTTTCGTGCGTTTGCCTGGAGGGTTGGGGTGGTCCGACATGTGCAAAAGATTTAGAGGATTGCGTGGGCCAATGCAAGAATGGTGCCACTTGTATGGATTTGGTTAACGATTATCATTGCGCCTGTGCAACTGGATTTACAGGTAAAAAATACACAAATAATTCATAACAAAATTTTAAATATAAATTTAACATGTGTTTTGAAAACTAGCTAGTTAACTGGCTGACTGGCTAACTAACTGGATGCATGAGACCAGTCATTTAATTTTCCAAGTTACTTTGAAATCTGCATTTAAAGTGCCTCTAGTTTAAACAAAATTTTAATAGAAAAAATATATGTATATACTAAACCAAAAAAAAAAAAATAAAACAAAATATTACCCACATATGCCAAAAAAAAAATAAGAAAAAAAAACAACTCTTGAGGCGATTTAAAGCTGGCTGCTGCTGGTGTGTTGGTGTTGTTTGTCAAGCTACATGTTTTCGTTACACTTTATTTTTAGCATGACTCAAGAATGTTTTCGATCAACTTGTTTTTAATTTCGGTTTTATTATTTTTTTTTTCTTACACACGATAATTTTTTTTTTCGTTGAATACTTTTTGATGTAATTATTAATGCTTTCAATTTTGTTTAATTTAATTTTTTTATTTGTGTTTTTTTTTGTGAACAGGTCGAGATTGCGAAACTGATATTGATGAATGTGCTAATTCACCGTGTCGTAATGGTGGCGAATGTGTGGACATGATTGGTAAATTTAATTGCATTTGTCCACTGGGGTATTCTGGTACACTATGTGAGGTATGTTTCAACGTTTTTTTATATTTTTTATTTTTTGTTAATATGTACTTGTTTTTATTGTAATTTAATTTATTTATAATATTTATTGTTATTGTTGTAGAGCATGTAGTATTATATCTCTTATTAAAAGACTTTAAATTACGTGTATTATTATTGTCAACGAGTTGTTTATATGAATTTTAATTATTTCATTAGAAAAATTAAAATATCTTTTTTTAAATTTTTGCGAAAAACGTATAATCAAAAAACCAAAAAAAAATGCATTTGGATTTAGATTTGTTACCGAGTCTAAGCGAGATGTGTGTGAGGTGCAAAAGAAATTATTTTTTTTATTTTAAAGATTAATTTTTGCTATTATGTTTAAGGAGGTAGATCGTTATCTCTGTGGCTTCGCATAATGGCTCGCCTACCTGAGGTAAAATTTTTAATGATGTGCTATAGCGCCAAAACAACATGACCGTTAATTTTGAAGAACCCCTTAAAATCATGAAGTTTTTGAAACTGTCATACATATACATTAGAGACCTGCATGAATTCCACCGAATCGAAAAAATGTGCATTTATTTTCAAAACGAAAAGTGCTTGTATATTTCACATATATTTGAATGTAAATACTATGTGTAGTTCTCTTTGAAATATAATATGCACTTCTTCATTCATTCTTCTTTGCATTCGATAATATTTAGCAAATCAAATCAGCCATTAATACTCACACTACACAGTATGCATTCATTATGATTTAGGGTTAGTGTGAATGAGGTATTTCCAGTTTGGGGGCATTATATCGTAATTAGTAATTCGCCGCATTTTTTTAAAGATAAATAAGAAACTAATTTCTTGTAAATGTTTATCACTTATAAAAATCAACTGCATAACAGAAACAGTTTTGTGACTTTTTAAGCGCTTTTATTCGTTGCAAAATATATATTTTGATTCTACAACAAATATTGACACTAATTTTTGCACACCAAATCATCACAGCTGGTAGTTAACATATAATATTAATTAATTGTAGGATTTATGTTCTCCCTAGAAGTGTTTATATTTAAAATTTACTAAAAAGTTAAAACCAGTGAACGAAAAGAAACGAAACGAAACACAGTACAAATCATCTAAGTCAGAAACTTTTCAATTTTCATGAATCGTTTTGTTTGCGAGCAAAACAAAACCACAAACTTTTCAATGCAAAAGAGCATAAACAAAACAATTCGGGTTTTGTACTTAGGCTTTGCTTTGACGGTATGTTTCGTTTGAGTACGAAACAAAAATGAAACGTTTGCAAACGT
This sequence comes from Phyto melanocephala, assembly GCA_941918925.1. Lineage (NCBI taxonomy): Eukaryota > Metazoa > Arthropoda > Insecta > Diptera > Rhinophoridae > Phyto > Phyto melanocephala. Next base: position 119,863,729 of record OW799233.1, on the reverse strand, counting down.
TTGCAGAACAAAAAGATTATAACAATCATAATAACAATGCACCATTACCAATTCGCAAACTATAGTCAGTGACTTCATATCGTTATTAGGATCATAAAATTAATGTAGGTAGGTAAAATGTTAAAAAATTTCCAACAACAAGCAGTAGAGTAGATTTTTTCATGTAAAGAGCAAATCAATCAGCAAACGTTTTGAAACGTTTGCAGAAAGTATTGTACTGTATTGTTTCGCATGTTACATATTGAAGCTGAGTCCTTTTTGATGCTGGTGTTGTTTGCACTCATAGTACAAAACAATACAAAACAAAATGCATGTACCGTTATCCTGGGGTTTGTTTCGTTTTGTTTTCCCTCTCTGAAATGATCGAAACAAAACTATTTTAAACGTTTCCTTTTGTTTGTTTTCGTACTCTGGTTAAAACACAATGTCGCCTAATATTCTCACTTTTTACTATAATTTTCGTATGAAATTTTTTTCAAAAACTGGCATAAATCTACCAAAACTTCTGTTATTTAATAAATAATTAAATTATTTTAAACTAAACAAGTAAGAGTGCTATATTCGGCCATGCCGAATCTTATATACCCTTCACAACGTGTAGTCATGCAATAACAGTAGTTTGTATCACCATTCATCTCATATGAAATACGTACATACATATAAAAAACATACATATATAAAAACATCCCATTGTAAAATTAAAAATTTACGTCTGTATGTTAAAAAAAAAAAATTAAAAAAACATTTAAAAAAAATTTTAAAAATACATTTTTAAAAAAATAATTAAAATATAAATAATAAATATTAAACAAAAAAAAAAATTAAAAAAAAATAATAAAAATATAAATAATATATTAAATTAAAAAATATATACAAAAATTAAAAAAAAAATTTTTTTGGCTCAGCTGGGATTCGATCCCACTTTTACTTTAACTAATATACAAGTTTGTATGTATGTATGTTGTTGTTGTAATGTTGTTTTTGTGAAAAAAAAATCGAGGTGATCGTGGGTTTTTGCTCATATCTCAGTTGTTTATGTACCGATATTTCTGATTTTCAATACCGATCTACTCCGAATATTTCTGATATTTTAATACCTCACCCGGGTCCAAGCGATTTCGGGGGGCTTCAAAAAGTTGATTTCAACAGACACACGGACAGACGGACAGACTGACAGAGCTTAGTCGACTCCCCTATTCATAAGCTTTCAGAAAATATACACTTTATGGGGTCGGAAATAAAAATTGTACCCTTTTTCACTGTGTGAAGGGTATCAAAAAAAATATTCTTTTAAAAACTAAAAAAAAAAAATAATCAAACCATCAAAGCTACCAAGTTAAGTACAATTAAAAACATCTATCAATCATATTAAAACATTACACCTAATTCTAATTTCTCTTGTTGTTATACGCCTCCATTTTGAAAACCCTAAGAAACAAAAAGTTTACCTTTGTTTTTTTAATTAATGCAGAATTTTAGTTTAGTGTAAAGTTTTATTGTTACTATACTGTATAGTGTACAGTAAAAATCGATAACGTTTAATGCAAGATTATTGAATTATTTTTTTTTTATCTCGTTTAATTTCTTCATTAATCGAGTGCTGTGTAACAAATAGTATTACAGTGTTAAGCTGAAATCATTGTGATTTAAATAACTGAACGCAGTATTGCAGGACTCTAATATACATATAACTGATCAAGTGTAACAAAAGTTTGAGCATTTTTTCAACAACGAACTAAATATCGAAACACTCACTGTAATTATTTTATTTTATTTTATTTATTTTATTTTATTTTTAACAAAAGTACCAAAGAATAGGCAATTATCTTCTTTAATAAATGTTTTTTATATTAAAAAAACATATCAAATTTGCAATTTCAAAGACATTACAAAAATTATTAATGAATAACTGTTAAATATCGAAATTTCAATTTAAGTTTAAAGGTTTTTTTTCAATATTTTATTTGGTTGTTGGGTTCAAGCCCAAAAAAAGAAAAAAAGTTTTTAATTTCAAAAACTGCAAAAAAAATCAAGGCATATTTATTTGTCAGGTAATTTAATTTAATGAATTTAAATTTAATAAAGAAAAATATAATTAGCTAACGAATCAGGAAAAACTAGTGAATAAATTTACCTTTCAAATACAAATGGAAGGCTCAGAAAAATGCCAATAATGGTATAAACATAAAGGATAATTTGATCCCAAGCTTTAGCTGGAGCCATTTTTCACCCCATGTAAACAACATGGATAATTAGAGCTCTCATAAAGCTTGGATTTCGTTCAAACTCATTTAGTTGCTGAATTAAATAAGAATATTATTTAAAACAAACACTACAATTACCGTCAGAATCAGATATACAATTAACAAAAAATTAATTTCTTTTATTAAGTTCTAATATTTTAAATTTATGTATGTATGTATATTAAAATCTTTGATTTGTTACTCCAATTCCGATAGCTTCAATTGTATACCATCATAGCAATCCTAAGTATATGAACAATTTTATTAGAATTTTAAGTCAAAACTTAAAAAAAATTATTGAAAAAATTTCAGTTAAAGTCAGAACCTCTAAACTTAATATTTCAATATATTTTGGTAAAAAACCAATTTTTTTTTTCAAAATATTTAATAAGACAACAACAAAAATATTTTCTTTTAAATAAATTTAAATTAAAAAATAATTTCGAAAATTATGTTTAAATCAAAATTATCTCGAAAATTTAGTAGATTGATTTAATATTACAGTTCAGTTTTTGTTAAGGAATTAAATAAAAAGTTGTATATAAATTACACGTTCGACATGAAATTAAAAATATGAAATTCGAAAATTTTCACCTTTAATTTAATATAATTTAGGTAAATTCTGAAGTAAATTTAATTTTATTTATTTTAAATTTTCAACCTACCCATGAAGAAGTCAAGACTCATTTTAATGGTGTGTTTTATCACGATTCTGCAGAAACAAAATTTCGACTATTTCAAAAATGTACCACACAATACAATAATGCAAAAACTGCCTTCATTTTTATGGTTGGTTTTGAAAAGGCTGGCATCGGTGCAACATTCTTCATATAATTATACAGCACATATTCCATAATATTATTTATGTCCACAGTAAGCCTATTCCAATTATACTCGAAGTTTTTTCTTCTTTTTTTTATTTGATTTTGTAAATTACTATTTGCAGTGATGTGACGATAATGAAAGCAAGAGTCAAAAGACCCTTATTTAAAGTAAGCAATTTGATGTGCTGACTACATGGCAACACCTTTATCGACGTCGGCACAGTGTTGTGTTAATTGTTTTTTCTGCCTGGGTAAATTTAAAAATTTAGATCTTTTATTAAAGTTATTATTGTAAAATTTTCTAATATTCTTACTGCCATGTGTTGTTCCGTAATTTTGCAAACTCAAATTTTTAATTAAGAATTCTTTATTTAAGCCTAAAACTCCATATTCCCAAGGAAAGAGGATTTTATTTAAATTCCAAATTAAATTTCAAAGTCATGCCAAAAATTAAAGTACAATCAATTTGTTTGTTGAAAATATTTATTTCATGACTGATTTGTATACAAATTGCAAAATTAACTTAAAGTGGCTCGTTTAATTTCTCATTTGATTAAATGCAAATTTAATTTACAATTTTTTGTCTTTAAATAATCTACAAATTATCACCTTCAATATTTGCTCCAAATAAATTTATTTAATATTCTCCAGACAAGCCATATGACACATTCGTAACAACACTAACAAAGAAAAGTTGAATTAAAGAAGCGATCAACAACAGCAACAACAACATTTTCATGAAATCGTAAATTTTGTTTTGAGAAACGCCAATGCAACATGTTTAAAATTCCTAAATGACTTAAAACCACATTAATTCTATGAAAAATCATGATGGGGAAACAAAACAATTTAAAATAAAAAACTTAACACAAGCCTAAAAAACATTAAAATTAACAAGAAGTTCAGTTCGTAGACTGAATACGTTGTCTTTTAATAAAAAAAAAACTGTGTATTTTCTAAATAGTCCATATTTAACAAATTGAAATGGGTTCAATGTTAAGAATAAAGAAAAGAAATGATCTAAAAAGAAAAACAAAATAAAGCTTCGCAAATAGTGACAAAAAAGAAGCTTCAGGTATAAAAAAGCAAAATAAAAAATTTACTCGTACATACAAATATTTAGAAGTACAAACATATAAACATGAATGTATGAAAACAAAAATGTTTAATTCTTTTGCATGCGTGTTAAAACATGTTTTTGGTGTTTAAAACTCCAACAACACCAAGTTTTTTTTGAAAAGTTTATGTATATCGTATATGGAGTATCACCAGCACAGTATCTGTCACACGAATTTGATGCTTTAATACCTTTTAACACTAATCGCATTACGAGCAATCAGTTGTGATGAGAATATATAAAATACCCCAACACTTACACACACAAACACAAACACTGGAGCATGACTTTTGGCTTCAATGTTTGCAACCATATGAACAAACACATAAAACTGAGTATCCAACTTATATACTCGTATTGAAAATGACTAACAAATTTAAGGTTGTTTAAAATTTAAACATTTTCTCACGTGTTTATTTGTTTGATCTTTTTTTTCGAAATTAGATGAATGAACAGTAAAACTGGGTCTTTTATAGACATACAGAAAATGTTTTTGAAGTTAAAAATAAAATTAAAAGAATATTTAGGAGCTCATCAGTTTCATTATTAGCATCATCTGCATTGATGTTATAAAATAAAATTAAAAAAAAAATTTACGACTTTCAACCGTGATTAGAAGATTTGTTTATTTCATAAGTATAACGAGTATACAAAAACAAAATGATTCATATTTTTAAATATGTATGTATGTACAACATATAAAATTAATGAACTGTCGGTGGAACTGAAATACACACAAAAAGTTAAGCAGGAAATTGAAATGAAATGAGATTAATTAATTTTAGAAAAAGGACTTGGAAACTATTTTTTTAAGCATTTGTCTTAAGTCTTTTGTTTTAATTGTACAACATTTCTAACACTATTCGTTTTTCTTTTTATCTTCAGGAAGCAAATGATCATTGTACACCCTCACCCTGCTTAGAAGGACGTTGTTTAAATACTCCCGGCAGCTACTACTGTCACTGCCCACCTGGTCGAGCCGGTAAACACTGTGAACAAGTTCGTCCCATGTGCAATCAACCGCACTGCAATGGTTTGTATCTAATTAATCAATGTTAAAAATTCTTACAAATTAATAAAATTATTTCATTTTATTTTTTATTTTTATTTTTTGTAAAAACAGATGGTTGTTTTGCCAACTCCACCATTAATTCTTCGAATAATTTACCCTGCTCTGGCCATGGCACTTGTGAAATGGGTGATGTGGGTACATTTTGTAAATGTCATACTGGTTATACGGGCACATTTTGTGAACACAGTAAGTTTTTTTGGTTGTTTCTTATTTTTCTATTCTTTACTTTATAGTCATATTGTGAAAGTATTTTTCTGTGATTTAATATTGTACATAAATATTGTACATAATTATTGTTAATAAATAGTTTGTTGTAGTGTTTAAATGTCTACTTAAGAAAAACTTGTCATTGATTAGCAATATAAATGGGTGTTTATGAGTTCTTTTTTTTTATTAAATAAACTAATCATCCAATCATAAAAACTATAAATAAATTAACAACTTCAAACACTAGGGTTAAAGTTAAAAGTTGCGGCTGTTTTAAGATACAAAAGAAACTTTTAAACTTTGCACACATCAGAGGAAACTGAACTAAAAACTTGGATTATACAAAAAAGTTTCGTATTTTAAATTCTAGTGAATTTAAATATTTTATATATGCTGACCATAAGATCGTAAAAGATAGAGTTCAATCAATTGGAAAATTGTGCATGTTAGATTATAATAAGGGAAACTTTAAAAGACGTTATCAAATAACATAAGAATGTATGTGAAAGAAAGGGTTTATTAATGCTTTTTTTTTCAATCGGAATCGTTTACTTTTATGCTTCAACAAAAAAAAACCCCCCTGACAATATAATTTCTAAAATATATACATACTAAACTCGTATTCTAATGCTACGAATGTATAAAGTTCTTTACTTATATTTTATTATATTTATTTTTACTTATATACACACAAATCAAATAGTTGGTGAATTCACAAGGTGTTTTAACTTATGTATTGTCATATATAATATCACAATTCATCAAAATCTTAGACAGCTAAGAAAACAATAAACAGCAATTGTGACATTATGATAATACTACATTTGGAACTTTTTGTGAACACAACAAGTATTATTACATTAATGCTTTAAACACATAAACGACAGCAAGCAAAAACATGTCAAATATAAAATGTATGTGTTTAAATGAAAACGATTATTTTGACGGCAGCACAGCAGCACGACTGCACAACAGCATTTGCTGCTGGCAACTTAGGCTATTTTCTATTTTCACGGGCAGCAATAAACAAATATAGTGTTGCCATTATATATATTAAATTGGAAAAAAAAAATACCAAAAACTTATTTTTAATATTAAACATAAAAGAACATTACAAAAGTACAATAAAGTAATAAATTTATGTGTTTTTATAGTTTTTCGTGATATTATTACATTTTTTTATGAATAACTTTAATTTTATTCATTATAAAATATATATGCGGCATCCCTGAAATTTTTATTGCTTAAATACACATCATGTGATTGTTATGTTGTTGCTGTCTTCAAAATAATTATGAAGCTGACTTCAGAGCTGCATTTGAAGTTGGCAGCATTTGATGCCGTGAAGTCGTCTGCTGTCGTCTATGTGTTTAGAGCTTATGAATTCATATATTATTTTAAAAATCTTTTTTTTGTTATAAATTCGAATACTATTTCAAAAACATAACTTTTTTAAATGCTGTTTATTATTACGAAACATTATTTTATTTATTCTATTTAGGGCCATTATTACAACTTGCCGACAAAGTTAATGTTAATAAAAGGTAACTTTTGTTAACGTGAGCAATAAACTGACCATTAAGTATTTTTCGTTATTACAACCTGCCTGTAAAATAAATTGTATTTATTTTAAAGTATGGCAGCACCAAAGCAAATGCTGAACAAATTTATTAGTTCTTTAAACCAAAGTGGCAACGACAAGCAAATAGTAAACAATTCCCTTATACGGTAGAAAATATGGTAACTTTTAATTATAAACCTCACGTTAAAAGTTGAAGGTAGAGTGATCTTTCCTTTAACTTATCGGACACTTTTAGGTTAAAGTAAAGTTGTTATAACGAAAAACTAGTTATCTGTCCGATAACATCCTAACTTTAGTTATCGATAAGTTATAATAATGGCCCTTAATATGTAATAATTAATCTCTTTAATTTTATATGAATTATATTTTACAAAAAAGTTTAGTATAGTTTTGAAAATTCGAAATTAGTTCGAAGAGCTAGTTTAAGATTCTGTTATTTTTGTTTTCTGCTCAACTGAATTTTAATTTTTTTTACATAAAGATATGAGTTCTGCATTTATGTCGATCACTTATTTTGAATAACTTTATTATAACTTTCATACGAGAGGGCAAAAGGGGGTATATATAACTTTGTCATTCCTTTTGTAATTTTTACAATATTAATTTTAGACCCTAGCGGAATTGATTTACCTAAGTTTGTCTTTTCGTGTGATGTTGAAATCAACTTTATGAAGCCACCACGTTTACTTTAGACTCTTATATGGTATCAATTTATCAGATATGTTTTCAAGAATTTTGTTATTAAAAATCAGTTATTTGAGCATATTATAAGCTGAGATATGCGCAAAAGAACATTAAGCTTGTTAGCCAAACAAGGTCAGACTTTGCCGATCCTATGGAACTTCTTGAAATATTTACAGAAAATCTTGGTTCAATAGTCCGTTACTGACAAAGATATCAGCAAAAAAAATGTGATTAAAAAAAACATCAACTAAAAGTTTAAATTATCAATTTTCTAAATAAGTTTTAGTCAAAGTCGATCCATATAATTGTCAACTATCGTCATTACATGATGAAAAAAACTGCGTCAAGAGTATATACGATACGATTTGGGTATATATTTTTATAAGTATGTGCATTAAGCAGGACTTTCTCTATTTTTTCTCATAGTTTTAAAATAAAAATCAAACATCTTCAGCTCTAGAATAATACATGCTTAGCACTGTTTGTAGTTTTTTGCCTCTAGAGCTTTTCCTAAAAAATAACAAATCGGTCACTAATTGGCAACGTTATAGGCAAAAATATTTTTTCAAAAATATATATTTTTTTAAATGCCAAGTTACTAAAGCTTCTAATTAATTTTTGGCCACTGTAAAGGCACCAAAATACAAGCCGTAGTCTCCAAAAATTTTTCTGAGAAAAAATGATCAAAACAGTTGCAAACTAACTGAGATGTAAGCACAAAAATTCAATTACTTCGATGTTTTTCCTGACATTTACAAACGGGTACCGAAAGAAAGGACTTGACCAGGAATATTTCAAAATCCATGATGAACGCCAGTACTAAATGGCGTAAAATAAAATTTATGTTTAGATCTTGACTAGTAGAACATAATAAATTATGTAAAAATTTACAAAATAAAAATAGCATCGGAAATAATAAAGCAAAATGGCATATAACATTAAAATTGATATTTAGTATAAGTGGACAATTTGATCTCTTATGCTATATAAATCGAAATACAATTATGTTACAACTCAAATTTTTTCAAACGGGATTTTCTATTAATTGATTCACAATACACATCTCTAGCTATTGTAAACCTCGCTTTCTCATCACTGTCTTTTTTGGCTGGAAAATACAATAATGTCTGTTTTTTGTTAATTGCACCGCTTCTGTAAGATTTATAGTTTTTTATTTTCACTAGAGATTTGAGAATTATGAGATGTGACGATATTTATTTTAAATTAAACTTCATTAACTTACAAACAAAAATATATTCGGTAGTGCTTTCTCAGTTAATTATTAGTTTGTTAGTTACTCGATAATGTATGGGGAAATTATCAAGTAAATACAATCGAATGCAGTGTGATCTCCGCTAATTAATTAATTTTAGATATAAACTGTTCTTTTCTTAAAGCAGACCTTATTTCAGTATTGCGCAATAGGTTTATTTAATATCAAAATTATTTTTTAAGCTTTTCCAAAGTATACATTGGCACAAAGCAAAGTATTATTTATACTCATTTCAACTTTTAATATACTAATATTTTTTTCAATTCAAAATTTTTAAAATCAATTTCAAACCAAAAAACAAAAAAATTAAAAAATTCAAATTTTCAAAATAAAATTTATCACTTTAAGTTTACGACTGAATTTACAGAAAAATACATAGAAAATATCTCCACTTGTAATATTTTCTTTTAATTTATATTAAACTTGAATCTTTAAATCTCATAATCTTTAACAATCCTTTTCATGTTTTCCCCCTTCTTTTTCAACAGATCTTAATGAGTGTTCACCTAATCCTTGTCGCAATGGTGGTATATGTTTAGATGGCGATGGTGATTTTACGTGTGAATGCCCTTCTGGTTGGAGCGGTAAGTAACCATTAAAAATATTAACTTAACAAACCTTTAATGAAAATTTCTGTATAAAAACACACATACAAAAACAAAATTCCTTTACAAAGAACAGATTTTTTTGCTTTTTTTTTTGTTTCGTATATAACACAACAAGTAACATTATTAAGCATTAACTTGCAACGTGTTTATAATAAAAGTTTTTAAGTTAAAAAAGTTCAGGAATAGGGTATATAGACGAATACGAAAAAAAAATACTTTAGCACTTGTTATTTTATACACACTTGCACTGAAAAAGAAAAACACTCGCCACAATCTCGTAACATAACTTACATCTTAAGCACACATTAATCATAAAACCAAAACAAAAAATAAACAAAACCACTACATTAAACACATTAACAGCAAATATCAACAAAACATTAAAGTGTTCAAAACTTTAGAAGCACAATGAACGGACAGAAGGTAGTAGAAAAAGTCCTACGAATTTAAGGAAAGTAAGAAAGGTAACGAGGGACATTTTATAGAATTATAGAATTTTATTTAATTTAGTAAAATTTATAGAGATTTGAAACATTATAAAGATATTAAAACAGAATAATTTTCAATTTTATCACACATTCAACAAACAGAGAATACGGATTGGATTGTAACACTTTTTATCATCGATTTAAAAATGTTGACGATAAAATCAAAGCTGGTTTTAAAAATTCATTTCTCTTAGCTAGAGTTGGCAAAAATATACTTTTCCAGAATATTCTTCTTTTATATAAAAAAAACTTAATCCTAAATATATTTAAAAAAAAATTAAAAAAAAAACCTTCAACAATAATAATAAAATATTAAAAGGGAACTGCCAGGAAACTTGGTATACTTTTTAGAAAATTCCTGAAAACTCAGAAAGTTCCCAATTTAGAAACAATTTAACAACTGTAATAATATCGTCACTTGAAATGCAAAATAGCCTAACAACGAAAAGACCAAAATTAAGGTTTTAATAGATAATGATACATTACCTCTAGGCAAACGTCTTATCAAACTTGTATTTTTAAAAATAACGACTTTATTAAAGAGATGCAAAACGTCATAACAACAGTGGCACCATAGGAAATGACACACATAACCTTTTTATTTCACAGTTTTCCAGCACGAGAGTTGAACCCAGACCAACCCAAATAAAGGAGTTTCAATCAAACTTACAAATTCAATGTCTTTATTACTCTTGTGGAATAATACAACAACAAAAAGTTAATGTACTTAAACAATAATCACAGATACAGTTTTTGATGCTGGCTTTTTAGCCTTAACATTATTTTAGTTTGCAGGTATTTTAAGATTATTTTATATCAAAAAAGGATTCAAAAATATAAAATCTTGAACGTGTAACTGTTACAGTTTGTTAAACTGTATGGCCTTTTTAAAGAGTATGTATTTATTTTTTGTAGAAAAATTTTAGAATCATGATTAATTAATTTTTTTCTTGGGCCCCCCGATATGACTGCAATGTCGTTGTTGATCTCGAATATATTTCAGACAAATCAATTTGCCGTCATTGCATGTTGACTAAATGAAAGACTTCCTTTTCACTAAATCTTCATCATTTAAATCATACCTTTTTTGCAATTATAAAGTTAGTAGTCTAAAACGCTTCCTTTTATTACGACCAGGAGAAATAATATGAAATTAAATACTTTTACGTATTAACTAACAACGATAAAATTCTGGAAAAAAGTTGGTGATCTTACCGTAATCATGATCCGTGCTCTAGCATATAAAACTAAGAGAGAATTTTATTTAAAAACAGATTATTGAAAAGAAACTTTTTATTGTTCAGCTTTCACAATTACATATGCAGAGACTAAAAATCATAAAAAATGGCAACATCTACAGGATTGAAAAGTATTCCTGCCACCAAAATGCCATCACTTTTACGGCAATATTCCCTTTGAAGATTAAATAAATATAACGGAAATTCAAAAGGTCATATTCCTCACAACTAACAAAACAATTACAAAAAAACGAAGAATAAGCAAACTATTTATGTATATTTATATATGTGTGTGTTGGGACAATATCAAAGCAGACCAGTTCTATTTAGGTTCCTTTTTTCCATTTCCAATCGTGGCTGAGATTCGGCATTTTCTGAGTCCTGCACCATTATAGGAGTTTTCTCCAAACTAGGAAACGATTTCACATTGCCAACTAGTGATTACGACAATTGCAATTGCAGCATCTTCGTTACACAGAGGTCCCCCATCACATTTACATTTAAGTGTTTCTACCATGATCTCAGTATCCCTAATTTCTTTAAGTACGAGGTTCTGGATTCACCCTAAACTCTATAAGTTCGAGGTCGAGAATTGTCCTATGCCCCAGCCAGAGGTGCTGGTAATGCCTCTATACTCCCGATTTGCAATAACACTATGGCGTGGACACTTTGCCAAGCTAATAGCGCTGACAGACATAGGGTTGGTATACGATATTAGTATGGTATACTACATGTGTGTCAACTAGAGTGATCGACTCGGTTTTGCAACCGGTGGAAAACCCGGTTTTTTTTCTCTTTCAGCTGGCGGTTTTTTCTAAATATTGATTTTTCGAATATCGAATACACCGGTTTTTTTATCCGAAAAAGCCGGTTTTTTTTTTTTAGAATTATTTTCATATATCTTTGTAACCAATCGTACTATAGTATATTTAGTACGCGAAAAGTTTCCAAAAATCAAAAAATAAGAGCTATTAAATATTCTTCCATAATATTGTAAGAAATTTATTTGTTTTTTAAAAAACGTATGTAAAATAAGACAAATAATTGAGCTAAAATATTATTTTTTTATAGGATACAAACCTAACGTTAAAAGTTAAAGGTAATTGAAGCATAAACTTAGCTGATCGATCACTTTTAGGTAAAAAGTGTAGTTACAATAAAGAAGAACCAATAATCTCTCTTTGCAGATCCTAATTTTAATTTAAGGCATTGAGTGTCGGTCAACTTAAATTTCAATTAAACCATCGAACAAACTAGTTTATGCCTATATTTGTATGTCTGTCAGGGGTATAATAACGAATTTTTAAAATGAAATCTTTTCCTCCCTAGCCTTTAAAATGTATTTCAAATAACAGAAATAACTTCAAACAAAATACATTAGTGCATATTAGTTTAAAAAATCTATTTAACATTTGAAAAATGTACAGAAGGAGATACAAAAATTTATAACAGCATTATAAAAAGTTTTATTTATTTATTGTATTTATTTATTTTACTTGTAAAGAGTACTTTTTGTCCTTAAATTCAACTAATTTAAACCAAATAAGTCAAATGCATTCATGTCAGTTATTGCGTAATTGTGCAGCCAAACGTATATTAACTATAAAAATTTCATATTTAGATATAATTTCTATTATAATCTTTTTTTTACAATATTTTTTAATTTTTTTTTAAATATTATATTTTATATATTCGAACCGGTTAACCGGTTTTTTTCTCAATTTTCAAAATAGCAACCGGTTTTTTTTAAATTTTAAATTTCAAACTATTTAAAAACCGGTTTCTTAAAAATGTCGAATAATCGATCACCCTAGTGTCAACCCAAACTACAATTAAACCATTGAACAAACCGCTTTATGATTAATTTGTATACAACAAAAACGTAACTCCTATAAATGTGATATACCCACGATCGAACAAACTAAATTATTGATGATTTCAGATAAAGATTTTATACCAAGCGTAAAGGGCAATATTTGTGAGCTGTAGTGAAGAGAAATTGCGGCATTCGAATGCGATCGTAATTTGAAAACTCTTATTAGAGTCTCTAAACCAAAAGAACAACAAACACGAAGAGAAGGTTCGAGTAAAATTTCGGTAACGTTGGAATGCTATAATTTGTCCCCAAGCTTTTTTAAAATTTAGTACTATTTTTTTAAATAGTACTCGAAAAAGAAAAGAACCACTAAATTTATATTTTTAAAAAACCAACTCTCAAATAAGGAAAAATTCTTGATTAAGGAATAGTTCTTAAATAAATCGTATGATTGTGTCAATATTTTTAACATCTATAGTACTTTTGATGATCAGGTAGACCAATAGAGCGTATCATCTCAAAAGCAAAGATATATCGGGTGTCCCAACTAGAACGCAATTTTTAAATTTGGCGCCATTCGAAGTGTCATTGTTTGACATTTGAACAATTGTTATTGTTTGCTAGTAGAAGGTACGAGGTTAGTAAAAATGGAGCGCTACATAAATGAACAACGCATTCTCATTGTGAAATTGTTTTACCAAAATGGTGAAAGTTTTGCGGCTACAGTTCGCAAATTGCGATCATCCCATTTCCATCTTGATGGCTTCGTCAATAGGCAGAATTGTCGCATTTGTGGTGAGGAAAATCCTCGTGTGATTAACGAGAAGCATATGCATCCTCAACGTGTCACTGTGTGGTGTGGATTTTGGGCTGGAGAAATCATTGGACCTTTTTTTATGAAAATGAGGCAGGTCAAGCGCAAACAGTCAATGGTGTTCGGAATCGTGAAATGATAACCAGTTTTTTCTTGCCTAGAATTGAAGAAATGAATGTGGAGGGCATGTGGTTTCAACAAGATGGCGCCACATGTCATACAGCCAGAGAAACAATTCAATTGCTGCATCAGTCATTTCCCGGCCGTGTTATTTCGTGTTTTGGAGACCAGAATTGGCCGCCTAGATCGTGTGATTTAACACCTTTAGATTTTGTTCTTTGGGGTTTTTTTAAGTCTATGGTTTACGCGAATAAGCCGACGACGACTAAAGCCTTAAAAGAGGAAATTGGATGCTGCATTAATGAAATACCGCAGCATTTATGCAAAAAGGTCATTGAAAATTTCATTAAAAGATCGCGTGTGTGCCAGCAAAGCCGCGGCGGCCATCTGCACGATATATTGTTCCATACATAACCTCATTCTGTCTACTTTACGATATAATAAAGTTTCACGATTTTTTTTTTTTTTTTTAATATCTGTGCTTTATTTAAAATTTAAAAATTGCGTTCCAGTTGGGACACCCGATTGTTTGCCGTATAGCTTGAAATATAGAGAATTTTTGCCAGGAGCTCTAAACAAAATTTTAGAAAAAATTTTCGCAAACAAATATACATTGAATTGTACTCATTTCATGTACATGGATTCAGGTTCTGTTAATTCGTTAAGTTTTTATAAATCTTTTCATCAGGCGGGTGTAGAAACATTTGCAAAAAAAAAACAGAATAAAAAAATATATTACTAAAAACAAATTAACATAATTTTTTAACAACCAGTTAATTTGATAAATTTATAATCATTATAGTTATAAATTGACCAATAAAATTAAGCTAAATAAGTTCTAATTAATTTTATTAAATTATTTCTTAAATACGCCATTTTGTGCAAGTCTATTTCAAGGCTAATTAATTACTTTAATTTTTCATTGTCTTTCTGCTTTCAAATGTTATTTGCTTTATTAATGGTCATTTAAAAAGCTTTTTAATATTATGCCACTTCTATAATTTGGATGTGTCGTTTCTCTATAGAATTATTCATATAAATTTATTGTCGAATTTATCAAAGTTATCTATGCAAACAGTTGTCTAAATCTAAATTTATTTATTATTTTCGTGAGCATTTTTCTTGAATTAACTATGACATGATAAATGTTTATTGATTTAAATTAGTAACACAAAAAAGCATAAAACAAGATATTTGAATATATTTTATTAGATTTTATCTAACCTTTTAACAAGTGCAAAATGGGGTAAAATTTAAAACAAATAAAAAAATCCAGAGCCAACGGATTGTGTACGGCCTTGGAGAAAGGAACTATTAAAGCAAAAACATAATGTGATGCATAATTTTGTTTCTAGTTTTGTACTAAACTTGAATTCTTCAAGTTTTTGCTAGGCTGTTACTTAAATAAATTAAAAGTTAATTTAGAAAATTTAACTTTATTGCAAAAGGACAAATAATGATTTCAAAACTGAACCAAATATCGTCTTGGTAATGAAGAAAAAAATACTTAAATACTAGCTTGTGCCCGCGACTTCGTCTGCGTAGTTATCGTGATAAAAAGTAGCCTATGTGTTAATCTAGGTTGTTATCTAGCTATGTGCCGAATTTCATTTAGTTCCGTTCATCCGTTTTTGCGTGATTGAGTAACAAATATCTAAACATCCAAACATAAAAACATTCACATTTATTATATTAGTAGGATTTTATTGCATGTTTATATACAGAAAATGAACAAACAACCTCTGTCTGTGGGTTAATTCAAATAAAACGTTTTTGGATTCATATCTGATACCAACATATATGACATAGATATTCGATCGAAAATCAGCAAAATTGTCCCATAAACAAAAAATCACGACCAACTTCTTTTACAACACAAAGTTCAATGTAAAATATCCTAGAGGCCACGTGTTCTACTTGATAAGCCCGATACGATTTGATAGTCCCCACAAAGCGTTTGTGCTGTATTTATTACGACATAGATTTTAATATTGTTGTAAGTGCAAACTAACAACAGCAAAAAATTATTAAATAATTAAACAATTAAAAAAAATCGCTTTAGTGAAGACTGAGCACGAATTTAATTTATTTTTTTTTTTATTTTTTTTTAAAAAACTCAATTTATTGTCAACAGTAAAAAGTGTTTTCTTTTTTTTCTTTGCAAATTTTGCAATGATTTTGAAGATTTTCTCTATAATTCAAAATAGTTACTAAATTTTTATTTTATACTTTAAATTTTTTTTTAAGATTTCAGTTGCATTTTTTGTGCATAATGCATTGACTTTATACTAAAATATGTGTGCATCAATAGCAAAGCAATTTAATAAAATTTTAAAATTTCTGTTATCATTTATTACCCACGAGGGCATGTTCCTTGAGGGAGTGTCCACGCCTTTCCTAGTCCGGGTTATATAGATATTACGAAACATCTCTTGTTGGGGTAAAGGAGAATCCTTGACCTTGTAGATAAAAAGATTAGAAAGACGCAGCTGCCGATGAAGCACAACAGTTGAGTGAAGATGATCAAAGGGCTACATCGCACGCTCATGGGAAATTTAATTAATTAATTAATTAATGCTCAATAAGGTCATGGGTACTGACATCAGTATATTTACTGATGTGGCATAAGAAAAACTCTGGACCACGTACTTAAAGTGTTAAGGGAGACTCAGAACGTGACAGACTGAGGATCACAGATAGGCACACATTAAGTGTGAGTGGTATGGGTAAGCTCAGTCTAACGAATATGCTGGTGATTGCAAAATACTATGCGATTAAAATTCTCGGTAATCATCAGACGTTAATGTGATATCATTTTCTTGTCCATAGTGGTGCGTAACTCAGCGAAAGATGGGAAACCGATTGGTAGATCACTTCGGGCGAAGAGAGTCGAAAACAGACCAGAAGTGGTAGTAGTGCTTTGCTATTCCCCCAACATATGAATTTTTCATTGCTAATATGACATGAAATAGAAAGTATTTGATTTATATGAATCCTTCCTTCTTCCCCTGCTCCTATCATTGTAATATTGGTTTAAATAGTTATCACAGTGCATGCAAAGAAAAACCATGCTTGCGACATGATCACGACACTTATGCTATATTTTCTATAACAATATTTGGTTGTCAAAAACAAAAAGTATTTAAGGCTAACTTTAAAAAAATATTTGAATCTGTAAATAAAATTAAAATTAAATTATATTAAAACTAGCTGACCCGGTAAATGTTGTTGTACCACATAAATTATTTCTAGGAAATATTTTTTACATTAAAAAAAAAAACATAAACCATATGTGTTCTACGGTACGCAGATCTAAGTATCTTAGTTTAAAATTTCATCGAAGTCGTTACGTTATTTAGGTGAGGCATAAACTGTCCCTTGGGTTGAGTGACCCAAGTGAAAAATAGACGTTGAACGTTTCTTAAACGTTTATTTCTGCATTGGCTGAACTATAAATTGTGTACAATTTGAAGAAAATTTCTAAAAACTAAATCGAGGCAAGTACATATTTAAAAAAGTGGGCGTTAAAGTAGGCGTGGTAAAAAAAATTATCCTAATAATCATACTAGAGACTTAGTTATATTATGTGAAAATTTCAAGAAGATCGGTCCAGCAGTCTGGCCTACCTGAGGGGGCGTTAAAAAAACGCGTGGCATTGAGGGGTATGAAAAATAAATGTTGACCGATTCTCGTACCTACCCGAGTTGCAGTGATTTTCACTTGTAAAAATTTTTTGTTTTAATAAATTATTCAAAAAAATTACTCAAAATTTGTTGAATTTTAAATAACATCAAGTCTAAACTACTTTTAGACATTTTTTTTCATGTTTCTGTTAGAACTGTACATATAATTTTAAAACAAGTTTGCAGTTTAATTAAATAATTTTACTTCTTATAACAGTTTAAAATTTTGCTCTTTAAAATGGGTTTCTTACAAAAAGTATACATATCAGAATTCAAAATTTTTATAAATAAAACATTCGCTATTATTTTATGGCATTTCATAAGGCATGCGCGTTAAAACGAAAGACTTAAGACACATACATTAATATCTTAATTGTCACATTTGTTTTGGGGATATTTCTCTGCGATTTTCTTGCATATTTGCATAAACCATCTTTAAAAGTATTTATAACCATGCATTTAAAGTTGTCCCCTATTTTTTTTTTTTTTTTTTTTTTGTATAGAAAAAAGAAATATTTCTAATGACAAAATCTACATTTATCTTTTGTTTTAAATGTGAAACCATTAGTTTTTATATGGCCTTAATATTATAAACAGTCTAGCAACATCCTTCCTAGCTTTATGCATACAAACATACTCATGCCTGAGTTTATGATTGTGTAGCTACTTACATAGTATGGCTACAACAATTCAATTACAATTTAGTTTTTCACACTTGCCATACAATTTTCAACACCTTTTAAATTTCACATATAACTGCCAAAAGCATCTATTTGTAAAGGCTGATTTGAATCTTTTTCTCTCTTTCTATAAACTAAGCAACACCAACTATACAGCCGCAAGAAAGACAAAAAAAAAAGAAGTGAGACTCCAAAAAGGCCATTTATTACAAACTAGTGACGCATCCTGTTAATGCCATACGACTACCATTACAAATACTACTGCTGATTGCTAACATAACATTGAATTTTGTCTTTTTTCGCTTATTAGTTTTATTTTTTTTTTGTAGTTAGATGTCGATTTTAATGTATGTATGCACAAACACGAAACTTTGTATTTTTCCTCATGAGCATAAAAAAAAGTATCAAGCAAAAGAAAAAACGAAAACAAATGTTGTTGTGTGTGGAAACGCGATCTTTAGGTTTCATATTAATTCCCTTTCGCGTTTTACAAGTAACACTACATTACTGCATACAAGAACCACCACAACACCGCCACAAAACAAGAATTAAATCCTTTTTGAAACCATCAGGTATGCAAAGTGGATTATAGCAAATTGCTATAAACTGTTTGGTACCTTTTTCAAAATCAAATATCATTCAGGCAATTATTGGCCATAATATTTAACTGCGTTCTTTGGAAACGAAAACTTTTTAAAAAATATAAAATATAAGAACAGAAAAATAAATTTAAAAAGCAAAATTGTTTTATATAAAAATATCTTTAATTAGTTTGAATAACGTAACTATACTAACACTACCAGTTTTACTGTCCCTGTACTTATAACAAATTAAGCCACACATGGTTATTTTATTCGTGTCGAAAATTTTTATAAAAACCGTTTTCTTTTTTGAAAAATTTTTTTAAATATTATTTTCATATACATAATTTTAATTAAAAACTCTTATAAATAGTAAATTAATTTATTAAAATTTATTATAGATCTTTTAAAAATCAAAGTAATAGAAAGAGAACATTTTCTTTCTATTGATGTTCTTATTAACTTCAATACTCCTGTTAATTTTGTATGTAGTGAGAATGAGCCAATACAATAATATAATTGTGTATTTATATAGTTCCTTAAGATTTTTTCAGTATCGAAATATGTATATCGATTTTGGTGTTTAAAAAACATGTAACAAATTAAGTTACGTTGACAAACAGGGGCACTAAAAGCCCAAATCCATGATGCCCTATTGGAATGTTGTGCATTTTTAAAAAACAAAATTCGCCTGAAAAAAAAACCATAACCGTTAACACATCGACTAGGCCAAGAACCCAGTGACTTCAATCTATTTCCTTAGGGATTTCTTATTCTACAATGACAAAATTAATGTTCCAAGGTCTTATCTCGTTCCTTGCGTGCTCTATATGCCGTTATATTCGACAGCCCTATACGACCTAAATGAGTTCTTAGCTTCGTATGACACATTATTAGTGTTGGTTTACTCAGTTTTAGAATATTCTTCGATTTATAAAGAATTTGGTCACCCTATAGTATGATCGTTGCCTATTTTTGTCATTTCCTAACGCATTTCTTCATTGTTAAAATTTAAAGTTTTTTTGAACTTCTGAAAGGAAATATGATTACCCTTTTGGATACATTTTCTGCTTCTACTTTTTCGATTATGCCTTGATGGCTTGGTATTCCTATTATCTCTAGACGTTTGCAAGACGCCAGTGAGTTTACTTCACTCTTGCATTGCAGAGCATTTAAAAATTCAACTTTTTCATTTATTAGGGTCTTGAAAATTGACTGGCTATCCCTAAGGTTACGAATCGGAGCTGTGTTATCACTCTCTTTCATCCATTTAATGTTTTCCATAATTGGAATAATCCCACCCTGGAAAACAATATTGTAATCTGGTATACGGAAGTGTTTGCCTCTGTTCTGGCTTATGTCAAATAAGCCTATTCCAGTTCGGTCACCACACTTCAATCCATCTGTATAAAGATTGATGCCTTGGTTATTTATTATCCGAAATACTTTATTCCACTCTCTTTTTTCGGATATTATGGTGATGCTCTTTGAAATGTTAACTCAGTGATATATGCTGTCGTTAGGATATTAGTAAGACTTTGGAATTTGGTTTTATTCTCTCTCTTTTGGATTTATGATCACCATCAATGCCCTTATTGTACATGGATCCATCTACTTAGAGCTTGCGAAGTAGATCCTCGACCTCATTCACTCGATTTATGCGCTTTAACGGCATCTTAGTCTCCCTAACCTTTTTATGAACGAGGTCTAGAATTTAAAAATGGAACACTGTCTGAAAGTCATAAAATTATCACCACGTATATACATATCTCTATGATGAATTCTCTGAATTGAGTTGAAATAGAAACAAGATAGATCACTTATTAAATATACATATGTAACTGGTGCGTTGTAAACAAGTAGCACAAAATATGAAACTATACCTACAAAATATAGATATATCGGCATTAAAAATTACAACCCTGTGCGCGAAGTTATCGTTTGTTACAAAAACTAAATTTTACAGGACAGCATTTTTATTATTTTTATTAAATAAATTAAAACGTAAATAACACTGCTACATACGATACACAGTGTTATCTCCATAACACAAAACAGTTATCCCTATAATATATTATCAGCAGATGGATTAATGGATGTAAAAACAATTTGCATTAAAAAGTTGATTTCTAGAAAAACGTAACATACGATAATTTCGCGCACAGGGGTCGATATGTTAACATTTTTTTTTAATAAAATATTTAAATTCATTAAATTTTTAATGTTTCTACGGCCGCTAATTTCCAAGTTCTTAATTCATCATCTATATGTCTGACTGCACAAAAAAAATGCCGAAGTATTTTTGTTACGAAAAAAAGTCTGATGCCTAAAAACACTAATCGTTTAAAAAAAAGTTTCAACATCATATGCAACAAAGTAATATTTATCGTGAACAAGTTATGATTAGTTCTATTAGTAATAATTTGAATTACAAATAAGGCATATAGACGTATACATACGGTATTTTAAGGTGAGGGTAAAACAAATTAGTACTTTTAAACCCATACGAAAAAGTATTTTAAGTTATTATTCCCTCCCTATTGTATTAAGATTTAGAAATAGGCATCTTTCTGAGATGTTGTTACTGTATATGTTAGTACGAGTATGGGGCTTAGTGAAGATGGAGTAAATGAGTCGATGGCTCGCTGGCCTTAACAATCAGATAAAAATACTTCACACACGATTAGGAATTTTTAATTAAAATATTTTGCTTTTTTTTCCTTCGTTTTTATACAGATCTTTTTTTTTTTTGTTATTGTTGTTTGTATTTGTCTTATTTCTACTACTTTTGGTTAATTTTTGTTAAACTTATGCAGACAGACAGACAGACAGACAAATGGACGAAATTCGCATGCATATGTTAAAGTTGCAACAAACCCAAAGAGAAAATCGTTTAAGGGTCTGTCGTAAAGAAAAAAAATATACAACCTGCTGCCACTGCAGCAGAACATAAAAATTGAATTTTCAACAGACAAGTACATTTAGCAATGCCAGTTCAAAAAGAAACATCGAAGAAATACAAAAAAATTGGATTTTTTTTTTATGAACATGCGAATCCTGCAATGAATTTTGGTGTATGTTGGCTCGGTTCGTTTCTTTAAATTTAAGAACTGAAAATATTTTACTAAAGTTTTGCTTTTGTAGCTGCGTGTAAACAAAAATATTTTTATGTATAAATGTATGCATGTTTGTATGCAGTCAGGTATCTCTTTCGAGTTACAAAACCAAAATAACATTCGCTTTCGTGCCTATATAAACTCATTCAAAACATCTCTTCTTGAGTTCCTAAGCCCGAATCATGCCAAAAGAAAAGAGCATTTCAACCTGCCACCACTACTGACTGTGGTGTATGCAAGAACATTGCACAATACAACTTTTACAGCAGCCGTCTTCGAGTGGTGATAGGCGTTTAAGCTTTTTGTTTTTTTTTTTTTTTTGTTATACATTTTTCTTAAGCTTAATTTAATACGTTTAAAACTTAACTGAATATACTATTTTGAGAACCTCAATCGATTGAATCTTCGTATGTCTATATGTATTGGCAAAGACCAATGTTACAAATGTTTAAACTTTAAAGACATGCAAGCGGGTGTTTTTTCTTTTTGTAAACGTCTTTTTTATTTTTTAATTTTTAGTTAGACACGTCTGCAGTGTTTAGATATGTACATGTAAAGTTTGTGTGAGTTCTGAGCTTAACATACATAAACGTTTTCAACATTTAAAAGTCTATAATTTGATATTTGAACAGAAGTTATAATATACATATGAAGAAGTTAAAAATACAGTGTTTAATAAGTTTTATTTGTAATTAAGTTTAATAATATTGTTTTTAGCTCAGAATGAACGTTTTGAATCTTTAAAAAACTAACTTAAATGTAGGCAGGATGTTTAGGGATTAATTTAACAAATTATAATTTTTCGACGTATGAGGGAACAATTTTTAAAAACAAAAAATTTTAAACCTACATTTAATGTACACTTTGCGTCTTCCATTTTATTCCATCTTTATAGATATTAGAATAAAAATTTACCAGTATTTATAAAAAATATGTTTTACTTATAAAATTGATCGAAATTTTAGTATATAAATAAAACATTTATAAAAAAAATTGTTTAAGATGCATAATGTAATGATGACTATTTCCATAAATAAAGAATTTATGTAGGAAAAAAACAAAATAAACCAAACTTTAGCCCATTTCCATCCTCTGTTCGCACTGGCGAACACAAAACTTCTCATTTTGATCGGTAATTTTTCCTGCTTTACTGAACTGTCATGTTTAAATTTTTTACGCAGAAGTGTTGTATATATTCTTAGCTTATACATATAAATTAGAAATAATAATTTTGTTAATAATAAAGGGTGTTTTTTTAAGCCCGATAGAACTTGAAATTGTAAAAAATAACACAAAAAATTAAATTGTAATCAAAATTTTTTTTTTATTCGAAAGATCAATACGTGACATTAACATTTGAAAATGATTTCGGGCATATGGGCACCGCGGCTGTTCTTGACGAAGCGCATTCTGGACGTCCAATTTTATCGCAAAATTGTGTTCAGCGATGAGGCGCATTTTTGGCTTAACGGGTTTGTTAATAAGCAAAATTGCCGCATATGGAGCGAGACCAATCCACAAGAGACCCTACAGACTCCATTACATCCAGAAAAATGCACCGTTTGGTGCGGTTTTCACGCTGGTGGCATCATCGGACCTTATTTCTTCAAAAATGAGGCCGGAGCTCGCGTTACGGTCAATGGAGATCGTTACCGCACCATGATCAATGATTTTTTGTTTGAAAATATGGATGACATTGATCCGGAGGAGATGTGGTTTCAACAGGATGGCGCTACGTGCCATACGGCGAACGCAACCATCGACTTATTGAAATCAAAATTTGGCGATAAGTTGATTTCGAGAAATGGACCTGTCAATTGGCCTCCAAGGTCGTGCGTTTTGACACCTCTCGATTATTTCCTGTGGGGCTACGTGAAGTCACTGGTTTATGCTGATAAACCAGCAACAATTGACGCCTTGGATGCCAGCATTGTTCGTGTTATTCGTGACATACGGCCAGCAGTGCTCGAAAAAGTGGCCCAAAATTGGACGTCCAGAATGCGCCTCGTCAAGAACAGCCGCGGTGCCCATATGCCCGAAATCATTTTCAAATGTTAATGTCACGTATTGATCTTTCGAATAAAAAAAAATTTTGATTACAATTTAATTTTTTGTGTTATTTTTTACAATTTCAAGTTCTATCGGGCTTAAAAAAACACCCTTTATATTTTTAATGCTATTCGCGATATTTCTACACCACCATTTTTAGAGGTTTTTAATTTAACCGATCATGTTTATTTATTGTACAAGAATTAAAATTGTAACTATGCAGTTTTTTCAGAAACAAATAAACAAAATAAAATCAAAACAAAAAACTAGGAAAAATTTTAACACAGTCGTTGTACTTAACATCTATAATTGAAAACAAGTAAGAGTGCCGTGCCGAATCTTATATACCCTTCACAACGTGTAGTCATGCAATAACAGTAGTTTGTATCACCATTCCATATGATATACGTACATACATATAACATACATACATATATAAAAGCATCCCATTGTAAAATTATAAATTTACGTATGTATGTTAAAAAAAATTTTAAAAAAAATTAAAAAAAAAAATTTTAAAAAAAAATTTAAAAAAAAAATTTTTTTTTTAAATAATTAAAATATATATAATAAATATAAAACAAAAAAAAAATATTTACAAAAAAAAAAATTAAAAAAAAAATATTAATAATAAAAATATAAATAATATATTAAATAAAAAATAAAAAAAAAATAAAAAAAAAATTAAAAAAAAATATAAAAAAAAATAAAAAAAAAATTTTTTTGGCTCAGCTGGGATTCGATGCCGCGTTTACTCTAACCAGTATTCACGTTTGTATGTATGTATGTATGTATGTATGTTGTTGTTGTTATGTTGTTTTTGTGAAAAAAATCGACGTGGTCGTGGGTTTTTGCAAATATCTCAGTTGTTTATGTACCGATGTTTCTGATTTTCAATACCGATCTACTCCCGAATATTTCTGATATTTTAATACCTTACCCGGGTCCAAGCGATATCGGGGGGCTTTAAAAAGATGATTTCAACATACACACGGACAGACGGACAGACTGGCAGAGCTTAATCGACTCCCCTATTCAGAAGATATATACTTTATGGGGTCGGAAATGAAAATTGTAGTAATTTCACACGGAATGACAAACCTATAAATATACATATACCCTTTTTCACTGTGTGAAGGGTATAAAAAAAAAATGTTCAGAGACATAAAGCAATCTATACATTACTTAACGATAAGCTAACCAAGAAAAATAAATTTTAACTTCCTGTGAGATTGATTGGCTAATAATGTGTTCATTACTCAGGTTAGACTATTGATAGACATAGCAAACTCAACATACAAGCAGTTTGGCATATGGAGTTCCGATTTGTCGATCGATGAAAAAATGGTTCCATATTTCGAACGCCACTCATGTAAAATGTAAATAAGAAACAAGCCGATTCGATTTGGTTACATATTGTGGCGTATTTGTCCTTCGAATGGGTATTTGTATAACTGTATACCGTATGCGGGTGCCAGTGATAATTATGATTGCTAAATCGGGTTAGGTGCAGATGGTGTATTAAGACTATTACAAAATGTTTAAAACACAAATTACCACAGAGTTTTTTTCGATAACTTTTCACGTCATACTTTACGTCAACTGGAACTGTCCGCAACAATAAAATTGGAAGGACATCTTTAAAAACAGGAAATGAATTGAACCGTGGTGATTCTGACTTCTGATCAAGCGAACAATATATTGGATTGTCGTTGGGCTGATAATAAAGAATTGACAATTTGTACTAATTTTGACCAAATTGAGACATTTTACTCGGTAAAAAGATGGAAAAAAAAAGAAAAAAAATCGAAAGTTATCAGCAGCCACATATTTTTTTATGTATAATTTAGGCATGGGTGGTTTTGATTTGCATGACAATGCCGTTCAAAATTATAGAATAAATATTTGATCTAAAAAGTGGTATTGCGTTTTTATTTCAGTTTTAAGCGCATCGGTTATCAACGCATGGAAGCTACACTGCTTTGTTTCGAAGGAAAAACACGAAAAACCTATGCCAAAAAAAGCTTCCGAGTTATAATAGCAAAACAGCTTTTGTTGTCATCTGAAAGAATAGATATGTCTCCAGAATTTGTACCTCGCAACTTGCCAAGAGTCAATTGAGAGCACATTTCCGTAGAGCAGATAGATGGAAAACCTAGACGTTGCAGATTAAAAACCTGCGGAAAGCCAATACAATGAATGTGCCATCTTAAATGTTTTGAGGGGTACCATAAGTAGTAACATTTCCACTAATCTTTATATATGAAAAAGAAAATCATATGAAATTTTTTAAAACAAAAAATAATAATGTTGAATAGCGGCCAACGTTCGCCCTTGCGAACACCGATTTCTGACGATATCCGCAGGGATACATGAATTTTGATAACGAATTTGAATTCAGTAGCCTCATGTTATCGAAAAACCTGGATTTTATCGAATTCGGACGACTTTTATGTTTCGCGGCTGGAAATTGGTTAGACAATAAAAGATCACCTCGAAAAATAACAGAATTCTTTTTTTGGAAGATTTACCGATAGTATTTGGGGAAAACCAAAACTAAATTAAATGGTTTACACTTAGATATCTAATTAAATTAATAAGACGCCATACAGAATAGGCAATCCTTTTAGTTTGCATGTTACTGTCTAATAACATAATAAGTATGCGGAGAAGATAACCACTAGTCCATTAAATATCTTTGTCAATATCCTGCGTATAATCGTATTAGGTACGAAAGCTTTCATAGAGTACATAAATAAAATTTTAAATGACTGTAACTATGTTAACTGAAAATAAATTACGCGTATGAAAAAAAATTCGGGGAATTAAAACTATTCAGGCATGTCACAGAGATATATTTCGTATTTTGCTGATTTAGAAAAAATTAAACAAAAATTAAAACCCGGCTAGTATCGGATAACAAGTTTCTCCATACTTTTCTGTCAATATCGCATTGATAAATTTAATTATGGTGTAAAATAAAAACAACTGTCAACTGTCGAATTATTTTTTTAGGGTTTCCAACATTTACTGCACAAATGGCGATAAATCATCTCAAAAAATAGTTATTGCGGTTTAAAACATGGTTATTAACTACTAATTATTGATTTTTAGGAATTATTTTAGGTTTCAGAAGAATTTGAAATTCATCTCAATCTAAGCTGCAGATTGGGGGATCGCATGTTATTTAAACACACTTTTTGTTATTTTGAGGTGAAGTTTTTCGGGTTCTCGGCAACCTAGAGCAATTTTAAGCCCAGATTCAGTAGGTGAAAATCTATTCCACCTCAGAATATTAAAATAAAATTTTTAGGTATTTTCATGCCGTTACGGACGTTACACACTTTGTCATTTATATTTAAAAAAAAAGAGTAATAAAGGTATTTCTTTTTTTTTTTCATCAGATTAAAGTGCGTAAAAAACTCTGTTTATAAAGCTATACTGGAAAACAAAATTATTAAAATTCATTCTGTTAAACTTAAAAAACCCTATTTTCCGTTACGGACGTTACACACAGTGTACCCATTTTTAGTTCAAATTGTTATATTAGATAACTTACAAATATGATTTGTATCGC
This sequence comes from Phyto melanocephala, assembly GCA_941918925.1. NCBI lineage: Eukaryota > Metazoa > Arthropoda > Insecta > Diptera > Rhinophoridae > Phyto > Phyto melanocephala. The sequence continues at coordinate 119,835,957 of OW799233.1, read as the reverse complement.
AACTAAAAGAAAATTAAGCAAATTAAAGTTTTGCTAAACGCTAAATACTGAAACGACTGTTTTGCCCACTTTTTTGACCATTAAAAAAAATACCCTTTTTTTACAAAAGTAAGTGAAAGTATGAGGTACGTTAAGGTTAGCCTCTGACAAGGCCAAACAAACCACTGTAAAACCGTATTGCTTATATATTTTGGAGCTTGAATATGTATCCTATTATTCCATTAACAAACATTTGGATTTTGGGCAACTTTAAATTTCTGTGTTTGGTTTAAAAATTTTCGGATTAGCCCATATGTTAAAACTATTAAAGATTTGTTCATTAATAAATAAATTGTCTATATAATTTAACGTTTTTTATTCCATTTGCTACTACCGTTAGCTTATCTTAAATTCATTATCGTATTACCTTTATCTATTTAAAAAAAAATTGTGTAATTAGTTCAGTTTTTTGTGTGTGAAAGCTACAAAATTTTTGATACATTTTAAATGTAAATACAAACTAATTTAAATATTTTTATCAAAGACGAAACTAATTGCCGTTAAATTTCAGAAGATTTACATAAAAATTTTGCTTTTATTTACAACACTATTATTTTCTTATTTTTTTATTTTTTTGCAGGCAAACGCTGCTCTGAACGTGCGACATCCTGCTATAATGGTCAATGTCAAAATGGTGGTACTTGTGTGTTGGGTACGCAAGACAAGGACTTACAGTCGCAATGCCGTTGTGCACCCGGTTGGGATGGTACTTTCTGCACAGAATCCATTGATCAGTGTCGTGGACAACCTTGTCACAATGGCGGCACTTGTGAATCGGGTACAGGATGGTTTCGTTGTGTATGTGCTCAGGGCTTTTCTGGACCCGATTGTCGTATAAATGTAAATGAATGCTCACCACAGCCCTGCCAAGGAGGAGCTACTTGTATCGATGGCATAGGGGGTTATACGTGTATATGTCCTTCGGGTAGACATGGATTAAGATGTGAAATATGTAAGTTTATATAAATATATAAATCAATTAAAAAAACATGTGTTGATAAATTTTGTTATTTTCGTTAACAGTACTTTCCGATCCCAAATCTGCTTGCCTTAATGTCAACAGTTCGAATTCCCCATATTCACCTTTGAACAAGACCCAAGATGTCTTGACTCAACTGTTGACAGGTCAAACGAATAAATATTGTAATGCTTGTGTGTGTGAAAATGGTACTTCGCGTTGTACAAGATTATGGTGTGGTCTAACCAATTGCTTTAAGACAGATACCAATTCAAAATCATCGAATTTTTCGGGTGTGTGCAAGCAGCATGAGGTATGTGTGCCAACACTAAATGAAAATTGCTTAAACGGGCCGTGTACTTTGCGGGGAGACTGTCGTTCGCTGGAACCTTCTCATCGTGTGGCTCCACCACGTTTGCCCGCTAAGCCTGATTGCTGGCCCAATCAGGCCAATTTAAATGATAATTGTGCTAGACTAACCATACTATTGGATAGACAAAGAGTGGGTACTGGCTCTTCAGTGGAGGGTCTATGTGCAGTTTTAAGATTCTTGTTAGCCTCTCGAATGATTAAATTACCCAGAGGCCAAAATGAGGGCATGTTAATCATAATATGCGATTTGAAAACTGGCACTAATGATACCATAGAAGTGACAGTGGTAAGTGAAATAATAAAAACAAACATAAAATGTAAGAGATAATTGATCGTTTTTTCTAATTTTATTTTAGTCTTCAACCGAACAAAATGATTTTCAACTACCCATAGCCATAGGTTTGCTTGGCGAGTTATTGTCTTCTAGACAATTAAACTCTTTGCAGCAAAAGAGTGACTTAAAAAGTGCTAAGTTGGGTGCTCTAGTTTCCATACTGGAAGTTAAGGTGGAAACGGCATTAATAGCTGAAGGCAATAACAATAGCCTTTTGATAGGAATTTTGTGTGGCATTTTTATAGTACTCATTGGTTTGGCCATATTCCTAAGTCTATTTTGGCGTCAACGAATTGTAATGTCATCTTCTTCCGGCATTAATTTGGCACCCTCCATGGATGCATTGCGGCACGATGAAGAAAAATCCAATAATTTGCAAAACGAAGAAAATCTAAGACGTTATACAAATCCATTAAAGGGCAGCACTTCGTCTTTGGGTCGTGTCAATGGCATGGAATTAAGTTTAAATCCTGCCCCTGAATTGGTTACCGTTGGCACATTGGCTAATGCTTCTGCTTCCAGTTCTGGTGTACATCGTTCGCAACCTCTGTACCCCGAATCGAATTTTGATTGTGATTTAGAAACGACAACGAAAAATAAGGATTTCCATACAAAACGTAGTTCGCAAATATTATTGCATAAAACTCAAAATTCTGATATGAAAAAGAATACGGTTGGATCCATAGATAGTCCTCGAAAAGATTTTGGTAAAAGATCAATCAACTGCAAGTCAATGCCTTTACCACCTACCGCATCGTCTAGTGTGACGACGGCGGTAACGGAATGTAATGACTCGGAAATATTAACAGTTTTATTGTAGTGTAGGCGTAAGAAGTTGTACTCTTCATGGACGTAGGTGGACAAGTATGGAAGCATTTAGAAAGTCTTAAGAATTTCTAAATTTTTTACTACTTAACTGAAGGGTTTTCTAGCTACGCCCCTGGTAAAACGTAAACATATAAAATAAATTGAAAATTCGATTATGAAAAACAAATCGTAAACAAAAAATTGCAAATTGCCAAATAATTTATGAAAGATTATAACTGACAAAAATTATTTAAGCAATAGTAAAGTTGTAGCTGGCAGATGTAAACGCAACTGAAGTTTAGTTGACATCCACCATCGACCTTTTAAACGTTCACTCAAAATGTTTGTGCCTAAAAAATAATAATAATAAAAATAAAATAATAACGAAATATTTAAACAAATGTGATGCTACCTAGAACTGTTAAATATTTAAGAAATTACAACGTTTAAGTAAATTTTAACTTAAATTTAATATTTTTATATGCTTGCTAGAGTTATAATTAAAATATTAAAACTATTTAAATAAGAAACAATGGAAACACAATAGTATTGATCTCATTTCAAAAAATGGCCAATTTCTTTTCAAGAGAGTACAAAATGGAAATCATAAAAAAAAACTACAGAAATCGAAATCAATTCAACTTTTATAGTAAAGTTTCCTTCAAAGTTTAATTAATTCAAAATTAATTCATTTTGACATAAAATCTCTAAACTGTTTCTATATAGAAAATTTAAAGGAGCAAAATTTATTGAAAATAAGGTACAAGACTCGTTCCTACAACAAAAACAACAGGTAAATTATTTTTGTACAAAGCACCAAACTGTCATCACATATAAATTTTTCTTAAAAAATGTCAGTGATGGAAATTTTAAGTTTTTTGCGGTAACAAAATTGTGTATGAATATTGCAATAAAAGTGTTAAAAAAATTTTTTTAAACAACAATTTTTAATAAGTTATATTGTTGAGCAGATTCTGAGTACTACGTATGATCGAATTAACTTTTTTTTAGCATTTGCTTTTGCACACACACACTCACTCACATAAAATTTTATATATCAAAGCTTTTTTCAAATTGTATACAATAATTTTATTTTAATATCGAAAAAACGTATTCCGTTCTTGTGCAATATTAAAAATTATAGTTTTTTTTACAAAAAATTCATTATTTAACGCTGTTCTACAATGTTTTTATTTTATCTCAAATGGCGTCTGGCCAAATATAAACAAACAATAAACATAAATTTTGATAATTTGGCCCAAACAGCTGACGATCAGCTGTGCTAACGAGTCTATCTGTTTTTATTGTACCACGATTAAAAATTTATTTCATTTGCTACACAAAAAACACCCAACAAAATTCTTTTAAAAAATGAGTATAACGAGTATAAAACTCTGTTACATTATTATAATAAGTTAAACCCTTAATAACCATCATAAAATCTTCCTCGCAATTTTAAAATGCATTTATACATAAAGCCAACAATTTGTCACAGAAAATTATCTATGAAGCCATGTTTTATAATAGAAATAACATAAAATGGGACTCTTGAATTTGTTTAAATTTTACTTAAATAGTAGTAATAGTTTAAATAAATGTTTACCATATAAAATTAATTATAAAACAAAAATACAACTACACTTACATACATACAGTTAGCATAGCATTTAAAACAATTTATTGTCTCTCTAAGTAGTATTAATAGTTTTTAGTGTGTAACAATATAAAAATAAAAATAATTTTATAAATATATAAATCCTACACAGTGTGATACTAAAAGTAATTTTTAAAACAAAAATTAATACAATATAACGTAAATTAGTAAAAAAAGCACAGTTTAAAAAATACTGTGTAAAAAAATGTTGTAATTTTCATAAGAAAATTTTGTAAATAGTAACTTTAAAACAAACAAAAAATATAGTTGTATATTGTAAAAATTGTAGAAAAAAAGAAATAAAACTTTTTAATAATTATAAATAATTTCTATATTTAGATTTTAAATTTTTTTTAACACATGCGCTTTAAGTGTAATTAATTTTGTAAAATAATTAAATCTATAGATTAATTAATTTTGTTTGAATAGGTAGTTAGAGTATTGTTTATATATTATATTTTAATTTATAAGGATTTTTTAGTTTTTTTATATTTTTTTTATTATAATACTTTTTTATGTGCTAATATAAGCTGCAATTTTTTTATTATTTTTATAAAAATAAAACATTTTTGTATTAATAGTTTTTTTTATTAGCCAACTATTTATTTTCAGTTAATATACATAAATGTGCGTTTTTCACGAGAAAAAAAATAAATATAAAAATAAATATTTTGAAATTAAAATAAAAACTTTTTTTATTTTTTATTTAAGATTAACTGAATTTTGTGACCTTCCTTAAAAAATAATATTTATAAGCATATGTATGTACATATGTACATAAAACGCTTTGAAAATTGTATGTAAGTATACATACTTACATATGTATGTATGAACAGTGCTATCTGGGTAGAGTGAACCCCCGATCTATGAATACCTCGTTAGAGTGAACACCAAAATATTAACATTGACTACTCTGTAGAGTGAACACTCATGAACCTGTATAGACTGAACATACTTTATGGTAAGTTTTTTGGTTTGGCAAAGGAGAAACACAACGAAAAAGAGTATAGAAATTAAAGAGAACATAAAATAACGGTAAAGTAACGATTCTTTTAGAGTAAGTTGACCAGTTACTCTCACAAATACGCATTCTATGAAGTGTTAATTTATTTAAGTCTGCACGCATGTTCCATTAAGGTCGTGTCTCAAAGTTAATCATATTCTGTGCTAACAGTGTAAGCAACATAGGTACATATTGATATTAAAAAACAATATAAAAGCATTATAAATGTGAGTGGAGAGCGAAATAAAGCAATTAATACATTTCTCTGATACACACCTAATCGAAATAGATATACTGCATTTTTTTTCAAATTGTAACCTGATCGCTAAATTTTTTCCCATAAGCATCCCGAGCTCTTGGAGCCCTAACAGAATTTTCAATTTCGGCAGAAGTTTGTTTTGATGAGTCAATGTAATAATCAAATGTTGCAGTATTATGCGTTCTAAACAAAATAAAGTGATCTGTTAAGACACTTATCAATTTCTCGTAAATATTTTCCATTTTTATAAAGTTTAACAATTCTCTGTTCTTTTATAGGTACATATAATAATCAATGTATACATTAATTTCAATATCTTTTCAATAGTGATAACTTACCATGTTCTTTAGAAATATATGTATAATATACCTATTATGAATTTTTGTTTAAATTGCACTTGTATTTATTATTTTGATCAAACAAATTTTCACTTTGAATAATAAAAACGATATTTTGATAGCGGTACTTAATATTTGTTTACGCTTGGCTGTTTTAGTGTTGCCAGACAGATACTTAAAATATTAGGAAGGTGTTGCACGGATGGAAATCATAGTACAATTGTACTTTTTATGGTAAATTTGTTGACCTTGTTGGTACCGTGGTACTACCGCAAGCTACTTGGTACAATTTTAAAATTTGTCCATGTACTCTTTAATTTTGTTTGTATGCGTTTCATTTTATCCTGTCAGCTTCTCTGTTTTTGTCGGAATGCTGTTCTCAAAGAGAATTCATGTACCAGGTGGTGTCAAGTTTTCATCAACAAAATCTTCCTAGTACTTTATTGCAAACTTCTTACGAATATCAACGGTTAATTTGGCACCACCTGGTAAATGAAATGAAAATAAAAAAAAAAAATAATCAGTATAGAGCACTAGCCGACGTGATTGAACTTAGGTCACACAAATATTCAAATATTTTCTATATTTGGTCTAAAGTATCATAGATGAAAAATTAATTAAATTTGTTCATGTTCCCAGATATTTCAAGAATTGTAAGTGGAATTCTGCCAATTCCACATTCATTGGCCAACGTCGAACGAGTTTTTCTTTTCAAAACCTAATTAAAACAAAGGATAGAAATAGACTACACGTCAACAAATTTTTTTTGCTTTAATTTAAAAATAACAGAAAACTTATTATCTAAAAGTATTTAATAAATAAAATTTGTTAAATAGCCGATCTCTACGTGTGTACATATGAATGTAATATTTAATATTTTTTATTGTACACTCCTGAATTTTTACAAACATTTTTGTTAAGTTTATGTTTTTATTGTATACTTCTGAACTTTTATAAACATTTTTGTTAAGTTAATGTTTTTATTCATAAATATTAAAAAAATGGTACCGTCATGGCCTAAAAAGTACATTTTGTTTTCATACTTGGTACAAAATCATAAAAGCCATTTTCCTTCCCTGAGGTGTTGTGAGCTAAAGAACATTTGGGGTATTTACAATGGTGTCATAAAATCATATGTCCTATAATAATATAATGAAAAATTAAGACTATTGTGAACAACCCCTCATAATTAAGTGTGCTATTTTGAATTTAAATCAGCTGATGTAAAACAATTATAAAAATAAATATTTTCTTTGATAATGCCAAAAACAAGTGAAAAAAACAAACAAAACAAAAGCCAGTCTGTGCGAAAAGTATATTTTAGATGTTGTAATGGCAGACTCAAGTAAATAAATAACAAATATATTAAATTTTGTTTAATAAACAAAACACAGCAAAGTCCTTAGCCGATCTTATTTGACGCCGCTAGTGATTTGTTATCAAAAATTAGGAACTGCGCTTAAATTTGGATGTCGCCCCGATAAAATTATTCAATGAACGGCGACGGCTTACAAAAACTATTGCGGCTTGGCTTAGCCGTTTAGCACAGGTCTCTGCTTATTAAATACGACAGCACAATAAACATAGCGTACAAAGTTCTATTATTATAAGACACTTTTTGTTTGAAAAGCAACAACAACATTCTTAAACCATTGTAAAATTTTAGGACAATATGACATGATAAGACAACTTGCGAATCACCCAATTATGTATAAAAAATTATAGATCATATAGTATGTCAAGTATATGTACATGTCAAATCCCAACTGAGTTTTTGCATTGTTAGGAGAAGTATGCAATAACGTAAAATGTTTCTACTCCTTATAATAGATTTAATAATTTCTGTTAAAATAGTATCTTCTCTTTTATACTTCACTACTTTTATAATATCGATCCTTTTCTACTTTATAATAATTTGGTTGTATAAATAAAAACTTTGCATTTTATAATTTATATTTAAACTTAACGTTTACTTTAAATAAAAGTACTGCCACACTGCGAACTAAATAAAGCTTATAAGTTGGCAACACATAAAACATATGTTCTTTTATTTTAAACTTTACAGATACACCAATACATCGTCTTACATATTTTTAATCTAACATAAATTTCTAAATTATCAAAAAGGTATTTTTTACCATAATACGCACAATAATGTTTAAAAAGAATATAAATTTGTACACAATTGCCTGTTCCCGCAAGTATAAAAGCATATTCATGCAGGTATATGCAACAGCTTATTGATACAACAAAGAAACTTTTTAGCAGATGTTTTCTCTTAAGGTGAATTCGTATATCGGGGATGAAAGACTTGGTATGCTTATTCTAATTTAATAAATTTATATTAAAAAATGTATAGTATAGGTATATTCCATTGCAAAGGTGTAAAAGCAACATACATAAAAAATTTACTACTATTATTATTTAAAAAATATATACTTAAGTTAATTGTTAAAAATCGAAACGAAAATCCTTTTTCGCATCCCTGCATATAAAGATGAAATAAATGAGAACTTAGCCAAATTTTACATTATGCTTCCAAATCAGCTGTTGCGACAAGCTTACCTGTATAAATTTGCCTTGCTTCCTAAGTTATTTATAAACACACTGTTTTTAGTAACTACTTAAAATTGGGTGTATGTTACTTTTATAAGAATAAAAAAAACATACAAAAACCCTACCCTTCTTTTTAATAATATTAATTTGTATTATATCCCTCTTTACAAATATGTATATTCAAATGTATAATGAGGTATGGGTGTATTATATTGTTTATCAGTAAAATTTCAATAGAGTAAACAAATCATGGTGATTATTTTCAAAACACAATTTGATAAGATCCTATAATATAGAAAACGTAAACATTTTTAATTTAACTAAGTCTTTGTGAAAAAAAAATAAAAAGGAAATGTTACATTTAATTAAAAATTCAATAATGAGGGTATATGTGCAGTATGAATTGGTGACTGGTATTTACATGTTTGAGCCGTGGGAAAAGAAATTAATAAGTATTAACAAAGAACCTTCAATATAATAAATAAGTGAAAATATGCATAGCAACTTAACAATAAAATTCTTATTCTAGATTGCTTTGTGGCATTGATATTAGCTTTGGTTTTGTTCTCCAGTTTTGTTTATTTGCCCTCGTATATTCAGACGTTCTTGCAATTTGTTTCACCACTTCCTTGACAAGAGCAAAATAAAGCAGAAGCCCCCTAAAATGCAACGTTAATATTACAGGCCGATGATATAAAATAAGTTTTGCTAATTTTTCAAATAGGTATATCCAACTGTAACTAATATATGTACATACATAGGTTTATGCATAGCCAAAAATTTGATGAAATAGACGTAACTGTTAAATGCGTTAATACCTGGTCAAGTAAATGTTTTTTTTTAAATAATTGTTACTCCTATTTGATAAAATTTTTGCCTAAAGCATTTTAAAGAATTTATAATCAAAAAATTAATTAAATTGGTGCAATATCTTCACATCTACCTGTTTTCTTTCGAAATTCAGTAACTTTTAACTCTAAGAATTTTTTGGTTTTTGTAAACTTAGATAACATTAAGAAAAATGCTCACGTAAAATGTAATTTTAATAATATTTAAGAATTTAGCCATATTCTAACGAATTTTATTATTAATTAAACGTTTATAAAATAAAATGTTCATAACAAATTAATTTGATAAACTTGTAGTAAATTCAAATATAGACGATAATTTTATGCATATTCCATTTAGAATGCTGCTTTATTTTAAATAGATTTTTAAAGTTTTAAATATAATAAATTATTTTTTGGTGGCAATTACGCAGAAAAAAATTAGTTTTCCGAACTTAAAGATCGCTTTTTACATTTTTTATTATATCTTTGGACCTACAGCCAAATTTAAAAATGCGGCATAGATTTTTTGTGTCGAGATTACTTTTGTTTTGCTGAGCGCCATTAAAGAGAAAAATTAGAATCCTACATAAATTCAGCAACAAAAAGATTAAACAGTCGCGATGCTTTATTAGCAAAAGTTTACTCGTGTTTTGGCGAGCTTTAATTTTTTATTATTAGGGTTGTACGATTGGAAAGTAAAATTCAGAACGGGGTACTTGAGGTCAATAGTTTTTAAAACTGAAGACCTCCATATGAACACATCAGTATATATAGGACTTTTCGTAATTGCAATACTACTTAACTTAAATCAGCTTTTACGAAAAGTAATATTGCCAAATTATTCTCTACTTAAAAAAACGCCCAATACTCTTACAAGTTATTTTAATGTATAAATTTATTCTATGACATATTAAAAACATGTATAAATTAATATTTGTTCGAAGTTTTTATTTTTAAATTTAGTATAAATCATTTTTATTTTGGCTTCAGTTATTAAACTTCCTAAAAACATTTATTGAGTTAAACTAAATTGTAATCATTACCTAGTTTCAAAAATTCATTCCACTCGGCTAGTATCGGAATAGTTTTTCAAGATTCTTGAATGATTTCAGTTTAATTTTATAACTGTTTTTAGGAAGTTTAATAATAGAAAAATGATCTTAAGTCAGAATAAGAATGATTTATCATGTATAAAATATTTAAAATGTTAACTTAAAACCTTAAAACTAAAATTACTTGCAAAATAAAGTTTTAATTAATAATATTATTTGTAATCCATGGCAAATATGTCAAAACATTTGTATAAATCCCTAGAAAACCTTGTTGCAGATTGCAAGCTAGCCCACCTGAGGCAACAATACCGTATTGTATATAACGTTTTGCACCTGTATAAGTATTAAAAGCAACAAGTGGACCACCACTATCGCCTTTGCAGGTGTCACGACCTGTTTGCAAATCACCAGCACAAATATGTTTTAAATTTATTTCGATAGAAAATGATGAAAAGACATTTTGACACACTGAGCGTGCTTGACCTAATACTTCAGCTTTCAAAAGAACAAACGATCTAGTACCTAAATATGTAACAATTATTAATAAAAGTTTAAAAACTAATTAATATCAAAACTTACTGTTCTCTGTGGCACCCCAACCAGCTATGGTAAAAGTATTTGAATTAATTTCAAACGAAGATCTTGTAATAGGTAAACATACAGGTTTAATATGTACTGTAAAATAGATTTGAGTTTATTAAAAGTATTTTTTTAATATTAATTACGTATGTAAATTTATATGCCTTTATATAAATTTATATGTACCTTTAAAATCTACAGTGCGATTCAACTTTATCAAGGCAATATCATTAATACGTCTTCTCTCATTGTATCTTGGATGAGTGATTATTTGATTTATTCCAAAATCTTCCACAACTGGATTACATACTCTCTTTCTTCCTTTTTGTCTACAATCCGGATTTGTAGAGAGATCATGTTCACCCAAGCGTACACCAATTCTGTAAAATAAACACAAATTCAAATAATTTGGTTGTAATTATACGATTATGCTAATAGAACTACACTGGATAAATGGCTTTGTTAACACAGTGCGTAGCTGTTAGTACATAACGATTCGTTATTAAAGATCCACCACATTTAAATTCATCTCCTGGTGCATCATAACGCAGTAATGCCATCCAAGGATATTCTCTTAAGTCAGTTTCATTACCACCTGCTACACGATCTCCTCCTGCAGTACCACAGCTTAACTTGTTAAGAATACTTAAGCCTGTTTATAAGGAAAACAAAAACATAGTTTTACAAGCATATAATATATTTTAGTTGTTTTAGATTTTAAATAAAAAATGCTTGCTAATCCAAATGAGAGCATAAAAGTTATAAAAATATTTGATATTTAACATTAGCTTTTTATATTTTTAAATATAAAACTTTTAAAAGAATCAGCCTTCAGCCATAATATCATACCTTGTGGATTAAATTGTGAAGAATAATCTTTATTATAATCAAGATCTTCAGTTAATCTTGGATCTGTATTTGATGGTATTACTACTGGTGTAGCTGTTGTTTGTGTATTGGTTACAACATTATTAATTGGCAGTTTGCAGCATAAACGTATCTTTAATAATAAACATGATACTTTTTTTAAAAAAATTAAAAAAAATATATTCTTATATACGTAAGTATATCCAGAAACTTACCGGTTCATTACCACGAGAACATTTTGACTTAAATATAAAATTTAAATAATATTTCGGAATAGCTTCAGTACTGCCATAATTTTGCACTAGTTCACTAACAAAGGGGCAATCTTTATATGGTACACAATGACCATTTTCCAATGCTGGTGTAGTACAAGACTCCTCTATAAATATTAATACAAAAGCATTTATATTTAAACAAATTTAAGTACAATAGGTTCAAGAAAAATACACTTAAACCTACGTCCACTAATTACGGTTACAAAAATCAATACGTTAAATAACTTTAAAATATTTCTGTATAAACATTTCATTTTTCTGCGTTTAATTACAATAATTAAAAATAATTTTTTCCGCAATTTTTTCAAGTTCAAGTTTATAGAGATGATTTTACATGCAGGTATTATTCTCAACTGTTTATTAATATAAGCAATGTATACAGTTTTATTAAATTATTCATTCGTTCATGCATATTTATACAACAGATCTAAATGTATGTAAACGATCTTTAAATTTTAGCACAATAAAAACCGGCTTTTTATTCTCTTGAATTTAAAGCGTGCTTAAACCTGATTCTATATACTGTGCATTTTACGAGTAGTTTAGTTACTTTAGCGGTTTAACGTATTTTTTATGAATGAAAATAAAAATACTTTTGCAAGACCATCAAAAGAGTAAATTACTTCTACAAATTTTTTTGTAAGTAATTTCTCAATTAAAAATTGTTGTAAAACAAATTAAAGCTAATTCTATGAATGAGAAAAAAATTATTTCATATTCAAAATTTAAAATTTTTAGTTTAAAAATGTGGAAAAAGAATACGAATTGGCAAAAATTCGTTGACATAACAACTATCTGAACGTTAATATTAATTTTAGTTAATTTTGAAAATCTCCTTTTGTAATATTTATTTGTAAGGGCTTCCCTGTATTAGATAACAAATGTAAATAATAGGTAATTTATCCTGAGCCTTCAAAGCGTCAATAGTAGCTGGCTTATTTCTGAACTTTTCTCCACAAACAATACATATTGGGCCAATTCAAAGTAGACTCTCATATTATACTATGTCATATAATTCATATTAATATGACTAGTGACTTTGAACACCTTTTGTTAACAAATTATGTATTTAATACAAGAAAGAAGACAAAGAGATGACGCTGTTAAAAATTGTATGTATACAGGAAAGATGAAAATAGAAAATATTCTCTCTGAGGTGAGAAGCGAAGAAATTCTCTCTGAGAGACAGTATGGTTAAAAGTATAACATAAACAATTTCTTATACATAGGAAACAAATGTGTAAATTCATATTATTTTTTTTTTTATGGAAATTGCTAACAAAAATTTTATGCATGCATAAAATAATATGAAATAGTACAAATATGACTGATATGCAACCACTTTGAATTGGCCCATTATTATTACAAGGTTAGTAAAACATTTTTAATATGTGTATTCTGAAAGAGTATTTTTTTCGAGAAAATACATAGTCCCAATCCAACTTTCTTACCAATGTATTTAACAGATGTAAAATATTGTTAGCTGTCAAAATTTTAAGCTAAAAGCGGTTTTAATCCTAACCCATATAAACTTATGCATGTAAAGGGTGGTTAAATTTAAGGGGCTATGTTGATTTTGAATAAAACACAAATTATTTAAGAGATAATTGTCATTTCTTTTTATTATGATAATACTGGTATGATTCAATTATGTATGGAACAAAATATTTGCAAATTGGCCGCCGCGACCTCGGCACACCTCCATCCGATGGACCAAATAATTGATGAAAATGCTGATGTTCAATTGTTAGGCACGATGATGAATCGAGGTTGACTGCTCTTTTGCCTTACTTTCGCGAAAAACAGCAATGTTTTCCGTTCAACGAACTAAGAAGGCATTCACAGATGTTTTCACTTTTCATACACACCTGTTTTTTATTTAAATATTTTTCACAATTCCCCCAATTGTGGACGAATTTGAACGACCAAAAGAATCACGAAGTGCACGAAATAAATTTTGCTTTGAACGCTCATTTTCATAGTAAGCCTGAATAACTTCAACGCGGTGCTCGATTGTGTATCTTTCCATGGTTTATATAGAGTTAGTCTGAGATTGAGAAATGTCAAATGAAAAGCAGAAAAAAATTTGATGTTAAGCTGTGGTTCACATTCAACATCGGTCCTTCAAAATTTAAACACCCTTTATATGATTTATGTGTTATTTTTTTCGCGCACAATTATTTCCGAACACAACCAACCGTTAGCAATACAAGAAACTTTTTCCTAATCTGAAAAAAAATGCATGGAAATGTTTTTGTTAAATTTTTTTTTAATACATCAAAGATACATACAGTGATAAAGGCCATTTCTAATATCGTTATTTACATTTACAGGAATTATAAGTATTGTTTTTGTAACTATTAATTTTTATATCAATTCTTTTCAACATTTTAAGGTCCACCAGTATTTTATAAATTAAAACACACTATATCAAGCAAAAGGTTTTTAACAGGATAAAATAAGAGTTCATTCTTTAATATACTGGCCGGTTTAAACAAGTTAATAATGACTTTTTTACGATTTAAATTTTGCATGATTCTTAAATGAAAGTCCGCGCCTTCAAGAGGCCGGTATAAAAATGTAAGAGGATAATATAAAAATATTTCTTGATGTATTGTTTTTTTTATTTTATTATACCCTTCACACAGTGAAAAAGGGTATATATAGGTTTGTCATTCCGTGTGAAATTTCTACAATTTTCATTTCCGACCCCATAAAGTATATATTTTCTGAAAGCTTATGAATAGAGGAGTCGATTAAGCCCTGACCGTCTGTCCGTCTGTCCGTCTGACCGTCTGTCCGTGTGTATGTTGAAATCAACTTTTTGAAGCCCCCCGACATAGGTTGGACCCGGGTAAGGTATTAAAATATCAGAAATATTCGGGAGTAGATCGGTATTGAAAATCAGAAACATCGGTACATAAACAACTGAGATATGAGCAAAAACCCACGACCACCTCGATTTTCTTTTCATAAAAACAACATTACAACAACAACATACATACATACAAACGTGTATACTGGTTAGAGAAAACGTGGCATCGAATCCCAGCTGAGGCAAAAAAATTTTTTTTTAAATTTTTTAAAAATTTTTTTTTTAATTTTTTTTTTATTTTTTTTTTATTTTTTATTTAATATATTATATATATTTTTATTGTTATTTTTTTTTATTTTTTTTTTTAATTTTTTTTTTATTTTTTTTTTGTTTTATATATATTATTTATGTATATAATAATTTTTTTTTTTTTAATTTTTTTTTTAAATTTTTTTTTTTTAAATTTTTTTTTTATTTTTTTTTTTTTTTTTTTTTTTTTTAACATACATACGTGAATTTACTGTTATTGCATGACTACACGTTGTGAAGGGTATATAAGATTCGGCACGGCCGAATATAGCGCTTTTACTTGTTTTTTAGCTGAGCTCGAGTCGCATTGCTGGCTTCAACATATTTTTTGTATTGTTTTCTTAAAATTTTAATATTGAGTCATTTGTGGATGATAACTAACATTTTAATTGTTTCATTTTTCCTGATCTTATCCTGCTTATACATTGGCGTAGCTAAAAATTTTTTCTTAGGGTGGAAAATCTTTAAATAAATTAATTTTTTTTTGTATATTAAATGTAAATAGATCATTTTTTTTTAAATTCTGGGTGGGAATTGCACCCCCCGAAATGGTCAAGTTGCGCCCATGTGCTTATATTAACCTTTATTGTTTAAACTATTTCCAGAGTGACTGATTTAAAATTTAAATTCTTATTTGATTATAGTTGCCTACATATGTCATATAATTTTTTTAATAGGTTCATTCGAGTACTTTTACTGCACTTTGTAGTAAATGAGTAATTATTTAGTAAATTGAAAATTTTACTCTCAAAAAGAGAACTGATGGCAAATAAATATTGTGTTGTTTAATAGGAACTATGTACATACCAGGGATGTTAAATGGGGTTTTCATTTTTGTACCAACCACCAAAAAAAAATGTACTTTTTGGACCTTCACGGTACCATTTTTTTTTTTAATTTTATTTAGTAAAATAACAAAAAAAATAACATAAAAATTCACTTGTATAAAAAAAAAACTTAACATTAACATACATTATATGTATGAATAAAATAAGGTACATAAAAGTCTTATAAATATATGAGATCAAAATCAGGCACTTATTTGTTTAGTTAACAAACTATTTGGAATTTTTACATCATAGCAGCATAAATTTGTGGATCTTAACCAATCCTTTGTCTGTATAAGACATGATAATGTTGGCACATGCAGCCTATTTCTTTCCTTAGTTTTTATTATATTTTGAAAAGAAAAAACTCTTTCTACATTTGCAGACGAATGTGGAATGGATAAAATTCCAGCAACGATTCTAGAAATGTCTGGAAACATATGGGCATCCAGCTCATTTTTTAAATTAGCTACTACCGACCAAAAACTACAAATGTTTTCATTTTTTAACGAATTCAGTTGCTCAACATCTGCCAAAGCTCTAAATTGATTATTGATTGAATCAAAATTTGCAATTTCATTCGGGAACATTTTTACAAGAAGCGGTACAATACTACTTGTCTTACCAGATATAACATTTTCAGGAGTAAATTTATGGAACCACATTAACACTTCGTTATTAAAGTTGACTTTGGTTCTCAAAACTTCGCAAAATTTTATATAAAATTGTTTTGCATTTTCCTTCATATCTTTAACAATATCAATATTGATATTATTTGTAGAAATATATAAATCCACATCGGTTCCGCAATAAACTTCTTCAAAGGGCATGTGATTTTTGTTAAGGTCTACGATAGATATATCACATTCATCCAAAACATTTTTATTCATGAAATTACGTGCTATTTGGCGGAACAAAAAAGTTAGCCTTTGTAAAAATACATGCATTAGCGCATCTTCTGATTGCATCTCTAAATTAACCGTGTTTATTATTTTCAGAGCATATTGCATGAATAAAAAATGCAATTTAAAAGAAGGATTTTTAAATCCTGATGAAACAAACAATAATTTTTCGTTTCTGGCATCCGCCTCAAAATTTGTTAAGGTAAAATAATATGTTAGTGGCTCCCATTGTTCCACAATCCGGTCAACGACTTCCTGCCGGGAAAGCCATCTGGTTGTGGCATATTTAAAAATGATATGAATATCTGCTCCGAAATATTCTTGGAATTTAACAAAATCGTCTCTTCGACTAGCACTGTTGCAGAAATGGTAGTTAATGTCTCTTATAAATTTATCCATCTCGTTCGGAATTCCGACTTTTGCGGCGGCCAAAGAAGCTAAATTTAAAATGTGGCAAATACACCCATTTAAAAATAATTGAGGCACTATATTTTTAAATTTAATTTGGACTCCATTTTGAGATCCGATCATGACCGCACAATTGTCTGTTGTAATGCCAACCATTTTTTCAATGGGAATATTTTTTTCACGTAGTGCTTTAATGGTGCTTTCAAATATGCCATTTGCAGTAGAGTCCTCTAGCTGCACCATCCCTAAAAATCTATCTCGGCATTGACCATCAAATGTTCGAATAACTATCGCTAAGTTTTTAGATATGCTAGAATCGGTGCTTTCATCTATGACTAACGAATAGTAGTTATTTTTGCAAAATTTTGAAATTGAAGTGGTATTTTCAGGTCCAGTTAGATTTGTTACGATTTGCTGGCCTTTTTGTCTATAAATATAAAATTTTTTAGTAATTTGCGAGTCGGGTATTCCATTTTTAATTATGTGGTTGAGGTGGTCTAATGTGGCAAATGGAATGTTATGCTCAGCTACAAATGTACTGAGCATTATTTCTAATTTTCTAGCTGACTCTGCTACAGGACATTTGGCGGCAATGGTCAAAAAATTATTAATTTTTGTGGTAGTTTTCGTGGCATTCATGTTTTTAACGTGGGCATCCCGTGAGGCGTGTCTCTTTATATGGGCAATACCACCAATTATGGGAACTCTACAGAGAGTACATCTTTTGCCTTTTCCGTCTTTTTCTTTTTCTAGCCATGGAAATAATTTTGCCCAAACTTCCCGAAATGGTACAACGTACGGTTTTGTCTGCTTGCTTGTTCTACAAAAAATAAAATTAACTTTCAAATACCTTAATATTATGTACTTAACATCTTACCCAACTTCATCAAAATCCATTTCTAAATATAACTATAAACAAGTTTTTTAATTAAAAAACAAAAATTAGTTATTTATACTAGAAACTTTATTTCAACACAAAAATATTTTCACTTCTTTAGAATTTTTGTAAGCACAGAAAACAATTCAAAATAGAAGTGAAATTGGCTGCAACAAACAAGTGTCAATGTATGTAAGCGCTCCATACACCACAATACTAGTCGCATATACTTAAGCCTTCATTACACTAAAACAATTTGTTGTGCATCATGAATGCAATGAAAAGTACACAATAATTTGTTACTATACTAAAAATTCAAAAAGGGGAAAAAACTAAAATTTTTAAATTGTACCAAATGAGTCGCGGTAGTACCACGGTACTTTTGATGGTCAAAATGTACCAAAAAAAGTACAATTGTACCAACTTTAACATCCCTGGTACATACATATGTGCAAATATGTATTTAAGTATGTATACCTGCGCCAGATTCAGGCAGTTCCATTCTTTCATCTGTAGACATTGTTAACTAACTTTATTTCACAAACAATTTAAATTTAATTTTTTTCACAAATTGTATACTTTTTGTTTGCTTACTTTTGTTTGTTTACCTTTTGAATCATATGTTTTTTGGTTTTGCTAAATCTTACTGCAAGAAATTTCTGTAGTAAAAATTTGCAAATACTCAGTCAAGAACTGTCACTTTTCGCTCTCTATTTGTGCTCTCATTTACTACAAATTTGTGTAAACGAACGCAATTTCGTAAAAATTTGTACAAACTCGTACAAATTTGTGAGTTCTGGAACGAACCTAATATCGAAGGAATCACGCCCCTCTACTCTATTAATTTTTTTTAATAAACTAACCAATACAAGTTGTAATAGTTCGCGCATTCTTCAAGGGGGTCCATGAAACAAAAAGCCATTGGAATCACTGGTATAATAAATTTGTGATACATATATGCATAAAATGTTTGAGTCACTAAACACTGCAATTAATTAAGCAGACAGTTTTTGTTTTAATAATGCAAAAATACATTCAAAACAAACAGGTGTAACATAACGGTCATATTCCTAATTAGTATTGAAATTTATCAGAGGTTTTTAAAACGAATTTTGTTAAATAATATGAATCAGAGTTAATGTAAAAAAATATGCGATTATCCGATGTGCACGCAATAAATTGTTTAGATCAAAATATCTATAATTTTTTTTACGAATAAATTAATGTAATTTAATTAATTCCTAACAATATTTAACACTAATACACCCTACAGTTAGTAAAAGTCTTTAATAATTTATTTCTGGTTTACAACTTTAAAAGAAATTTGTCAAGTGTTTTGTTATTAAATATTTCATTCAAAGCTCTCGCATACATTTTGTAAACCACATATTAATCATTAAGTTATTATTATGTTTTTGTTTTTGCGTTTTAAACGACATTTTTGAAAAATAAATACATCGCATTAAATGTTCTTTGTTAAATCGTTTATATTTTTTTTAAGCATTAAAAAGAATATGATTAATGATAGTCAATATTCAAGAAAAGTATTTTATTGTTTCGTTTACGATGTTTGAAAAAAATATTGTTTTAATGTTATTTCAACAATAAAATGTTATTATTTTTATAAATATCAAGAACTTGTCAAACTAGTGATGAAAGTATACATTAATACTTCGATTCATTTTTTTTATATTTTATTAAGCAACTTCATCCTTACCATCAACACCGGATCTATGGTCAAAAGTGTAGACTTTTTCAGACTTTTCATATAAATTATCTGTTATCCATTGCATATAATAGGAAATATTTGTATAAATTCCAGGAACATCAACAACTCCACATTGGCGTAGGCCAATAGAAACGATACCAAATTGAATAAAACGAGGTCGTCCCAGGTAGAAATCTCGATAACCTAAAGGTCCTCCAGAATCGCCACGACACGAATCCACTAAATTTCTGCCGCCAGCACAAATATGCCCCTCATTTAAGGGATGACGTAAATCGTATTTACGCAACTGATTTTCACATTCCAGACGATTTACGTTAGGTAGAAATGCTGTCATTAAAATGTCAGAAGATGTGCCTAAAAATATTATTTATAAATATGTATGTATGTACATACAAAAAAACATAACATTCACACATATGTATGTATAAAGGAAACAAATATATGAAATACAAACCATTTTCTGTTTTACCCCATCCCGTAACCACATAACTGTCATATTCTTTTGTTCTCAAATTTGCATAAATCGGTAGGCAAATTGGCTTGATGTGACCTACATAAAAAAAGAAAGAGTTGTGTGTGCGTCTTTTTAAAGTGAGAAATAGTTATGCTTATAAAAACTTATGCATTGTATAATAAAATACGAGATTCTCTTTAAATGAAAGAGAATATTTGCAAGAATTTACATATTACCAAAGATCAGCAAATTTCTGTTTAATGAATTAAATTATATAAAAACGTTTTTACAAATTTATTAAAAGAGGAAAATAACAAAAAAATTATATATAAGTTCCGGGAGTAATTTTCGTTTTATAAAGGGTCCGGCATTTAACTTATTTTTTTTAACTAGTGCTTATTTCGTGAGTGGTAACACTTAGCTCATGTCTGATTTGACAGATAATTAGTTTTATTTTTTCCGCTGGACGAATATAGTTGTGTATACGCTTGAACAACGCTGGGAAATATTGCGACATTACTTTGGCCGATTTTGCCAAAAAAAAAAAACATCTTTCCAGATGAAGCTCATTTTGATCTTGGCGGGTATGTGAATAAGCAAAATTGTCGCATTTGGGGCACAGAAAACCCGCACGCATACATTGAAAAGCCGATACACCCAAAGCGAGTAACTGTTTGGTGCGGATTTTGGTCCAGAGGCATAATTGGGCCATTTTTCTTCGAAAATGAGCAAGGAGTGGCCCAAGTCAATGGCGATCGTTCTCGGGCCATGTTGAACGAATTTTTTTTCACAAAAATTTAAGAGGAGGATATTGGCAACATTTGGTTTCAACAGGACGGCACTACGTGCCACACAGTCGAAGCTACACTTGTTTTTTGATAGCATTTTCAAAAAAAAAAAGTTATTTGGCGGACCCTTTAGAACCGTGAATTGAAAAGTTCTCGTATGTCATATGATATCACTTACATTTTCTTGTAGTAAAAATTTTAATTTTACAGTTTCACAGAACGAGAATTGTGCTAATCATGCTTATACAAATATTTATCTTGATCTTGAAGACAATGACATACTAAATGTATTCACGTCACCAGTGGAATTTGTTAGTTTTTATCAGAAATAATTTTTGAGACCATGGCTTTTAATTTAATATCTTTAACGCATCCAAAAGTTATTTAGGAGCTTGATAATTTTGATATATTAAAAAAATATATATATCGTTGCTCATAGGTAGAAATACCATAAACTATACCTATTAGGGATGCCAATCCAAAAATCCCGATTCCGAAAATCCCGGGATTTTTAAAATAAATAATCCAGTTTTTTTTTTAATATGGATTATTTATATAATATTTATTATTATTATTGCACCCATGCAGCAACTTTATTTTGTACATGAAATTCATCTGCCAATTATTGATGTTTTCTTCAACGCTTTAAGTTGTGCAAGTGAATATGAAGCATCTTCATCAGATGATGATAATAAAGAAAAATATGACTTCATTGAATTTTAAATTTAAAAAAAATTACCGATCTCACATAAATTTCACAATAAACTCAATAAAAAAATCATAAAATTTTTCGAAAGTCGCCAACAAAAAATTAGGTTTTGCAAAAATATGTTACAGAAGGCAAATGATAATAGAAAATACATGATAGATTTAAAAATACCACAAATGATAAAGAACTTGCTATACAAAAACATGTAATAGTTATTTTACCCTTTGCCGCAGTGATATGAATCTATATAAAGCCGATGATTTGGATTTATCATTATTTGAAGATAACACTGTCGATTCAAATTTTTCTACAGTAAAAAAATCAGATAAAGAGATCGACATGTGCAAAAGTTTTACAAAAGTTCACAATATGAAAATCTATGTATAGAAATATTGGAAACGAAATATGACGATCTTTTTATTTCTGATGGGAAGAGAGGAGTATGACTGCAGTTCGCATATAACTACTTATTAACTAAATTACAAACAAGCGTTGAGTGCGAACGCTGTTTTTCAACAACTGCATATAAGTATATGTAGGTAACAAAATTAGATCAAAACTATCTGATGAAATTTTAAACTCCCTTAGTTTTCTAAAGAAACTTTTAAAGAATATATAGTTAAGTTTTGTTTTGTATACACATGTATATTTATAAGCTAATCCTGAGGTCCCGAAAAAATCCCGGGATTGGAAAAATCAGTCCCTATCTATAAATAGTTACAAACGTGTCTATAAATTATACTAGGGCTAAAAATTTTTAATTATGTGATACAATTATGGGAAAAACCTAGGCTGTCGTGATTATATACTCATATCTCAGAAAGTTATGGACCGATTGTGGTGATTTTCAATACCGATCTGCTTTCAAATATTGCTGATATTTTGAAACCACACATGGGCTCTGTCGATGTCGGAGGACAGACAGAAAATACTCAATCAACTACCCTATTCATAAGCTTTCAGAAAATAAATATATACTTTATAGTGTCGGAAATGATTATTGCCGATATTTTAACCTATATACATACACACTTACACTTTCTGCTGTTGTGTGGCTTAATATTTAAGCCGTCTATGTTAAAGATAATGAAAAAGTAAAGTTTAATGCGTAATAATTTTATTTATAATTGATATGTTTGAAAAAAACTTTACATTTCATGCGACTGAAACAGGTGACGTGAATACCTCTACTGTCAATATGATTATTTGCCTTACTTGTTTATAATAATATCTTACGATTCTTACGTTTAAATTCCACTTTACGGCTTAACTTTATTAGCGCTATATCATTGTATATACCCTGATATTCTTCATGTATTATAACTTCCTTTATTTCAACATCTTCTACGGATGGAGCGCATTGATTTTTTCGTGTAACATTTGTACAGTCGATTTGAGTACTTATTTGATACTCTCCCAAACGTACTTCTTTGCTGAAATAGAATATATGTATGTTTATTTGCCAAAAAATTTAGTCAATAAAAGGATTTCTTTAACATAGTATATAAAAAGGATAGAAAATGTTGCAAAAATCATTGCGTTTACTTTGAAATATTATTAAAGAGACAATGTAAATAATCCTTTATGGAATTTTCCGAAGGACGAGTATTGTACACCAACCTATAACTATTAGTTAGCGAAACTATGTACATAATACAACATTTTAAATGTGATAAACACTAACACATTTGCCCTAGATGATAGGTTGGAGCGGCCAAACAACTTTAAATGGTTAAACTCTATAAACCTGCAAACATTAATGCTGGGAACCACTTGTAAACAGGCTCGTATGGTACCCAAAGAGCCTGCTGGCAAAGGTGCAGTAAAGGTACTGTGCGATGAGGTTTTTAGGTTTTTTAAACCTATTTTAAATTTAAAAATTGACTATAACTGTAAATGTTTTACGTTCATACATATAAACTTATTATTAAAATTTTAAAACTTACACTAAGTGTTCTCTATCCTTGAAGCAATGTGCCGCCGTTAATACATGTTCTTAAAAATAAACTTTTAATATAAATTTGACAAAACCTTATTCTCTAAAAACCTCAGTCTCACAAAACTTACGATCAGTAATTAGGGTACCACTGCATTTAAATGGGTTAACCTTGTCCTTGTATTTCAATAAAACCATCCATGGAAATTGAAATAGATGTGCTTCATGACCATTTGTTATTCTATCTACGATATAAACTCCACATGTTTCATTTGCCAAAATATTTAAACCATCAACATTTAGCTGAATTTCCTCGTTCGGACAACAAACATGTGGAACGTTTTTAAATGTGCCACAATATAACGGAACTAATTTTTCATTATCATCCTTTGAAATAACGCCTCCACTTCGACTAATACGCGTAAAAATATCATAAACTGTTCTACACGATCTGACAGGCATACAAAGACCCCTTTGTTGGTCTGCGATAAAGCAAGATGAAGCATACTCTAAGAAACGTTTAAATTTATGACTTTAATTCAGTATAATTTTAAACAATATTTAAATAATATTTCTTAGTATGTATACTTACTGGAATGTACATGATTTAAACTTAAAGTCAACATAAGAAACCACCTCACAATCATGTCAAATAATTTATATGTAAGAACAATTTAATTAATATTTGTGTAAAATACTCAGAAATAAAATAATTTTTTATTTTGATTATAATGTACTCTCACAGTTGCAAAACCATAAAGTATTTGTTTGACATTAATTACTTTAAGGAAATGTAGTCAGTCTATTAAGTAAGATTTTGCATACACAAGTACGATTATTTTAATAACACATATACAAATTACATAGAACCAGACGTTTAAATAAATGTTTTAATTGTAAGGAATGTATTAAGCAGGTACAAAGTGTAACGTTTATATGCGGCATTGTCCCCTTATTATCTAAGGGCAAGGACCTGTTTTGATCATCAGTTTTTAAATTGCTTTCGTTCTAGTTTATAGCATTTGTATTTTATAAATATAATTTTGTAAAAAAAAATATAAAAACGATAGTTTTTTAGAATGCATTTTTTTAAATTTTATTTTATTTAAAATTATAATTCAAATACGTATGTAAATTTCAATTTATAAAAAGTCAGTATATATGTATGTATTTTTTTCTATTCTCAACATTATTTAAATGTGTAGGTGTAAATCCCCTAAAATTAAATGAGTTATTTAAACTAACATACATATGTACATACATACATATGTACAATTGTTCTGCTCACATCTTTTGGCATTTTATATCACCAACAACCAACAAGAAACTTGTATTAGAATTTTCTTATCATTTATTTGTGTAGAAAAAAGTATTTTATAAATATTTAAAGGGAAGTAAACTCAGAAACAACAAGTAAGAATGCTCTATTCGATGTACCGAATCTGTAAATAGCCTTCACCATCATGTACATATCGATGGTCATAAAATATCGTTGGTTACAAAAGAAATTACATAATGATAATAGAGTTTTTGTTACGTTTTTATCTTCTCTTGTAAAATTACAATTTTTTGAGTTAGGGCCTTTCAACTTGAGACCAACGATATGTAAATATAGTGTCCTCATCGTAGCTTAGCCGAGATTTCAAATTTTAATTTTTATCATTCACACGCCATCTTTGAATTTTTACATAGTTAACATTATTATAGTAATCAAGCCTTTTCATTTCATACTATTTATTGATTACTCAAGTCTTTTTTTTTAATTACTCTTTAAATTTATGAATACTTTTTTTCTATTGGTAGTCCATAATATTTCGAGTCTCATCTCAAAATTCACTACCTAAAAGAATCTGTGTTCACAAACGTAGAAAATACAAAAAGTACACTAATAACGAGAAAAATACCTTTTGTGTCGCAGATATAATTTTTTTTCTCAACATGAATCAATAGTCCCTTATTTAAAACTTCTAGCTTCATAAACGTAGAAAGTACAAAAAAAAACCATGCAAATTCAAAAAAGTACCTTTTCGGTCGCCATTGTTCCCTATTTTCAAAATTCTAGTTTCATAAACATAGAAAATACCAAAAGTACCAAAACAGGAGAAAAAGATACTTTTTGTTTTCCAAACAATTTCAGTCTCACCTCAGATCAACAAGTACCATAAAAATTGGAAAAGTACCTTTTGGGTCGTCCATATCAATGAACAAATTCCAAGTTCAAAATGTTTAAATATCTATTTTACAATAAAATATTTTAATAGACATGATTTAAAGTGAATAAATCAGAAATAAAAGCAAATGTGTTCCAAAAATTACCAAACTGTTTTCCCGAATTTTACCCGCTTGTAATGAATGTTTTTTTTACTTAATTGCATAATTTTTTATGCCCCTTTAACAACTTATATTACCTTTTTTGTCCCCTAAAAGTTTTTAAAAATTTTACCTAAATAATTATCCATATCGATGCCTTACTTCCTCAACCTCGTAACTTAAAAAATGCGGTTTTGACTTTTTCATATCAAACGATTGTTTTATGCTTTAACTAAAAAAGATTAGTATATTATTACTACTAATATACATTAATACAATCAATTCCTTAATAACTGCATTTAAACTTTTAACCAAACACCGAAGTATAAAAAGATGAACCGTTTTTCTTTTCTCTCCTAAAAAATTTTATTTTTTAAGATACGAGGTTGAGGAAGTAAGGCATCGATATTCTATTATTAGAATAACAATTAATGTCCTTCCTGTTTAATAACAAAAGAAAAAAATTTATTGGTAACAAAAACAGTTTTTTTGCCCCTATAAATTCGAATTTTAAAAATTCCGAAATTTTATTAATTTTTTTTCGCGGATTAACTAATACAATTTAAATTTAAAATTACCGAATTATAGATTTTACCCGTTTTTTCCTCATAGGGTTGTTCGCTTCTTTTTTGAATAGATCACAATAACTTTTCAAGTTAATCTATATTATTTTTAGTTTGGCAGATAACAGGTTACAGATTTTACCCGTTTTAACCACTTTTACCTCTTTAAAGTTCGAATTTCCAAAAACCCCTTGTAGAGCTAAAGAAAACCACTGTCCAAATTTTAGGATATAAAAAGAATATACCTATACATATGTATGTGAATATAGGGCGGCTTTAAAGCATAGAATTTTTTCCATAACCTTTTCCAAGATTTCCGGTATTTTTACCCAGATTATTATGGGGTATATCATGCAGAATGTACACACAATTTTTGCAAATTCAAAAGCGCTTAAAAAAGATAAACTCGGCGGACAATTAAATTATCTGCGTATTGAAAAATGGTGACGTACATTTACGAAAAGTTCTACAACTTGTCCATAATTCATTAAATTAATCTTTAGGAGAATACAAGATGCATTTAGCGTCTTTTTATTGACGTTGTTTGTTTTTCTTTTAAGTCCTCTTGCATGGGAAGCCTTCTCTGTAGTTTTTAAATGTGTGCCCCACATAATAAATTCAGTATGTAGAAACCTTGTGATTGAGCTACTCTTGAAAATTCTACAATGAATTGTAATTAATTAAAAAGTCTCTCAAATAAACCATTTTCATTATCAAACATATTAAATATGTCAATTTAAACTCGGAACTTAGAAAATTGAAAAGTGTTTAAGAAATTTTTATTAAATTATTTCAAAATAACTTTAATTAAAAGAATAAAACATAAAGATTGTATTTTTTATTTTATTTTAAAATTTTGCAATTGTTTTTCGGAAACGTATTAAATATTTTTTTAGTATTTTAATTTTATACATTAAAAATGTTTGCGTTGTGGTTAATAGAATATTGTATTTTGAATTGCTTTCAAGCTTGATCACTAATATGGTATTAGTGGTGGTGATCATGCTTTCTATCTTAATCAAATAAATTTTTAGTTTCACTTGAACCTAATATATATCGAAGCCCTCTTCTTCAGCGATATATCAAAATCAATTAGAAATTAAAAAAAATAAAAACAAATACATTTTTAAAATATAATTTAAAATAATTATATGTCATTTCGAAATTCAGCAGTTTTGACATAAAAATGTATTGGTAAAGAATTAAAAAGCACTGGTTTTTTTACAGTTTCCGATTTTAGTCAAAGTGCTCAAGTTAAACGATGGAATGAATAGTATAGAATCAGAAACTGGGGACATAAAATTAAAATATGTATTCAAGCATTTAAAAACAATTATTTGGAATAATATAGGAAAATAAAAAGTTAAATCTGTATTCGTATATAAAATACAATTGACGCATGTATGTGAGGTGTAACTTGAGAATAGCCCGACCAATATGTCTGATTATTTTTTGGTTGTATTTATGCAATATGTAACTAGGACCTTCAGGAGAAAATATTAAAATATATATCAAATATAATAAGACATATATTTCGATGATTTTTTTTTTTATGCAGTATGTATATGGGTCAATTTCAAAAAAAACGTACACATCGAGTTTTATTTTGCTTATTTTTAAAGTTTTTTCAATTCGCCGGTAAGAATGGCCAATTTATGTAGAAATTGATGAAGATTCCGGTGGTACTTTTAGGCTCTCAAAAAGATGAATATTTTTTGAATTTTTTTAGGTTTAATATGATTTCTATCTTGAGCGTAACACACCAAATATGTATAAAAAATCGCTAAAAATGCAAAAATATTTGAAATTCAAGCTTACTACGATGTTCTTTTGTTTCTCAAGATTGATTTTGCGAAAATCACCTTTTCGATTATAAACACAAAATCACGATTCACCTTGATTTTTAATTTTTTCTAAAAGTGACTAGTTATTTTAAAATTTTAAGATGAAAATATGTAAATTTTTGGTAAAAAAAAAGACTTGAACTTAGAGGTTACTTGCAAAGTAACAGGCTTGTAACAATTAATTTAAAAAAAAGTTAATTATAAGCGTTTTAAGGACAAATAACTAAGTGTGACGCTCAAGATATTTTGTGACGATCAAGACATTTTGTTGCAAGTAAGCAAGAAATAATGCCAAATTTAAAGTTTAACGAAAAAAAGTTTATTCTTTTACAAAAAGTAAAAAAAAAAAAAAAATCTTTAAAAAACAAAAATTTTCATATAAAACTAAACATATACATATTCTTTGATGTCTTTAACATAAATAGAAAAAAGGAAGTAATTCTTGAAGAAACTTAGACACATATGTAAATATTTGACGTAAAACAATAACTTAACTTAATTTAATTTATAAATTTTCATTCGAACTCTTATTCTGAATCTGTATAAACTTCGTGATATGACAAGCGGCTTTGTTTTTTTTTATTCTCATTAATTTTTACCACTTTCGAATTAAGCTTGTAGCAGTTGCATAAATTTCCGGTCCCCCAGAGGTTTAAGTTGCAAAAGCACGATCAAACTCAAATATACCACGATTATACCTTTCTTTCTTCTTTATTTTATATTCGTCATTACGCGCTTTATCGAGCTTTATTTTCTCTCGATATCTTTGTGCTCTTTCAGCCGCCATTAATTTTGTTGTCTTACTCTTAAAAATTAAAAAATAAAATCATAATTAAGCATTTTAAGCTATGAAGCAATATTTATCAAAAGTGATGCTCATGAAATATTTGCCTGTTCTGGTTTTTTTTCGTATGCAATTTATTTCTCAAACTCATATATTATAAAAAAATGAGTTGAAACCATATAAACAATGATTGTCAACTTCAATTTTTTACATTTAATATATTCACTTTTAAAAAAATTTGCGTGACGCTCATGAAATTTTGTCGCGCCCTTACCATGGTGTTCACAAAAACTGAGCAAATGCACACTTTTTTACAAAGATTTTTTTTTCGCTTTTTCACTTTTGTAATAATTAAGGTTTGTACTTTCCTTACGTTATTTACTTTATTTAAATGCAAATTGAAAACTAGTAATATTACTTGAATTATAAAAAAAGTGACGCTCAATGCGAATTGTGGGGACAACCTTTCTTTGCAACACCAAATTCGCACTAATTCAGTTTTGACGACTATAACAAATGAAAACACAAGAAAGAAACTCAATAATTCGAAAACTGTTATTAAATGTTGCATATTTACTTTTTTCTGGATTTTATTTAATTTTGTTTACTAAAAATTCTAACGGGGGACACATGCTTTTGTATGGAAGGAGTCCAAGGGACAAACAAAACATCATTCTAAATAAACAAAAAAACAAACATACGAATTTGAGAATTACGTTTTTTTTTGTTACATATTCCTCGCAGATCACTCTCAAATTTTTTATTTTTTTTGTTGTTGTTTTTTTTTACCTAAAATAGTAGTGTAAAGTGCGGGGACACAAAAATTGCGTTTTTTTTAAACTGACCCATATTTATTGTATAAATTAAATCGTTTAGAGGTAGGTGGTATTTGTTTATAATTTTAGTATTAATGACCAAATAAATACATTTTTTTCTATATATATGTACATATTTATAAAATTATAAAGGGTCCGCCAAATAACTTTTTTTTTTGAAAATGCTATCAGAAAAAAAGTGTAGCTTCGGCTGTGTGGCACGTAGCGCCGTTTTGTTAAAACCAAATGTTGCCAATATCCTCCTCTTCAACTTTTGTGAAAAAAAATTCGTTCAACATGGCCCGATAACGATCGCCATTGACTACGGCCTCTCCTTGCTCTTTTTCGAAGAAAAATAGCCCAATTATGCCTCTGGACCAAAATCCGCACCAAACAGTGACTCGTTTTTGGTTTATCGGCTTTTCAATGTATGCGTGCGTGGGCGTGTGCCCCAAATGCGACAATTTTGCTTGTTTACATACCCGCCAAGATCAAAATGAGCTTCATCTGAAGAGATGATTTTTTTTTTGGCAAAATCGGCCAAAGTAATGTCGCAATATTTCCCAGCGTTGTTCAAGCGTATACGCAACCATATTCGTTCAGCGGAAGGATAAAACTAATTATCTGTCCAATCAGACATGAGTTAAGTGTTACCATTCACGAAATAAGCACTAGTTGAAAAAAAAACGTTAGATGACGGAACCTTTATATCTTGTCTAATATTTTCTTACAAAAATAAGTGGAATTAATTTAAAAAATTGTTGGTTGCTGGACTTTTTCTGGGATTTTCCCAAATGAGAACGAATTAATCAATTTATTTAGTTTCAAGCAATAAAAAATAAAGCGTTGCACTACCAATACAAAAACATATATGTACATATATTTTAATATGTAATTAAATGATTTTGGAAACTATAATCGTAAATGACTTTAGTTACCATTAAAAATTTCACCCGTATAAAACCGGGTCGGGTCCTTTATAAATAGAGAAACAAGCAAAAATGTTTATAAACAACGAATTTAGATAACATGTTTTCCAAATAGATAATTGTGAATATTAAAATTTGTTAACTAAAATCCCAGCAGAAACGATAATCCATCTACTAGCAGAACACTACACAAAGATTCAATCGGGTGGATTTGCTTATTAAGAAAGGATCAACTGGTCGAACAGTGCCGAAACGCTGGTATACCTACGATAGGTTACACCGTTGAACACCTAAGAAAACAACTTTCCAAAAACCTTCGATCAGAAACACTACGAAGCTCAACCGAAGATCTGTTACGAAAACTACGCGATGAAGTACAAAGCGTAGTATGTGAAGACGAGGTATCTGTGTTTGGAAAAGGACATTTAATCAAAGTTTCCAAACTGACTTATTCGTTCAAAGTATTGGAAATTTAGTTGATTTAATAAAAGCTAAGATAAATAAAAAACCGAAAATTTAAAAAATTTTAATTTTTTAATTTAATTCACAACCCCCGATATAATTTACTATTCGTATGTACAATAATTGTGTTTGTTTACAGTAGTGTATGCCTGTTGTTGATAATTAGCATTAAAAACATTTGTAATAATACAATTCACAACCTTTTATAGGAGTCGTTGGTTAAAAGAAATTTACTGCTCTATATTGAAGTCAAACAGCGATAGTGCCTTATATTTCAGGTATGATGTATTTGCACGGCATTCTATAAACATAGATAAAGTCGTTGTAAGTGTTGTGTAAAAAATTAAATAATATTTACCATTTCTGATTTTTTTTTTGCCTGCGTTTAATTTTATTTGACGTTTAACAATACAACATACAACGAAAACAACAGAAATTGTGTTCACAAATCAATAAACCAAAACTGTATTTTAATTAGTTACAATGAGGGTTGTGACTTGAACAATTGTGAAATGAAAATGTAAATGTAATTAAGCAAGCAGTTTTATTAAGTTTTTTATTCTATATTTAAAATTGTCATATTTCATTGCATTTATAATATAAACAATTTTAACAGAAATATGAAGATTTAAAATAATTTTTAGGAATTTTATTTTTATACTGTAGGTGAATTCACAAGGTGTGATATTATGTCGTATTGTCATAATTCTTTTTTAAATGTATTAATTAAATATACAGTATATTTAAATCATTTTAAATTTTAGAAAATTATAAAAATATGATGTAATAGCTCGTAAGTCCATATGTTGATAGTATAAAATTTACCACATATGATCAGTTATCCACTGTAAATAATGTGAAATATTTGTATAAGTTGTAGGTGGACTTTCTAGGCCACAATTATCCAAGCCGACGCTAACAAGTCCGAACTGTATGAACCGTGGTTGGCCGTTATAAAAATCTTTGTAACCTAAAGGTCCGCCCGAGTCACCACGGCAGGCATCAACCAAGTTTAAACCACCAGCGCAAAGTTGACCCTCGGTAAGTGGCAAACGTAGATAATGCTTTCTCAATTCTATTTGACAACGAGAACGTTCTATGTTCGAAACAACAGCAACCATTAGAACGTCTGAAAAACTACCTAAAAAACATTGTTAACCATTCGGCGGTTCTTTCAATTTTATGGCATTCACTTACGGTTTTCAGTAGCTCCCCAACCAGATATAACATATTCACTATAATCTTTTGTTCTTAAATAATCGAAAATCGGCAGACATATGGGTTTAATGTGTCCTAAATAAACATTATAGCTTATTTACTGAATTTGTTTATTCATTTTAATAAATTTATATTTTTATTGCTTACTTTGCAATTGCACTGCACGATCAAGGCGCAATAGTGCTATGTCATTATATAAATTTCTTTGATAATTTTCATGTATTAAGATTTCTTCAATACCAACATCTTCAACTGGCGGAGCACATATATTTTTGCGCGTCGAATTTGTACAATCTTTATCCGAGCTAATTTGATGTTCTCCTAATCGAGCTGCTACACTAAGTAATATAAAAAAAAGTAAATATTAATTTAAATTTAATTGTATTGATCAGGGTACACTTAACGCGGTATACCCAGTGGCGAATTCGACTAAATTCGCCTACTTCACAAGTGTCAAATTTCAAAAAAAAAAAGAATTTGAAAGCTAATTCTTTTTTAATTTTTTTTTATATAAAACCAACAAATACGTTAATAATAGATAACTTTCATTTATTAGACGTAGATAATCGAATAATTTTACCAATAAATTCCCAAATTCAAGTTTTAGTAGCAGCTGCAAATGTTCTTCATTTATATATGTACTACTAGCTAATACCCGCTGTGCTTCGTCACCCCCATCGTAATGAAATAAAAATTTTATAGTTCAAAAATATATTTATTTTGCAAGTGCCACGCCTACTATTACTTAATCAACCATTTCTTATTCAAATAATCATATAGACGTCAAAGTGTTTCTTGCAAAATTTGGTATGGTCACGCCTACTATTGAAAGTCCGCCCATTTTTTACCCAAATGTTCGTGTGGATGTCAAAGTTTACCGTACTTAATTTGAAGACTCTGCTGCATTAACTTTCGTGATATATAATATTTAATACTTATTCTTTAATAGGGCGTGGCACCCCGCCCATTCACAATTTCAAACCAAAGTATAACCTATAGTTCCTTCCAGATATACAGAAAGATTCTGTGAAAATTTCAAGGAAATCGGTCTAGCCGTTTAACCGTCTATAAAGCACAAACAAACATACACACACACATTGTTTTTTATATATATAGATTTATATGTTTTTAAGTGTACCGTGTTATTTATCTTAAATACTTAAATATTGTATAATAAAAAATTTAAAATTTGATTTTATATAAAAAAACTAGCCGCCCGGTGCGTGCTTCGCTACGTAGCACCAAATTTCAAAAAAGTGCCATTGGCTTTCTAGGATCTTTTTGAAGTTTTGTGCTACATGCGTTAGGTCCGAAGATATAATATAACCGATTTTACATGTTTTAGCCCTTTTCCCTTTAAATTCCAAAATTTCGAAAAAGTACAAAAATTCATTATAGATTGTTTTAAGGAGAGTAAAACTACCTTTTTACTTTTTTTCCTATTGCTATCCCTCTCAAACATAAATGGTGTTCAAAAAAGTACCAAAGTTCAGTTTTTACCCGTTTCATCCCCTAAAAACTTAAAATTTCCAAAAATTACCAGACACCTATCCAATTATTTTTAACAGGCTCTTTGGTCCTTTCTGAATTCTTGTTATATCTTTATTAAGCCCGAAAATACTGAGTTACCGAATTAACCCTTTTTTACCCGTAAACCACTCGACGGATTTTGTGCACACTTCACATAAACAAGCTACTAAATAGTCCGAACATTTGGTTCGGATAGGTGAGCCCGTTCTTGAGTTATAAAATTACAACGAAAAGTGGCATTGATTTTTATGTATAGATGCGAAGGAACAAATTTTCAAATGTTAAGAAATGTAGAGAGAGCAAAATATATAAAGGGTTTTTAAATAAAGGCCAAATAGCCTACAATATTGTGCGATTTAATCATCCTCAACATTTACTGTTTAGATTTTATGGAGTCTCAAATCTATGCCATCATAAAACTAAGCCCGATAAATAAAGCAGAAATATCAAATTGAATCTGTTTACTAAGTCAAGACAGTCATGTAAACGATATAATCATATTTCATACATAATTCAGACATGCGCATTTGAAAATAAAAAATAGAATAACTCAGAAAACTTATAGTATTAACAAAACTTACAGCTTTTTGTTTGTCCTCGATATACAATGGGCTGCAGTAAGAACATAACCTAAAAATATATACATTTATATTAAAAGAGTTTTGGGCATTGTTTTGATTTTTTTTTAACTAACGATCGCTTATTAGGGATCCGCCACATTTAAAGGGATTAAGTTCATCGTCCTATTTTAACAAGGCCATCCATGGAAAACCGAATAATGCGGCTACATGGCCATTAGATACTTTATCTATACTATATATACCACAGGTTGTATTCTTCAGTATAGCCAAAGCATCGACATTTAATTGTATCTCAGATTCTAAACAACAAATAAGGGGCTAAAAAATATTTAATTTATCAAGATTAAAAGTTACACCAAACTTATATTTTTGGTATCTCTAATGCAGATATTTGCACAAAAGTTTTACCAGCAGTCACAGACGATTTAATAACTTTTCTTATTTTTGAATATTGAATGACTAGGACCAGATATAGTAATTTTATGTTTAAATCATTAAACCACTATTTAAAAAAAATTTGTTTATTTAACAATGTATTTATATATCGATAAAAAGCGTGTATCTCGATTTTTTAAAATCCCTTTTTGAACCTTTTCTGGCAGTCGACTAATAAGCACATCACTCCAGAAAAATTTCGTAAGCCATGGTTTCATTCTTTTATGTTTCATTTCATTTTTTCCTTCTCCTGTCAGGATACATCCATTTTTATATTTAGCCATCGATATGTTCACTTAAATGTTTATGCACAGTATTTTTTTAGCCCACGTTACATCTATTAAAATTAAAAATTAAGATTTTTAACACCACCGACATATTCTGAAAGGCACAACATAATTATACTCATAATTATTATTTGTGTAGATTTATATTATAAAAAGGAAAAAGATTTGGTACATAACGTAAAAGAGTTTTTTTTTATGATTTCTTTTAATACTGACAGCTACACAAGAGTCACCCCAAATACAAGTTTGAATTATATAACAGTAAAAATTCATATATTGTTTAGTGTTATTATTGATTCCTTTGTTCTTTTTCAACACTTACCGTATTATGTATTTCACCACATTTTAATTCTAAAAGACTACTTCGATCTGAGTCTGATATGTGGCCCCCATTTTGCTGAATATTTTGTAACAGTTGATATGTGACTTTACAAGATTTAACTGGTACACATTTTCCTTTCAATGCATTTGGCATTTCACATTCAGTGCCATATTCTAAACAATAATGGAATTTGTTATCGAAATACTAATAAATTTAAAATTTCCTCTGTGTTTATATATATAAACAAGTAACAGTGCTATATTCGGCCGTGCCGAATCTTATATACCCTTCACAACGTGTAGTCATGCAATAACAATTGTTTGTATCACCATTCATCCCATATAAAATACGTGCATACGTACACGTTAGAATAAATGTGGCATCGAATCCCAGCTGAGCCAAAAAAATTTTATTTTATTTAATATATTATTTATATTTTATTATTTTTTTTTATATTTTTTTTTAATTTTTTTTAAATTTTTTTAAAAAATTTTTTTAGAAAAATTTTTAAAAAATTTTTTTAAATTTTTTTTTTTAAATTTTTTTAAAATTTTTTTTTGTAG
The DNA here is from genome assembly GCA_941918925.1 of Phyto melanocephala. Lineage (NCBI taxonomy): Eukaryota > Metazoa > Arthropoda > Insecta > Diptera > Rhinophoridae > Phyto > Phyto melanocephala. The sequence continues at coordinate 119,799,637 of OW799233.1, read as the reverse complement.
TTTTTTTTATTATTTTTTTCTTATTTTTAATATTTTTTTTTTTGTATTTTTTTTTGTTTGGTATGTTTTTTACATGTATGTATATATGTATGTTGTTGTTGTAATTGTGAAAAAAAACGAGGTGGTCGTGGTTTTTTGCTCATATCTCAGAAAGTTATGGGGCGATTGTGCTGAATTTCAATAGCGATTCATTCCTGGATATTTCCAAGAGATTGATACCATATACAGATCTGAGGAACATATAGTTGCTTCTAAAAGTTGATTTCAACCAACACACGGACAGACGGGCAGACGGACAGACGGATAGACGGACAGACGGTCAGGGCTCAATCGACTCCTCTATTCATAAGCTTTCAGAAAATATATACTTTATGGGGTCGGAAATGAAAATTGTAGAAATTACAAACGGAATGACAAAGCTATATATACCCTTGTGCACCACAGTTGAAGGGTATAAAAAAAACTCGTACTTACGCCCAGTAGTTTGTATTTGAGTAAATATAAAAAATAGTGCAAAAATCCTAATGAGACAAATCATTTTACACATCTGTATTAACGTAATGCATAAATGCGACTGATAACAAAAGATTCAGTTGAATATAAACAATTTTAATTATAATCAAAATAATTAATTGTTTATATTTAATGCGCCATTGCTAAGATAAACAAGAATAAAACAGTAGTATTTTGTTAAAAGTAAATTAGAACAAGATTATAAAAGTTTCTGTTTTAAACCAGTTTTTCCATGCTATTCTACCAGACTGTGTTATTACCACATTTATATCGATTATCACAAGTACATAGAAAGGCCCTAACTCGTATTTTTTACGAAATTGAGTTTTTCAGTGATTCCAATACATTTCACGCAAACACACCTTGACACAAAAATTTAATGCAATAGTATCAAAAATAACAGTTTTATAAGCAATTTTACAAAAGAAATTTCATTGTGATAATACAGTTGCTGTTACGTTTTTACCACCTGTAAAATTACAATTATTTGAGTTAGGACGTTTCTATTTGTGACCAACGATATACAAATATTTATTTATATATACTTACATACTGTTTATATGGATTAAATGCGGATCAAGCTTACGCGTTTAGGGGGATTATTAAGTTTATAAAATGTTTGTTTTAAGGCTTCCAAAACTATGATTTATAAAAGAAAAAAATTCGTTTAGGGGTTGGAATATCCCGCCCCCTGGATCAACGCTTGATGTGAATGCCTATTAATAACTTAATATACAGTAGTAAAACAGAAAACAATTTGAAGACGATTTCAAAAAAAAATTCCTTCTTAAATGTCAAACATTTTATATATTTTATTTATTTATTTATTTCATTTAACAATGCTTATGCTAAACCCTCAAAGTTATGAGCTTGTCTGCAAATTTGAGCATGTTTTGAAAATAGTTTGAGAAGAAAGAACATTTATGTAAATATATTTATTCTTAATCATTATTTTAAAATATTTTTCAAAAAGAAAATCAAAATGTTTTATTTCCAGATCTTACTAAATTTTAATGTGAATCATTTTTATTTTGGGTTAAGTTCATTTATTCTTTTATTTAATTTTATAATTTAAATTTAATTAAATTGCAATTATTTTTAGGAATATTTAAATTATAAAATTAGGAATATTTGAATTTAAATTTAGGAATATTTGAATTATAAAATTAAATTAAAGAATAAATGAACTGAAGCCAAAATAAAAATGATTCACATTAAAATATAATATATAGAAAAGTTCGAATAAAATATTAATATAAATATAATTCCAGATCTTACATTAGTTAAAAAAAACCATTTTAATAAAATGCCGCATGTAAATACCCTGCAGAAAATTAATACAACAATGCCGAAATCAAACAATTCCAACAAATATCTGACTTTATTCACAGATATTTCGTATAGAGTTCAGTCAGACGTGTTTAGAAAATTTTATGTACGTCATGTCTGATAGATATCTGATATATGTATATCGTACATATATCTTAAAGGAATTTTTTTTTTTTTTTTTTTTATTATTGTTTACCGACATGTCTATTAGATTTTTGACTGATTTCGCAGAAATTTGTCGAAGTAATTTTTTTTCAGGTTTGTTTTAAATGCTTATAAAAATGGCGTTCAACTTTGTACATGTAATTTAAGGTATTTAATGCAACATTTCTACGTATACTTATTGCAACAAGAAAGATATTGCAATTATATAACTCACCTTTAAAGATGACAAAAATGCATCTACAACAATTACTTTCTGCTATAATTTTTTTAATATATAATTTTTGCGCAATATTTTTATACCCTTCACCTGTGGTGCACAAGGGTATATATAGCTTTGTCATTCCGTTTGTAATTTCTACAATTTTCATTTCCGACCCCATAAAGTATATATTTTCTGAAAGCTTATGAATAGAGGAGTCGATTAAGCCCTGACCGTCTATCCGTCTATCCGTCTGTCCGTCTGCCCGTCTGTCCGTGTGTTGGTTGAAATCAACTTTTAGAAGCAACTATATGTTCCTCAGATCTGTATATGGTATCAATCTCTTGGAAATATTCAGGAATGAATCGCTATTGAAATTCAGCACAATCGCCCCATAACTTTCTGAGATATGAGCAAAAAACCACGACCACCTCGCTTTTTTTCACAATTACAACAACAACATACATATATACATACATGTAAAAACCATTCAAAAAAAGAAGAATTACAAAAAAAAAATATTAAAAATAAGAAAAAAATAATAAAAAAAAACTACAAAAAAAATTTTAAAAAAATTTAAAAAAAAATTTAAAAAAATTTTTTAAAAATTTTTCAAAAAAAATTTTTTAAAAAAATTTAAAAAAAATATAAAAAAAAATAATAAAATATAAATAATATATTAAATAAAATAAAATAAAATTTTTTTGGCTCAGCTGGGATTCGATGCCACATTTATTCTAACGGGTACGTATGCACGTATTTTATATGGGATGAACAACAATTGTTATTGCATGACTACACGTTGTGAAGGGTATATAAGATTCGGCACGGCCGAATATAGCACTGTTACTTGTTTTTTTATATCGATTGTATTTTTTTAGGTTTTCGTGCAATGTTTACGGAACACGATATTCTTATTTTTAATAAAATAAAACATAAATCTTTATTTTAACCAACATACTTACTAACTTACCATTTATAACTTGCAATCGTGAATAAGTTACAAACAACAGTGAAATTAAAATAAAAAAATTAGTTGCTAAATTCTTTAAAATATAACAAATAATTTTGTAAAGCCTATAGTACACGAAATGTAAAAAGCCACATACACATATGGGCTTGGCGTCACTAAAATGTTCAGCACTTTGGTTACATTTTTTAAAATAGTCGTAGTGGCTGCATGCGGTAAGATTTTGATATTACACGAAATGTATTTTAGTCCAAAAATTCAAATGAAACACATGTGGCCGAAGCGGATACATTTATGCTTTATGATCAAAATTACGTCACAGTCACATGCGTTTGTGGCTTTTTACATTTCGTGTACTAAAGGCTTAAGTGATTAAAAAATAAAAATTGCCGTATTTATAAAAATTTAAATAAATTTCGGTTTTGACAGATGTAGAGGAATTTGTTTTTATTGTATTTTCGACCCTATGAAGTATATATTTTGTTTATACTTTTGAATAGGGGAGTCGATTAAGCAGTGTATGTATGTCTGTCTGTTCTTTTGTTCGTTTCAAGCCCCACATATTACACAGACCTGATATCACATAGCAATCTTTTGGAAATATTCGGCAATGAATCGCTATTGAAATCCAGCTCAATCACTTTATAATTTTCTGATATATGAGCAAATAAATACTACTGCGTTTCATTTTTTCACATATGTTTGCAATAAAAATTAACATTTTTCAATTCTGGTATAATTTACAGCAACTTTTGTTACTACTTGCATATACCACATGCCTCTGAAGATATTCGTAAAAAATTTTGAACAAATCGGTTCCTAATCGGCGAAGTTATATATTTTTAAAATATATATTTTTCTAAATATATCAAGTTACGCGAGCTTCCAAATAAATTTTAGACACGAAAACTATTGCTGAGAAAAACTGACAAGCCGATTTGAATTAAACTAAATAAAAATGATTCGGTATTTTTACTAAAATTTACAAAAAAAAATCGATTTGTTCCAGCTTTTAGACAAAGAAAGGAAAGATACGGGTATTGAAAGAAATGCCTTGACTGACAAAATATAGCGTACAATAAATTAATTTATGGATCAAATCTAGTAATTGAAAATTTACTCACTTCAACTCCCTCAATATTGGTATCAAGCGAAACTGCTTGACCAGTAGAATTCAGTACACTATGAAAAGGATAATTTTTTTCTCAATCGCATTAATATTGATATCAAAATAAAAGGGCTTGACTAGTATTATATGGAGTATATGGAGAAGAAATAAAATCAAGTTTCTTAAACTCCTAAAATATATTAAATAACTTTTGACGTTAATAATGTAAAGTAAAGTTCGTAGTTGAAGCAATATGCTTTATCTGTCTTTTTTCCCGAATATTTTAATATCAAAATACATTCAGAAACACATGCAAATTATAAAATTGTTTTCGAGCAACGTTTCCTCCAAAAATTTGACTTTTGCGATTTTGCCGATTTCTGGATGAACAACATTGTCGAATTTAGAAAGATACCAATCCACATAAGACCCATGAGCGTTCAATGGATTCCAAAAAAGTTACTGCTTGGGGATGATTTTCAACTGGCTGCGCCATTGTTTCATATTTCTATGAAAATGACGTTGGCCAGGCCATCACCATCTACGGTGAGTTCTCTACAACAACTATTTGGCCTAAATTGGATGATATAGACTCCTAGGATGTGTGGTTTTAACAGAATAGCGCTACATGCTACACAGTTTTTGTTACATTAGACATTCTGTACGAGTAATTCGAAGGTATGATCATCTCACCTAGAGGTGCTTTTAAGTGACCACCGATATCTGTAATTTGACCCTGTTATACTCTTTCTTGTTAAGCTCTATGTAAATAAGCTACGCGCTGCGGATTTTTGTATGATCTAATATACTAAACCTAAAACGTCAAGACCTTTCAAATAAATAAAAAGCCCCATTGTTATAGTTTGGTGAAAATTATATTTTATTATTTGATATCAATTTTTGTTATAATGGGGGGAAATCAAAATCAGATCTTAGAAAATAAGTAATTATTAAAATATCTTTTTAAATTTCAATATTAAAATTTCAATATTACAATTTTTCAAACCATTGTTTATTGCTACCCTACCATAATAAATAAACGAGTCATGTATTTACGATTTCATTTAATTAACACTATTTCTTAATATTTAAGAAACTTACACAATTATGAACATACTTCTGAGAGAGTAATTTAAGACTTATCTCATATGATCTGTTATCCATTGCAAATAATATGAAACGTTTGTATAGCTAGTAGGCACGTTTTTAACACCACAAGCATTTAGCCCAAGGCTAACAATGCCAAATTGTATAAACCGTGGTCTGTCGTTGTAAAAATCTCGAAAACCCAATGGTCCACCAGAATCACCGCGACATGTATCCACTAAATCTTTGCCACCGGCACAAATTTGACCCATTGTAATTGGCAATGTAAGTCGATGCATTTTTAACACTCTCTCGCACTCTATGCGATCAACTGTAGGGACAACAGCAACTAATAGGATGTCAGATGTAGTGCCTATATAATGAAAAGAATAAAATGAAATATAAAAGACATCGATAACTCAACGTTCTCACCATTTTCCGTTGTGCCCCATCCCGAAATGACATATTCTTTGTATTCTTTGTTTCTCAAATTATCATATATAGGCAAACAAATAGGTTTAATATGACCTTAAATAAAAATATTGACATTGTTGTAAATGTATTGGTATTAAAATTGGAAAATTTATTTATTTATTAAAATACATATATTTATTACGGCATTATTTTTATTTTGTCAAATATTTGCCTAATGTGAATATACCGTAGACTAATAAAAGAGTGCGCGCTAAAAGGAAAGCTACAACGGCCTTCAAACAACTTGGAGCCAAATTACGGCATTCGATCACGTTTGAAATTTTACTCGAACGATCGAGTTCGCTGTGCTTTAGGTGTAGAGATTCTTATAAAAAATTTCAAATTTCGATCACGTTTCAATGCCGTTATTTGCCCCCTTCTCTGTAGTGTAGAGATTTATCTTTGCTTTTAGCGAACGTTCTGACATTTGCTTTAAATTTTAAACATTTTGCATACAGAAAAGACAATTTGCTCGAGGAATATTTATTCGTCAGTTAATCGCAGTTTGAACTTTGAAGAGAATTTTTTTATTATTTTTTTATATCTGAATTTTGACATTTGAAATAAATAAGAAAAGAGAGAGAGAGAGAGACAGAGAGATAATTGTTTCTATCTATAGGCTTCGAGAGCTTAAGTTAAATATTATATTCAGCTACCGAATCAAAACTACCTAATAAATAAATTTACCTTTGTATGACCTCATATATGTATGTATATTAATATAAAAACTTACGTTGAAAATTTATTTTTCTATTTAGACGTATTAATGCAATGTCATGATACAAGTTTTTCATGTATTTTTCATGTACAAATATTTCCTCAATGTCAACATCCTCCACTGGTGGAGCGCATATATTTTTGCGAGGCGTTTTTATGCAGTCTCTTTCTGTACTTAATTTATGTTCCCCTAAACGTACTGCAGCACTATTTAAAAATTAAATAAATAATAATATTTACAGTTAACATCGTGTGTTTTAGAACACACTGTATACATATTGTTTTTGTTACATTTTTAAATAACCAAAAACAAAAATTTTTTTTATTATAGTGTATTAGTAACTACACTGAAAATTTTTTATGGTATATTAAACGAAAATCTAAGTGCATTCCACGAAAATGTTCGTTATTTTGACGCCACGAACCCCTTCGTGCTATGCACAAATGATCTTCGTTAATTTTGCAAAATATTTGTTTTCTGTATTTAACGAATTTTTGTACTTTTACAATGTTTGTTTTGTTAAATAACAAAAAAAAATTTTTTTTCACGAAAAAATTTTGCTTATAAAGCAAATAAATTTTCTTAGTTTTACGAAATTTTTTTAAAATACAAAATTTTTTTATATTATTACAAAAAATTTAAAAACATTACGAAATTTCTTTGTTTATTTTACGAATTATTTTGTAAAAAAATCTGCAAAATTAGTCTGCAAATAATATTATTTCGTAAATGTTACGAACTTTCGTAATATGGCAATATGTATAAGTTTTGTAAATATAAAAACAAAAATTTGTTTATATTACGAAAATTCGTAACAATACGATATGTTTTCTAAAATTATAATTAATTTATTAAAATAAAAATTTATTTCTGTACATAAATAAATACATTATTTATATAGATATGTATATTGAATATAGAGCAAACATTTTTTAACACTAATTATTTATATACAGTGGGCCAATTCAAAGTGGTTGCATATCAGTCGTATTTGTACTATTTCATATTATTTTATGCATGCTTAAAATTTTTGTTAGTAATTTCCATACAAAAAAAATAATATGACTTTACACATTTGTTTCCTATGTATAAGAAATTGTTTATGTTATACTTTTAACCATACTGTCTTTCAGAGAGAATTTCTTCGCTTCTCACCTCTCAGAGAGAATATTTTCTATTTTCTTCTTTCTTGTATACATACAATTTTTAACAGCGTCATCTCTTTGTCTTCTTTCTTGTATTTAATACATAATTTGTTAACAAAAGGTGTTCAAAGTCACTAGTCATATTAATATGAATTATATGACATAGTATAATATGAGAGTCTACTTTGAATTGGCCAAGTATGTTTTAAGTAATAAAAACAAAAAAAGTGGCAAGAAAATTCAATCACAAAATATAAATAAATTAATAACTACTAGCTTTAATAACCATTTTTGAAGAAATGATTTCAACAAATGATATAAAAAATGCATTATGTAAAAGAAATTACTCTTGCAAACATCAAGTTGACGCTTATGGATTGGTTTCAGTTTCTAAAAAAAATAATGGTATTAATAACTACTTTTTTTTAATTTAAGCTTTAATTATACTCACCTTTGGACAACATTTGTATGACTGGGTTGATATTACTTGTTTCTATTCTATAAAATTGTAAGTTTAAAAAATCCCACATATGCCTGGACGCTTGAGGATACTGGATTGAAAATACATGATATGCTTTAAAACATATATCTATGGCTTTATTTAAGCTATAAAATTTGTATTTAATATTGTCAAAATCACAAAAAAAATGCCTGAGGCTTATAAATATCTCCAATTATGGAAATAAAAGGTGCTACAGAGCCCTCAGCTTTTACTTTAGTATCTAACTGCTCTTTATAGGACTCTTCAGTGGGCGAAAAGGACATAAAAGAGCGCTTTGATTCCATCAGGCTATAAAATTTATTTACTTTACCGGTAGCTTTGAATTTAGTTCTTGATAATGGAAGCAATGAATGTAAATTTGAAATTTGCTGTCTAAAAAGAAATTATATTAGCAAAAACCATATGTGTTTGTAATACAATTGTTTTACTTACTATAGTCAATGCAATTATTTTCGAGTACAAAATGCCAAACCTTTTGATCGTCTTCGTCTTTAAATTTACTTATGTTCTTTGGAAATATAGTTTTAATCATTAAATTTGAAAGGTCGTCAAAATCATTCGAAATCATTATTAATATAAATTAACAAACAGATATTAAAGTAATTAAAAACATTTTAAAGCTTAAATTTAGCAATACATACTAAACGAAATCCTTTCGGTTCCTTATACATTGGCCAGATATCCAATATATGTTTTTTTGAGCCGGGGTCGCAAAGTTCTCTTGACGCATTTTGCCGATATTCAAAACAGCCATTCTAGTTCTTAAGCATATCTTCATACGGCAGCATATTGAATTCGTGTTTAAGAATTCTTAAATGTCCTTCTTCCTGCGTTGATCGAATTGTTTTAGAAAGTTCTATTTGATTTAGTTTTTCTGTTGCTCTTCCAGTTTCTGTATTTGTTGTACAATTTTCCTAGGGGTGCAGCATTTTGTCGAGAGACGTGGTAATAAGCCTAAAAATATTTAATAGTGCTTTTTAAAATTTTGCTAAAATACATACTTTGTATATTTATGTATACCATTTCTTCACCTGGGAATATTTAAGTTATCTGCTTTGCTAAGTTTTCTGAATCTTTTACTGACATTGAGTGTTCTGTGTGAATACAAAAATGTATTATTGACTCGCATAGAAGCTTACGCATATTTTCATTTAAGGAGGATTCACCACCATAATATTTAAGCACACTCTGTCCATACGGATTTGAATTTAAAATTGCCTCCAAACTTAATGTACTATGCATACTATCAGAGGCTAAAGAAGTAGTATGATCTAGAGGTTCATTTTGACTTTGTTTTAACCATTTTGACCAATGGTACAGAAACTGAGATTGTACACCCCATGATAGGTTACTTCTAGATAGCATATTTATAGCCAAGTTAACGTCTAAATGGCTTAATACTTCTACGTACAATTGTTGTTCTTAATAAATTAATAACAGAAATAAGTATTTTTTTATAAAAAAAAATAAATAAGGTTTTACTTACCCATAAAATAATCCAACAAGTCAACCATATTCCATTTTGTTAGAAGTTCTTGTAACTCATTTTTATTAGCATATCTTTCAATATATTTTCCTGTTATTGGTGTTGATGATGTTATTATAATATTATTACTTATATTATCATTAAGAGTATTCATTTTATTATTGTGTTTTATGATTTTTTTTTGTTTAAAACTGTTTTATTCTAATCATTGTTTTCCCAGAACAAATCTTATGACAATATACTGGAGGTCCTGCAGTTTTGTAAATTAATAAAATGTTTATTATATATTCCAATTCTTTACTTTTTTATTACGCGCGATTTAATTGACTTTTAATGTATGTATTAAACACTCAACTGTACACAGTCATCTGCACTTTACTTTGTTTTTTTATTTATTAAATCAAACTTTGTATTTTACAGTTATATTTCAAAAAACCCATACAAAGAGAGCAAAAGAGATCGAAGCAAAAAAAATTTTAGATAATTTACGAAAATGTTCGAAAAACTTACGAAAGTACTGACATTTTTATATAAATTGAAACTGAAAATTTCTTACATTTTACAAAAACTTCGTACAAATTATTTACGATGCTCTTTTTTTGTTCACGAATTTTCTAAATTTACGAAATTTGTTGACGTCACCTAAGTATGAAAATTTCGTATATTGTACGAAAATGTGTAAAGTTCACGAAAAAAAATTTACGAAACTCTTTTGTAAATGTACAAAATTTGTAAAAGTATCAAAAAGTTTTTTTTGTACAAATTTCTTGTAATATACGAAAATTTCGTATAATGCACAAAAAAAATTTCACGAAAATAAATTTCGTAATTGTATGCATAAAATATTTTGAGTGTAATAAGTGACTATTTTGATAATAAAATTTACAATAAAATTTAACAAATCAAAGATCAGAATTCGAAATAAATATATAATTTTAGTTTGAAAAAATTATTACATTAGAATTAAAAAACTTACAGTAAATGTTTGTTCTTAGGAATGCAGTGGGCTGCTGTTAAAATATACTCTTGTGAGAAAATACAAAAAAAGAAAAAATTTAATTAATATCTATTGATAAAATGCGAATATGTTTCAGTAACTTACGATCACTAATTATTGTGGCACCACATTTAAAGGGATTTTGTTCGTCTGAATACTTCAGCAGAGCCATCCAAGGAAAACCAAATAATACAGCTTCATGACCATAAGACACTTTATCCACACTGTAAAAACCACAACTAGTATTTTTTAAAATATTTAAAGCGTCGACATTTAGCTGGATGTCTGATTCAGCACAGCAAACTAAAGGCTTTATGAAATCATAAATAAAAATGTTTTAATAATACTTTCCAAATAAAGGTTTCGGTTTAGAAAAATATAAAAAAATGTTTTACGAATGTCAAAAAACGTTGTTGCATATCCCTTATTTACTTCAACAATGTTATAACTCAAAAAACATAATTTTGAGTCAAGGCATATTTACTCATCAGGTACTTTTGATTCGTCAGCTGATTATTATACCCTTCACACAGTGAAAAAGGGTATATATAGGTTTGTCATTCCGTGTGAAATTTCTACAATTTTCATTTTCGACCCCATAAAGTATATATTTTCTGAAAGCTTATGAATAGGGGAGTCGATTTAGCTCTGTCAGTCTGTCCGTCTGACCGTCTGTCCGTGTGTATGTTGAAATCAACTTTTTAAAGCCCACCGAAATCGCTTGGACCCGGGTGGGGTATTAAAATATCAGAAATATTCGGGAGTAGATCGGTATTGAAAATCAGAAACATCGGTTCATAAACAACTGAGATATGAGCAAAAACCCACGACCACCTCGATTTTTTTTTTCACAAAAACAACATTACAACAACAACATACAAACGTGTAAATTGGTTAAAGTAAACGTGGGATCGAATTCCAGCTGAGCCAAAAAAATTTTTTTTTTATTTTTTTATATTTTTAAAATTTTTTTTTTGTTTTTTATTTATTATTTATATATTAATTATTTTCTTTTTAAATTTTTTTTTAAATTTTTTTAAAATTTTTTTTTTTAATTTTTTTTTATTTTTTTTAACATACATACGTTAATTTTTAATTTTACAATGTGATGTTTTTATATATGTATGTATGTATGTATAACGTGTGAAGGGTGTATAAGATTCGGCATGGCCAAATATAGCACTCTTACTTGTTTTTTTATTCACTTATTTTAAGTTTCAGCTGTCAAAATGCATAAATAAAAAACAATTTTCTCTCTTTTCTAATTTATTTCAAATGTCAAACTTCATACATAAAAAATATAAACAAAAAAGTTCTCTCCGAACTGCAATTACCTGATGAATAAATATGCCTTGGTTTTGAGTAAAAAAAAATTTTCAAGACATTTCTCCCTGTTTTTCAATAACTTTTAAATAAAATTACAATACGTAGTTGAAAATAATGAAATATTTGAGTATATTTTTTTGAAACACGATTTTTGATATTGGAAAATAAGAAAAACTCCTATTTTGGAAATCTCGTGTTGAAAATGAAAATTAATATATATCCGAAATGTTACTTAGATCTGCATGTGGTATCAATATTTTGCAAATATTCGGGAATGAATCGCTATTGAAATCCAGCACAATCACCTTATAACTTTTTGAGATGTGAGCAAATAAAAATTACTGCCTCTGTACAAAAATCAAAATTTTTTAGTACTAGATTAATTTATGTTCATGTGTTTTACAAATTGTAGGTATAATATGCCTCTTGGGATATTCTTAAAAAAATTGGATAAATACGTTGCTAACCGGAAAAGTTATAGGCAAAAATAATTTGGAAATTATATATTTCTTTTTAAATATATAAAATTATTAAAGCTGCTAATTAATTTTTGGACACGCTAAAAACACCGGCAAACTGAAGTCTCGAAAATTATTTCAGAGAAAAACTGACAAATCAACTTCAAACTGAGTAATAAGCACAAAAATGCAAATGTTTCGCTTGACTAACTTAATATAAGACACTAAAAACAAATTAAAAATCCAAATGGCGTGCAATTAAAATATATATGGAATAAATCCAGTTATAATAGTTTTATTATTATCTGTCACCTTTGTTAGGTGTGAATGCAATAAATGACATAAATAGTATTTTATAAGTATGAGAGTATCACAATCCCTACAATTTTTCTCTCTCGTTACAATTTTTGCTTCTATAGGGTTGGCCAACTTGGAGTGACTGATTTGAAATGCTTATATTTTTTGTTATTTTTTTTTATTTTTGCAGATAATACAGAATTTTATAAAATTTTATAATGTCATTATACTCAGTTGAAGAAAGTGTAAAAATTGTTGAATTTTATTATGTTTCCGGACGATCAATTGTTACAACTAGGGTTTGGGAACCGGGAATTCCCCCCCGGGAATTCCCGGGAATGAACCACTTATTATTCCCGAAAAAATTTTGCTCTTATTCCCGGGAAAACGGGAAATAAAAACTATGTAGTATATTAGGAAATATATTTAATTTTATTTTTAATTTCTTATCTGTTTTGGTAAATTTGAAGAATATTTGAATAAAAAGTAAGGTTTTTAATTTGTTAGCGTTTTTTGTTTGTTAAGTATTTACAATTTTTCTCAAAAGCGACTATGTAAAAGAAAAACAAACATCGTCGGTCAAAAATATTTCACGCCAAAGTTAACGACTTTCTGAAATTATTTTTAATAAGTTCTTATAAATTTCAAGTGAATTAATTATATACATACATAATTAGTTGTTTTCTTGTATAAAAATATTTTTTATAACAACCGTAAAACCAGCAGTAGCTGCCGTGGTTCATTTTTATACCCTTCACACAGTGAAAAAGGGTATATATAGGTTTGTCATTCCGTGTGAAATTTCTACAATTTTCATTTCCGACCCCATAAAGTATATATTTTCTGAAAGCTTATGAATAGGGGAGTCGATTAAGCTCTGTCAGTCTGTCCGTCTGACCGTCTGACCGTCTGTCCGTGTGTATGTTGAAATCAACTTTTTGAAGCCCCCGGATATCGCTTGGACTCGGGTGAGGTATTAAAATATCAGAAATATTTGGGAGTAGAATGGTATTGAAAATCAGAAACATCGGTATATAAACAACTGAGATATGAGCAAAAACCCACGACCACCTCGATTTTTTATTCACAAAAACAACATTACAACAACAACATACATTCATACAATTTTTTATTTAATATATTATTTATATTTTTATTATTTCTTTTAATTTTTTATATTTTTTTTTTGTTTTATATTTGTTATATATATTTTAATTATTTGTTTAAAAATTTTTTTTTTTAATTTTTTTTTAAATTTTTTTAAAATTTTTTTTTTTATTTTTTTTAAACATATATACGTTAATTTATTATTTTACAATGGGATGTTTTTATATATGTATGTCTTTTATATGTATGTACGTATTTTATATGGGATGAATGGTGATACAAACTACTGTTATTGCATGACTACACGTTGTGAAGGGTATATAAGATTCGGCACGGCCGAATATAGCGCTCTTACTTGTTATAAATATAATCGTATGTACAAATTGCGTTTAAAAGTGGTCACAGAATTTGTAAGTATAATTTTTTTATTTATGATTGAATTTTTCTAATAATACTTTTTTATAAAATTCACTTTGTTTACAAGCAAAATGTCTGAAGTCTGGAACTATTTTAAAAAAGTAGACAACGCAGCACAATGTAATATTTTCCCGAAAAGGTTAATGTCCAAGGGCGGTAGTACTAGTGGTCTCATACGGCACCTTCTTTTGGTTCATAAAATAAAATTTGAAAACGTTTCTTCAACACCTGCACCAAGTGAAAAAATAATTCCACCATTAAAAGTTTCGAGTCAAATTTGTGACAATTTGTGGTTTGCTCTTGTATTAGACGAGTGGAATAGTGTTGCCCAAAAAAAGTATCTGTTTACAAGGCAATAATTATTTTTATAATTTGGGTTAAGTTTATATTTCCGGAAGATGTAATGCTGACACAATAAGGACTCTAATGGAAAATAAACTACTACTAAAACAATGAATTATTAACCAAATCGTGATGTTAAAGTTAACGTCTCTCCCTCATAACACCGAAATATTACAACCTAATACTAATCGTATTCAACAGATTGCAAGTAATATAAATTTTCAAAACGACATTCAACAAATTAATTCACATCCTCCGGCTGTGGTTTCTAGTCCGTTAAATTATCCTGCAATACTTAAAGTAATTTCTCCAAAGAAAACAATTTTTGCTGCTCGTTTTTCATCTGATACTACTTCTAACGCTGTTGCTGACTACATTAAATTAAAGCTTGGATACGATTGTGAATTATCTGTTTTTAAATTCAACTATTCGGAAAAACGGAGTAAATCTTCTTTTAAAATCATCGTACCAGAGGAATATTTTAATATTATTGTCAATCCTGAGTTTTGGCCACCCAATGCTATAATACGCGAATATGAATATAGAAATGCTTCTCGTTCTGATATCGTTTATTTACCTACTCAAAATGATACCCAAAAAAACTAAATAATTTTTCTACCGATAATCTTATTAATATTGTTTACCAAAATGTCCGTGGCCTTAATACGAAATTAACCACTCTTTATGCAAATAGTTTTGATTTTTCATACCACATCATTGTCTTTACTGAAACCTGGTTAAACGATAAGAAATGTATTAATAACAACGAAATATTATCTTCAAAATACCAAATATTCAGACATGATCGATCACATAAGTTGGGTGGAGGTGTGCTCATTGCCGCACATAACAATTTTCGTTGTGAAGAAATCAATGTTATACTTAACGATGACATCGAATTTGTCGCTGTAAAAATTCGACTGAGAAATACAAATTTATATATTACATGCTCATACATTCCTCCAAACTCTTCTCTGGATATATACAATAATCACATCTTTGCCATTGAATTTGTTTTGCAACAATCTATTCCATCTGATTTATTTATTGTTTTGGGAGATTTTAATCTACCTAACATATCGTGGAATAAATCTTCAGAAATAAACTATCTAATTCCTACAGTTTCAAATGAATTTATTCACTCACTCACAAGCTATGGACTTTTTCAAATTAACTATGAAAACAATATTAATGGAAAACTTCTTGATCTTGCATTTGTCAACCAGCCGATGGATATATTTTTACATAAAACACTTCCCGTTACTTACCCTGAAGATCGTTATCATCCTACATTAAAATTGGAAATATTTAATTTATTAAGCTTACCTGTTTTACTTCCTAACAAAATTAAACCCCATAAAGTTTTTTGCTTTTCTCGTGCAAACTATCAGAGGCTTAACTCTTTGCTATCAAACGTTAACTGGGATAGTATAATCTCTATCGAAAACTTAGATGATGTTGTTTCTCTCTTCTATTCAACATTACGCCGCTGCATTTCTGAAACTGTACCAAAAATTACAATTAGAAACAACAATATTGGGCCACCCTGGAATAATAAGTATCTCCGAACTATTAAAAACAGGAAAAACAAGTTATATAAGAAATATAAAAGGACCGGATCATCTGTAGAATATACCAAATACTGTATTGCTCGTTCTTTCTACAATTTGGCAAATAAATCTGCATACGACAACTATATAATCCGTATGAAGTCGAAAATGAGATCAAATCCTAAATCGTTTTATAAATTTGTGAACTCTAAACGGCGATCGTCCGTTAATCCTAAATACTATAAATATGGATCAAATGATGCTGATGATGACGTTTCTATTTCCAATTTGTTTGCTGATTTTTTTTCAACTACCTACTCTAAAAAAGTATATAATAACATAACATCTTACCCGTTTAATATACCTCAATCATCTGGTGTACAATTCTCTTTTATTACTTATAAAACGACTCTTTCAAATTTATTATCACTAAATAATTCGTTTAATGCTGGTCCAGATGAAATACCAAATTGCGTTCTAAAAAATTGTGCAGAAAATTTATGTTACCCGCTTACTGCTATCTTTAACAAATCCATTAAATTAGGATACGTACCATTGATTTGGAAATTATCGTATATAATTCCGTTGTTTAAAAATGGAAGCAAAATTGAGATATCAAATTATCGTGGCATTGCTAAGCTGAGTGATATTCCCAAACTTTTTGAAAAAATTTTAACTGATAATTTATACTATCAAATTTCTTCGATTTTGTCACCGTGCCAACATGGTTTTTGTAAACATCGCTCTACAACGACTAATATTTTGGAGCTAACTACTACAATAAATGATGGTTTTATAAATAATATGCAAACTGATGCTATCTACACAGATTTTAGTAAAGCTTTTGATAAGGTAAACCATGATCTCTTGCTTAACAAATTGTCATTAATGGGATTTACGGATATGACAATAAAATGGTTAAGATCATACTTGTCTTTAAGAACTCAACAAGTTAAGTATGGAAGTGCTACGTCTAATGCTATCAAAGTTCCTTCTGGTGTTCCGCAAGGTAGCCACCTTGGTCCTATTTTATTTACCTTATTCATAAACGATCTACCTTCAGTTATTCAGCACTCTAAAGTTTTGATGTATGCCGATGATGTCAAAATTTTTCGTTCTTTAAATAATCCCGAAGATCAACTTTTCCTTCAATCAGATATTGTCAAATTGGTAAATTGGTGTGAAATCAACTTAATGGAGCTGAATATAAAAAAATGTAAGCATATGTCCTTTTTCAGAATTAAGAAATTGGATTTATTTTATTGCATAAATGAGTGTAAACTTGATAAAGTTCTGAATTTTCTTGATCTTGGTATTTTGCTTGATCACCAATTAAATTTTCGTGACCATATTTCTTTAATTGTTAACAAAGCAAATGGTGTACTTGGATTTATGAAGAGGTGGTGCAAGGAATTTCTAGATCCTTATATTACGAAACAATTATATTCATCGTTAGTTCGACCTATTCTTGAATATGGATCGATTATTTGGGATCCTTGCTATAATATTCATATTGATAGTATCGAGTCTGTACAAAAGAAGTTTTTAATATTTTGTCTTCGTGGCCTTGGATGGAATTCGTTTTTACTACCTTCATACGAAAGCAGACTCTGTCTTATAAAATTACCAACTTTAAAAAGTCGTCGTTCAATGCTGAGTTTTTCTTTTGTGTTGGGCCTAATTCAAGGCGATATCGACTCAGAATTCCTGCTAAGTAAAATATCTTTTAATGTTCCAACCAGACCAACTCGAAATTTCCGTTTTATTAACTTAAAATACTATAGAACCAACTATGCTAATAATGATCCTCTTCGTCGTATATGTGAAAACTTTAATAATTATTATCACCTTATTGGCCTCAATGAAAGTAAAGAAATTGTTAAAAGAACTATCATTTTATATTTAAATCGTTGAATTATTATATATAACCTTAATTTTGTTTTGTTATTTTACATACTTTAGTCTGTAAGGATTATTATCTATAGACAATAAATTCAATAAATAAATAAATAAATAAATAAAAACATTATTTATTTTAAAAGAAATATTATTTTCGGGAATCCGGAAATCCGGGAAGACGATTTTTTAATTCCCGTTTCCCGGGAAAGTAAAAAGACCGGGAAATCCCAAACCCTAGTTACAACGTAAAAAAATACCTTCAGAATTTTAATACTGCAGAGGCTCCCAGTGTAAACATGGTAAGAAGCTTAATGACCCATTTTGAGAATTTGGGTTCAGTAGGCAATGAACTACGAAGAAATGTTGTTCGTCCTGTTCGCACTGAACAATCTAAAGAAGCTGTACGAGAAAGTGTTCACACGGATCCAACTGTGTCTACTCGTCGAAGAGCTACTCAATTGAACATCTCCAGAACATCGCTACGACGTATTCTAAAAGTTGGTCTGAAGATGTTTCCATATAAAATTCATTTGGCCCAAGAATTATTACCGAGGATAGATTGGTTTTGCTAGCGACAGAAAATGCCAATTTTTTTTAATAATCTGATTATGAGCGATGAAGCGCATGTTCATTCTAATGGATATGTTAATAAGCAGAACTACCGAATTTTGGGTACAGAGAATCCGAGAGCATTGCATCAACGACAATTACACCCTGTCAGATGCACCGTTTGGTGTAGAATCATGGCTGATAGAGTTATTGGTCCATATTTCTTCGAAAATGAACTCAATGAGCCAGAAACCGTCTCTGGGGTGATATACCTGACCATTTTGGAAAATTGTTTACGTCCGATAGTTCTCAATAATCGTAACATATGGGCCCAGCAAGACGGAGCTACGAAAACTTTTCGAAAAGCGAATAATTTCAAAAAATTCAGATTTCCCGTGGCCACCTCGTTCTTGAAGGAAGGAACGAGTTTACGTCAACAAACCATAAAATATTCAGGAGCTAAAGCAGAATATTCGCACAGAAATTGCTCAATTACAGTCAGAAACGTTGCACAACGTAATGCAAAATGTATTGAGTAGAGCCATTAACTGCCAACAGGAAAATGGACGCCATCTAAAAGATGTAATTTTTTATACTAAGCTTAAAAAAAATGAATAATTTATTTTTTTATTTGCAAAAAAAAAAATTAAATAAAAAAATTTAAAAATACAAAAATTATAAGCATTTTAAATCAGTCACTCCAAGTTGGCCCACCCTGTAGTAACGAATGAATGGGTCTTGGATTTAATAAAACAGCTGTTTCTACACATTAATGAAAAAAAATCATTAATTTGGGATGGAACATTGTATATGCGGTTAAAAAAATTCTGCTGCACAAATTTCACTGCTCAGCAGCAAAATCCTCCATTAAATAAAACTTTCTGGACTATACAGATTTTGATGCGCTGAACTCAAATCCGTTGTCGGTTTTTTTCCATCAGATCGGTATTTTTTTTATGGGCGTGGCAAATTTTTCCCCCTAAATTAGTCAGGTGCGGAGACATACTATTTCATCCTAACTCGAGAACCAGTCATCCGGGTTTCAAAAATAAAACACCAGAAGATTTTGCACATAATATTGACCAAATATGTGTAATGCAGCAAACAACGTCAGAGTGGGCGCACTAAAGCGCCTTGTAGCAACAATGAATGGCAACTATTTACTTCTATCTATTTACTTAGCTCTCAAAAAACAAGTCTGAGCTTCTTGCATCCCAATTAAAAGAATGGAATTTGATGCAAAAGGACGTTAACGTCTCGTACTTTCGAAATAGAGAACAACCTTTTTTGACTTATTTCAGCAGAGAGGAAGGTTTGGTGATTTGTGATAATGCTGATGGACTTTTGCGACAACTGTATTTTATATTTTCGGGACTAGATCGGTATTGGAAATCAGAAACATCGGTATATAAACAACTGAGATATGAGCAAAAACCCACGACCACCTCGATTTTTTTTTTCACAAAAACAACATTACAACAACAACACACATACATACAAACGTGTATACTGGTTAGGGAAAACGTGGCATCGAATCCCAGCTGAGCCAAAAAAAAAAATTTTTTAATTTTTTTAAAATTTTTTTTTTAATATTTTTTTTTTATTTTGTATTTAATATATTATATATATTTTTATTATTATTTTTTTTTAATTTTTTTTTATTTTTTTTGTTTGATATATATTATATATAAAATAATTTTTTTTTAAATTTTTTTTTTTAATTTTTTTTTTATATAAATTTTTTTTTTTTTAACATACATACGTGAATTTATAATTTTACAATGGGATGTTTTTATATATGTATGTTTTTATATATGTATGTTTTTATATGTATGTACGTATTTCATATGGGATGAATGGTGACACAAACTACTGTTATTGCATGACTACACGTTGTGAAGGGTATATAAGATTCGGCACGGCCGCATATAGCGCTCTTACTTGTTTTATTTATATTTTTACAATAGGATGCTTTTATATATATGTATGTACGTTTTTCATATTAATAAGTTGAAAGGTAATACAAACAATTGTAATTGCATGACTACATGTTGTGAAGGGTATATAAGATTCGGCACGGCCGAATATAGCACTCTTACTTGTTACAATTTTTATTTGTAATATCCAATCACTTGTTTGCATATTGGACGTCACACCAAAGAGATCTGGTTTTTATAAATTACAACAAACACGAGCAATGCGCAATCTTGTTTGTATAATTTTTGTTATATTATAAATAGTGAAATTTTAGTGTATGCTTAACACAGACGATACTGGATAAAAAATCAGTTAGTATATTTGTATCGCGATATCACAAATCAGCAGACAAAATCTGTCATCGCATAAGCAATGCGTGTTACTGTTTATTAAAAATGTCTCGTAACTTTCCGTGAGGTATGAATCTAAAGAAAATAGATTTTTTTGAGGAAAGAACGTAATTCATGTGACATATTGTTAAAGAGATAAATGACACTACGTTTTTACTAACCAGCATACACATTTTAACGATACTGAGAGCTGTAAAGTAAAACAATACAAATCTGCTAACTGAACCGTCGCGTTTGTAATATTTAAATTGGCATCCAAATTGGAAATCTTTTGTTATTTCTCAACACTTTATGGAACCGAAATATTTAACTTAACAAAACTTGTTATTTTTTTTAACATAAAACAAAAATGATTCACAGTTAAATATTATTATATTAAATTAAAGAATTTAAACTTGTTTGCCAAAAACTCGTTTATAAGTGTATTAGATGTGTTTTAGTACGGAAAAAGTACAATAATTAACACTACTTACAACATTTTTCATGTTACCGCAGTGCAGTGCTAACAGTTCCTCCCGCTCCGCAGTTGTAGGCACTCTATTACTAGCATGAATTTGATTTAAAATATCAAACGTATATTTGCATGATTTAATGGGTACACAACGTCCACTTGCTCGATTTGGCAACAAACATTCATTTTCATATTCTAAGCAAACAAATAATAAATGATAAAAATAAAAATATAAAGACTTTTAACTACTCACGACCATGTATAGTCGTCAACAGCGTTGGAATTAAAAGAAAAGTTAACCGAAACATTTTTTGAGAAATATTTTTCAAGCAGATGAAGCGCGCGACTACAACAAACAAACAAAGAACTGATAATGAAATTTGATCGCATACTAAACTTACAGTATTTAATATTCAATACAGATACCCACATACATATATATTGCTCATGCAAACATGTAAGTAACATTGATACACCTTATTATACTACATATATTTAAGAAAAAATCGTAAAATATCCCTGCCAGCAAATGGATTTTTAATTTTGGTCAGTAGTGACTTAAAAGTCACTACTTCGACTCTACAGATTGTATTGCTAAATAGTACAAAAACAAATTACATTAGTTTTGGATTTTGATTTTTCTTTTGTCAAATTGTATTGTAAATTTAACTATCGAAATAGTCACTTATTGTTACTGATAAATTATAATAAGATTGTAAAAAAAATAACATTTTAACTGTACACAGGATGCTAGTTGTTGGATAATTCCAAACTTTACAAAAACATATTTTTTTTTAAATTGCACACCAGTTACTAAATAGTCTCAGGTATTAAGTATTAAAGAAGTGGAATTTTTTTTCGAGCGGGAATAGTATTTAGATGAGAAAATGATTTCATATTTAATGACTTTTTACCTTATTTCGTTACATTCAAAGCCGTATTTTCACGATGACTTTCACTGACTGCGATGTCGAAAGAAAGAAAACCCAAGCGAAATTTCATTCGTACAAATACGTTGAAAACAAAAACAAATTTTTAGTTTTTTAATTAATTAATTATTTCATAAATATTTTAGTTATTAAAATGACTCATACTCGGTTTAAAACCATTTAAAGTTCTCGAAATATTTAATATATTCAAATTTCTTTGCTGTCCTTTATTATCTTAAGGTTACCTTTTGATACAAAGATAAATTAAAGAAATTAAGTCGATTTTGACAGCTTATTAATGCCTTTTCCGAAAAAAAAAAATGTTCTTTGCTTTTACGCCTTTTTCTGTGTAGTTGTTAATGGTTGGAGAACATGACACAAGTTATTAATAATTAAATTTAATTATTTTGTTTATAAATATTTTTAATTTTGATTTTAATAATATTAATTTTGTTTGATATAAATATCAGAGAGATGACCACCATTTTTATCTATGAACAATAGGGCTCCTCTTACTTAAACAGGCGTTTTGTATAATTGCACGCAAAGCTGTAGAGCCCTGATCTCACCTTTAATATTGTACTAAAGTTTGGGTTCTGTTAACATAGACTCCTTTAAGAAAAACCATAACATAGGCAGTTAAATCCGTAGAACGTGCTGAAAATTGAGTTCTGAATTTCATAATATAATTTGGTAATTTCAAGTAGGAAAAGCCAAATATTCTTCGCTTTGTTGCTCAATCGTTAAATATTAACCCGAACGCAATAAATTTTTACAAAATTGGTACGTACAGACCGCTGGTAAGAACGAAATTATTATTCCTACTATGTTTTCTATTAATTACATGTATGAATTAACATAAAAAATATTTTTTTTTGTTTTTTTTTTTATAAAAAAACTTAAATTTTTTTCTGTACACTTTTTTTTAATTTATGTTTGATTTGTGTCTACTGTAGAGATTTTTTTGATTTTTTTCTGAAAAAAACGTAGAAATAAAATTTCTAGTGGTTTTTGTATTACGAATGAGGAGGAAGAACGATTTTGCTCTGATATTTTAGATAAATAGCTTTAAAAAAATATGTAAAACATTTAACGCATTTAGTTCTGAACGTGTAAGCAGTCGTGGTGTAAAATAATTTTCTTTATAATTTAATATTTAGGGTATTATTTATAAAAAATGAAAGAGGCTTTTTAAGAAGTTTTTATATCAAATTTCCATAGAAAATCAGTTTCCTAAACCTTTAATAATTTTAGTGAATAAAGCAGCTATTATTGGTCGTTTCAAAAATAATTGAGCCCTTGATTTGGAAAGTGGTATAAGTAATATTTTCCTTGTTTCGAGATATTTAGAGTTTTGCATTTTAAAGGATTAAAAACTATTTTCATTGTGGAATTTATGAAACCCTAAATTGTGTGCATACATGTTGCGCTTATAATAAGCTACCGAAACAGAAAGTTTTGGATAAGAAAATGCTTTCTGTAGATCAAATGTGAATCCGTAATATTCACTCGGGTTATCTTTTGCTTTTTGTGTGTCATCTGTTAAATTTTTTCTAGCCTGTTTGGCACTGTTAAGATGTGAATCATGAATTTCCATAAGATGCAACTTCTCGTCTTCCTTAAGCATCCTCAATTTTTTCCATTTCTTGGGAGCATTAGTTATATTTGTTCGCCGTATAATGTCTACAATTAAATATAAATAGTACGTTTTTACAAAATTAGGATTTGGTATGAAATAGCTGATAAACTAGATTTTTGAAATTTTTTACTTATACCACTTTCAAAATCAAGGGCTCAATTACAAAATACGAACATTATCGAACAAGCACCTAAAGGTATGCAAATCTTTTTACTTAATTATAAGTAACTTTAGTAGAATAAGTCAATGCTCTTAATATTTTTATCCGCTAATAATTGTAAAGCTTAGCATTGCCAGATGAATTTTCGGTAGCATATTTTTACCGTTAAAAAAAAAGGAAAAAAAATTAATTGAAATATTATTAGGAAATAAAACTAAAACTTTTAAACGCCAATTATATTTTTTTTTTAGGAAATGAAACTAAAAAAATTTCTTTAATTTTAAAAAATATATATACGCCAATTATATTTTTTGCTTACAAAAATTCATCATTTTAACTGAAAAATCTTTATACGTACTAACCCATCCCAATTCAATAAACCGAAAAAAATATATTAAATAATTTTAGATATTAACATATGATTTGAAAAATCTCAAACTTTTTTAATTTTTGCAAATTAATTTCTTCGATTTAATTAGCAGGATTCGTTCTGAGAAACTGTGAAATGTGCTCGTCCTGTCATAACATACAGTGCCACCATACACACCTTTAACTGTACAAAACCAGTTTCACAGAACGAGAATTGACACCAACGAAGAACTCTTTAAAGATATACAAGCTACCAAATAAAATAAAATCATTCTTGAAAATCCTTTTTGTTAATTAACATATCTTTTTATTTATTTTTCAATGGATTTTAATGTCATATAGTTAGTTAACTTATAAATTCAAAGTTTTTGTTTAAACGGTGCTTTTCTAGATGAAAGTTATGACTAAAATTTTATAATTTTTAAAATTATACATACAATATATTAATATAAAAATCAAATAAATAAATACACAATTCAGCTAAGATAAATAAGTTAACGAAACGTAATCATAAAGTTTGTATTTCTGTGTGTGTTGGTCGATTAGTTCGAGCAGAATCAACTTGCTGCAAATATTCTTAAATGTCAAGTGGGGTTTTCAGGGAGTTTAAGGAAAAAGTTAATTTTTCTTTGCATCTTCTAGAAAAGAAAATAAAAAAGTTGAAAGAATAGTAAAATGAAAAACCAATCAGCATTAGTTTAAGACAATATTAGTAAATTTTAGAAGGATATGAAAAATACATATACATATATATAAAAAAAAAAATAATGAATAAGAGTTTAAGTTTTATTTCGTTTTATATTAATAGGCATTTTCATTAAGACAATAGTTTTATAAACTTTTTCAAGAGTGAGGAGGTCTGATTTATAATATTTTACCTGTAAACAAATTTCTATAAAAAGTTCTTAACAAAAAAAGCGTTTTTTTAAATAAAGGCCTTATACGGATATAAAAAATGAAGTCGATTATTAAGAAAAAGTTTTAGAAAGCGAGATACAAGATAGTAAAACTTAAAAATAAATCTGTACAAAAAGCAATAATAAAATTTTGTTAAATAACCTTTAATACTTAAACATAAAATAATCTTAGAAATAAATAAGCACACAAAACAAAGATTTAAAATAGAGAAAAATTATCGTTATAAAAATACAAATTTAGTGTTATTTTTAATATCTTCTAGTTAAACTATCTTTGGCTTTTTCAATAACATTTTAAAACTCAATATCTACTTTAAAGAATATTAAATCTTTTAACAATTAAAATTATACTGATGGAGAAATTTAAAAATCTGCATCCAATATTGAAAAGTTAAAAGTTAGGAGATAAAGATAGATAAATGTAGTTGATTGTTGTGACTAGAAACAATAGGTGTTATAAAATCTGCAGTACTTTGGTAAAACATTTAATCAATATAAGAAATAACGTGGCGTTAAAGTGTATTAGAGAGTGAGATAAAAATAAAGCAGATATTAGCCAAAAAATGTTTATTTAATTGCAGCTAAAAGAGGACTCTCCTCACCTGTATTAAAAAGAAAGGAAGAAAGAAAAATAGGTTAATTACGCTTTTCTCCGAAGAGTTTTGTGGGTTTTAATTCACGAGTTTTTATATAGGGCATTCTAGGCCACGCCCAAGTCACAGGCAGTGAAGTTTCATAGTTAAAGTTGTACAGATGATCTTTTAGCCATTTGCGTTTATCCTGTGGTTCAGGATAAGTTGAGGCAAGACCTTAAAATAAGAAAGAGAAACAATTTTTTAATCAAGTTCAAGTTCTTTTTTTAATATTTTGTTTAATTTTACCCGTATCGTAAGCACATTTAGTTACACCTATAGCAATACGCATAGAAATCTCCTGTATGGTATTCAATGGTGGATATAGAGAACCACGATCTAAATCAGCTTGATCCACAAAGTTGGCAAGTTCTTGGGCAGCAATTAGGAACATATCATCGGGTATATGATGGGTGCCGGTAGCAATTACACCCAAAGCAACACCAGGAAAAATGTATGCATTATTTCCCTGGCCAGGAGAATATGTTTTTCCATCGATGGTTACCGGTGGGAAGGGTGAACCCGATGAGAAAATTACACGGGCCTGTTAAAAAAAATATTTTAAAACTATTAAAATTTATCCAAATGTTATGTAAATAGTAATTAAATAATTAACTAATCAAGTTAAGAGTAAATTTTAAAGGGACCATAATTTTAAAATATTTTAGGAATAAATAAACCCTAAGGATTGATAAACAAATACAATGATTTTAATTCAGTTGACTTACATCTGTATATTGATAGGCCTGTTCAGCTGTACACTCGGCCTTACTAGTAGGATTTGATAAAGCAAATACAACTGGACGATCATTGTTAGCGGCCATAGTTTGTAAGATTTTTGGTGTGAATATACCAGCAGCAGCGGAGGCACCAATTAATACCTAAAAGCAAAGAATTACAACAACAAATATAAAAAGCGTTTTCTTATTAATTTTAAAACTTTCACTTACATTAGGTTTTATTTTTTCAACAATTTCTTCTAAATTCTTCATAGGTTCAACATCTTTGGCATAGTTTAGTTTGTGACCCTCAAGACTGCCATCTGGGCGGGTGTTGGTCAATAAACCATCAACATCTACCATCCAGATTTTGCTGCGGGCCACCTAAAGGTTGAACTTTGTTATTATATGCATTTAAATTATATTTTAAAGGTAAAATGATGTGCACTAACATCAATTGGCACTCCTTCAGCTACCATGGCTTTAGTAGTTAAATCGGCAATACCAATTGCTGCTTCACCAGCACCAGCAAATAAAAAGGTATAGTCGGCAAAACTTTTGCCTGTAATACGCTTTGAAGCATATAAACCAGCTACCGCTACTGCAGCTGTACCTTGAATGTCGTCATTGAAAGTACAATACGAATTACGGTACTTATCGAGGAACCTAAATGCATTGTGATTGCC
Organism: Phyto melanocephala; assembly: GCA_941918925.1. Lineage (NCBI taxonomy): Eukaryota > Metazoa > Arthropoda > Insecta > Diptera > Rhinophoridae > Phyto > Phyto melanocephala. Next base: position 119,772,171 of record OW799233.1, on the reverse strand, counting down.
GAAATCTTCGAATTGTATTAAAGTATTTTGACCATAACGTTTCACCACAGCTTCCATAAATTCATCAATAAAATCATTATATTCACGGCCAACAACACGCTTCTGACGTAGACCAACATACAGTGGATCCTCCAACAGATCAATATTGTTGGTGCCAACATCAATAACAATAGGCAGACATTGATGAGGCTTAATTCCAGCCAAAGCGGTATACAAAGCTAATTTACCAACGGGAATACCCATGCCAGAAGCTCCTAAATCGCCTAAGCCTAAAATGCGTTCACCATCTGTCACACAAATAGCACGGACATCTGGTTCAGGCCTATAAAAATGCAAATATTTAATAACATTTTAAATATGATGAAAAAAAAATAAAAGAATACCCACCAATTTTTAATAACATCAAACACATGGCCGCGATCATTTATGGTGACAAATAGACCACGAGGTCTACGATAAATTAAACCAAATCTTTGACAGGCCAAACCCACTGTGGGTGTATAAACAATTGGCATCAACTCTTCAATGTTCTCGGAGAGAAAACGGAAAAAGAGTCGTTCATTACGATCTTGCAAATCACTTAAATATAAATATTTATTTAAGTCTTCACTATAGCGATTAACTGCAATTTTACACAATTGCAATTGCTCTTCCTGAGTTTTAAAGCGTGCAGGTTGTAAACCGTGTATGCCCAATACTTGACGTTCTTCGAGGGTAAATGCTAAACCCTAAAACAATATAAAACAACAGCGACATCATTAAATAACGTGAAATACATACATACACATTATTGTTATTATTATACCCTTCACACAGTGAAAAAGGGTATATATAGGTTTGTTATTCCGTGTGAAATTTCTACAATTTTCATTTCCGACCCCATAAAGTATGTTTTCTGAAAGCTTATGAATAGGAAAGTCAATTAAGCTCTGTCAGTCTGTCCGTGTGTATGTTGAAATCAACTTTTTGAAGCCCCCCGACATAAGTTGGACCCGGGTAAGGTATTAAAATATCAGAAATATTCGGGAGTAGATCGGTATTAAAAATCAGAAACATCGGTACATAAACAACTGAGATATGAGCAAAAACCCACGACCACCTCGATTTTTTTCACAAAAACAACATTACAACAACAACATATGTACATACATACAAACGTGTATACTGGTTAGAGAAAACGTGGCATCGAATCCCAGCTGAGCCAAAAAAATTTTTTTTTTATTTTTTTTTAATTTTTTTTTATATTTTTTTTATTTTTTATTTAATATATTATTTATATTTTTATTTTTATTTTTTTTTTTAATTTTTTTTTTTTTGTTTTATATATATTATATACATAATAATTTTTTTTTAAATTTTTTTTAAAATTTTTTTTTTATTTTTTATTTAATATATTATTTATATTTTTATTATTTTTTTTTTTAATTTTTTTTTTTGTTTTATATATATTATATACATAATAATTTTTTTTTTAATTTTTTTTTTTAATTTTTTTTTTTAAATTTTTTTTTAAATTTTTTTTTTAAATTTTTTCAACGATGTCGAAAGAAAACACAAGCAAAATTTCATTCGTACAAATATATTGAAAACACCAACAAAAACTAAGAAATTGTTTTTGTTTTCAACGTATTTGTGCGAATGAAACTTCGCTTGGGTTTTCTTTCGACATCGTTGAACAGGCAGGTAATTTTTTTTTTTTTTTGTTTTTTTTTAAATACATACGTGAATTTATAATTTTACAATGGGACGTTTTTATATATGTATGTTTTTATATGTATGTACGTATTTCATATGGGATGAATGGTGACACAAACCACTGTTATTGCATGACTACACGTTGTGTAGTTCGGCACGGCCGAATATAGTGCTCTTACTTGTTTTTAAATTCAAACATTTGTTTTATTTCTCAAATTACATAGAAACTAGCGCTTCATTTATTGCATTTAACAATGGGACATCATCATTTTATTAATTCTATTCAATACTCACTTTGTTTAAGCGTGGATCTCTAATGTGATCGATGCCCATTACTTGTGAGGGGCACAAAATGTCACCAACGACTTCATGATATTCACGTACTGGTGCGTTGTTGGCAACAGCAGCTACAGCTGCAGTTGTAGTTGGATTGTTTGATGACCGTGCTGATGCTTTTGCACATACTTTGGTTAGATTTCCGTACAGACTGTAACATGCAATTTAGGAATTTTATTTAATTTAATTGCAAAGTTATTAGTTTTTGGAGGAACAATAATAATAATAATAATTGTTAACGTGTAAAATAAACATTGAGAAAATAAGGGAGAAATAATGTTTTAAATTTTCTGTGAATTAGTTCTTAAGTTTGAAAATAATAGCGGAAATCACCCTTCGTTGCAAACAGATCATGCAAATGTTGCAGATCTTGCAAGTCTAGTATATATTCCAAAGTTTGCAACACCACAAACACAATAAATACTAAAATTGCATATCCCACACAAGCACTTATTTTCAATACTAAAAATAGTTGTAAAGTTTCAAAAGCAACGTTTGCAATAGAATAAATGCTAGACTAGAACGAAGGGTGATTTCCGCTATTATTTTAAAATTAATTAAAAGTTTATACAAGTGTATGTATATTTATGTGCATAAACATATGGGCATTTTCATCGAAAGTTCTACTGACAACAAAAAATGAAAAGTTATTTAAAACCCTTTATTATATCAAATTTTTATTACAATGGAACAAAGTGAAGTCAATAAAAATTTTTTAAAAAAAGTCATCTTCTCCATCTAAATGCACGCACCCACAACCAGCAACTGTCTAGTTCATAATTTGTTCAGGAGACGTGATTGAGCTCTACTTTTTTGAAGATGAGACCAAAGTTGCAGTGACTGTGAACGGCTTTCATTACAGAAACATGATAACGGACTTTTTGTACGGCGCCACCAGCCACGCTACTCATAAAGCATCCATTTCTATAACAAATTATCTAAAGAAATTCTGATGTCAAGCGGCCACCAAGATCATGCGATTAAGGACTGTACGATTTTTTTTGTTGGGGTTTTGTTGAATCTCAGGTTAATGCAAATAAACCCGAACAATTTCTGAGCTTAAATCCGAGATCTAACACGTAATCGGCAAGATATAAAAGTCACATCTTTGTAAGGAAATCATGGAAAATTTCATTACAAGAGTAGTGGTCTGTCATCAGAGCCGTGGAGGCTATTTGAAGGTGGTATTTTATTCCAATTGTCTTCTTAACAATTATATACAAAATAATCACAAAAACTGGGCAGAGTGAACGTGGCATCAGATCCCAACTGAACCAAAAAAAAAAATTTTTTTTTATTTGTTTTTATATTTTTTTTTAGTTTTTTTTTATTTTTTTTTATTTTTTTTATATATTTTTTGAAACACATACATAAACTCAATTTATAATTTTACAATGGGATGTATTTTTATACGTTTGTACGTATTTCATATGAGATGAATGGCAATACATACAAACCATTGTTATGGCATGACTACACGTTGTGAAGGGTATATAAGATTCGGCACGGCCGAATATAGGACTCTTACTTGTTTTTATTTTAAAATGAAAAAGTGAATTCTTACTGAGACACCCTTTACATACTAAAGACGATTGTAAATGGTGCAGAGATAAATTAAAGGAATATTTAATAAAATTACAATTGGTGAATTCGCAAGGTGTGCTAACTGTCGTATTTTAATTTAAAAATGGTTAAAATTTTTTACAATTAGCAATACAACACTTTTTTACTTTTTTAAGAGACATCATAGCGCAACAGTCTTTAATAAGTTGCATCAAAAAATGTGCCTCAGACTTTACTAAAATCTTCATTTGAGTTGTTGGACGCGAAAACCATTTCTGATTTTTTTCCTTATGCAAATGCCTTGGCTTTTTTTCAAGTGCAAAGCTAAAAACTATAACTTTTTCTTTATGAGCGTGGCACTGTCCACTTTTCTAATTACGAAACTGTATAGTAATGACAGCTCAATAAGTGTGCAAAGTTTCAGAAAAATCGGTCCAGTGCAAGTACCTCAAAATGATACCTTTTTTTATGGGCGTGGCACTGCCCACTTTTCTAAATACGAAACTGTATAGTCATGACAACTCAATATGTGTGCAAAGTTTCAGAAAAATCGGTCCAGTGGAAGTACCTCAAAATGATACATTTTTTTAATAGGCGTGGCACTGCCCACTTTTCTAATGACGAAAGTGTAAAGTCATGACAGCTCAGTATGTTTGCAAAGTTTCAGAAAATTCGGTCCAGTGCAAGTAGCTAAAACTGATAACTAATTTTTTATGGGCGTGGCCCCGCCCACTTTTTTAATCACGAAATTATAAAGTCATGACAGCTTAATATGTGTGCAAAGTTTCAGAAAAATCGGTCTAGTGCAAGTACCTCAAAATTTAAACTTTTTTAGGGGCGTGGCCCCGCCCACTTTTCTTATCACGAAATTTTTTAGTCATGACAGCTCGATATGTGTGCAAAGTTTCAGAAAAATCGGTCAAGTGCAAGTAGCTAAAACTGATAACTAATTGTTTATGGGCGTGGCCCCGCCCACTTTTTTTCACCCATAAACACTCCCTGGTATGTGTATGTATGTATATGTGGTTGCTAAATGTGGGGTAAATCTAAAAAGAAATTTTCAAAATAAACCTTTACAACCTTTTAAGGTTTTATGACTCTGTTTGCATAACAATTTGTTACAAAAATTGCTGCCAAAATTGATATTGCAAAAATTATAAAATGATGTCGAATTATTTTAAGTAGTTTTACAAAGCCTGCAATTATTGGATTTTATTTATTTATTATTGGATACGCTGTTTGTGCTGATTCTCAATAATTAAATTGTATCGAATATATGAACATACATATCTGATACATAAATTGATAATATGTATGTACATACATAAAAGTCAAAGTTTTGTGTGCTAAATATTAACAAATATTTTGTATCTTACTTAAAATAAGAATGTTAGTATATACATATGTATGTATGTATATATGTTTGTGTGTACTTAAAAAATTAATAATAATAATTAACAACATAATTTTGTTTACTTGTCAGCTGACTGTTATATACTTAAAACTTTTACTGCCTTATTCACAAAAATAATTAAATATTTTTAAAAGGTTTATAAAACTGATTTTCTATGGAAATTGAATTTAAAAACCTTTTACAAAGCTGTTTTAATTTTTATGAATTAGACCGTTAAAACTAGCAGTTAAAAATCAAACGTATACAGCAGAGATGACATCAGGAAATTTGCAATTGTACCTAATAGCTTGAAAAATTGTACATTTTTTACCTCAATTGTACTAAAACACATTTTTATACCCTTCACACAGTGAAAAGGGGTATATATAGGTTTGTCATTCCGTGTGAAATTTCTACAATTTTCATTTTCGACCCCATAAAGTATATATTTTTTTAAAGCTTATGAATAGGGGAGTCGATTAAGCTCTGTCCGTCTGTCCGTGTGTATGTGAAAACAAATTTTTGAAGCCCCCCGACATCGCTTGGACCCGGGTGTGGTATTAAAATATCAGAAATGTTCGGGAGTATTGAAAATCAGACACATCGGTACATAAACAACTGAGATATGAGCAAAAACCACGACCACCTCGATTTTTTTTCCACAAAAAAAAACATTACAACAACAACATACATACATACAAACGTGTATACTGGTTAGAGAAAACGTGGCATCGAATCCCAGCTGAGCCAAAAATTTTTTTTTATTTTTTTATATATTTTTTTTTTAAATTTTTTTTTATTATTTTTTTATATATTTTTTTTTTTAATTTTTTTTATTATTTTTTTATTTCTTATTTAATATATTATTTATATTTTTTTAATTTTTTTTTTAAATTTTTTTTTAAATTTTTTTTTTAATTTTTTTTTGTATTTTTTTTTAACATACATACGTAAATTTTTTATTTTACAATGGGATGTTTTTATATGTATATGTTTTTTATATGCATGTAGGTATTTCATATGGGATGAATGGTGATACAAACTACTGTTATTGCATGACTACACGTTGTGAAGGGTATATAAGATTCGGCACGGCCGAATATAGCGCTCTTACTTGTTTTTATTTCTATTATTTTTATTTAGATTAATTAAGACTATAAAAAAGATACTTCAGTCATTGGCGTAGCTAGAAATTTTTGTGGGAGGTGGCAAGGCTTAATTTTTTTTTCTTTTAAATCTTTAACTAAGATAATTTTGTATATATATTAAATGCAAAAACAATTCGAGTGTTAATTTTAACCGCCAGAATGTTTTAGTTACGCCTATGATTTCATTTGTGCTATAATATAAAAAAAACACTTCAGTATTGAATATTCATATATAAATTATTGATTTATATCATAACAATTGCAATTTAGTGAATTCAGTAAATCTTTTGTTTGGATTAAGTCGCAAAGTGTTGCGGTTTGTAGTCTGTTTCACTCTTTGATTTTAATTATATTTTGGTAAGAAAATATATTTAACACATTTCCTGATGAATGTTGTACTGTTAGTATTCCTCTTACATTTTTTTTTGTAAGTTTGAAAAACATGAATTTATCTGCCTCATTCATTTATTTTATAAACTGTTGTCCAGACATTACAAATATTCGAATAATTGTAAAATTTTAATATTCCAACATCAGCAACTATGATGAGTTCCCACATAAGATTATTAAAACTGGGGATTTTCTGTAGTTGTATTAAAGAAGACATTGGTGTAGCATTGTACTTTTCGAGTTAAAATAGTACCAAATATGTACCAATTTTGCCATCCCTGTTAAACGGTATTATAAATTTAGCAAGAAAGAGCACTATATTCGGCTGTGTGTAGCACCCACCACCAATTTCTTGTAGTTTTTTTATGTCACAAAATTTATTATTTTATTAACAACTCTAATCACTATAGAATAATTTCTTTTGTTTAAGTCCAATTTGTTTTTAATTTGTTTTCTTATAATTAATTAATTAATTAAATTAAGTATTTTTACAATAGGAGCGATATTACCCCCTTCTTTTTAAAATGTTTGAGAAATGGGCGTTTAAGTGAGTGTGTCATCTTAATTTTCCGTTATAACGTTAATAATAACCAAAAGGCTACATTTGAAAAATTTCAGAATTGTACATGAAATTCTGTCGGGTTTTATGACATGTGCAAATTTTAAATAGTCTAAAAAAAAACACTATGCGGATTAATTTTTCGAACAATTTAATATATAGCTCCTTTCGTAATGTACAGAATAGAATAATTTTTGAGAAAACCTAAAATAAAACCAAAAATATTGGGTATCAAAACATTTCTTATTAAGTACTTAGATTGTATGTCAATTCAGAATTTGTTTATTTTTCGTGGCATTGTAGTAACGCATGCCGGATACGACCAGTATAATATTAAATAGATAGCATTTTGTATTTTCATAAATGAACATACATTTATATTTATTTAGCACATTTAATGAAAGTGAGAACTCATGTGGTGTTTTTGTAATTTTTTACAAAAACAACACACACGCAAAATTTCCACTCAAAGCGTTTGCTTGTTTTCTTCACATGAATTTTGAATTTTGTTCGTAGATTGTTGCTTGTAGAAGTATGGTACTTAAAAGAATACAAAAGATGTCATTAGCAATATTTGTGTTTTACATTTGACTTAGTACCGAGTGGCAGAATAAAAATAATCATAAATAATATTTCGATTACTAATACCTGAGCCAGTGGAAATATTTACACTACATACGTACGTACTTGACTTATTTTTTGATATCTATACACTTATGTATGTATGTACGTCATAGGTATATAGAGGGTAGGCCAAAAGTCACCATAAGGGGTTAAAAAATGAAATTAAAATAAAAAAAATATATCGTTACCTTAATATAGAAATGCTCTAACTTATGTACAAAAAGGCTTGAGTTAGGGCCTTTCTATCTTAAAATAACGATATGTAGGTTCTTTATATTTTCTGATGGAAATTTTGGCTCCTTATTATATTTATGTTTAATAATTCAAACTATTACAGGATTATTTTTAGCCATGCATTACACAGCAGATATTAATATAGCATTTAAGAGAATTAATCATAACTGTCGAGATGTAAATTATGGATGATTATTACGAACTAAACATGCTAATGATGCATAATTTTTTTTAATAACACCTGGAGAATAAATAATGGAGAGATTTACAGTTTAACACTGAACCAAAACAATAGAATTCGCTTATATAAATTAATTATAAATAATCTAAATGCAAAGAGGATATCGTTGACATTTTAACATCAGAATTTCGCCCTCTCAAGCAATGATGCGTTGCTTAGTTCATCTTCACCACCAACATGGCGAACCAGTAGACCACGTTTAACTCGCACTGCAGCATATATTTAACTTGTAAACGAGCAAAGTATAAAGTAAATTTCATGTCAGTTTAAAAAATTCAACTTTGCTTTATTTCTATAAATCTTTACCTTTGTAAAAAATACCCTTTATATACATACTAGAAAAGCCCGGCGCGCGTTGCCACGCCCCCTAATGAATAAAAATGCATTCTGAATTTTAATTGAATATCAAGTGCAAAAAGCTAAAAATTATAACTTTTTTTTAATGGGCGTGGTACTGCCCACTTTTTTAATCACGAAATTATATAGTCATGACAGCTCAATATGTGTGTGCAAAGTTTCAGAAAAATCGATCAAGTGCAAGTAGATAAAAAATGATAACTTATTTCTTATGAGCGTGGCACTGCCCACTTTTCTAATCACGAAATTCTATAATCATGAGATCTCAATATGTGCGTGCAAAGTTTCAGGAAAATCGGTGAAGTTTAAGTAGCTAAAAATTATAACTTTTTTTTATGGGCGGGGTCCTGCCCACTTTTCTAATCACGAAATTGTAAAGTCATGACAGCTCAATATTAAAATTATAACTTTTTTGCGGGCGTGGCCCCGCCCACTTTTCTTATCACGAAATTATTTAGTCATGACAGCTCGATATGTGTGCAAAGTTTCAGAAAAATCGGTCAAGTGCAAGTAGCTAAAACTGATAACTAATTTTTTATGTGCGTGGCCCCGCCCACTGTTTGCCACCCATAAACACTCCCTGGAATGTGTACAACAACTTGCCAAAGTTTGAGTCCGATCGGTTTTACAGTTTCGGAGTATATAGCTAACACACACACACAGACAGAGTTTCACTTTTATATATATAGATGTATATAAACAAAAAGTTAAAAAAATGTTAAACCCCATGGTGACTTTTGGCGTACCCTGTACATACACACATACATAGTTTTGCAAAAGTATTGTTGAATAAACTCACACCAAATAACAAATGGTTTGTATTACTCTCATTGCAATTTTTTTTATATTCGCTTATTAACAGTGTAACTGATGATATGTTTGACGATTTATTATTTCACATCTTAATTTTTTTTTTTTTTTTAATTGTATTTTTTAAAAATTTGCCATTATTTAAACGTTAAAAATTTTTGTTATATCCCGGCTAAGACAAGAAAATTTTCATAGCCCTGTTTAAGATGACAACTTCGATTTTAACTTTTTGAAAGGGGCAAAGTAATTATAATATTTGACCATATATCCGTCATTTTGTTTTGGACGCGATCTAGAATTCTAATTTTTTTATAGTGTATTCTGCCAAACTCTTTCGTTTAACACTCGCAGCAATATTCAGGGGGTTAAAGTGAGTACATTTTTAATTACTTGATTTGACCTATATACAAATTTAGTGTACGCCATTTTGTAGTGAAGGCATTGATAATGCAGGATTACAAATATTTGTTATAGCAAGCGCGGATCCAGGGAGGGGGGTGAAAAGGGATATTTCCCCGCTCCCCCAAATGGTATGGAAATTCCAGTTGAAAAGCCAAGATTTGAACGAAATCATCCTATAAAAGATGTAGAAGAGTCGTACCGCATAGATGGATACATCTCCCTTATTAAATCTGTTCTCCAGGACTTAAAAATACGTTTTTTAAAAGACGTTCTAAAATTATTTAATATCCCTATACTTCCGCCAAAAAGCATTAAACATTATTCATTAAACTTTACAAATTGAATTCCACTTCTTGTAGACGATTTGTTTAAGTACGAAGAAACATATAAAAACTAGTAAAATCTAAACTTGAAGCTGAAATTTTGCATTGGCAGCAGAAATGGAAGATCTGTTAAGAACTTCCAGAAAATGTGATAATGTTTTGATTATGTGTGACCCAAATATTTATTTAACTTTAGGAAATATATTTACCATTTTTGTTTCAATGCCAGTAAATAATGCTACGGTCAAAAGATCATTTTCTACTCTTCGTCGCATTAAAACGTGGCTGACAGAGGACAGGCTAAACGGGTTAGCCATGTTACATATTTACAACAAAATTAAAGTTGATCCAGAAGTTGAACCTCTCGTAGGAGTCGTAAGTTGAAGGAAATTTAATTCTACATATTGAAGAGAAACGGCGATAGGACAATTTATAAGACATTCTAAAAACATAAATTGTTGTAAGTGTTGTACCAAAAAAAAATGGAGAAACTAAAACTCCTACGACAGCTTATAAATTGAGCCATAAACTTTATTTTTAGCAACGAAAAACTACAAAGTTGTTTTGTTTGGCAGTCGTTACTCGGTAAATTGTTTATTTGTTAGTTTTACAACAATAAAATGTATGGGGAATTTACCGATTAACAACTACAAATTGCGGTGTGAAATTCTATTTAATTTATGTGTGGTTTCAAATGTATGACTTTAAATTAAAATAATTCTCTATAAGCTCTGCAAATGTGCACAAATTATCAAAACTCTATAAAATGTGTATATAATTTGATTTATAACTGACGTCAGTTTAGATAAACAATTTAAAAAAAAAAGTTTTTTTTATAATTAAAAGAAGAACATTCATTAATTTTGTTTAGATTAAATATCAGTCTATAAAACATATTCCCTATAAAGATTTTATTTTTTAAACCTTAGATAAAGTTAAAAAAAATTCATATTTTATTGGGGTAAAACTTTTGAAATATTTTTCACAAATTATAACAAAATACAATGTTTGTGTGTGTCCGTTCCTTCCTTAGCAACAACAGAAATTAAAATGTATTGCAGAAAACAAACAGTAATTTTAACGACTTTATAAAAATTGCATTATTTTGTTTATTTAAAGATAAAATAAAAACTAATCAAGTAAATATTTGATGATTGTGTTAATTTCTCCTGTAATTTATAAATGTTTATTTAATGAAAAATTTTAGTGTTTTAATTATATAGAAATATCAATCGATAGCTTTTATGCTTTGACGATGTTGGTGTAAGAATAAAAAAGCACATACAATAAAATGTAAGCAAATATTTACCAAATGTGAACGTAGCTTAACTAAAGTTTAGGGGCCGTATTCATAAAAAATATTTTAGGTTTATTGAAGGCTTATTTGACAAATTTCTCCACAACATCTGTCAAATAAGCATTTAATAAACCTAAAATATTTTTTATGAATACGGCCTTAGATATTTTTTTGTTATTTGAATTGATAAACGTATATATCGGGTAATTCATTGTGATCGTTTGGCAAGTCATCGTGAAAAGATTCGCACAACAACAGCCAAAATTGTCCAAATTGTTTAGCTGTATTACGAAAAAAAACTGGAAAAACTTAATGAAAGTGTTTTTACGTGAAATTTGTTCAGTGATGAAGAACATTTCTGGTTTAGATACTATAGTAAACAAAATTGTCGTATTTGGGCTGATGAGCAACCCGAAGATTGCCAAGAGTTACTATTATATCCATTAAAAAAACAAAGGAATGCTGTGGTTTATGGGCTAGTGGAATCATTGGTCCTAACTTTTTCAATCATTAAGCAAATCAGAATGTTTCATGAGATTTTATTGAGATTTCATGAGCTGTGCAATTTAAACCTTAATTTACATCGAACAGTAGATACAGAACATTAGAGGGAACTTGCTTCGGCCCTATGCTGATAGTAGGAATCAAAAGAAACAAATGCATTTACATAATATAAACTATTATTTATCCTATTTATTTATTATTTTAATTATTTCTTTATATTTTTTAAAAAAATTTTATAGTTTTTTACATGTCAAATATTTTAATAATAAAAATCTATTTAAAAAAAAGAAAAACAGTTGAACACAAATTATGATAAGTAGTTATCATAGATTGATTGTATTGTAATCACACTATTTTTCCCATAATATTTTTGTAAATCATACTATTTTTAAAGGAGAACCATATCGAAGTTTTCATAAAAAGCTAACACTAAACGACAAAATTCAAACATATGCTTGATTATAGTGACGAAATATATAAATGATAAAACATAACTAAAATAACTATTACTCGTTTTCGAAAAATAAATATTGTCATAGAGAATATAATATGGCAGTCGTTATCATGTCGTAAATATGGTTTTCTTTGCGTGTTGTTTTGCCTATATTTAGTATCAAAATGTAACCTAAGTATTTTCACAATACTTTTTTCACACTACTTCAGAAGTGGGCGTTAAAGTAGGCGTTTTGAAGTAATTCCTGTTAACCGATTCAACTAAGATATTGTAATATAGAGTCCTTTATTCTTTCAAAATCTTTGTTCATAAAGAAATTATATTAATTTAAGAAAAATCGCAATTGGAATACATATCGTTGTTCGTAAATTTTATGTGTCCTATATGTAAATATTTTGTATGTCATACGGAACACAATAATTTACGAACGACGATATCATATTGTATCCACCGGGTAAAGGTAAATATTTGCAGCATTTCTTAAAAAGCACGTTCTTGTTTTTGCATTCCTAACACAGCCCGACAAAATTAAAAATTTATCAATCGATTCTAGTTAATTTGGGTAAGCTGAATTCAAATCTGTTATCAGTTTGTCTCTATCAGCTCTAGTTTTCATGATATAGCTTTTTTATACCCTTCACTGTAAGTTTGTCATTCCGTTTTTTCCGAAAATATTATTTTTTGTGTAATTGCTAGCTGATTAACGGGAATTTTATTTGTGTAATATTATTCAGAACGTTATTTTTTCTTTTTGCATTCCAATTGCATATCGGAAGTAAGTTGCTTGTAAGAAGTGGTTTATTGCAGTTGGCAAAGTTTATTAAAAAAGTGTTGATCTAAATAGGAATGACTTCCAATAGAAGATGTTGTAAAAATAATGCTGACTAATTTTGTTATACACGGTGGGCCAAAAGTAACCAAGGGGTGTAAAAGTTTAATAACTTTTTTGTTTATTATTTTTTTTTTATTTTTTCTTTCAGATTATATAATATACAAAAGGGAAATTTTTCTACACTAAGTATGAAAAATGATGTCTCTTAAATGACCATTGTTTTCAGGTTCGCACTGATGGGCTCTTTTTAGACCATTTTCCATAACATCTTTCAAAACTTGTGGCTGTAGCGTTCGAATTTCTGCAACAATGTTTGCCTTGAGTTCAAGGATTGTCTCTGGCTTGTTCACTCGCTCCTTCAAATAACCCCAAAGAAAATAGTCGGGTGCTGTCAAATCTGGCGATCGCGCTGGCCAAATAATTTCCGAATTTCTGAAATTATTCGCCCTCCAAAAATTTTACTTAAAAGAGCCATTGTGTCTCGGGCAGTATGGGCAGTGGCTCCGCCCTGCTGAAACCACATACCAGGTCTGTTTTCAAGAGCAGGGCGTAAAAAATTTTCTATCATAAACCGATACCGCTCTCCATTTACGGTTACAGCACTTCCATCTTCATTCTCGAAGAAGTAAGGCCCAATGACATTTTCAGATGTGATCCCACACCATACTGTACACCTGATGGGGTGCAATTGGCATTGATGAATGGCTCTTGGATTTTGAGAACCCCAGAACCTACAGTTCTGCTTATTAAGGAAGCCATTCAAATGAAAATGAGCTTCATCACTCATAATCAAATTTTTAATAAAGTTGATTTCATTTCTGGCCAACTCTTGAAATTTAACTGCAAAATTTAGACGTTGCCGATGATCTGCGGGTTTTAATTCTTGCACCAATTGCACCTTATATGGGTATAACTGTAAATCTTTTTTTAAAATGCGCCGTAGGGATGTACGAGACATTCCTAGCTGAGCAGAACGCCTTCTAGCAGATGTTTCTGGTGCTTCGTTAACACTTTGCTGTACTCGTTCAATATTTTCCGGAGTGCGACTTAAACGTGGTTTACCGGTTCGAGGCAAATATGCTACGCTGCCATGTTGGTGATGACGATCAACTAAGCAATGAATCATTGCTTCAGAGGGCGAAATTCTGACGTTAAAATTTCGACGATATGCTCTTTGCGTTAAAATAATTGATCTTGGTGACTAAGATAAAAGCTGGGCTCCACACATTGTATGCAATACTTGCTGTGTAAATTTGCGACAGTGGACTCAAGGAAAACGAAATAGGCTTAAGTTTGGTGTGCCGATGGTTTGGAGAGAGCCCAGAAATCATTTGGATGACTGTTGCTTCTGTTTAGCGAGTATTTAGTGATTTTGATAAGTCAATGACCGAAACTGAACGAAATACGTGGACATCATTCGTGCAAGTTATAAAAAATTTCTTGGGAAATAATAAAGCTCCAAATTATGTGCAATTAGTGGAGAATATGCTGGATATGTTTAGAGACCTTGGCTGCAACATCAGTATTAAAATCCATTATTTGCACAGTCACGTGGACCGATTTCTCGAAAATTTGGATAATTTAAGCGAAGAACAAGGAGAAAGGTTTTACCAACATATCAAAATTATGGAGAATCGGTACCAGGGAAGGTGGGATACACATATGATGGCAGACTACTGTTGGAATTTGCAAAGAGACTCTAATCCGGCTGTTCATTCCAGATTTCTCTTTTTGTTTTTTTTTTTAATTCCTATGAAAAAGGAATATCATGAAAACTAAACCTGATAGAGACAAACTGATTACAGATTTGATTTCAGCGCACCCAAATTAACTAGAATCAGTTGATAAATTCAAAGAAGCAAATTGAGTGTTGGCCTGTGTAATTAACAGGACAATTATTGCATGAAAAAAAAAGAAAAGTAGGCGTGGCATTTTCTATTCAAAGAAAATAAACGTTAAGGGATATTTAGAAAATTTTAATTGTAAATCTCGTTTCTAATAAAAATAGACAATAATTTTATATAAATACATATGTATGTACATATAACTTAATAGAAACTGCACTTTTTATTTATATTTAATCTTAATATGTACGTATGTGTATGCATACTTGGAAATTACTTTCTAGATAAGAATAATAACATGTTAAATAATGTTTACTTTATTTCTATTTGGCTAACAAATTTTAACCTGACCATGAAAAATGCCAAACAAAAAATGTTTATATATGGGTACTTCCATGGTGACAGTTGTACGTTTTAATTGTAGTATTACGTTCAACGAAAAAAGTCTCTATTAAGTTTAAAACAAAAATAAATCAAAGTGCTTGCCTAGTGCATGACGTTACGTGACAAGAGTCTGCAAAAAAATGGTGGACTTTTTTTATTATTAAAAGTTACATTTGTTATTTTAATTCTGTTTATTTACACTAACATTGGTTTAAATTTAAAGTTTTATAAATTTGATACCTGCAATACATATGTATGTAGTGAGAATAATTTATGTTTAGTGGTGGTGACGATTATGACATTAGAATGCAAACGAATGCGAATCAAAAATTTATCGCTAAGTGATCTCTATTTATATATTTTTTTATATTACTTATTGTACAATAATAAATGCTTTCTAATTTTTTAAAGAATCAAAAAAAGGTAAAGAAATCTCGAACGAAACTTTGGTATCCTTTTGTTCATCACAGAAACAAAGAAAAACTTTGAAAACTTTTATAAAATTTACAAGTCAGAGAGAAATGTCTGTTAACTTTTACACTTTTGAGGAAATTTCCATATGTACAATTTATATATAAAGAGTGAATAAATTTTAAGGGTCGATATTGAATGTAAACCACACCTAAACGTCAAGTTTTTTTCTGCATTTCATTTGACATTTCTCAATTTCAGACTAACTCAATTTGAACCATGGAAAGATATGCAATCGAGCAACGCATTGAAGTTATTCAGGCTTATTATAAAAATGAGCGTTCAAATCAAAATGTATATTGTGCACTTCGTGATTCCTTTGGTCAACATAATCGTTCCAATTCGTCCACAATCGGGAGAATTGTAAAAAATATATAAATTTCAGCAAAACAGGTCTGTATGAAATGTGAAAACATCTGTGAATGCCATCTTAGTTCGTTGAATGGGAAACATTGCTGCTTTTCGCGATAGTGTGGCAAAGAGCAGTAAACCTCGACTCATCACCGTGCCCAACAATTGAACATCAACATTGTCATTGAAAATTTGGACATCAGATGGAGGTGTGCCTACGATCTAGGCCATTTCGCCGATTTTTTGTTCATAATATTTGTTCATATTTGTACATAATGAACATAATATTATCATAAAAAGAAATGACAATAATTTCCTAAATAATTTGTGTTTTATTCAAAATCAACATCGGCCCTTAAAATTTAACCACCCTTTACTTATGATTAAACTACATATAATGTACAAAAGTATTAGATAAGAGAAATATTATCTTCATTTTTGTATTTCGTTTGCATTGTTATACCCTTTTTTCTTTTGTATAGTGATATCTAATATCGATATGTGTGTTTCGTCTCACTGTCATTTAACTTTTCGTCAGATATTTTGTGCTTCTTGGTTGTCATAGCATAATTCATTTCGACTTCTTTTTAAATCTTTAAAATCCAATTCATCAAGTAAACCACGATAGAAAATAATTTCTTTTGCCGCCAACACATTTCTATATATTCACTTTCCATATAACTTAATGCAACAAAGTTCTTGTTCTTTAATTCCCATGTTATCGGACCCATATGTCTGTCTTTTTAACAATGAACAACATAGTTAATTCAGTTCAATAAATTTTTAAAAGTAAATTTTGGAAGTCTAAAAAATGGTTAGAATATTGGTAAATAAAAGCTCAACACTTTGGTCCTTATTATGACCATGGATCCAGGGTTACCGTTAGGAATTATGAAAATGTGGCACAAAAGGTAGTTTTATAAAAAAAAGTCATACAAAAAAGTCTTTAGAAAATTAAAGTCGCACACAATTTTATTAATGATTTTTATTTACAAAAAAAAAAACAAAATATAAAACAAACAAGTAAGAGCGCTATATTCGGCCGTGCCGAATCTTATATACCCTTCACAACGTGTAGTGATGCAATAACAGTAGTTTGTATCACCATTCATCTCATATGTACATACGTACATACATACATATAAAAAATATACATATATAAAAACATCCCATTGTAAAATTATAAGTTTACGTATGTATGTTAAAAAAAAATAAAAAAAAAAAAATTTTAAAAAAAAATTTAAAAAAAAAAATTTAAAAAAAAAAAATTAAAAAAAAAAAAAATTTTTAAAAAAATAATTAAAATATATATAATTAATGTAAAACAAAAAAAATAAAAAAAAAAATTAAAAAAAAAAATTAAAAAAAAATATTAAAAAAAAAATAATAAAAATATAAATAATATATTAAATAAAAAATAAAAAAAAAATTAAAAAAAAAAAATTTTAAAAAAAAATTTTTAATATATAAAAAAAATTTTTTTTGGCTCAGCTGGGATTCGATGCCACGTTTTCTCTAACCAGTATACACGTTTGTATGTATGTATGTTGTTGTTGTAATGTTGTTTTTGTGAAAAAAAAAATCGAGGTGGTCGTGGGTTTTTGCTCATATCTCAGTTGTTTATGTACCGATGTTTCTGATTTTCAATAGCGATCTACTCCCGAATATTTCTGATATTTTAATACCTCACCCGGGTCCAAGCGATGTCGGGGGGCTTCAAAAAGTTGATTTCAACATACACACGGACAGACGGACAGACTGACAAAGCTTAATCGACTTCCCTATTCATAAGCTTTCAGAAAATATATACTTTATGGGGTCGGAAATGAAAATTGTAGAAATTTCACACGGAATGACAAACCTATATATACCCTTTTTCACTGTGTGAAGGGTATAAAAAGCACAAAAAATAAACTTTTACTGTAGTGCAATTTAATTTTTTCTAAAATTAAATTTACAGTACCAGTAAATTTTGACTGATAATGAAACTGAAAAATTGCAGTAAAAATTTCAGTCAATTTTTACTAATTTGATTTGACTGCATTCAGTTTAAGTTATCTGTAAAACTGTATTGAATTACATTAACAATTGTTCAATTCAGAACTCCTATTGTATCCTGTATCGTCTAGTTAAATGCAGTTTTGGTTTATTTACTTGTGAACACAATTTCTGTTGTATGGGTTGTATTACTAAACGTCATTTGATATTAAAGGTCAGGCAAATAAAAATTCTGAAGTGGAAAAGTAAGAGTTACAAAAAATATTTTAAAACAGTTTTAAGTTAAAATTTTTAACAGATGTAAAAAAAATTGCAAAAATATTTAATTAAAAAATTAAATATTTTATTTAATTAAATTATTTATTTATTATTTTGGGAGCAAAAAATTTATTTTTTTAACAAACAATTTTCATTTCCCATCCCTGTATGAATCCAATACACCATTTTAAAAACATATAAATTCAAATTGTATTGTTATACAAAATGTATCAATGAAAATTACCAATAAAAATTACACAATACCATATAACTGGGGTTGTTAATTGAAATAATAATTTTAGAGTCTGGTTATGCCAGACTAGATCGCTGTTCGTTATTTTGACAATTTTTTGTAAAAGCAAATTTAGGAATAATAAAATTTGCATTACGATTAAAACAAAAAATGTTTTTGTGGATAATTTTACAAACAACAAAATAAAAAAAAAAAAATCCAAAAATTAGCTGAGTTTAAAAAAGTCTCACAAACATTTTGACAACATCGAACAACGCAGATAATAAGATTGTTTACGTGTTAACAGATGACTAGACACTATCAAAAATACTAAACCAGCCTAATGGTTAGTGGTACATGGGCATTTCCATGTCATCGTACGTGACATTTGTACTCCTATAAAGTGGAGTAATTTTTCCAAAAGTAAGAGTAACTGAAGCAAAATTAGATCTTTATGTTCCATTATATTTGAATCATTGCTGTCTAAAATATCCAGAAAAATAAGAATATATCGTACGTGACATACATAAAACAGAAGTGATTTTGAGGTATATATGGAAATATGAAAAAAACTGCGAATCTTGGAGGTATTTTTTCTTTTTTTAATTTCTTACACTAAACCAAATATTTTTCATTTAAAATCCATCATACATAATTGAAAGCAATCTTTAAATGATTTTAAAATAAATTCAATTTAATATCGTTCGTGACATATCGTACGTGACAGATTTTTCTCTAATAGCATTCTTAGGTAATAACATTTATATTATGTTAAGAGAAATAGTTAAATTCTAAATTAGGTGCTCTTGCGACTGTTCAAATACGAATGACGGAGCCAAATGTTTTTCACTACGTACGTGACATTAAAATAACATCCAAGGGAAGTCAAAAAAAAAATACCGCTAATTAGACTCTATATTTTTTTCTCTTATGGATCTTGTTAATTGTTGTTGTTACCTTAGTTTTAAAGCATATTTACAATTACAATTTATTTTTACAATTTAGTCGCTAAAACAAAAAATAGTTGATTGCAATTCTTTCAAGAGTTTTTATTTTTACAGTCGTGGTTGATACATATTCATGGAAATGTAATGCTTGATGAAAAATTTTAATATTTCGTATTTAATAAACGTATTTTCACAAATACTAACACAATGCTTGATGAGTATCTTGATAGTGTCTAGTTTCGCTAAAGTTGAAATCAAAAATATTTTTTTTTTTTTTGCGTAAATGAATATAATATTGAAGGTATTTGTATTCTTGTAACTATTTATTGCATTTTATAATTGAGAGATAGAAAATACTAATGACGTTTTCTTTGCTGGCAAAAATTGTGAATTTATTTAACATGTTATACGTTATTGTGTTGATTTTTTTTAATTCCAGTATGTGAATTAACAACGAGTTATTTTGTAAGCAGATCGCGCATAAAAATGAACAAAATGATACATGTTTGCCCCTCACCTTCATTAAATGTTGAGGTTTAATAGTTAACTAACAGTAAACTGATATACTTTCTTTTTTTATTTATTTATTAAATTGTTTCATCATTTAAATAGTTTTTTTTCGCATTTAGTGGATAAACATTTATAATGCAAATAGTTGTTAAATTTGTGTTACATTTTTAATCATAAAACAGTTTTAGATTGATGCCACATTTAAAAATGGGTAATAAAATGTCTAGTAGAATTTTTATTGAGAAAAAAAACGACATTAAAAAAGCCGCTCCATATGAATAAAAACTAAAAACTTACTTTATTGTTTTTGACAAACACTGTTTTATATTTTATTATATTAAATATTTTTTTAAGATTTTTTGCTTTTCCAAGAAAAAAAGCAAAAAAAAAATCGATATATTATAATAACATGTGGAAAAAAAACATAGTACGCATTGCGTACATAGAAAAGTGTGAAATTGAGCGTAGTTAAAGTTTGTAGCGGGAGAGTGCAGAAAAAAAATATGTTTGTTCATTCACCCGACTATTTCCTTTTATAACACAACCATGTAGTTATACATTATTACATATTTCTGTGGTTTGAATGGGCAACCGCGTATGTTCATTTTTTACGTTTTTGAGTTAATAATGCTATATTGCCTTGGTTTTAAACGCCCTTTACTTGGTTTTACAAATTTCTAAAATAAGATGGCAAATTATTTAATTTTTTAGAAAAACACGCAAACACATACGTTTTTATTTCTAAACACATTTGAAAGTTATTTTCTGATAATTTTTCAGTTTATATTACTTGTGTACAACCTATGTTGACATACGCTGCTTTATCTGCACACACTATTAATTTTCGTACCACTTTGTTTATTTTGCTATTCGCTATGATCTATTATACCCTTCACACAGTGAACAAGTAAGAGCGCTATATTCGGCCGTGCCGAATCTTATATACCCTTCACAACGTGTAGTCATGCAATAACAGTAGTTTGTGTCACCATTCATCCCATATGAAATACGTACATACATATATAAAAACATCCCATTGTAAAATTATAAATTCACGTATGTATGTTAAAAAAACGAAAAAAAAAAAAAAAATTTAAAAAAAATTAAAAAAAAAAAAATTGAAAAAAAAAAATTTTAAAAAAAAATTTAAAAAAAATAAAAAAAATAATAAAAATATATATAATATATTAAATAAAAAATAAAAAAAAAAATTAATAAAAAAAATTTTTTGGCTCAGCTGGGATTCGAAGCCACATTTTCTCTAACCAGTATACACGTTTGTATGTATGTATGTTGCTGTTGTAATGTTGTTTTTGTGAAAAAAAAAATCGAGGTGGTCGTGGGTTTTTGCTTATATCTCAGTTGTTTATGTACCGATGTTTCTGATTTTCAATACCGATCTACTCCCGAATATTTCTGATATTTTAATACCTTAACCGGGTCCAACCTATGTCGGGGGGCTTCAAAAAGTTGATTTCAACATACACACGGACAGACTGACAGGGCTTAATCGACTCCCCAACTTTTTGAAGCCCCCCGACTTCCCTTGGACCCGGGTGTGGTATTAAAATATCAGAAATATTCGGGAGTAGAACGGTATTGAAATCAGAAACATCGGTTCATAAACAACTGAGATATGAGCAAAAACCCACGACCACCGCGATTTTTTGTTCACAAAAACAACATTACAACAACAACATACATACATACAAACGTGTATACTGGTTAGAGAAAACGTGGCATCGAATCCCAGCTGAGCCAAAAATTTTTTTTTTTAATTTTTTTTAAATTTTTTTTTTAAGTTTTTTTTTTAATTTTTTTTTTATTTTTTATTTAATATATTATTTATATTTTTATTATTTCTTTTAATTTTTTTTATTTAATTTTTTTTTTAAATTTTTTTTTATATTTTTTTTTTAATTTTTTTTTTTTATTTTTTTTTATTTTTTTTTTTTTTGTTTTTTTAACATACATACGTGAATTTATAATTTTACAATGGGATGTCTTTATATATGTATGTTTTTATATGTATGTACGTATTTCATATGGGATGAATGGTGACACAAACTACTGTTATTGCATGAGTACACGTTGTGAAGGGTATATAAGTTTCGGCATGGCCGAATATAGCGCTCTAACTTGTTTTATATAAAACGGTTTTGTGGCTCTCCTGAAAAATTTGATTTTTGATTTGACATAGGTGGTTGGCCATAAAAATACAGATTTATGCTAAAGTCGAAATATTTTATTATTCGTATTATTAAAAGATAAGGAAAATAAAAAGTGAGCAGGTTTTACTACATTTAGAATGGAGTTGATTTTTGTTACAGTGTAATCAATTTTCAGACGAAATTTTTTTTTAATTTATGGGGGACGAAGTGTATGTATCTGCTTCAGTGTTTTAAATGTAACAATTATTTAAAAATGCTACTAAAGGCAATTTTCACACCATCCGCCCTATTAAGTTATAAAAGTTTTATACAATATTTAGAAAACTGATTTTCTATAGAAGGTTGATTTTTAAAACTTTTATAAAGCTCTTTTAATTTTTATGAATTAGACCGTATACATATTATCGTGGCTTTTCTATTCTTGGCTATTCTTTTACTTGTAATGATATTCAAGGCACATTTATTCATCAGGTAATATTGTTTCGTCAGCTGATTATTGCTATTGCTATTCCCTTATCAATTGTATTTAACACATCAATTTAATCCGGTAATTTCCCTGACGTTTGGAAGGAATCTTTTATTGTTCCTTCGTATAAGTCAGGCAATAAATCTGATATAATAAATTATCGTGGTATAGCAAAATTAAGCATTATACCTAAACTATTTGAAAAAATCATAACTGAAAACATATCTTACCAAGTTTCAAATTTGATATCACCTTATCAGCATGGATTTCAAAAACGATGTTCTACTATGACAAATCTTTTAGAACTTACAACTACTATACATCTAGGATTTCTTTAGCAACAACACACTGATGTTATCTATACTGATTCTAGTAAAGCTTTCGATAGTCAACCACGTGCTATTTAAAACGAAGTTATGTTTAATGGGGTTTTCAGATGTTAGTATAAAATGGATTTATTCTTATTTAACTAATAGAAAGCAAACTGTTCGTTTTAAAAACACTCGTTCTAAAAGTATCGATGTATTATCTGGTGTACCGCAGGGTAGTCATCTTGGACCGCTTCTTCTTTTTTTCATTGTTAATCTTATGCGATTCAAAATTCCAATATTTTGATGTATGCAGATGATGTTAAAGTTTTCCTAAGTTATCGTCATGTAACGGAGCAATAACGTCTTCAAGAGGACCTTAGTTCGTTACACACATGGTGCAAGTTAAATTTGATGGAGCTTAATTTCAAAAAATGTAAATATCGAGTTTTTCAATAAGAGCGCTACAAAAGTTTTTTTTAAATAAAACAAAAACGGTTTTGGATATCAATGAAATTTTTTATTCCTGTGAAAGTTCGTTCGATGCCATTATCTATAGAACTCGATTTGCATGGCCACCAAGGGCACGCTTGCAGAAGTCCAGACGCTGAACCCAATTTTCGACAGCTTTCAAGCATAAATCGGGCGATACTGCTGCAATTTCATTTTCGATATTCGTACGAAGTTCATCAATCGTCGCTGGCTTGTTGACATAGACCATAGACTTGACGTAGCCC